>JAZDUH010000135.1:1467500-2667500 GCA_036419115.1 Scarus forsteni
TTACTTTATTGTCCTCTGCAATAACTTTGTTTAGGTCAATCATAGTGTATTAATAAAGATTATCATTGAGTTGATGAAGTTTTACTGGATAGAGCTGGAGATTAGAGTTTCATTTGAAGCTTTTTATGTACCCCTTTTTTATTAGAGACTTACAAATTTATAATGATAAAAAAAACATCAATCAATCACAAACACTGTTTATGTCTTTTTATTAGACTTTGACATCAACATAACTGATAGATTCTGGTGTTAGATAAGGCACTTTTCCTAAAAATCAAACTCGAACGGTTTTCGAACATGCACCCAAATAATCAAAGATATTCGATTATTCCCCGCCCACATAGTAAGGGACAGGTGGTCCTCTCAGGTTTTGCACAAACACTTTTATAGGCTTGTATTTATTATTTTTAAATTACATAAAATATTGATCAGAGAGAAACATATTAACAAGCTGTGAAAATCTCTCAGCTTTCAGTGTTTATGTAGGCAAACCTGCCTGCATTGGAACTACATAATCAATATTTTATGACACACACTTAAAGCTGGGGTTGGCGATCTGATTTAGATACACTTTTTGATATACTGGTGAAAATGATCTTTATGACCCGATGGTAATCAACTCATTATGTGTTCTTAAAACAGAGCCAAAAATATCCGCTATCTACAGCAGGAGTAAAACAGGGAAAACCCCAACCAATAATCTTGCCGGGATACCTTTTTTTACACTAATCAAATCCCGTCGCCATTCTGCGTGCCTGCTGCGCGTGCATTGTCCCGGCGTGCACCGACAGTGCGTGTAGCATGTAGCATTTAGCGTGTAGGGAACAGACTCCGCTGGAGAATGCTTACCTTTCAAGTTTTGTCTTTGAAAATAAGGGAAGTCCGCTGTGAGCTGTCCCACAACACCAACCAAGCTCCAGTATCCTTCACATTTAAGACAGATGTACAAGAAATCTAAAATAAACTCTGTTTTTCTAAGTTTGTTCCGCTGTTGGCTCTAATCTCGCGAGAACTGCCGTCCATGCTACTGCAGGTGGCAGTTCTCGCGAGACGTCTTCTTCTTCGGTGGTTGGCATCCATCATTTTGGAGCATTACCGCCCCCTTCAGGCTAGAGACAGACAGCTAGTTCTCCAAAATCGCCAACCCCAGCTTTAAATTTTAAGAGGGAAATTGTGATTGATTTAGGAATATATTTTGACAAAATACAAGCAGAACTTGATTCACGTCATTTTTGTGTCACTTGCAGTTTTTTTGGTTTGAGAGGGGAAAAAAACAATCATATAGTGAATCGAGTTTTATGGGGAAACATCTGGGATTTTATTTTTTTGGCCATATTGCCCAGCCCTAACTTCCCCCCTCAAGAATCTATGCCAAAAATCTTAACAAGCAGTTACTTCCTGATAACTTTTAGCTTGTAACTCCCACCTCTTCCTGCTCTAATAGACTCTGACTTGGCTGCGTACATTGGGCCTCTTGCATTTGACCGTGGAGTGCTGATAAAAGGGACCCTCATGACACCAACAGATGCAAACCCAAGGACAAAGAGCATGTTCAGACCTGATCAAAATCTTAAGACCAGTTGAAAAATTGCTAAAATATGCATTTTGCAAATGTGGACCTGAATGACATTTTAATTTAGAGCTACAATATGCAAAAGCAAGAAAGGGGAGTGTGACAAAAAGCACTTTGAAAAAGTAATTTATTGAAAACAACAAGTAAACTGAAATAGGCTGTTTATCAGCTGATCAAAAGTTTAAGACCATCGCTCAAAAAATTACAAAAAACTCTCCAAACCAGAACAAAAATGTTTCTCAGTAGGACTCAGTTATGAGTAGCTCCACCGTTCTTGTTAATCACTTTAAAAATTTGTTTGGGCATGCTTGATGCGAGTGTTTCCAGGAAGCTTTTGGGAACATTGCTCCAAGTGGTGAAGATGGCTTCAAGAAGGGCATCAACTGTCTGGAACTGATGGCCATTTTTATAAACTTCCCTTGGCATCCATCCCCAAATGTTCTCTATGGGATTTAAATCAGGGGAACATGCGGGATGGTCCAAAAGAGTGATGTTATTCTCCCTGAAGAAGTCCTTGGTCAAGCGAGCATTGTGAACTGCAACGTTGTCCTGTTGAAAAACCCAGCTGTTACCACACAGACGAGGGCCCTCAGTCATGAGGGATGCCCTCTGCAACATCTGCACGTAACCAGATGCCGTTTGACGACCCTGCACCACCTGAAGCTCCAGTGTTCCACTGAATGAAAAAGCACCCAGATCATGATGGACCCCCTCCACTGTGCCGGGTAGAAAACATCTCAGGTGGGATCTCCTTGTCATGCCAGTAATGTTGAAGCCATCTGGACCGTCAAGGTTACATTTTTTCTCATCAGAGAATAAAACTTTTTTCCACCTTTCAATGTCCCATGTTTGATGCTCCCTGGCAAAGTCTAAATGGGCAGTTTCGTGGCGTTGAAGGAGACGAGGTCTTTGAATTTGTTTTTTGTTTTTGAAACCCTTTTCCCACAGATGCCGTCTGATGGTCATTGTGCTGCAGTCGGCACCAGTAAGGGCCTTAATTTGGGTCGAGGACCGCCCTGTGTCTTGACGGACAGCCAATCGGATCCTCCGGCTCAGCGCAGGTGTAATTTTTTTGGGTCTACTACTTGACTTTGTTGTTCCATAATGCTCAGGATCTTTCAAAAAATGTAGAATGACTGTCTTACTGCGTCCAACCTCAGCAGCAATGGCACGCTGCGAGAGGCCGTGCTTATGCAGCTCGACGATCCGACCACGTTCAAGAAGAGAAAGCTTCTTAGCTTTAGCCATCAGGAGGGCATGACCATGTGAATGCCTGACAGAGAATGAACATTTTGAGCAGATTTTGGCTTTAATAGCCTGTGGTCTTAAACTTTTGATCAGCTGATAAACAGCCTATTTCAGTTCACTTGTTGTTTTCAATAAATTACTTTTCCAAAGTGCTTTTTGTCACACTCCCCCTTCTTGCTTTTGCATATTGTAGCTCTACTTAAAACCTCATTAAGGTCCAAATTTGCAAAATGCATATTCTAGCAATTTTTCAACTGGTCTTAAGATTTTGATCAGGTCTGTATGTCTGCAGCCATAGTCGGCGTGTATTTGTCTTCCATGCAGAAGTGCGGCCATTTAAAGTCGATGTTTTCAGGTTTGCGCAGCTGATAGACAAAATGAAGACAGAATCCATTAAAAATTGTGAGCTTTAGATAAATTTTGAGCTTTTCTAATTTTGAATCAAATCTTATTAACTGTTATATGAGTGACTTCTTTGCAACTCTCCATTTTGACATCTTGCTGCTTTTGTGTGATGAAGACAGCTACACATTTTGTCCTTGTGCACAGATGCAGACAAACCCCTGTGTGAAAGAATTAAGTCTTTGAAATGTATCTGAAAAGGTTTGGCCTTTGTGGGAAGTTCATGAGAAAAAATCTCCTGAATAAGTTTGTGTACAGTCCTACTCATCATTATTGGCACCCATGAAGTTTAAGTGCACAATGTGTCAGTACAGTTTCTTTACAAACCTCTGTAACTTTGCTCTGCATCGCTTTATCAGACTCAAACTTGGCAGAAGTAATGTTCACATATTAAGTTTTGTAAATTATACTTCATTAGCTACTATGATCATGCAGTCATATTTAGAATAGTCAGTTTTAATTGCAACCACTTGAAGCCTACAAGGAAAAGAACAACCTACCAACAATTAAGCATGGTGGAGGTTCCATAATGGTTTGGGGCTGCTTTGCAGCATCGGGTACTGGAGGCCTTGACCATATCACAGGAATCATGAAATCAGAGAATTATCAAGAAATTTAAGAGCGTAATGTCAGACCCAGTGTAGGAACTTGGTTTAAGTCGAAGATTGTGGGCCCTCCAGCAAGACGAAGACCCAAAGCACACATCCAAAAGCACGCAGGAATGGTTGAAAAGGAACAAATGAACTGTTTTAAAATGGACAGCAATGAGTCCTGATCTCAATCCGATTGAAAATCTTTGGTATGGCTGAAATCGGCCATTTGGGAAAGAAACCTGCAAATGTTCAAGAGTTTAAACAATTTGCATAGGAAGAATGGGAGAAAAGAGAGTGCAAGAAGCTTGTAGATGGGTTCAAGAAACATTTGGAGGCTGTGATCAGTGCCAAAGAGTGTGCAACAAAATACTGAAAAGGGGTGCCATTATTTTTGCACATGCTTTTTTTCAGCTCCCTCTTTGGAATTACAATATGTAACTTTTAAAAATGCTTTTTTTTTTTTAAAGTATTTTGGACCTTCAATTAAAAGATCCTGATGACATAAACTTGGTACAATTCTATTTATTTCTGAAGATATTGGTGAAGTAATGAAAATAGTGAAGGGGTGCCAATAATACTGAGCAGGACTGTAAATTGTTTTTATTTGGAAAACTTTGTAGCTTCCACTTTGAGCCGATAGCAAAGTCTGTAGAAAAACTTTCAGGATGTTGGTGAATTCAAGCCTTTTTGTTGAGTTTCTGTGGCATTTAAAATCAGCATTTCTGGTATTTCTTACATCAGAGAAAAAAGAATTTCTCCTTCAGTCAATCTAGCTGTCAGTTCTCATCACAAAAAGCATCAGATATTGGTAATAGAATCTTCAGAGGTTCAATATAATTCAACCGGCAATAATTCACAGCAGAGCGAAGGCAAGAGAATGTTTCTGTGTCCTCAGTGGGCATGATTTTCTCCTCAGAAATCCACACACAGAACACAAAGAGGTTTTCATGTGATAAAAAGAGATAAAACCTGTTTCAAGTTGTGTTTGAGAGCATCCACTGGGAGGTAACCTAGATGTTTTATCATCACAGATCTGCTGCCGTATCTCTGACTCAGTGCCGGTGCTCTGTTGACCTCAGGGAGAACAGAGACAGATGAGGCATATATGAGTCTTCAACATAAAACAAAGGCTTCAATGAGCTGTGAACCACTTTCATTTTCAGGGTGTATCTGTTTAAGTGTGTTGAGAGCAGTTTCAGGAGCACCTGGAGTCTGTGAGCAGGCTCGATGTGGATTCTGTGGAGGCTGCAGCTGAATGTGAGAAAGAATAAAAATCTCTGAGGCTGCAATTATAAGTGCTGAAGGAAACACAGCGGAGACACAGTTCTCATTTTCTGCTGAGTCTCGCCTTTCTGCGCTCTCACCTGCTCTGAGTACAGCACTGAGCCATCAGGTCGAATCTGCATCATCAGGACGCACCCAATAATGCACCACACAAATGAGGTTTGAATGTTATTAATTCCAGTGCTAATAGAGCTAACATGTTGCAAAAGTATTTTCTCAAAGCCCCTGGTTTTTGTTTGATGCATGACTAATGTAGGCATATCGAGTTATGTCCTTTGGCTGAGTCTGTACCTCAGAAAAAAGTACGAGCTGCAGTGTTAACCTCAAGGAAGGCACAGAATTGGATAAATGAAGGGAGCTTATATTTAACAGGATTGGCTTCAAAGCCCTGCTGGCTGACACTCTCAGCCAGACCAAAGTTTCTTTATTTACTCTCCATCTGAGCTACAGCCGGAGCTTTTGGAGTGCCAATAACTGACCAAGCAGAGAACACCCCCTCCCTCATACAGAGGAGGATCTATTAACAAAAATGCACCAGCTATTCACTATGCCTGTAACTCCTAATGTGAAGTCAGGATGCTGTTACTCCCTTTTAAGTTTAAGGCCGGGGCCACACGAATTTGGATATATTCCTAAATGCACATTTTCTGTCCAATTGGGCCTCTCAACCACACGAACATGGCTATTTCACCCACATAAACAGAGCATTTTTAAAACGGATAAAAAAGTGAAGAAATAAAAAAATATCCGGTTGAGTGGATCCATGTAGCGGTGTTAAATGAAGCTGGTGTTGACGCAATGACGTCAAGCGCTTAGCAACAAGTCACTGTAGCAATGGTTGCCAACAGCAAGAACAACGGCCGAATTTACCGCGCTATCTCTGTGATCTTTGCACTTTTTGCCCTCATTACAGCTCTACAAATGAATGTAATAATGTTGCATTGAAGGCACTCCACTGCTGCGCAATGTTGGTGTCTGCTGCACCCAGTATTAATAGATTGTCCCAAAGCATCTTCCTACTCCGTTGACTGCTTCGTCTTCCTGTTTTTGACTGCGCATGCTCATAACGTTCTTCTTCTATGTTTTTTATTTTTTAAATGTATTTTTGGGGCATTTTGTGCCTTTATTGATAGGAGAGAGACAGTGGATAGGCTTGTGGAAGAGGGTTAGAGAGTAGGGGAAGACACTGCAAAATGGTCACAGGCTGGATTTGAATCTGGACCGGCAGAAGCAAGTACATGGGGTGCCTAGTTGCTAACCACTCCGCCAAACCAGCACCCCTTCTCCTATGGTTTTCACATTTGCCAACCTGCCACCTATCTGCCAGGCATGGCATTTCTGTGTTGTGGACAGAGATTTTTATTTTCCCTTTTTTTTTTTTTTTTAAACGAGGACAAAGACATCCGGTCAAAAAAATATTCATATACGTGCGGTCCAGGCCTAAATTTTAAAGTAATCTTCTCCCTCTGAAAGCGATCATCTTTTCTGGTCTATTTGCTCAGTTTTTCTCCACGGTTATGCTAATATTGAAAACTACCCAAACTACAATAAAAGCAGATTTATTTAGTACCCTTTGCTAAAGCCTAGGGGTGGGAATTGAAAACCATTTCTAGTTGAGAATTGTTAACCCCTTTGTCAAAGAATTGATATCATCACTCATGTGTTTATCAGTTCATTTGATTTTGTTCTGCATGCTTCGAGTATCAAGAACGTCATACTCTCATCACAGGCAGACATGATGACAAAGAATTCAAATATCATGGCAGATTAGGTTGGGGTTGTAATATTAGGAGAGCCCCAAGTAGACCTTACTTTTCCACAAAGAAAATCAGCAGGAGTCGATAAGGGAATCGTTAAAGAGTCTTATCATCAAGTAGAAATGTTAATGGAATTGGTATCAATAAAATCTTAGCAATTCCCATCCCTACTATAGCCAGTACAAATTAAAGAATCAAACCTTAACATTCATGTTGACAGCCCTACTCAAAAATAAAAACTTTGTCACATCCTAATTTGATTGTTTTGAGGGGAAAAGGCAACAAACTCATTTGTAATTATAACACTGTGGTTTGGCTCCACAGAAGCATACTTTGCACTGGCAGCTCTTGTATTCAACTACAAACCAGTATAGTCCAGCTCAGTGCCCATGGTGATAAAACACAATCATCTTATGTGATTTTTGAGGTAACTTCTGGTACTTGTAACTAAAAATAATTCAGATTCTGAAAGATTGCCACACTCCCTCACTAATCAATCAAAATGAAGAGGAGGTGGGACTCCTGCTTAGTTATAAAACAGTGGTGGCGGAGGTGAACATGAGCTGTCTCATATTTAAATAAATAATTATTTCCTGGTCTCCATCATCTGTCAGTGTTGGGTCATGATTTCTTGACTTTGTGGTTATGTCTTCAGAGTGAGATTTTCGTGGATTAAAGAAAATACAAACAACTTAACCCCAAGCTGCTCCCACTGCTGCATACATGAATGAATTTGTTAGCTGTTACTGAC
The DNA here is from genome assembly GCA_036419115.1 of Scarus forsteni. Lineage (NCBI taxonomy): Eukaryota > Metazoa > Chordata > Actinopteri > Labriformes > Labridae > Scarus > Scarus forsteni. Next base: position 1,475,109 of record JAZDUH010000135.1, read on the forward strand.
GGAAAACTTATGTACAAACACTAAACCATCAGTAAGTGAACGTAAGAGTGAGCTGGTGTGAATGGATAGATGTGAGCTGCTTTTTATAGCAGCTTTGAGTTGTTAGGGTAATAAATTGCTATGTAAGACTTCAAACAAAACAAATTCTCTCCATGGACACAGACCCTCACTGATGTCTAAGTTTGCTTTTAGAACTACCATAAAATTCTGTTTGTAGAGGGAAAGTTTGAGAAATAAAGGAAAAATGAAATGCTATTAGCAGCACAGTATTTTTCAAAAGGAACCTGAGAAATAAATTCAGTCATGATTTAGTTTACAATGTATATGAAGATGTTTATTATTAAATTTCAGTCTCAGTTGGTCCAAAGTGATTATCTAATGCTTTTTTTTCATACTTTAATTACCTCCGCCAAGGAGGTTATGTTTTCGGGAGAGTTTGTTTGTCTGTCTGTCCGTAAACGAAATAACTCAAAAAGTTATGGATGGATTTTGATGAAATTTTCAGGAAATGTTCAGCATGGGAAAAGGAAGAAGTGGTTTGACCTTGGTGTTGATCCGGATCAGCGTCTGGATCCGCCATGACGAAAAAGGCGATTTTTGTGAATAACTACTGAACTAAAATAGATATCATTATGAATCCAATTGCTAATGGTATGTTTTCATGGTCAGGGAATTCAAGTATTTACATGAAATAAAGGTAGGACTAATATTCATGGTAAAAATCACAATATAGGAGAGAGCTGTGGTGCTGGCGGAGGTCTGTGCTCTCCAAGTGCTTTTCTAGTTTTTTATTGAAATATTTTCCTTTGCATAGATGTAGCATACACATCAAAACATACAACCACAAACTTAAATCAACATATGGAAGTCACTATCAAACCAATTAGCCCACATTCCATACTCTTTAACAGTAAATTTGCATGCTATGTCGCTGATGTAACATTGATAATGTCCATCTCTTCCATCTCTCGTTGAATTGAGCCTCCTGTATCCGTAGGTGATGTATCATTTTTTCCATTCTGTAGATTTTCTCTATAAGGTGGATCCACAGGTCCTTCGTAGGGGAGGCTTCCCTTCCCCATTTCTTCGCAACAGCTTTTTTGGCTGCTGTCAATAGCACTTTTACCAAGTATATGTCTTAGTATGCTCTCACATTTTCTTCAGTTAGTTTACATAAATACAGGACTTTACAAGACACAGGAATTGGATATCCAAGAATTTTAACCAATATATCGTGTATCATTTACCAAAATCATCTGATATTATCACATTCCAAAAAAATATGCAAGTGGTCCACATTCATTACTCTGCAGCCTCTCCAACAAGGTATGTTTTTGTTCAGCTGTTTACTCCTGACCTTGGGCATCCAATGCTTTTTAAAAGTTTTATATTCCCTCCAATGTGTCTCTCATGTCTCTCATGCAGGATATAGTGCTTCTGTATAAAACAGTCATCTGCAATGTAAAGACCTAACACTTTAACAACAGTAGATCAAGTTTCAATGCTTCTCTTTTATTACCTCCGCTAAGGAGATTATGGTATCATCAGAGTCTGATTGTTTGATTGTTTGTTTGTTTGTTTGTCTGTCTGTTATGCAATGCCGGTAGAGGAGTTCTCCACATGGACAAGCATTAGCGTAGACTCTGGTGATCCAGAATTGTATCTTTTACAGGGTTGTGGAAAAGCCACTGCTGTAACTGAGCTGCTTGGTGGAGGTCTGTGCTCTCTGAGTGCTTTTCTAGTTAATCATTACATTAAAGATGTCACTCATTTATATGTGAGAAAATACAACCAAGGAACTAAGCCAACAAATAATATCAACAAAAAATTCAGCCATGTTGTCAGCTCCCAAGTGACTAGTGTACAGGTTCACCAGTTGATTTCATAGACCAGACTTATTTCCTAGTTCCCCTACTTCTAAAGGGGAATTTATCAGTCATCACCTGAATGTTCAGTCTCATTATTCAGATGTTTATGCCTGTGGTCTTGTTTTATCAGTTTGTCTTTTAAACTCTCTGCCATTGTTGTGTCTGCTGCTGTGATCAATCTCTAGTCTCTTCTCTGCCTCCACATTGAATGGAATGGTTACGCACTAAATCGACACATATGCATGGTCAACAGCAAGTTTATTTCCAGCTTTAGTGGGCAAGAATAGTTGCTATCACCATAGTTTAAGCCTTTTTATTGGCTGGCACACTGTCCAGGGTGCACTTCTGCCCAGTGTCAGCTGGGATGGTCATCAGACCCAAAATGGATGAGTGGTGTGGAAAAAAGATGGATGGATTGCTTGGTACTTAGGCCTGTCACGATAATCAATAAATCAATTAACCGAACGATAAATAAGAACGTACTCGGTAAGTTTGCCAGCCTCGATAAACTGACACGTGCATGCATGCTTGTTTTCCTCCTCTCTCTACCAAAGAGGCTGAATGAGAGGATGGCTCACTTTGTCCATCTTGCTTAACACCAGGGTGCATCGGTTCTATAGTGGATTTAGCGGATTTATAGCGGAGTGAGCATCTGTCCCTCATGCAATCTTTGAGGGGGAGGCAGTGCCGTGTACACACGGAGAGAGCTGAAGTGAGCGTCCTGAGGAGTAACGAGGAATTAACGCTAATATGAATGATGGCACCAAAGCTATGGTTCTTAAGCAGGCTGCCACAGCCCCAGTGTGGGAATATTTTGGTTTTAAACAGAATGAACAAGGTGTGAGCTCATGAACACCGATGAGCTGATATGTTGCATTTGTTTGAAAGTAGTGGCGACGAAGAAGAAGAAGAAGGGGAGATGCAACGGAGCCTCCGTCCTTGACAGTCAGCGCTTACTGAGGCGTTTGGTCGGCAAAGGAAAAATAAATAAATGCGCGAAATGGTGCACGCTTACAGTCACGGTAGTTCCCTACATTGCAAAAGAAATGCAGCCCTTCAATACGGTTGAAAAGCCAGCAATGTTACAAACGTTTGACAGACAGAACAAATTGACTGGGAGACAGTACATGTCACAAACAATTCAGGAACTGTATAAACTCCATTTTATTTACTGTTTTTATTTTGATGTGTGTGCTTTATTGGAGTTTCATTTTTTCTTTACAGAGACAGGGTCTATTATTTTATTGTTTTTGATTAGTATATTTTTATTTACATGCAGTTTTTCCTTAAAGAGAGTCCATCTCATTTTCATTTTTTTTTCTCTTTTTTGTTTGTTAAATTAAATATATTGTTTGTTTTATTTATTTTATTTAAAATATCTTGACCTTCCAATTACAGTTAAATACTCTCTTGCTTTTGATATGGTGTACTCATTTTATTATGACATTTATTCTAATTACATTAATGAAAAAATGAAAAAAAATATTGACTAGGGCTGGGCAATATGGCCTAGAAATAAATCCCAGATTTTTTCCCGCAACACTAAATTTACGATTTTAATCGATGTTTCCCTCCCTTAAAGAAACAAAACTCCCAGTGACATAAAAATGAAACAAATCAAGTTTTGCCTTTATGCTGTCTTAATGTTTCCCTCTTAAAGTCAAAGTCTGGGTCATAAAAGGTTGATTATGTAGTATAAACGTAGGCAGGTTTCTCTACATAAACACTAAAAGGCTGAGGTATTTTTACAGTATTAGCATGAAACTCTCTGATCAATATTTAATCTACTTAAATAACAAATACAAGCCTATAAAAGTGCTTGTGCAAACCCTACAAGGCCAACCATCATGAAAATTGTAATTTTTTTCAAAAACTGCAACTACTTACAATTGGACTAAGACAAGGAAGAAAATCTCGATTTTTAATTTTTTAAATCTTCTGCAGAAAATAATTCAAGATTGTTAGATAATAATATTGTTTATTGTCAATTATTAATTGGACAATTATCGTCCAGCAAAATTTGTTACCACGACAGGCCTATTGGTACTTTAATCATTGTTAGATACCCTTTATCCCCACAGTTACAAACTGTGAAGCCTCAAGTTAACTTTGAGGCTGGGTAAACACAGATATGAACTTGAAATGACTGCTTAAAAATGATAATGATTGGTATTTATGGTGAAACAGGAAGTGAGTGCAGGATCAATGCAGAGGAGGCCCGGCTCTTTAAAATAACACTCTGTTTGAATGGTCTGACCTCAGGGTCAACAAGCGCACCCACAGGTCAGTAGTGCTCTCTGTCTCTGCTGCTGCCTCCATCGAGCTGAGGACACTCCGGCATTTTCCATGATTAGCTGCTGCTTCTGCTTCACAAGCACAATGGAGATGAGGGAGATGGAGGGGGGGCAGAGGCAGGGGGCAGGGATTGGATTGGGCCATCCATTCTGAAACACCAGCTTCGGTGCGTCTCATATATGGATGGATGTCCTGACCTTCAGCTGTTATCTTCAGAGACAACTGACCTGCACATGCTTCTCATTGACCAAATTCACTCAAAGTGTCCTGTGTGAAACGTTCAGCCTGAAATAATCCCACTCCACAGAGCGAGAACACAAAGAAGACAAACATCTTCTACCCTTTAATACTCAAACGCTGCATTTGCCCCAATTTCCTAAATTATACGGTGGTTTGAGGCATTGTCTGTCACAGGAATCTTTTCCACCCACGCAGTGACTGTATCCTAAGAAGATGTGAGTGGGTGGATTCTCCTGAGAAAGTTTAACCCACCAGCACCATCTCATCAAACGATTCCTGGTGGTGTGTTCAAAAGTGTGTTGATTGTGAAGAGAAGATATGAATGAAGATTTTATTTTGATGGATACAACAACAGCTTTTAAGCTTTTTGTGCGAATAGAGGCAGCAGCACTTCTCCCACTATTGGAATGCAAACCTGTAAAGCAGAGGCAAAGTAAATTTAACAGCACTTTTTGAATTAGATTTAGTTATAGTCTCTGCCTAAAATATCATCTTAAAAATGTCATCTTAATTGCTTTAATTTTGGTCATTTTAGTTGATGAAATTTCATAACATTTAGTTGACAAAATGTGTAAAGTGTAAGGTATTTATCATAAGTAATTTTACACTTGGATAAAACGCTAACATGCAGTAACCCTTCATTGAATGCTAGTAAAGTTTGAATGTATGAATGTAACAGAAACAAATGTTCCTTTTGTGTGAAATGCAGTCATCTTTATTGAGGCTACCTGACAGAGCATCTCAGTTACAATACCAGAACTGACAACAAACAGTGAACCTGCTCTACATGAATATATCAATTCATAAAGAGAGCAGCTCTGATTGGATCGCTCCACAACTTATCCCACCACCACCAAGCTAAGGCAACTGTGATTGGATGTCCCTCTGAACTCATCCAACCTTTCCACACAACCAAAGTAGCTGTGATTGGATGGATTCCTAACTTGTCTCTACTTTCTACTAGGCCTATGCTCAAAATATCGATAAGACAGAATATCATCATGCACACCTTGGGGATACATGTATCTATACAGATTCTACAGAATCAATACGGCCTCAATGTTTGGACATTTGTAGTAAATACTCTTTGGGTAATGTTAGAAATGACACAGTTCAAAATAGAAGCCAAGCTACATGATGAAACACATGTTCCAAATTTCAACTTAGGTGTCTTCCATCTTTGGGGACCTGAATTAAAGTTCATAAGTTGTGGAGCCATTTAAAACTCATCCTTGTTTGTTTTCTTCTTGTAATAAAAAACAGAAGTTACTGGGTATTCTGTTAAATGTGCAGAAAGTGTTCACTATTTATGTGTATCAGGATACGTATTGTGGGGTTGCTGGAAATACCAAGCCCTACTTTCTACATGACCAAATTAGGTCTGACTGGATTAAGTCTCTGTCAGACATTTTAGTCTAGTTTTTTATGTGATGATGAAAATGTCAGTTAAATTTGTTTGAGTTTTTGTAAATGTGCACTAGATTTCAACAGGGGAAGAAAGGTTGTTGAAATGTCAGCTGGGATAGGTTCCACCACCTCATGACCCCGAAAAGGATAAGTGGTACAGATAATGGATGGATGATGCCATGACAATAGAGGCTATTGTATTTAACTTCAAGAAAAGTAGAGGTGTGGGGAGGTTGGGGTCATGTGTTGGTTGCTCCAGCAAGTCCTGTTGGCTTGGAGAAGCGAGCTGACTGGCCGTCCTGAGAATTAACCATGTGGACTGATGAGGTTCAGTCTTATCATGTTTCTATTCTAATAAATCATTGTGTACTTACAAGATCAACAAAACAGGACGAAATGCATCATTCAAACAGTCCTCCTCATCTTTCAGCTCACGCCAGCGAGGGAACGCTAGGCCAATGTTAATCCCTGTCTGAGCATTTGGCTTGTAACTCTCCCACTTTCTTTTTTTCATCTCCTTTGATAAAATGTTTCTTTTCCCCAGGTTTTTAGCTGCTTCTGCCGTGATAACAACTCTACATTTAGCTTTCTTATTATTATTATTTATTGGTGGGTGGCATCCAGCATCAGAGGAGCATTACCGCCACCGTCTGTGCAGGAGAGTGAGCCAGAGGTCCCTATTTCCATTAGGAAAATAAGAGCATATTTACTTTAAAAATAAATTCCGTTCATAAAATCTGTTTTAAAAATGCAAGAACTGGGGTGCTGGTTTGGCGGAGTGGTTAGCAACCAGGCACCCCATGTACTTGCTTCTGACGGTCCAGGTTCGAATCCCGCCTGTGACCAGTTTGCAGAGTGTCTTCCCCTACTCTCTCACCCCCTTTCACAAGCCTATCCACTATCTCTCTCCTATCAATAAAGGCACAAAATGCCCATAAAATATACTTAAAAAAAAAAAATGCAAAAACCGCTTTATATTCTCCTTTTCCCAAATGTTTAGCAATCGCCCCGAGGGGGGATGTGACGTATGCCGTAAAGCAGTCAAAGCAGTAAAAAATTTGGAGTTTTTTTTCACGAGTAAGGACCACATCATCAACAGGGTGAATTTGACAATTATTTATTGCATACAGTGGATAACAAGCAATATAGTAGGTACGTGAAGCGGATAACGGTTTGGGGAAATGGTTTGGGGAATTCGCCGTAGCTCCCGGGCACGACGAACCCCCTCTTCAAGGCCCTGAGGAAAGAAAAAAGGAAGAAGTTTTAAATAAGGGGAGGGAGGAAGGGGCACGTCAAGTGTGCGAAACAAAAGAGGGAAATGGTCGGTTAGAGTTTATAGGAACACAGGAAGAGGCGTGGTTGAGGTGTGGTCCTGCTCCTGAAATTCTGCTTAAAGCTCCACTGACTGTGACAGTGTTCCTACCATCCACACTGAAGTTACATAGTGTCATGAAGGTGATACAGACCGCCTCAGACAATGAGAGAGGTGACATTTAACCTGTTGTAAGGTGATGGTACCATCACAGTGACTCTAGAAATATTATGTTAGGGTAGAAAAACTACCTAGTGTTAGTTTAGTTACTTAATGGAGTTAACTGCTTTTGATTTAGATGGTAATGACAAATCACCACCTTCCCTGAGCCTTTATGTTCTTAGATGTTGATAGTTGTCCAGAAAAGCATTTATAAATGAGTTTATGTAAGATATAAAACTCACTTTGACTGGCACGTAGGTAAAGTTGGCACTGAGTTTTATATTAAACTAAATTAGCTAGGATCTTTCTGCCCAGTCCCTCTATAGAGTAACACTGTCAATATCTTTTTACAGCTTCCTGATGAAAATATCATCCTGCGTCTACACACATGCCTTCTGGGGTGATCATTTCCCAGATCTGATCTGTGTTTAATGATGCTGACACCTTCATGCTCCACATTAATGAACCCACCTGTGACTTAAACAACTTCAACACTCTCGTCTTCACATGTAGGTGGAAATGCCGCTGAGTTTTATTTTTTATACTGCTTGCACAACTCTCCATGCATTTAAGAATTTTTTGAAGGTTTCCTCTGAGTTTGTGTCAACTCACTTTTTAGCAGGTCACAGAGTTCTCTGCCTTTGGCCTTCAGTCAGCTGCAGAGTGCACTTTAATGTGGATGAAGGCAGCTGACACCACGCTCTGAATCATTCATTTACCCACGTTGGAGTTTTTTTTATGCGACCCTGGCCTGAAGATAAATGCCTACAAAGAAATAGAGGTGATGCCTGTTGATCAGCTTTTGAGTTTGGACTGATTAGAGGTCAGTTGATCTCTGGAAAACTCGATTTTATGACCTAGTCTTTTCATTAACCTGGTCTTTTATCACAGTTTGTCACATAAATTTGGGGTTTATGTTTATTCAGTGCACTTCAAAGCAAAATCTAATTAGTGGCTGGTATCTAGTAGTTGTGTCATTTTCATGCAGCAGGTAATTCTTGGTGTTTTTGTGATTTTATTCTATCATTGATGTGCAGCAGTTTTATTTGAAGATAATCAAAGTCCTGTATCCAGTCGCTGCCTCTTCCAGATGAAGGCAGGGTTGTTACACAAGGGCTTACACGCTGAGTTTGATGTGTTTACTTTCAATTAATTTCAAAAAATATATATAAAGAGACAAAATGTTATAGATTTGTCAAGCAGTAATTATGTCTTAACCCATCCACTCCTATACACAGACATGTTATAGTGTCTTGCTCATGTGTAACAGCATTCAGCTTAATGCTGTAAATTTTATTGGTGAAAGATCTTTTTGTTCAGTCCTTATATATTGTTGTAGAAGTCAACAGCAAGAGCACAGCATGTTTAAGGTGAAGCTTTGGTGCAGGAGAGAGAAAAAGGGAGCTGCAGCTGCTAAAGTCACTGCAGCTCAGATTCCTTAAATAATTCCACTTCATGATTTTTGGTTTTGTCCTTTTACTGTGCTTTACATGATTCCACCATATGATACAGTACTTCTATACCAGTGGCGGCTGCTGGTCAGTCAAGGAGGGGAAGCTCATTTTTTCTGGCCTACATCATAAATTTGTTTATTTATTTAAATGTAAATTCTACCCTCCGTTTCTTTTTAAGAAAATGATCTGTGACCCTGTCGTACCAACTAGGTGTCTTTTCCAGGGATTTTACCAGTGTTCTGGCCAGCAGAGCTAGACTGCTTAAACAGCCTTGGCCCATTGTGTTGTGGGTGTAAGACTTGGGCCGCTTTAAACAGAAGAAGCTCCTCTCCAGAACAACTGAATGTAAAACTTTGAAGATGCTCCGGTGGAGGGTTATACTTCAAGATCGCTGATTGGCTCATTTCACTGTCAATCAAAAAGGGATTCGGCGTCAGACAGATCATCCAATCATCATGCAGAAGCCGAGTGTCCAGGCCAGCCCACTGCCTCATAGACCCCCAGAGACACTGAGCATCCGATGGGCGGCACAAAGCCCAGCGTTTATAGGTGATGGGAGAGATCCCAATACCACATGCTGCTGCAGGGCCATCAGCTGCAGTGTGTTGTGGTTGGTACTTGGTAGGTGGATGAAAAGTTAGGAATGGATGATACAGTTAGGAAAATGTCACCTTATACATCCTATGATGTGATATATGATATGATCGCAGTGAAACTTGAGCAGAAGGGACATCACTGGGTGACGGTGGTGACCAAAATGAGGTTTTTATGGACACATGACGCAACTTCAGAGGTGTGGTTGCAAAGTCTTGTTTGGTGTGGAGCTTAAATGTTGTCAACCATATTGGGCTTTATTTCATTTATTAGATACATCTAGCTGCTTTAATACTTCGGACCACTGGTTCAACAAGGTGCTTGAAACATTCCTCAGAGATTTTGGTCGATGTTGACATGTTAGCATCACACAGATGCTGTACATCCATGATGCAAATCTATTGTTCCACCACATCACGAAAGCGCTCTATTGGGTGGGATCTAGTGACTGTGGAGGCCACTGAAGTACAATAAACTCATTGTCATGGTCAAGAATCCAGTTTCAGATGACTGGAGCTTTGTAACGTGGTTTGTTTTCCTGCTGGAAGTTGAAAGTAGCCATCAGAAGATGGTCTACTGTGGTCATAAAGGGATGGACATGGTCAGCAGCAGCATCAGGTAGGCTGTGGGGTTTGAACAACGTGCAGGTAGTACTTAAAGGCCTCAAACTTGTTAAGAACAAACCCCTCACTTACATTAAACCACCACCAGCCTGAACTCTGATACAAGGCAGGATGGATCCATGTTTTCATGGTGTTTACACCAAATCCTGACTTTACCATCCGAGTGTTCCATCAGAAAAAAGTCTTCCTACATTACTTCTGTTCTAATGAGTGTCTAATGAGAGTCTAATTAGCAGTGTTGGGGAAGTTACCTATAAAAAGTAGTGTTTTCTCGTTACTCGTTACTTCTGAAAAAGTAACTCGTGACTTTACTTAGTTACCCTCTATGAAATGTAACTTTTCAGTTACTCGTTACTTTTATATTACTTTTCCATTGCTTGACTTTGGACAGAACCGCATATCTGTTCCTAAATGTGAAGGCCTACAAAAAGTTCTACTACAGAGAACATAACAGTTATTTCTTTTGTGCTCTTTATTTTACAAAATGTCACATACCCTGTGGATTCAGAGCTTCCGTTCAGTTTTTCCACATTTTGCTTCTGAAATAAGCAACCTGGTCAATAAAAACAAGCCCAAAATAAGCAACCTCCTGCTATTTCCTTTCCTAATGTGATATACTACTTTTGTTAACTTTGTGTTAATTTTCGTCCACATTACATTTCAGTATCACAGTGCCAAGCATCTATTCAAGAAAAGAATGTTGCTTAAAATAAGCAGACTTGGCAACTTTGGCCCTGGAGCATGCGCCATTTGAGTGTGTCTGGGGGGGCGTGCACGATAATAAGGAAACCAGGAAGTGGACAAACTGCCTACCGCAGTCGTGTTTTGCTTTATGCTAGGAGCTGGAAGATAATCAGGGGGATTCACACAGATAGAGCTCTAAGAATCAACTTCACGCTTAAAAACGAACCCAAAAAAACATGACCTGTGGCCGTGACTCACAAGATTTGTGGCCTTTAGACGCTTATAGGAAGCAGACTTGGCAACGCTGCTCGAGTCTAATGCGAGCAGCTGAGAAGGCAGCATCGGTGTCAGATCTGTCTGTGGAAAAAGTAACGTGTTGCTGTAAAAAAAGGAACTACGTTTTCTTGCCAAATTTTCAGCAGTAGTGCGTTACTTTACTTTTCACCAGAGAAAGTTATTATGTAATTATTTTACTGTAACACATCACTTTGTACACACAACACTCCTGTGACCTCTGGAATCAACAAGACATTTTTCACTCAGAGAACTACTTCTCTTATTTTAGACCATTTACTGTAAACCGTAAGCATGGCTGGTCTCAGCAGTTTGTAAAATACTTGAACCAGCCTTTTGGCACCAACGACCATTTCCATACAAAGTCACTTAAATCACCTTCTCCCCCATTCTGATGCTTCAGCAGGTTGTCTGGACCATGTTGTACAAGTACACCAAGTGGCTGCCATCAGATTGGCTGATTAGCTATCTAAAATGGTGTCTAAACAAAGTAAGTAGCTTGTAAGTGTATATATACAGTACTTACTCCAAGCAGGAGGACAATCACGGGAGTTCAGAGCTGCTGTCCATGGTGCTGAATCAGCCTCTTCTCCAGGATTACTCTGCACGCTGAAACACAATAAGAAGAGCTCAGGGCCGAGAGCTCATCGGCTTTTTCTCACAATAATGGGTTTTACCGTTTAAGAAAATGACTGTAATGATTCTCTGCTTATCTCCGCTGACAGAAAGGTATTTGTATATTGAGGGGAAATAATGCTAACTCTGCTGGTCATTAGCACGGCCAGTTTGTTCTGCTCTTAGCAGATTCTGTGGTTGGAGTGTAAAGACACAGGAGGGGTGTTTTTCTGTTTAGGTGAAGGTGATGATGAAACGATTACCACTGTTCAGCGTATGCCCTTGAATAAATATACTCCAGGAGGTATTTATTTCTTGGGTTAGGTTATTATTTGCACTGCCACTGTGATTCCAGAGGTGCTAGCGAGCCAGGTGAGGTACTATCTGAAGGAGAGCTGATTGTCAAGTAAGATGCAGTGGGTACAGATATGAAGGACAGCGCTGCACAAACTCAGATCTTGGCACATCTATTTTGTTTAATTTCAAGTAAAGAACACCAACAATATTTACTAAAGTGTCATGTTTATTTGATGAGTTCAGATCGATATCTTATCACAAAGAATAAAAAACAAAATTAAAGCACCGAATAACTTGTAGTTATCAGAATATATCTGTCAATGATACAGGCAAAATTTTACTCCTTAAAGGAAATTAAACCCAGGTATAGAAACTTCTTTTTCCCTCAGGCCATCAGACTATGACTCCTCTCTGTGGGGGAGAAGGATTAACAGGAAGGAGCAGTAATATCCAGCCAGCAGCCATATTTTTTTTAATTTTTTTTAATGTATATCTATCTTATTTCATATGTATTGATTTATATTTTTGTCTACATCCACCATGTTTCTATATCTTTCCATATGCTTTTTTGCATATGCTATTGGAATTTCCCAATTTCCGTGAGGGAGTTTCACAAAGGGATTAATAACTTTATCTAATATAATATAATCTTTTTAAGACAACACATCTTATTTCCAAGACATTGTACTTGTAAAATTTGTCTCGCCACATTGGCAGATATTGTAAGTTATTACAAGCAAGTCAGGGTTTAGTTTTTGTTTGGTAATACTGAAATAAGATGTGTAGCTGGACATATCAGGCAATTTTGGCTTACAAAAACTCTTGTAAGACTTTTAAGATTGAAATTGGCTAAATAAACCTCCTCAGATTTAAGTTCTTGCAGCGAATCTATCAACTGTGAGGCTGAAATTTAAAATTTTGATGATTTGTAAGGATGCACAACATGTCCAAAGTTATCATTACCCATGCCAGTGATGATATTTATATGTTGACTTTAATCTATCTCTTCTTCTCATTGTGACAACATCTCACTGCCATATATATATGGCTTACATATATGGCTAGAATATCATCAGTGAATATCGTCAGAAATTTTAATATCTGCCAATGCCAATATTGCGCTTACAATATCGTGCATCTGTTATGATTTGGAACCAGTTATGATGATGTTGGATTTGTAATGATTGAAAGAGAGAAAGTTTGAGTACAAGACTCAACTTTGTAAGGATTGTGCACTCTTGAAATGAGCAACACAGCTAAGAGTGGCAGCCCCGCTATTATTTCAAAACTTAAGACCAAGTTCTGCGAGACTAATGTGGGCCAAGGCAGACTGAAAAGTGGATGTCCCAGAAACGCAAAACCTCAAGAAGACTGGTTCTTTGCTCTTGCTTCACAGAGTAATCGTGGGCTTCCTTTCATGGGAAGAAGGTATTTTGGCACTTTGCTTTGGTGCTACCCACATGTTGAGGTGTTTCAGCAATGCTCGATCCTTACAAATTGTGCCTCGTTGTGAAGGTGAATAATCAGGCTTTCCAACAATATGAAATGCAATAACAATTTTTGTAATTAAAGGGGAGAAATAATCAACCAAAAAAAAAACACTTCCTTATTTTCTAAGGAGCTTATAGGGGACCAAGCACTGAACCTTGAGGGACACCTTGGATAAAGGGGCTATTGAGGAAAAGCAGTTAGTGATAGATAAATCGTTGTCTGCCGGGAGTTGCGTTTTCGGCCTGGTGTTAGTGCTGCCAGTGATGAGTTAGTGTTTCAGACAGATTAGAACTCATAGGTGCATAGAGCAAAGTTGTATTTCAGAAATTGTTGATTCTACAAAGGCTCGAGGCACTTCAGCCTCTTTCCTTTGCCTCTACTTTGTTTTGCTGTTCGTGGAAACATTTATGAATCAGATTATTTTTGCAGCAAATATGTCTTTCTTATAAAAAAAGGGGCAGTTCCTCCCATAGTGACTGCATAGCTGCTTCACCTCTTCATGCCCTGGTGTGTCTTCATGCTTTACACAGGGCTTATGCCTTAATCACGCAACACAAACACAGATGTGACACAGAATCGCACAGTGGGTGCTAAATAATTGGCAGTTTTGGTGCCCATCAGCACAGGAGAAGCTCCGATAGACTAAAATATAAATACACTCACAACTTGTTTTAAAGCTTCTCCCAGGCACGTTAGCACTGTCCATTTTCTGTCTTTGTTATCAAAGCAAAATCTCAAAATGACTTGTTTTTACTCATAATTTAGGTGCTTCAGAGACAGAATGTTTGCACTGGCTAAAGTGGTGTCTGCAGGTCAGATCAAAGTCGGCTGAAGAAGTAACAACCGCAATTAACTTAAATCATCTAGTAAGTAATTTCTGAAGAGAAAAGGCTGATTGGCAAGTCAGTTTGAAAAAGCACTTACCACAGTGGCTGGCAAGAAAAAAGCTGCACCAAGCCCTGAAAAACAACACAAATTGTTTCAGTTTATTTTGGAAAAGAAAGGCAAGAACAGACTCCAAATACATTACAGGTGTTTAAAAGGATCTCTGAGTGCATGCAGAGGAAGAGGACGTTGTTATGGGAGGTAATAGTGGAAAACAAAACTGTGCAACAGGATCAGCTGCTTCAAATAAGTACAGCATGTTACTGCAATATAGTTGAAGAAAAAGGTGATAAAAGAATGTTTTGAAACAGCCAATAATTAATGCTTAAAGGTACCTTGAAAAGGAACACAAACAGGCCCTGTAGAGTCGAGAATGTTCTAGAGCAGTAATATACTGGGTGTCCATTAAGTCTCTGTACAATTTAAAAAATGTATTACAAAGGCAGTTGATGCGATATCTTAACCAGGTTTGTTTTATATTAAACAGTGTTTATCAAAGTTTTTATTCACATTAAAATTTTGTGTTTGATATATTCTGTTAAAGCTAGGGCTGGTAATTTTGGAAAACTAGCATGAATTTAAATGTAGCATCTCCTCAGAGCTCCGCCTAGCCCCTCCAACCCCTCCTTCAAAATGACCCCCCACACACACACACACACACACACATGCACGAGCGCCGCTGTTACACAACCAGAGGACTGATTCAACTCCAAACCCTCAGCACAACGTTTTTGTTTTACACTACACAAGTCATGTCTCAGTCAGCGGTAAGAAGACACCAAAACATTATCATCAAAGTCAAAAAAACAAACCTGTAAAGTTAGTTAGTGCTCACAGCCCGATGTTGATCGGGGTATAGGTAGTTCCTCTGCCATTCTCCACATAGCTGTCAAGTCTCCCATTTTGGCCATGAAAATACCATATTTTACATATTTTATCCTCTTTACCGACGTCCTCCCATATTAGTATTCTCCTATAACGATATAATAATAAAAACATCCCTCTGCCTCTCTAAACTGAACTCTGTCTCTAGCTTGAATGGGGCAGTAATGCTCCAAAATGATGGATGCCAAAAACCGTAAAACCAAAGAAGAAGAAAAAGCCTGGTGAGAACGTCCACCTGCAGTAGCCTGGGTGGCAGCTGTCACGAGATTAGAGCCAACAGCAGAATAAACTTAGAAAAACAAAGTCTTTATTTTAGATTTCTTGTACACCTGTCTTAAAATGTGAGGGATACTGGAGCTTGGTTGGGGTTGTGGGACGGCTTCTAGCGGGCTTCCCTTATTTTCAAAGACAAAACTTGACAGGTTAGCATTCTCCAGTGGACTTGGATCCCTCTCAGTTTAGCTACACGCACTGAATCAGAGTCTGTGCACGCCGGCAAAATGTACACGCAGGAGGCGGGCAGAAGGGAGACGGGATTTGATTGGTTTAAAATGTTGAGTCCAAAGGTTTTATTGGTTGGTGTTTTCCCAGGTTTACTCCTGCTGTAGATAGTGGATTCTTTTTGCTTTATTTTAAGAACGCATTATTGATTGCCATCGGGTCATAAAGATAATTTTAACCAGTATTACAAAAAGTGTATCTAAATCAGATTACCAACCCAAGCTTTAATGGAAAACTGTTACAAGAAGACGAGAAGAGAAGGCACAATGTGTATCCTGGTTTATTGAGACAAAATCAGATGTTTAGACTCAGAGAAACTACAGAACTGAGTGTGGAAGAGATCCACCATCGCGTCCTTCAATTCGTGCATGGCACAAGAAATTTATGGAGACAGGGACACTGTTGTATAAAGGGAGGAGCGGGCGACCAAGAACATCTGAGGAAAACATCAATCGTGTAACACAAGCCTTTCCTTCCATGAACAGAATATCTGAAACACAAAGTTTTAATGTGAATAAAACTTTGATAAACAATGATTAAAATAAAACACATCTGGTTCATGTATCTCATCAACTGCCTGGGTAATACATTCTTTAAATTGTAATTAGACTTTATGGACACCCTGTATGAAGAAGGTGGTAATTGAGAATAAATGCAAAGGCTGTCAGTAAGAAACAGATAAAATGCCATCATCAGTATTGTTTGGCTCTCTGGTGAAGACATAACAGAAAATAGTAAATAAACCAGTTGATGGGTCATGGGGCTGAATAAAACTCATACAGCTATAATATGAGAAGAGCATGGTTATGTAGGGGAGCTATGAGCTTTATGATCACTGAAATATATTTGTTTTCTCTGCTGTAAATGAATCAGATAAAAAATGGACTTATGCTAAACAGCATCAATGTTCCTTCTTCCCAGAGAAGCAGTCTTGTTTTTGAAGCATTTTGGACTTTGTTGTAATCATATTTAATAGCTTAGCACTGTAATAAGACCTCAGCAGGATCACACTACACAGACTGTCCTGACATGCAGCCTGTGACACTTTCTCTTTATCAGCACTGTTTGCTCTTTTCTTTGACTAATCATGACTCAGGAAATGGCGTTATGTCACCAAGAAATATGCACATTTCTCTTGGAACACTTGTTATCAGTGTCAGAAGTCATGATTACTTTGTGTAATGATGAATCACAGCTGAAAGCTATATTATGTTTTCCCGGGTGCATGTACAATAGTTGCATCCAAGTGCTTGCAATGTGAAGCAAAGATCCTTAACTTAATATGTACAAGGGCCAGTTTTTTTGCTTGACAGGGGTAATAGAGGCTGTATTTTAAAAAGAAGCCCCCCAAACCCTCTGGGGATGTGCTTCAAATCACCATCAACAGGCCATTGATAGTTTGATAGAGTTTATTTTTAATTTGTTTTGTTATGTACTTAGTAGCCTTAAAAACACCAATAGTCAATATTGCTCATGCCATAGAGATATTCTCCCTCTTCTTTCTGGAGCTGTTGTGTTTTTCATCACTGTTTTTGACTCAAATTTTTCTCGTTCCCCTGGTGAAATAATGGCTAACAATGCTACGTAAAGAAGTTTCAGTCTCAGTTGTTTGGGGATAGCATTCCTTATGCCGGGCGGACACTGTGCGATTTTAGAAATCTGACTGTCGGGGAAATGCTCCCACTGCACGACCGGGTTTGTCACTCGTACTCTATTTGACCCAATGACATGTGTACTCATACTGTACGACTGCTGTCAGCCACGATTATTGACAACCACAACTACTTGTTGGCGTCAGTCGGCGTGTGACGGCACGACGTGTTTGAGTGTGAACAACGAAAAACAAAGGTTCCTAGTTCCTATGACAACCACAGCGTGCCTGACAACAAGATGGCGAGCAGGCAGCAAGTTGTTGCAGTTGTGTGTGCTGTCTTGTGCGCTGAAACTAAAAAAAAAAAGAAAAGGATTTGGGTACGTGAATGGCTGAGGAGACGTGGTCGGTATGGGATGTCCATCCTTCATCAGGAGCTTGAGGTAACGTTAATGTTAAACTATATATTGTTTTACAGTAGCTATGATAGTTTCACGTTAGCATTAGCCAGCCAATGTTGCTTTTAAACACCATACTGCCCCGGCAAATTCCTCATCTGTAGCCGATAACGTTATGATGAAGTGGAATGAACGTAGAATCGTGATGTAACACCACTCACACTGTACGAGCTACGGCGAAAATTTCTGACTTGCCAGAAGTTTGATCGGGAGGTCGCAGCATTATCGTTAGAACGTAGCAGCAATTAATCCTTCCTCGTGAGTGTTCTCACACTGTACGGCTTACGACCTCCCGACCGGACATCCCGGCGCTACGATGTTTCCACGATGACGCAGCGTGGTCTGCGACTGCAAAATCGTGGTCCCCTCGAAATCGCACAGTGTCCGCCCGGCATTATTGAAGGGAAATAATGACCAAAAGATACCCACAGAACCAATTCATATCTATCTACATTTAATTGATAATATCCTGAGGGCCAGATGGGAAGCTGAGAGGGTCTTATGTGGCCCCTGAACCCCCAGTTGATGATCAGTGTCCAAAAGCATGTGATGCAGCCACTTAGGGGTTGGTCGATAAAGACCTGAAGTGCCTGTTTGCTCTTTTTTTGAATGAAAATTAGTGAAATTCAATCTGATATCAACCCCACTGATTGGAGAACTTTACTAACATGGACCACACCATCAACCAGATGAATTTGACAATTATTTATTAGACATGTTAGAAGACGAATATGAATTTTGAAATGTGTAATATGGAGCCAATACAGTGCAACATATTATATAGAAGTGAGGGAAATGTGGACAGCTCAATATATCTGCCACAAAAATATTTCACTAGTCCATCTGGGTAGGAGCCCTTTAAATTTGTTTTCAAGGGCAGAACGTAGCTTGTGATTGGACAATCGTTTGGCTCGTCACATTCATCAAAGACCAATCCACATCAAGCAGGGTTGCCTCCGATAATGTAGCATACATAGTGGCTAATGTAGCGGCTAATGGCTAACAACAGTTAAAAACAGTCCATGGACATTAGCCATAGTGGCTAACGTAGCCGCTAACAGCTACCAACAGTTAATGACACTTATATGTGACATGAAGACAATCCCTACAAGTAAACTTCTGAGGAGGGCAGATTTCGCCAAGTTTCACTGAGTAGCCATGAGGACAATAGGCTAATCAGCATGTCCGTTCTCAACTTCCGGTTCTCAACTTCCGGTTATCATCACGTCTGTAGCTCCCTCCTCTCTTCTCTGATTGGGTCGTTAAGAATTCAGCCGAGTGAATCCGTTGGACAACGGAGGCTGGCAAGACGGACCTGCAGGATTTCAGAATCAGGCAGGTCTGTCTGATCTGCAAGGCTAAGGGAAGTGAGTCATGCAAAAAAAAAATAAAGGGAGGAAATACTTGTACAAGTAGATATGACATTTCCGAACACGGGTGTGGCTGAGGTGCAGTACTGCTCCCAAAACTTTGCTAGAAACTGCACGCAGACTCCGTGTGTCTCCTGTAAGGATGTTAAACAAAAATGCTGCACTCAAGGCAGACATTCACATGCGTAGGGTTAGTGATTGTCTTCCTGTCGTCACTCGTCTTTCCTGCTGTTGCCTGTCCATAATCTGACTGAGGACACGGTCCATTAACAGCACGAACATGCTGCTGTGATCATTCTTCCATCTGCTGTGGGACTGCGCTGCTGTGGAAGCTCAACACAGTCTGAATCACCGACATATCAACTCACTTCAGCTAAACACATTGTTAGAGATGCTTGATGATGCTGAAGTTAAAATGTGCTTAGGAAAGGAGAGCAGAGGCTGAGGACCGAGGGGTTAAGAGGTTCTTGGCTTCCATTATAAACACTAAAGGAAATTTAAAAGTGATTAAAGGGGTAAAATATAAGGTTTCCATCACAAAGAAGTCCTTGACACCAACTTTATTTTGTCTGATGCTTTCATAACTGTCCTCATTATTATATCTACATTAATCACTTTTTTCTTGCTTAATTAACTTCATAAGAATAGACTATGTCCGGCTCAGACTTTTCATTTCTTTATGAAACTTGCATTGATTTAAAATGCTTTAATCAGTGCTCGAGCTCTGAAAGCCACTTCGAGATTTGAAATACAAACTAACAGAACAATATTAGGACATAATCTACATATTGAACTTAATTTCATTGAGCTGAAAATATAAAGCATTCGTCTTGTAAACTTCCTTTTTTTTCAAGGAAAAAATAGTTTATTAAAAGAAAAAAACTTTTTAATTAAAGAGAATCCCTGAGATGTTTTTACTGTCTTTGTTTTTATGTCTGTCTCCGTCTTCTACGTGCGTAAGAGGCTGAGGGATTTTAATCTTTTGGTTTATTATAAATCATTCCAAAAAATTACACTTTCCAGCATGTGATATGTCAAAGTAACATCACTGCTTGTTTAGATTTTCTCTCATCCTCTTTAGGGTCACTTTTGAGCATTGGTCAGGTAATAATTACAGCCATGGACGAGTGGATGGATGGATGGATAAACTGGCTGATATATTGATGCATGTAAAGATGTTTGGTAGACTGGCAAATGATGGATGGAAGTATGGACAAGCAGGTTGATGAATCGATGGATAGATGGATGGATGGGTGGATGGATGAAAAGATAAATACCAGGACATATGGTTGATGGATAAAAAGGCAAAAGGATAGATGCTGCATGGATGGACCGGTCAGGTAATGGCTATGCAGTTGTGTTTATGTATGGATGAATGGATTGATGGATGAACAGATGGATGGATGCAGATGGATGAATAAACAAATGGATGGATGAATGGAAAAACTAATAAGCAGGTGGATAGATTGTTGGCTTAATGACAGACAGATGATGAATGAAAAGACGGAACAACAGATGGGTGAAATGATAGTAGGTTGTGCTAAAAATGGGGGCAGATGGAAGGATGTAGGTATGGTGCATGGATGGATGGATGGATGGATGGATGCATGGGTGATGGATGGATTAATTGATACTAGGGGGAAATGCCTGACTGGGGAAAACAGGCAGATGGATAAACAGATGAATCTTATAAGCTAAGGGGGGTGGTGCAGGTTCAGGATGAACCTTTCTAAAGCTATAACTGTTCTTTAACTTTGTTACGCACCCGTCTAGGGGGAAGGTGCATAACAAATTTACAGGGAAAAAGGGGTAGAAAAGGAAAATCACTCCCGGTCTCCAAAAATGTAAATACAAACAGAACAATAATCAAAATTTCACAATTTATTTACAAATGAAAAAACAAGCCAAAGGCAAAAGGTATATACAATAAGTAAACTAAAAAGCCGAGATGTTAACAAAAAGTAAAAGGGTACAAAAACAAAAGGCAGCAAAGGCTTGCACGCAAAACAAGGATTTACCCAAAACAATGAAACTTCTCTGTAACACTTTACTTAAAGGTCTAGTTTATAATGCATTAGAAGCACATGCATAAGACGTTATAATGCATGTATAATGCTTCATACGTGTCATTATAATGGTGTATAACCATGTATAAGAACTTGTACCAAGGTTTATAAAGCATTACAAGTGTGGACGTAATGTATTATAATCAAGCCTCTATAATGTTTTATAAAGGCTTTATAATGTAGGCTTTTTAATGTTTTATACCTGCATAGAGTATGCAGGTATAAAACATTATAGAGGCTTGATTATAATACATTATGTCCACACTTGTAATACTTTATAAACCTTGGTACAAGTTCTTATACATGGTTATACACCATTATAATGACACTTATGAAGCATTATACATGCATTATAACATCTTATGCATGTGCTTCGAATGCATTATAAACTAGACCTTTAAGTAAAGTGTTACCAAATTATCTAATACAACAAACAACCAAAAACTAGCAATTACAAAGGTTACAAATTTACAACAAAGATTTGGAAACCGGCAGTGACTCAAAGCTGCTGCTGTCCATCTGCTTTCTGAAGCTTTTTGATTGTGAAGCCGTTGCTCCGAGGCCAATGGGAGGGCTGCTTCTCACTCATCGATTCGGCTTCCTCTGCCAATCACGCTGAGCACCTGAGGGCTGCTGCACCATAGATCCTCTCTGCAGCAAGAACACTCGCTCCCACAGAGGGATGCACACACAAACACACACCATACCAACAGGGAGAGCAGCTCCACAAATAACAAATATTCTTACAAGACACGGCCAGGGCCGTAACAAATTTATTTTTTTATGTGTTTTTAAATGGTGCAGTGAGAGGTGCCATCATTTGAAATGATTTGTAAAAAAATTTAGCTTGTCTTCCTTTTACTTACTTTTTGTTTATTTCCTTTACATTTCCAGGAAATAGCCCGTATTCCTTGTCATATAATGCTACGTACAAAAGCCCTGAACTGTCTTGACACCTGTTATCTGTTTAAATACTATAAACTTGTTTCACAAAGGTGTTTCATTCATGTTACTGAGTCTTCCCCTCTATAAAATCATGGAGCTGTCTGAACTTTCCATGCAGCAGGATAATCCTTGGCTGTTTACCCTGCTAATGAAGCACGAGTTTACACAGACTGAAGATACTTCACTGAAATAACTCCGAGATTTGGCTCCAGTGACTCATTGATGTCAGCGCTTCTTGTTGACATGTTTTACTCCGGGCCCCCAGCTGATGTTCCTCACAGTTCGTGTCAACACAGCAGAATATTTCTTATTAATGAGTTCTCTTCTCTGTTAAACTGACTGTCATCACACCTCATCTGGGACTACGGAGGCACTCTGGATAGAAAGTTACTCATTAGCTGAAGTCACAAGTTGTTTATTTCTGTGTTTTGCTCACTTGGTGTGACAGTTTGTGTGTTGTGCAACAGTATGTAAATATGACCTTGAAATAGTAGTTTCAAAGTCGATTTAGGAGTCAGAGGATTCTCAATAGGGAGAATTGCATCCACTTGACTCCCTCTGAGCTCCCTAGTTGCCTGAATAGAGCACTATGTAAGTTTGGCAGCCAGCCACCGTCACCCTTTGGGAAATGCATACTGCTTTATGGTAAATGTTAAGCTAGCTATAGTCCCCCTATAAAGCTTTATGCTCTATTTTCTGGAGGTGCTTTCATATCATAATGAACCCATTCAACCTATGTAAACCAGCATATGCTAATTTAGCCTCTCTAAAGTGACCACATTCTATCAACATCATGATAAACATTAGATACACACATGCTCTTGACAGAAACAGTCACCAACAATGAGCACTGAGGGCAAGAAAAGACGTGATTTTGTATTTAAGATGAAATAAAGTCCCTTCTTGTTAGATGAAGTTAATTGTTTTTTTTTCAATGTGTTTACCAGCTGAGCATGCAGACTCCATATCTTAACATGCAGAGGAAAGTTGGTGTCTTTTGGTATCTGGTTCAAACCCTCAAATTCCACGAAAGCGCAGCGGTCTTGTGCCGAAAGGCAAACCCCACTGAAAGCGGCGCGCCCAGTAGTGCCGCGGCGTGCAGCCCCGTAGGGGGAGGGCTGATCCCCAGAGAGCCACAGGCTCTAATGAGAAAAGCGATGTCACACGCTCATAAAACATGTCATAGACTGAGAAAAGAAATAAACAACACCTCACTTTGCTTCTCTAAGGTCCCTTTGCTGGTCCCAACCACACAGCTTCATGATTTATTCAACTTCTATCCGCCTATATCCGTGTAGAAAAGATGTATGGTGTCATGTATACAGTGTTTTATATTTCTGTACCTCTACGATTCACTTTTCTTCGTTCATGGAGTCGTGTTCTCTCTGGGACCCTCTGACTGACTGCTGGCCTGATACTCGTGCTTCCGGTTTTGACGTAATGACAAACAATTGAGGAAATTTACGTGCAAGAGTCCACACGGTGACTTCCTGTCTGGTGCTTTCTTAACGACAGTGAGTTTCTGAGGTTTGGAAGCGACTGACTCGCCGCAGCGCGCGCAGTGGAATTTGCCCGATAGACTACAATGGGAGTGAAGTGCTCCGCAGTATGTTTCAAGGACGCTGTGCTGCGCAGCGCTTTAGTGTCCAGTGGAATTTGGAGGTAACAGTCTTGCGATGCTCTTGTGAAGTCTGGATGCTTGTGCAGAGTATTTCCAGCAACCTCACCATGAGATATGTATCCAGATAAGCAAAAATTAAAATTATTTATTTCACCTTTAACAGAATTCCAAGCAACTTTTATTTTGTTTTGTTTTGTTTTGTTTCATTGGAAATATAGATTATTGTTTCAAGAGTTAGAAGACAGCAGAAAGTGACTGCATGTATAGGGATTAGCATAGATGCTAACAGCTTTAGTTCCTTTTTTCTAAGATCTTGACAACATTTCTTTACGAAATGGAAAAAAAAAAACACTGAAAGCATTTCTCAGTGAAAAGGATATTTTTGCTTCAATTCTGATGCATTTTGATCATTTTTACACCACAGCCCCAATAACATTTTATGTGCTGTTTCCCAAGTTCTAACTTAGTTTTGTCTATGTTTGCTTGAGCTATGGAGCCATCAGCTTAATCTTTACTAGTAAGGGGTTCAAGCTGAGCAAAATTTTGCTGCATCCTTGAAGTTTTAACTTTATTTGTTCAGTCAGGTACACTCTGAAACATTCTTAAAGTGTGCAAATTCACCCTCCGGCATATTAAAGACATCACAGGATCATCTTTATTGAAATGACCCTGTGCTTCAGTTCTGCTGTACAGTCTTGTCTTGTTCCTGCATATTCTCATGGTGTACACAGTTGATTAGGACAGTGGTAGTGGTCTGCTTGATACAGCTGCAATTCTCCTCAGGAACAGTTAACAAAATAAAGATGGATCAAGACTTTTGAGCTGCCTGTAAGTGTTTATATGGGTACCCCAGGACCTTATTCAAAGTTTTATTGCTTTAGTCATGGGTCTGAGTCTGGGGATATCTGTTTCTTTTATTTAATTCAGGAGAAGTCTTTGATTTAATTAATATGTTTTACCTCTCAGGACAAACACTACAGGCAGGACTGTATTTTGGAGAGGGAATAGATGATGATAATGCTACTTCTCTTGGCATGTGCCCGATTTTGTTAAACTAGCTATTAGCAATTTGACAAACCACAGGCAGCACCATCGGATTCCAGAGCTTGACTTGAGCTGCAGCGACTCAATTCCCAGCTGCCCTCTACAACTTTCTCAAATTGTCTTGTTGCTCTGTGAATATTTGGTCTAATCTGCCCTTTAGACTAATCTGGTGCAACCCTTGGCTGTTTTACAAAATTTTTCTTTATGCTTGGAGAACCACATTTGTAATTGCTACGCTACTAAACACAGTATATGACTATGTGACTCAGTTGGCCATTGCTTTGCTCAGGATTGAGCATGTGTAGCTCTTGACAAACATAAGAATAAAGTCAGACAGTACATTTGTAAGCTACTTGGTATGCGCTGTATGTTGGATTTGTTTGTTACTGTGGGGGCAACATCCTTCACTTCAGAGAGAACAAGTTTAAGTATGGTTGAGAAGAGACAAAGCAAGGCAGGACAAAATAATGTAGTGGGACGTACCCAAGCTTTTTGTGTAAAGTGCGTTTGCTACAGCACCATCCATCCATCCATCAATGATGTGCACCAAATATCCCACCTGATATTGGGCAAAAGGCAAAGTTCCCCCCGCGACCAGTCACCAGCTAAATGAAGGGTTGATGTAAATGGTAAATGGACTTGGGCCTTTATTGCACTTTTCTGGTCATTGACTACTCAAAGTGGCTTTACACTGCAGGTCACACCTACCCATTCACTCTCACATTCTCTCACTGATGGTTCAGAGTTTCTATGTTAGTTATCAGTCAGTATCTCTAACACATTCATGCCCTTTCATGCCCATTTACACACTGACGCAGCAGTGGGGGAAGCTTGGGGTTAAGTGTCTTGCTCGAGGACACAACCCGGAGCTGGGCTTGAACCCTCAACCTCCTGATCACTGACCAAGCAGACTATCCAACTGCACCTCCGACGCACGATGTAAAGGCAGGCAACCATTCACACACACATGCCTAAAAGGGATAGTTCAGTTTTTTTGAAGTGGGGTTGTATGAGCTCCATGTGGCCACTAAGTACATTAGATGCAGTAGAAAGTTCTCTCCTCTCCCTCAGTCAGCCACAGACTGTAAAGGTGCGTTCACACCGGACGCTACCTGTACTACCTCAGCGATCACTCTCCATTCAAAGTCAATGTACAGCCGCGATGGGGCGGGGCTAACCCTCCCGCGATGCGACAGCCGGCGACAAGACAACCACTTCACTCGTCCTGCGATGTCAAAGTTAAAAAAAGTTGATCTATTCAGGCGATGTCGTGTGTGGTTGTGTGGCATCAGCCAATCAGCGGTGTGTACGTGTGACGGTGCAGTTATTCATCCGGACTACAGGGCGGATGACTTCCTTCTAGGCGGAACTAATCTCAGTGAGGACATTTGCAGACAGACCGCGATAAACTCACAGATAATGCTGCTGCATCATCAGCTGCAGAGTTTTGTGTCTGATAAGTGAGTGAAAAGGACACAGCTGGAATAATGTCCGCTTATACACCCTATTATGTGATATATGATATGATCGCGGTAAAACTCGAGCGGACGTGACGTCACCGACCGACGGCCGATGCCAACGGCAACCAAACAGGTATTTATGGACGCGCGACGCTACATCTGTGGGCGACGCGACTTTGGTAGCTGGGTCGCTTGCGGTATGAACGCACCTTAAGAGTCTGTGACGCAGAACCAGCTGCAAACAGGGAAGTATTGTGCAAAATACAAAGGGTATTTTCTCCACCTACAGTAACTCCCACCAAAAAACAATATCACAGTTTAAAACTACACTACCTATATATGTTTTCAAGTGCATTAACTTTTTGGAAATATAAAATTTATCTGGCCTAACAGAATCACGTGACCCCCGCAAGCTTCTGAAACACTCTGCCTCCCTCTCAGCTGATGTAAACATAACAAGCTATGCATGATTCCTTGTACCAGTCTTCTTCTCTTAAACAGGAATTTGTTTCATTGTCCTGTGGTTTAGTTTCATTAATATTTTTTTTCGAAAATCACATGAATTGTTAATCTTAGTCTAAAAATAGATAACGTAACATATAGTGTTACAAAATGAGTCACAACAAGCACACAGGACTATTTAGGGTTGCTGAGGAGTTTGCATGATGACTATAGGCAGAAGCAGGCTAATGCAATTAGGGACTCGGTCGGTACTTTAAGAGGTACCGACCGAATTCTGTAGGTGCTACCGAGAACCGATTCACGTAAAATCAAAAGGTGCCATGTTTAGGTACCTAAATGCATCCTTGTGACTGTGAGGGAGTGGAAGAAGCAGGCATACTATTGGGTAGAGTAGGTGAATTTCCTTACCAGACTTAAACACAGCATGTTGTTCATGTTGAAGAAGTTTTTGGGACAACTACAGTATTACAAAGTTGAATGTTGTTTTGATATGTATCTGTCAAATTTTATATATTGAGAAATAAATTTACGTTGAAAAAATTTGAGATCTTAATATTAAACAAATTAATATTTATTACCCCATAAACACACGCAAAAGTACCGAAAATTGGTACCGTTTAGTACCGATACCGATTCCCAGGTACCAGGCATCAGTATGGTATCGGTTCAAATGTGAAAGGTACCCATCCCTAAATGCAATGCATAGAGCTGGGCAAAAAATCGATTAAACAGATTAATTCAAATTATTTTCTGCAGAAGAATTAAAAAATTAAAAATCGAGATTTTTTTTTCTTGCCTTAGTCCCATTGTAAGTAGTTTCAATTTTGCACAGGCACTTTTATAGGCTTGTATTTGTTATTTAAGTAGATTAAGTATTGATCAAAGAGTTTCATGCTAATACTGTAAAAATACCTCAGCCTTTTAGTGTTTATATGGACAAACCTGCCTACACTTATGCTACATAATCAACCTCTTATGACCCAGACTTTGACTTTAACAGGGAAACATTTAGACAACATAGCAAAACTTGATTTGTTTCATTTTTATGTCACTGGGAGATTTTTTTCTTTTAGGGAGGGAAAAATAGATTAAAATTATAAATCGAATGTTGTGGGAAAAAATCAGGGATTTTATTTCTAGGCCATAT
The DNA here is from genome assembly GCA_036419115.1 of Scarus forsteni. Lineage (NCBI taxonomy): Eukaryota > Metazoa > Chordata > Actinopteri > Labriformes > Labridae > Scarus > Scarus forsteni. Next base: position 1,502,880 of record JAZDUH010000135.1, read on the forward strand.
CGCCCAGCCCTAGCAATGCATATTCTCTCTGTGTTTGAGCTAAGCTAGTTAGCCAGATCTGCTTGGGTCGTTCTTGTTCTTGGTCCAAAGAATGGTGTCTGTCATGGACTCGTAAGTGAGGCAAAACACAAAAACAAAACAAAACAAATGTTGGCAATTCCCTTTAAGTAAGTTCAGAGTCACTAATTAGCATAACAAGCATGTTTTTTGGCATTGGGAGTAAAACACTCACGCATGCACAGGGAGAATGCAAAGTTAGCACAGAAAGGCCCTGACAAACACAGAGGACTCAAACTAGCCTTATTGATGTGGGGCATGGGCTCAAAGCTGCTGCTCCACTGAACAACAAATGAATGTTATCGAGCTGCCAGAGAAGTTACTGTCCAAGGACATTTGTACTGAAATAAAAATTCTGACACTTTATGGCTATTGGCTGGAGAACCTCACTGAAAAAAGGCCTAAACATTGTCCATCCCAGTCATGAAGAACTTTAATGTGAAACAGGAGGATTTTTATTCCCACATTTTCTTGTAAGAGATTGTGTTACTTAAGAAGTGGGTGTACATCCTTCAGGCCACAGGGCATCGGCTTTGGCCGCTGTTCTCATCACCATTTATCTTTCCTGTTGATGTCCACTTCCTGTGCCTCCTGCAGGGCTGCTGTCATCTTCACGGATGTCACTCACAAGGATGACACGGACACGCAAGCTTTGGCCCGAGAGTCCTCTGGAGGGGGTGCAGAGCCAGATCATCTGAAAGCCTCCTAAAGAATGTGTGTCGGCTTTCTGCCACCTCTGCAGAGTCCTTCTGTCTCTGGAGACTTCTAATACACTCAGCTTCTGTTTAATCCACTACACTGCTCCCATGGTTGATAAAGATACTCTCAGAAGCTAAAGATTCTTATTTTCACTGACTGATTCTAATCAGAAATAGCCTAAAGCAGTGGCACCCTTCTTTTTATATCACGGCCTGGTTTTATGGAATATAATATAACTCATCATCAGACAGAGCCATGGGCTTATATCTAAACCCCAATGAAGAGACGTTCAAGGACCAGTGTTAATATTGTTGCTAAATTATTTTCGTCATACTTTTCATCAACATTTTTCCCTGACAAAAATTAGACTGTAACTAATAAAAACAAGTGCACATAGATAAAAACTAAAACTAGATTACCTGACATTTTAGTCAACAAATAAAAACTAGACAAGTCCACTGCAGCAGGCAGGTATTTGGGATAAACCATTTAGACTGCAGCACCATGTCACAGCTACCAGAGAATCAACTCCCAAACCATCGTCCCAATTAAATGATGATCTTAGAGTCTTTTTGTCAAGTCAACGAAGGGTGAAATGCACCACTTATTAAGTGTTAACCTGTTCATCCCCCGTTTTAGGCCTTCTGCTTGAAAATGACATCCTCATAAAGAAAAGAGTGTATCTCTGCAACACCAAGGTCTATTTGAATTGTTTTGGTGTCATATTAAAAGTAACACTTGAGAGATTTATCCAGATGTGGAGTTATCAGTATATGAGTTACTGAGACAGAGTAAATTAAGATAGAAGTCAGAATAATTTGAACATTTAATCCTCACCTTAAAAAACAACATTTTTTTATTGTGAATATCTCTTGGAAATGATGTGGGAGTGGATGTAAAACTCTAAAAAATGAATAATAAAATATTTTTACCTCATCTCTGCAAAGGACTATTGTTATAAAGTGATGCAGAGCGAAATTAGACAGGTTTTATAACAATATGGTCAGGCGAGGATTTTGAGAAACAGTTCACTTTTTTTTACATTTTTGTTGGAGAACGTGCAAACATTCACTAAAATACTTCGGGGCTGAAGAGATTAAAGGCTTCTATACTCAAAGAATTAGACAGGTAAAAACATATATTCTTATTTAACAAGATGATAGTAACATTTTGATTTTATCAGATTTTAAAAACAATTTTCTTGTACGTTATTTTCTGTGGCCAAAAGTTGATTCAGTTATGCACTAAAAGGTATTTTCTGCATATTATATTCAGATTTCACCTCATTTTGTATTTTTGTTATTTAAAATTTTGTGGTTATCACAAGTAAGTAGTTTAATTAAAAAAGAATATTCAACATCTAATCAATATCAGGGGCGGTGCTAGTTTGTGTATTTGTTCTAAACTTTGTCAGTTACTGTCTTAAATTATTCCTCTTAAATATAATGTCAGAGAGACTTAACGCCAGCAAGAGCTACAGGGGGAGGGAGTCGTTTTTGTCATATTCATTTCAGTTACTCTCAATAAATGTTTGTTAAAGATATGTGCTTGTGGATCTAAAATGACTATTTCTACTGTTGATGCCTGGTGTGCACGGTGGACTGATGCTTTCAATATATATTTCTAAGTAGAAACAAACACTTAAAAAATCCTGTGTGGATAAAAAAACATGCATGAGAGGGTTAGGAAAGTAGAGACAAGTTATGAATATATCCAATCACAGCTACTTTGGTTGGAAAGTTAAGGGGCCTTAGCTTGGTGGTGGTGGTATACACTTCACAGTGCATTGAAAGTTCCTGCTCATTCCCAGACACTTTCTGTGGACTCTTGCCCAAATGAACTTGTGAAAGTGTAGAATAATCCATCTGGTGTTTCAGTTTTTGGGCTGCTGCCATGTATCAAAGATAAGCTGAAATGTGAGACATTATTTTTGTTCCACATCACCCAGCCCTAACAGCTTCATTACTGTTTTTGTACATCGAGCAGACCATATGTGTTCAAAGTGTCTGCTTCATATGCAAACAAAGCCGATAATCTCATCATCACCTGAATGTGGCAGCATGTTGCACCATCTCAGCTCGTTTGATCAGAGACTAGAAAAAACAAGCTAATTGGCTCTCCCTGGAGACTCGGAGCTGCAGGATACATCCAGTCTGTCTCAAAAACAGGGAGAATATTCTCTTTGAAATTATGCAATGCTTAAGTTTGCTATGCAGCATGGAGTGTCGTATATGCCAGCAATTTGGAAATGAAACCAGACACAGGGTTCAGAAGCACCCCCTTAACTCCCTCAGTTCTCACTGAAGTTGCAAAAAATGCCAGCATTACAGAATAAAAGTTGCACTCAGCAAGAAATGTGTACATAAAAATACAGCTGCCTTGTTTGCTGATATCACACCATGAGGCTGCAGTTTAAAAAGTGTCCTACCCCCCTGTAGTTTCTTCCTGTGAGCCTCAGTGGAACTTTGTGTCCTGTACAGACTCTCATCAGCTAACAGGAAGTGCTGACGCCGAACCACAAGCACCATACTGGTGTCCTTGCACATATCCCAACTATACATTCAAAATAATGGCACTGTCTATTTTAAGAGCTAATTTGTCACCTTCATCTCAACACTTGTTTTAAGGTCATTCTAAGGTCCTCATTAACTTCCTATGAGGCCCTAATGAGCCACTGTGCCCCCTATTGTGCTCCTGTTTCCTACTATAGTAATGCTGTAGCTGCATAATGTAATTCAGGACTAAAACTGCTGCTTCTGTGCCTCCAGGGTCTATTACTGCCAAACAGACAAACAGAGCATGGATGGGTCAGCAGTAGGGATGGGAACCACTACCATACAAATCCCAATACATGGTCTACAATAATGACATAAACACAATGCAGCGATTCTGTGAAAAACAGGATATTGCAAAAAATGAATAAACATATGAATATGTAAGACTTAGTTCATGTTGTAGAAGCTAAAGTGTATCCATATTTTGGATTTACAAGTGGCTGGGGCATTATTCAGTAAACTAAAATTTCTGCTCCGTCCATTTTCTTTTCCTCGGATAGTAATTTCTTTTAAAGTTTCACTCATTTCGGTGTGAAGACCCACTTGAGGAGCCATCAAAAAGCATCTCTGGGAGATACACCAACAAGGACATACACACCTGGACAAAAATGTTGGTTCCCTTTATTTAAAGAAGAAAAACCCACATGGTCACTGAAATAACTTGAAAATTACAAAAATAACAAATTTACTGAAAATTAACAAATGAAAATCAGACATTGGTTTTGAATTGTGATTCAACAGCATCTTTTTAAAAAACAAAATAATGAAACTGGCCTGGACAAAAATGATGGCACCCCTACAAAAGATTGAAAATGATTTGAGCACGGGGACATGTTAAACTAAGGTGTGTCCTCTAATTAGCATCACAGGTGTCTTCAAACTTGTAATCAGTCAGTCTGCCTATTTAAAGGCTGAAAAGTGGTCACTGTGCTGTTTGGTATCGTGGTGTGTTCCACACTGAACATGGACCACAGAAAGCTAAGGAGAGAGCTGTCTCAGGAGGTTAGAAATAAAATTATAGACAAGCATGTTAAAGGTAAAGGCCATCTCGAGGCATCTTGATGTTCCTGTGACTACAGCTGCACAGATTATTCAGAAGTTTAAGGTCCACAGGACTGTAGCCGACCTCCCTGGACGTGGCTGCAGGAGGAAAACTGATGACAAACTGAAGAGACGGAGAATACGAATGGAACCAAAGAGCCCAGAACAACTTCAAAGAGATTAGAGGTGAACTCCAAGGTCAAGGTACATCAGTACCAAATCGCACCATATGCCACTGAGCCAAAATGGACTTAATGGAGGACATCACTGTTGAAAGCAAATCATAAAAAAGTAAGACTGGAATTTGCCAAAATGCACATGTACAAGCTTCTGGGAGAATGTCCTTTGGACAGATGAGACAAAACTGGAGCTTTTTGGTAAGTCACATCAGCTCTATGTTCACAGACACAAAAATGAAGCATACAGAGAAAAGAACACTGTACCCACTGTGAAACATGGAGGAGGCTCAGTTATGTTCTGGGGCTGCTTTGCTGCATCTGACACAGGGTGTCTTGAATTAGTGCAGGGAACAATGAAATCTGAAGACTATCAAGACATTCTGGAGTGAAGTGTGCTGCCCAGTGTCAGAAAGCTTGGTCTCAGTCACAGGTCATGGGTCCTCCAACAGGATAATGAGCCAAAACACACAGCTAAAAACACCCAAGAATGGCTCAGAACAAAACATTGGACTATTCTGAAGTGGCCCTCTATGATCCCTGATCTAAATCCTGTTGAACATTTGTGGAAGGAGCTGAAACATGCAGTCTGGAGAAGACAGCCTTCAAACCTGAGACAGCTGGAGCAGTTGGGCGTTAACCTGTTAACAGATGCAGAAGTCTCATTGAGAGCTACAGAAATTGCCTGATTGCAGTGATTACCTCAAAAGGCTGTGCAACAAAATATTGAGTTAAGGTTATCATAATTTTTTTTCAGGCCATTTTCATTATTAATTTTTTTCAGATTATTCTATTAAAGCAAAATTAAAAACGTCTCATTATAATTAGTCAATTTTCAGTACATTTTTATGTATTACTACTTTTGTCAGTTTCAAGTTATTTCAGTGACCATTTGGGTTTTTCTTTCTTTAAACGAAGGGTACCAACAGTTTAAAGCACCTTATTTAATTCAGTAAATTAATCTTGATGCACTGCAGCCACCGTTGTTGATGCACGATGATGCAGCTCCATCAAAGATAGGAAGAGGAGTAAGATGAATCACTTCACTGAATAATCCACTCCAGAAAACAATTTAAGGTGCACCCATTACACTTAAAATGTGGAATGATATAATTTAATGACTATCCAATCATAAAGTCTGTTCGATTTTTGTAGAAAGTTATTTATTGTTGCTTTTAAGTGATACCAAATCTCTCAATTAAAAGGAATGGCCCGGATAGATGGTTGTAAATTGAGAAACAACTCAAAAGTACTACCTCAACCCCAGGCAATAGATAGCACAAAAACCTAAATATCCCCTCCTGACAGTGTTTTATTATGTCCACATCCTTTAAAGGGGTGCATCTCTCTATTTGGTCTTACTTTAGCAAATTGAGGAACTAATGTTGAAGCAAGTGTTTCCTTCCTTTCACTTGATCATCATCATTAACAACAAACATACGTAACACATATGCACTTTGAAGGTAGTTGGGACGACAGATCAGCAGTTGGACAATAAAGATTTCTCAGGAAAAGACTTTTTTGGGGATGCAAGCTGTTGTAATTGGCAGTTAATGAGCTAAAAAAAAAAAAGTTAAAGAACAGATGTTGTTTCTCATGAGCGAAACACAAACTGTCTCCTAAAAGGCAACATGGAGGAGAAAGATAGACTCGCCATCTTTAAATCTTTCGCCTCATCACCTTTGTTGTTGCTTCAACAACAACAACAGACTCAATGAGCTCTGCAAAGCTACAAACAGAAGACAACAGCAGATGTGCCAAGCGTCCCTGTTATTATGGAGAGGAAATGATCTAACGTCCTTCTGTGATCCGGGTTATATATCATTTAATGATGTCATTATTCATTCTCCCTCCATAAAGAGGACAAGTCTTTTTATTCACACGTATACAGATGTCGACAGACTTTTGATTATGAACCTGTGAAGGGTCATAGAGAGCAAAGACACATCAGGATGGGGAGAAATAAAGTTTTGTTGTGTCGTGTGAACCAGCAAAGACCAGATCAAGAGCTGAGGTGAGAGAAGAGTGTAAGCTAGTGATATCTGTTGATGTGTTCACACAGCAGGCGGCTAAGTTTTTAATTGAAATGCTCTGAAATTATGTTCAACTAAAGCAAAGTCATCACAGGCATTCATGCTCCCCCTGCAGCCTGTGATTTTCATTCAGTATCCACTAGGGGTGTAACGAAATGGTCAACTCACGAAACGATACAAAATACGAAACAGGGCTCACGATACGATACGAAATACGATACAAAAAATATTGCTGCATCATTACAAAAAATAAATGCGTTTTGAAAAAAACAAAATTGTAGTTTTTCCCCCTTATTTAGACTACAGTGCAAATACAAACATAAAATCTCAATAAAAAGTGCTTTGTTGTTGTAACAATCAGGATAACTACATTCTTGAATAAAAGGAAAACAAATAGCAGTCCTCAGAGCTGCAGTTTAGACCTATAAATGTCTGAACTGTGAACTATAATATTTAGCCTATAACAGTGCATATACTTCTGATCTTCAAGTATGATCAAATTCTGTCAACTCAACAGTAGATGCAAAAATCAAATATTGTTTTTTATGCAGACTTACACAAACATACAGTTGCTGCCTGTCTCCAGTTCAAAGAAGTTGGTAGTTGTACTTGCCGCAGTATACGGCGAACTGTACGGTTGTTGTTTTGTCAGCAATCTTCTCACCGTTCTCTCGTCTTTTACATGGGAAGCCAAAATAGGTCCACACAACCGATTTATTTGACGAAGGAGCGTCAGCTAATTCCTCCACTTCGTCTTCCTCCATATTGAGGCGAGTGTTTTCCTGCGGTAGGCGTGGAGGGTAACAATCACCGGTCATCGCATTTTTATTTGTGCTTTTATTTCATGCGTCTTAGAATTTTATTTCGTCATTTTTTATTTTGTGAAATTTTGTGGCACGAAATTTCATTTCACCCCTAGTATTCACCCATCACAATTTATCACCTCACAAACCTGCTCTACCTTGAGTATTTCCCCCATGTTTATGGGAGCAGAGATAGATGCCTGTGTACGTTACATAAGTTCATCAGATCAGAGGAAGACATTTTTATCAGTCTCAGTGAGGTTCTGTGAGTTTCAGCTTACCAGAGTTACTGACACCCTGTGTGAGCACCAGTCTCCCTCATGTGAGTCTAAACTGTTCTGAGAAGTTGCTGCTGCTGTAAATGAGACTGTATCCTGTTCTGCTGTTTCATCAAAGTAAAAGTATAATAATACATTTTTATTTACGACACTCAAGTACACTATTCAAGATAAAAACCATTTTGATATCAACAATAAAATCAACAAAACAAAAGAAAAAGACAGGTAGAGGGGAGAAGTTGTAGGTTATTGTGAAATGAAGTATGCAGTCCTGAACAGGTGGGTTTTTGAGTCTGATTTCCAAAAAGGGCAAAGAGTTCAAGTTTCTTAGTTGTGGAGGGAGAGAGTTCCAGAGCTGAGGCAGGAGGATCTGAGGGAGCAGACTGGAGTGGTGATGTGGAGGAAGTTGGACAGATATGGAGGGGTGAGGTTGTGGATGGCCTTAAAGGTGTACAGGATCAGTTTGAATTGAATTCTATGCTTGACATGGCTCCAGTGGAACTGCTGTAGGATGGAGTGAGGTGATGGTTTGAAGGGGTCTTAGTGAGCTGAGTTCTGGACCAGTTCGTGCAACATTGGCCCTGTTTGCATGGGTCAAAAAATCCTATTTACAATCATATTGAAAGGTCAATCAGATTAGAAATGTCTCATGTAAACACCTTAGCCAATTGGATTCACCTGGATCTGATTGTATTTTGGATCGGATTGTAAGAGGTAGTCTACGCCGATTGATAATCCGCTCCATGCTTCATGTAAACGGCTGAGTGGAGCGGATTGGGTTGATGGAGAGGATTGTTCGGTCTGCACAGGCGCTTCGTAGTACGTAAGAGGCACATAGTGACGTACGCAGAGCGTCCTCAATAAAACACAACGTGACACGTTTGCAGGTAGGACCCAGAAGCAAGCAGTTTGATTAGAACAGTCTTTATTAACCAAGTTCAGAAACAGTTCAGTGCGGGCTGCGAACCCGCGACCAGGAGATCTGTGGACAGGCGCTCTCCTGACTGAGCTAACCTGGAGCTGAACAGCTGTCGGTTCCCACAGCCTTTTCAGGGAAGAGGCTGAGGACGGAGAGGAGCTCAAACAGTCTTTACAGGGGAGTAGCTGATTCTTGAGCGGGGCTTCAACCCGCACCAGCGAACTTAAGAGGTGAACACTCCTCTGATTGCAGCACCTCAGAGGAGTCCAAAACTGACACCCACACCGTTGAAACAGAGAACAGGCTGTGGCTTGAGCGGGGGTCGAACCCGCGACAGCTCGGTCCGATCGGACGCCTTACCGACTGAGCCACCCAGGCGATGCAGTGACAGAAGCTCACACAGTCTTTATAGAAAGAGGTGAAGCAGGCTTGACTCACGCACAGACGAGCTGAGGCGCTCAGGAACACTTGGAGGAGGGATTCAGGCGAACTCGCGTTGTCGAAGACAGGCAGGAAGTCAGACACCAGGCGATTGGCACAACGTAGAGCAGACTGGGTTCGGCAACTGGAGACGGAAGCAGGGTCAGGTACCAGGCGTGGGTCTGGCGTGAGCGGGCTGGATTCGCAACAGGAGACGGAAGCAGGGTCAGATACCAGACTCGGGTCTACAACGTAGAGCGGGCTGGATTCGCAACAGGAGGCGGAAGCAGGGTCAGATACCAGGCGTGGGTCTGGCGTAGAAGCGGGCTGGATTCGCAACAGGAGACTTCAGCAGGATCGAAGCCGATTCAGACAGGCGGATGAATACAGGACAGAAGCTAGTCGATACCTTGGAGTCGAGCCGAGGGTCAGGCGTATGAGGCAGAGTCTGGGACGAAACTGGTCGGCAACGGGTGATCAATCCGGGAAACAAGTCTGGACCTTTCAGCATGAGTGCGACGACAGTCTGACGCTGGTTGAGTGTGGAGCTGGGGCTTATGTAGCTGGCTTGATTACGGGAGATGAGCTGCAGGTGTGAGCGGCGGCACAGGTGAGGTGAGTGAGGACTGATTAAGGTGCAGCTGGGAGTGACAGGCTGTGGGAGAGGCTGAGGCTGCAGACTGAGATGTGACACAACGTGGATCCATCTATCTAGAGGTAAACGAGAAGCAGGAAGTGCACCTCTTCTTCTCTTACACATTTGTAGGTAATGGCAGAGTGACCTTCAGCGCATGTAAAAAAAAACAACACAATCGACCATGCAAACGCGGATTGAACATGGATCTCTTTACTCCATACTCAAAGTTCATGCATACAGATAGAATCAGATTCATTTAATCTGATCAATTTCGATTAGATTGAGGAAAACTACCCATGTAAACGGGGCCAGCTGTGAGGGCTGAGTGAGGGGTGGAAACATGCAAAGGTGGAAGTAGGCAGATGGGGTGATGTTATTGGTGTGAGACTGGACGGAGAGTATGCTGCTGAGGATGACACCCAGACTCTTAACCTGTGAGGAGAGGGGGAGGAGGAGCCTTCAGACAAGTTATCCATGAATACTTTTCTAAATAATTTTTAGAAAAGAGGTTGTGTTCAGCATCTAACTTGACTTTACTTTAACAGAGACATAACTACATTTTTATGGCACAATGCGATCCAGGAGAGGGCTTTTAATTGTAATGTAGTTGGGTCTGGTTCTGAATTTTTCCAAACCAAAGGTCTGGAGCTTGGGCTCTCTCTTTCTCTTTCTCTTTAAATAAAGTAGGCCGATATACAGTTTAGTCATACACAATATTGGAGCTTTTGCCCATAATGATAATCAGATATTTCCAAACTCATTTTCCCAATACTGACATTAATACTGATATTTCATGTCAAGAGCACAAAGCTATACCACTTAGCTATAATTGACCGGTTCATGTCAGGTGCCAAAAACAAGTGTCAAATCAGATACAGAAGTTATATGTCACATTTTATGAAAATCTTAATTTAAGGGTTTTCAGAAGAAAGTGAAATAACAGTTCAGCTCCAAAAAAAATTAGAATTTTCTGACTATAATTTGTGTTTTCAGGCTTTGAAGTGTTAAGTGACATAATTTGAGGTGGTGTCAAAAAATAGGCACTTTTCAAAATGTTATCCTTTTTCTTTAAAAAAACAGCTTATAGTCACCTCACATAAAAAAATTAGCAAACTAGGAACATAAGATTTAATGTTAATTTTAATTTAAAATGAACGTATCGATAACACTACACAGAAACAAAATTTGTCCACATCTTCGGGGTCATCAGTGATCTTTAAATAGAGTAACTCGACTGTAGTAGTTTGCTGATTTGTGCACCATTATCCAGTTTATATGAGAAAGAATTGTGGGCTTTGTTTCTGCACATCCATTGTATTTCTACATGTGCTCTGAACATACAGACCCACCATGAGTCACAAGTGAGAAAAATTACTTTCAGTTTTATGCTCATTAATCTTCAGTGTGAGTGGAACAAAGAGCCCTGCTGGCTCCCCTGCATAATGAGTCTAAACGGGTCTAAATGTCAGTGAACGAGGGCCCCCGCTGGATCCCGGCAGGCCGCTGTCAGACCGCTAACATCTGACTGGCACATACAGTCTGCCACAGGAGCCGGGCAATTACGGGGGCAGACAAACTCTCTTATCTCTAATGAACACTTGCAGGGACTTTAAAAGCTTTCACATCTGTCCTGGCAGGAAAGAGGGATGTGGGCAAGAAGAGGTGATAGTCTTCTGTGGCATTTTGTGTGTTTGCTCAGAGTGCAAACAGATGATGATTACTGTCCGGAGGTTTAAGAGCTGCAAAACAAAGGCCACAATTCTTTTCTCCAAATTACCGGCTATTGGTGGGATAATGTTGGATGGGTTGAGCAACAAAACCCTCAATTTACAATATCTCCTGCTGTTGGCCCAGTTTATCGGCACAGATGTTTTTTGTTCTGCTAACTTTAGAAAAATGTGGAAAACTGCCATATTATCCAACGTTAACAACTCCTTTTACAAGTCTTAAAAGTCCCATGTTTGTATTTGATCATTTAGACATGTCTTGGTCCCTGACTAAGCAAGATTTGATTTAGGGTTAATATAAAAAAAATAATAATGTTTTGTCTTTGCAGAGGATCAGATGCAGCCCCTTCTCCTCCTCTTTGGAAATGCTCAGCCCTCAGGGTGCTAATGAGCTCTGTGCTGATTGACTGCACAAATAATACAAGTATGTTTGGGGGGGTACAGAATGTTGAGTAGACTTTCTTAACTGTCATGGCGTCTGCCTGTGATGATCAGAAAGCACACATGTAGATGGAGGCTGTATAGATATGACATCAGAAACACCAGGAAGTAAAAAACAGAGTGTTTTAAGGGGCAAAAGGTATAGCACATTTCTCTGTAAACAAAGACTTTAGTAATGCCCCAGTCAGGCATTCCTGTTTCTCATGTGCAGGACTGTACACGACTGGCAAGGCTGGTGTGATCGGCATGATACGGGAAGATATTAATGTCTCTCCCTGGACACACCCTGTAAATACACCATCAGTAATGTTTCTACGATGCTATGGGGGTGTTTTCCCTGCTTTAATTAGGTCGATACAGCGATACGACCCAGATTCCATGTATTTCCATCCCGATGACGTGACGTCAGCCCCATTCAAGCCCAGTTTGAGTCAGACAAAGCCCTATTGAGCCCATTCACATGCGTCACCTTGAACTAGACACTGTTGGGGCACAGACAGATACATCCTTGTCAATCATCTTCAGAAAACTTTCTGGATTGAGCCCATTCAGTCCAATGGAGCCCCATACATGCCACTCTAATTCTGTTTACCTTAGGACTGCATTAGGCTTCCACTCCGCTATACTAAGAGCCGCGACTCTCCAGGACAGTTTTGAACAGTTCAAAACAGTCAGGATCTTCCCCTGTCTTCTGGCGTTCATCCACAACCATACATCGTTGATGCATGCACCATGACCAAAGCACGTTCATCAGGACAGTTGTGCACTATTGCCATAAGAAACAGAAATGTGTCACTGGGGCTTAAAATTTTAATTTTCTCTTGCTTCCCAAATAACTTAGAATAGAATAGAATAGAATAGAATAGAATAGAACTTTATTTGTCATTGCAACAAGTTCAACAAAATTGCAAAAGCCCTTCAGTCAGTGCAAAACAGTGTGAGACTAATACGATAAAGTACGGTGCAAACATGAGTGAGTAAAATAAGATAAGAAATAAAAATAAAATGAAATAATAAGATAAAAAAATATATAATAAAATAATAAAGGTAAGGTGCAAAATAGAATAACAAAGTATGATACAGTAAGTAATAAGAATAAGTATATATATATATATATATATATATATATATATAGATAGGAAAATAGCTGCCATGTTCAGGTGCATTAACGACATCAATCATGTCTGACAACTTCTTACAACATTAAAGCACAGAAAGTTGATTTTACAGGACATGGGGACTTAAACTCTGAAAGGCACAGATGGTAGAGGATACTGAATTATGTATATCTTTTTGACATATTCTATCCCTGTGGACACAAATAACTGCAGTCTTAGGGTAAATATGACTCTTTATTTTCAAGATTTTCTCTGTTTTTGAGAGATTTATGCATGTGACACATGGCAAAAGATAGGTGAGCCTTGGGCTCATGAAATTTTCTGTGCAGGAGACGTTTGAGACGTGCAGCTCACACTGGCAGTTAGAAAGCTCTGATTTGACAACATACTTTCAAAAACAGAAACACACATGCACAGATCAGGAAAAACAGCATTTTGGTCTGAAAACTTCCCACTTTGCCCCCACTTGGACCTGGAAAAAGTGGCCTGGTCTAATCAGTCTTTATTCCTTTTCCAAAATTAAGATGCTGTCATTTCCTTATGTTACATAATTTCTGAAGATTGTTTCCAGCATTGTGTTGAATTACATTTTGTATTCAGTTAAAAATGACTACGCTCACTCACAAATTCTCACATTCTCCACCCCTATCCATCCCTATCCCTCAGATTAAACTCTCAACAGTTGCTCTTTAGTTTGTAAAAAAAATTCAAGACATGAGTACTTGTTTAAAATTGAAAATGTTTCTGTTGTTGTACAAGTATTTTGAATAGGAATGAGGAATTTTAAACTCAATTCATCTTTTGTACCCAAGATTGAGCCACTCACCAGGCTTCTCTGAGAGGGCTTTCACACCAGCACGACTCTGCACTGGTAACAGTTCCTAAACCTGATTTTGTGCAGGCCAAAAAAATATTGGTTCGAAACCTGAAAAGTTGGTTCATGGTTGGGACCAAAAGAAGTTCAAGTAACTTCATTTGTGGGCATGTCGTATTCTGGGTTGATAAAATGAGCAGGATAAGGAAATGCCTTTACGTGCATCTTTTATGTCTTTGGGCCCTAATTTTGTGGTGCAGTGCAGGGTGGCGCAGGGTGCGTGGAGCCTGCCGCACCCCACGCAGTGTTAATTTTGTCTGGCGCACCGCCGTGCACAGCCAATTTGGCAATTTTGTAGCGAGGCTGCGCCGAGATGGGTGTGACAGCACACCAGAGGGAGGTGCCAACAGATTCAGGTTAGCGCAGTGACAATTTTGTGCCAAAAAACTGCGTGGAAGGTGCACTGAAAGCTCGCCAGCTCCAACCTGGTCTTATCTCGGCGCAGGCAAAGCGCACCCTCCGCAGCTATAATTTGGTGACAGGCGCACATGTGGGCACACGTTAACAAAGCCTCAGAGGCAGGTTTCCAGAGTGTCAGGTACATTTCAATGCAAAAAACAATCACATCAATCACTATTTAGTGTAACAGTCTGAACCAGCATATACATTTGTATCCGTATAATTGTCCCATCACATTTGATGTCGGATTAAATCTGTTTGTGCTGTTCCAGTGCTGTTATTGGGGTTCGGCCGAGGCGTAAAGGTTAGTACTGTATCCATATATGTAGTATATATCTATATAGTGGTATTGCTTGAAGTTGTATTGCTCCTTGTATTGCTCTTTTGATTATTATTTTAACTTTTCTTTTCCTGTCTATCATTTTTGTTTTGTTGTAAAGCACTTTGCAACACATATCCAAGAAAAATGCTGATATGCTTATTTGAATAAATGGACTTACTTAGTTGAATCCGTGCAGTGAAAAATTAAGGCAGTAGGCATAAAGCGGTTCAGCCTGGTACTACGAGGTGTTCCTAATGAAGTGGCACTATAGCACTACTCTATTTACTTTCAAAAGCCTTGCATGAACACCCAGTGTTCTTCTACTGCTGCACTAGAGATAAGAGAGTTTCCTGGTAATTTGAGTGAACTGACCCTTTAAAGAACAAACATGTAATTAAGTCCTCTTCACTGTATAATCACACTGACAGTCTCATCCGTTGCATGTGAGATAAGGCATTGATTTCTAACAGTAGAGTCTTTGTTGGTGTTTTAATCCTCCACATCCTCATTATGCTCGTCCTCACAGCTGCTTACAGCACGTCTCCTCTCTTTAAACCCTGAACCCGATCAGCATATGAGACGCTCGAGAGCAAACGCTACCAAAACAAACAGAGTGAGAAGAGGGACAACATTTACATACTCTGACTGGTCACATCCATGTTTCTTTATAAACCCCTCCAGCTCCCGTCATTAGCATGAATCAGAGCAGAACGCTGACACAGCAAAGTGAAAGGTTGAACAGAGGATGATTACAGAGAATCTCAGAGCGCCTTTATCTCCACTAAACACACGCACGCCGTCGCTGCACGCCACACTGTCACCATACAAGCTGTTGCCACTCAGCAGAGAAGCGAGGAGACGTGAAGAGACACGGAGCGGGTGGTGTTTATTCCCCGTGAAGGCGCCGCAGTCCGACTGAAGGTTTGCCGGTGACAGGGCAAGCATGGCGTGATTGACTGCGCGGCCCGTGGAAATCATCACTGCGGGCTGAGGAATAAAGCAGAATAAGCCGGGTGCTATCGCATGTCAGTGTCCCCCCCCATGAGGAAGAATATGCATGTCACCCACGTCTGACGGACTGTCTGTGCAAATTTAGCGCTGCCGTCTGAGATAGCGAGGGGATTATTACACTTTTCATTAAAGCTGCACGACGATAACGGCTCGGCACATCAGCCAGAGGTCACATCATGTAGTGTGGTGTCAACACAGCACGCTCGCATTTACATTCACAGCTGAGCGGGAGAGTCAGCCAGAGGACGGCGGAGGTATGAGGTCAGGGTGTCGTTCTTAACACCGTTCAGTGAGGGCGAGGGGTGGGAAAATGTATAGAGTCTTTACTGAGGTCAAATTATGAGTACGAGGGAGGAAGGAGCAACTTGTTGGCTTTAGCTCAAATACCGGGAGTCAATGGGTAGCACTACCCCGCCTCTTAACCCTTTATGTTACAATAGTATGTTATCTTTAATTAGCTATATATTATCTTCTACTCCCAAGCAGAAGCTTTGTTTTATTGACCTGCAGTGGTTTTTGTTAGAGATGTGACGTTTAGTTGAGTCTTCTGAATGGCTCTTTGAAGTAAAGTTGAGAATTGATTCACAGTTGTGAGTGACACTACGTTTACACCAGGGGTGTCAAACTGATCCAGTAAAGGGCCACTGTGGCTGCAGGTTTTCTTTCCAACCAAGCAAAAACACACCTGACGCAAATTATTCAATCAACTGGATTGTCTTTACATGGTTGATTTGTTGGATCAGGTGTGTTCTTGCTTGGTTGGAATGAAAACCTGCAGCCACAGTGGCCCTTTACTGGATCAGTTTGACACCTGTGGTTTACACGGACACTCCTTACTTAAAAACGCAAAGATTTTTCCTTTGTGTTTTCAAAGTCAATCTGCGTTTAGACGGAGACACTGGAGACGAATGAACCACTGTAGTGTGCATGCCAGTTCAGTAGATGGCGGTGTAGGTCTGCAGAGAGGCAGCGCTGCTACAACACACGAACGAAGAAGAAAAACTTTTCACAAACAACGATGGCAAATAGATGCACAGAGACGCAGGAGTTTCTTTTATGGACAACAAATAATTTTGTACAACAAATCTCTCTAGATAACAAACTGAACACAGTAAGCGGCACACACGTTACTCGGCAGATGGCCGAAGCTGTTGTTGTTCATGGTATGCATAGGCAGCCTTCATGTGAAAGAGTACTGGGCATGCGGTGACGTCAGCACTTCAGCCTGAAACGCTCTGATTCAGGTTTACACGCAGCTGCATGGAGAGCGTATTCAAAACTTTCCACTCCGGAGCCTTTTTTCAAAAGTTACTGTTTTTGGACAAAATGCAAAGAGTTTCAATTTAAACCCAAGGCCAACATGCAATGAAAACGTATCAGATCTGACTGTATTTGGCCCTGTGTAAATGCAGCCTGAGACTTTCTTTTGTAGTCCACTGCAAAAACCACTGCAGAACTAGGTAAGTAAAACAAAACCTCTGTTTACAAGTAGAAGAAGATAGTAGTTGATGGTAGAAGATAACATAAAGGGGTAAGAAATTGGTCATAACAAGCACACAGGACCAGTTAGAGTTGCTGAGAAGTTTATCCAGAGTGAAAGTGAGATAAGATTCTTTCAGGAACTGTGCAACTCAATTTTTTTAAGCTCGCGTGCAAAGCGTGCAAGCATCATACAAGACAGATGTTAATAAAGCCTGCTCTTTTCTGACTACTGTGCATATCCTTGAGTGCATAATGTAAAATGTCAGACACATGATGAAATACATGGCAAAACATTTATTTTCTTTAGGGGAAGATAACATCAAAACAATAATAACAGTATTAGTGAATAAGAATAAATTACTGAATTATTAGCTTGCTAAAATTAGACTTCTAGCCTACTTAACACATTTATACCAAAGAACTAGAAAAAAAAAAAGTTATGTCAAATTTTTACAGGAGTTTTTGTTAGTGGCTGTTTTTGGCCTTAATGGTATGAAAGGGAGAAGAAGTTTAAATCTGATTGTTCACAAAAACTAATAATGCATCAAAGTCAGTGTTGTTACTAATACTTTGTTATATCCAAGACTGTGATAAAAGGTTAAAAAAATACTCTCCTGGCTCCAATAATTTTTATATTGAAAAGCAGTCATTTTGTCTTTTTTTCCCCAAAATTAGTGACACCACTTATAACATTGGTATTTAAAATATTAAAATAAAAAAACTGTTTAGTTTTGATCAGAACTGAAGTAGATTAACACATTTATGCAAAAAAAGTATACATCACCTAGGCAACCAGTCATCCAATGAAAAGAACGCATTGAGCTTTCTCACTTCCATGTGTACTTGTTTGCGGAAGGAGTGGCGCTGCTCGCATGACAGAGAGACAGAAAGTATTTCACGACGCGTAAAACCTCACAATTTATTACTTGTGAATTCTTGTTTTGTTTATTTTGCGAAAATGACTACCCTATTGTCTGCAAAAAAACACACACACCAGTGGACATTGGATTAACATTACGCTACAACGAGTGCCTGCCGACTACAAGTTCCAACCTATCACGGTAAGCGAGTACTGTAGCCTACAAATGATAGCCAAGTGTTCGTCAGGCGCATTAAAACCTTGTTCAACACGTCACAGAAGTTGTGGTCTGGATATGAGTTGTATGTGTTCATCAATTTTACATTTATTTTGGTTATTTTGGTTATTTCGCTTGATAAAAGAAAGGGCTTGCATTGTATGCATGAGTGAAAGTTGCTTTTCAAAGGCATTGTATGTTGTATATGTATATTCCTTACCGGCACAGTGTTCTGGCACTGTGTTCTGGCACGTTACGGCTTACTTTCACCTCTGAGTTTACCTAATGACTGTTAGCAGAGGTAGGCTAGTGTTACCCTTGACTCCCAGTGCCTGAGCTTAAGCCAACTCACAGTGGACGAGCTGTGCCCGTCTCCTCCCTGTTTCTTGAGGCAGTTGAAATAACGGTGTCTACTCACTTGTCATGGAGTGAAGCAAGACATGAAAAAAGTTGGAGAGTTTTTGTAAAACATTCTTACCTTGGGGCCAACTGCCTCAGTTTGGGGAGGAAAGTACAAAGAATGGAGCAGGAAAACAATATCAGAGACTTAAAGCCTCTGTTCATGTGGCAAAGTGAAGAACTCCGTCGTCGGTGCGTTTTTTGAAGCCAATGCCTTCACAAGCAGATTGTTTCTTCCCCTCTCATGAACTCCTGCTGCGTCTCAGCTAGCTCACTGCCTGTAGATTTCTCACCATAAAAGTGAAACAACATACTACTCCTGGTGTTCCTCAGTCATTGGGGTTGCATACAACTTAAGAGCCTTTCTTATAGAAGAAGTCTGCTAGCTGCCCTCATCACTTAAAATCTTTAATGATCTTATAGTTGAAATTTTTCAGTTTAACCCTTTAAGGCCCAAGACCATAGATCATAGCCAGAAAATTCTAATTTTTCTGAGCTGAAATGTTTGTTTAACTTTCTGCTAAAATCCATAAAAATCAAAATGTCCATAAAATTCAACATATAGATTTTTCGTATCTCATTTGATACCATAGGTGTTTTTGGAAACTGGTAATCCATTTGAGGACATTTTTATCATTTATCTGATTGTATCCAGATGTTTTTTTTGTAATTTGTTGATCATATTGAGTAGATAGAGGTATTATAAAAGTATATATCAAATATGATACAATTGGCTTGTTTGGGTTAAATATGTCATGAAGCTCAAACCCATAATAATTCAATATTAAAGAGTCATAAACTTATAGCAATCACCAAATCAAGATACTTCCAGAGAAATTTGCTCTGTTTTTAGCAGTTGTGTAAGTTAGCTGAAAATCATCAGTTCACACAGTAACTAATTAAAACTTATGTAGGGATTGGATTTTTTTTTATAAGGATCCTCATTAGCCTTGGTATGTAGCTGCAGCTACTCTTCCTGAGGTCCACAACACAACTAAAATGAATTACAAACAAATTATCTGTCAAATTCTAAATTCAAAGATGCCCTCATCCAAGTGAATCCTTTAGCTTTTATCCTTTAGCTTTTTTTAATATCTTTTGGACAAGTCAAAAACAAGTAAACCTATAGAGCTAAGCGAAGCTAAACATTACAAACCAAAACCGTAGTGATCAAGAGTAATAGGCATTCCTGACATTATTTTTACCATCCTGCAATGTGAGCAAAATCCTTTAAAAAGATCCTGGATCCAAATCCAGATTCAAACTATGTGCAAACAGTTTTTGTTACCCTGTTCAAAATAAACAAACTAAATAACAAATCTCGGCTAAAAGCGTAACTTCGTTGGCAAAGGAAATCATTTAAAAATTTAGTAACAAATCAAAGTTAGTTCATTACACACATATACAAACACATCTATGAAGAGACGAGAGAAGACTTATACAAGCTATTATATTATATAATCTCAATTTATTTTTGATTGATATACAAATTCAATAGTTATATCGTTATCTATCAAAATGAAGTTCTCAATGAATCTCTAAATGAAGCTTTCTTTCAGAGATTTTCCTGTGCATAATTAGTTTTTGCTAAAATCATGTCTTTATCTTAAGTGAGGCCAAGTGACCCTTTGAACCAACCCCATAGACAGAAGAGTCATAGTCACAAAAATACACACTTTTTTCTGCCCAATCAGACGTTCGACGTAGCAGTTTAGTGGATCCTTTCTTTGTAAAATGCACAATAAATCATATTTAATGTGTACTTGAAAGCACTGTATCTTACCCGTACTTTGAGCTCACTCTCCTTAAAGGTGCAGTACTACGGGGGGCCTTCCAGCCACTTCACTGACTTGTCAAGTACCTGCTAAAACCCAAGTGCACAAAAACACGAAGCCATCTGATTAAGGGGTTCAGGTTATGGGGATATTGTGTAGACTCTACAAAGTTCAGGTCGTACTTGTGTCTCAGCAAGATGGTTGCTAGTTCAGCTCCCAGTGTGTGGTTGGGCCTTTCTGTGTTAAGTTACACTTTACACTTGGACTCTCTTTAGTTGTCTGTCCGTTTTACCGTCTTTCACATGTCAACAATACAAAGTAAGAAAGTACTGACGTCGCCATGCAGATCTCTGAAGGTCAAGTGTCTTTAACTAATGTCAGTTCTGCTTCATGAAACAGGCCAAAGGGTCTTGACCTTCATTAACACGACTCTTCGACCTGTATGCTCTGTGATCACATAATAAGATCTCAGCGTTAAACAGCACAGTGTTCCTGTTGTTCAGCAGCAGCTTATGAAAGTCCTGCTGGAGCAACAAGCAGCTCTGTGGTTAACAACCGCTCATATTCTCTGCTCCATAAATCAGACAGGACGCTGTGAGTGGGCTAATCCCTGTAAGAGCAATGACACTGATGACTGTGCTCATATACCTGATAGGAACAGCTTGTGTTAAAGATTAGCCTCCGTTAAAGGGCGGTCATAAAACTACAGAGGGGCTCTGCAGGCAGACTTCAAAACAATGTCCCTTAGATCAGAAGAGCAGCTTTCATGATTCCTACAGTGCTGAGAAGCTGTTCTTACAAATACCCTTAAATACAATTACATGATGTAATGCTTTCACTACATAAAACATGAATGCAGCTGAAAAAAATATGTCTCATGGAGGCCAAGGAACAACCATATCAAGTAATTCTTTACACTACTTTGTTGAAGAAGACAAATTGGACAAGGTCTTGTCTCCAATA
Source organism: Scarus forsteni (assembly GCA_036419115.1). NCBI lineage: Eukaryota > Metazoa > Chordata > Actinopteri > Labriformes > Labridae > Scarus > Scarus forsteni. The sequence continues at coordinate 1,524,085 of JAZDUH010000135.1, forward strand.
TTGGTTCATTCATCATGGTAAAACTTCTGGTTTATCACCTTTAGGTTCCAAGAAAAGTAAAGGTAACTTCTTACAAACTACCGTAAAATACCAAATAAACACTGAGTTCTAATTAATCACCTGTTTCCAAATAAACGCAGAGAGTAGCAGTACATTTTGACAAATGGAAGCCCATTACAAATAAACGCCGGTTATAATTTATTCAGCGCAGCCTACGAGCTACGGTTGAAGTTTACAGAACACACACGCGAACACTGAGCTCACAACTGACAGTTCACGCTTGGTCAGTCCACATGGTTTATTTGTCTCTCTGGACGTCCTGTTGGCTCGCTTCTCCTCCCTCTGTATGTCAACAAAATGCACATTGGTGTACGGCACTGTTTCACAACAGTGCAGTTTCATTCAATGTCCACAGAGGTCATTAGAGTGCAAAAACCCATAATCTTACACACTATGGCAGCCCTATTCAATTAGCGGCCCGAGAGTTGCCCGAAATCAACGTGATTGGGACTTAGGTCCGGCGAGAAAAACAGAAAAAAACTTTTACAAACACTGAAAAGGACTTGCAGAAAATTAGAACATTTATACTGACAATAAATGCAACACCTATCATAACCTAGCAACTGACCCACAATGCATTGTGTTGTTGTGGATGCCGGTTGGAAAGTTAGCATGAGCAGGTCTGTTTGAGTGAAGGCAGCATGTCCCTTTCTACGCTTAAAAGAAAAATAGACGTGGAAAACCGTTGGTTTAATCCTGCATGGACTGACAAGTATTTATTTATTTTACCACAAAGTCCGAACGCGAAACGAGTGCGTTGCAGTGCTGAAGGATTACAATGTCAGAAGACACCACATTGAAAAGCACGCCGTGCTGACCAATGTTTTATGCATTTGGTGTGAACAGTTTTACAGGTAAAATAATAAACAGGGGTACTGCCAAAGACACAAATTAGCTTCAAACATTGGAGATGATCTACAAAAAGACCTGAACCTGAAAGGTCTTGTGTCACTGGAAACCTTTAAGACGATGTTGAGTGACTTTGACACATCTGGCTGCAGATGTTTCGACTGATACTCTTCATCTTTCTCACGTGGGCAACCCAGGCAAAATTGGCTGTCTGAAGTTGTGACTTTTCTCTCTGAAGACAGTTCTTGTTTTATGTATTTGATGACTGGATGTGTTTGGGTAACACTGTTAAATGTGCCGCTGTCTCTTGCAAAGGTTAAATAAAATAAAATAAATACATTTTTTTAGGTGTTTACCAATAGAAAATATTCCTAAATATTGCTTTAATGCAGAGGATGGTACTCTTGTGTTCAAGGAGGTCTATGGCAGCAAGTTAATAAAGATATATGTAACTAGAAAAGCACTTGGAGAGCGCAGACCTCCACCAGCACCACAGTCCTCACCCATATTGTGATTTTCACCATAAATATTAGTCCTACCTTTATTTCATGTAAATATTTAGATTCCCTGACCATGAAAACATACCGTTAGCAATTGGTTTCATAATGATATCTATTTTAGTTCAGTAGTTTAGTTCAAGAAAATCACATTTTTCATCATGGCGGATCCAGACGGTGATCCGGACCAACACCAAAATTGAATCACTTCTTCCTTTTCCCATGCTGAACATTTCCTGAAAATGTTATCAAAATCCATCCATAACTTTTTGAGTTATTTTGTTCACAGACAGACAGACAGACAGACAGACAAACAAACTCTCCCGAAAACATAACCTCCTTGGTGGAGGTAAAAATACTGATAATATAACAGTCATGAGTCGTTAGAATTGTCCCAACATTCTTCTTTTTATGGCTCCCCTGGAAAAAATGAAACTTCCCGATCTCTTTTGATGCAGAGAAGTGTTAAAGCACATTACAGAAGCACATGCGACAGCAGTGCCATGATGAGTCCATCTGTATTTTAATTTTAAAACTGCATATTCCCAAGACAAAGCCAGCTACAGGGCATAAAGAGGATGGATACACTCTCCAAAAGGCTTCAGCTACTCACAAAACAATGTTAGATCTATTTGGGGATGATGGGAAATTAGTGGCTTCAGGCAGAGTAGAGGTGCTGATGCTGCAGACTTTGCTGTCTTATGTATAGAAATCCTTGTGTATAGAACTCAAAAAAGCCTAATATGGGCTCTTAAGGCTCCTGCTCTGAAGTCTTGAGGAAGTAAACATTTTTGTAAGCTGTGTTTGAACAAGTCTTCAAAATGGAACAGCCTCTGATAGTCACTCTGGCCTTCAAATGCACATAAATTGGGACACACCATATGTTTACGGACATCATGGGGGCTACTCTTCCTTTTTATACAGTCAATGATGTCAGACGGACTTCATGCTCAGAATGGACCAGTAAACACGATGACACGTTTAGGACGGCGCCACTCAGGAGCAGATCAATCCTAAAGTTCAACCTTTTTTGTCCTGATAGAAGCTGTCGTGTAATTGGTTATCTTAAGCTGTAAGTCTTAACAAGTCTGTCTGGAGCCTGACCCTCTTTTATTGGACAACTCCTCAATGGGACTGGGTCGTGCTCCCATATCCTCTGGTCCACAGTGGGACAGGCGCCGAGGCAGTCTGGTAGAGTCCACAGGAGTGTCCTCATGAACTCCTGGCTGATGATGTTGAAGGCTGTCACTTTTACAGCCGACCTTGAGGGGAGATCCTCACAGAAATTTATGGCAAATAGCGTTCAGGGGAGCCCCATTTCCAAGATTCACTGTCACTTTGTACCCGGGCATGAGTCTGCCGCTGAAGACAATCTGCACTCCTGACAGGACAAAGCCATAAAAATAAAACCAGTCACATCGCTGCTCTGTCCAATTATGTGACAGAGGGGAATTAATGCTTTAAAAGAGCTGCTGATTTTTAACAGTTATTGCAAATAATGTTAACTACTGTACAGAAACAATAAAACCAATTAACTTAGCCCTTTCATGCCTGGTGTCCGGAAACAGTAGACAGATATTTGGAATAAATTTTACACCCTTTAGGTTGCAGCACCATGTCCAACAACAAGGTTGAAAATTGCCAAACCCTTGTCTCATATTTTTTAAAATATTATCTTTTCACATTTTTACCATACCAAGATATTGGATCATAAATCCAAAAAAGTTGACATAAATTGGGTATTGTGCCTGTATTTAGATTTTACATAATTTCGTTTTTTTTTTTTTTTTTTTAATTTGGTGTAAATCTCAAGTGAATAGCTTAATTAAACAGCATTAATGCATATACTTCAGATATTTCTTTTTCTTTTATCAACTCCTTATAAATGTTTGTAAAGACGTGTGTTTCTGGATCATTACTCAGCTCCACCAAATTACTATTTATACTGTTAATGAATGATGAATTGGACATGAGCCTAACTTCCTCAAAATATAAGGCTGAAAAAAACTGACCATGATTTTTAACTTGTTTTTAAAATAAAATCAGAAATTCTAAAACAGTATTCCTTTGAGATTAAATAATTCATGCATGCATGTTATTTTCTTGGCCTTAATCATTAGGGCCAGATTTTAAAATAGTAATATAATTCACAAACTATACAAATACCTTTGTCTAATTATCATTTCATTAGAAACCTAGATACTACTGCCAGCCAAAGGAGACAACAAATATTTTGGCAATTTTTGCTGACATGTATTACATCACCGACTCCAACTAACTTTTTTCCCTAATTAAATATTGCCTTTTATTGTCTGACAGGTAGATTTCTTTAAAACTGATGAAACATGCCTGATACAATTGTTTCAGTCACAACTGACCTATCGTTAAGCCCCGCCCCCTGATTCACTCAGAAAAACTAATAGCACGCTGCATCTAATCAAGATGGCAGCAGTCAACATGGGGTGGACAGTAACAAAGTAGATTTACTTGAGTACTGTACTTAAGTACATTTTTTGAGTATCTGTACTTTACTTGAGTTTTCTTTTTAACTTGTGACTTTTACTTCGCTACATTTAAAAGACAAATGTTCTACTTTTAACTCCACTACATTTCTATACATGGCCTCGTTACTTCTTACTTTTAGGTACAGGTATGAAGTAAGCGGATGAAATTTATTTCCTCTTCTAAAATGTGATTTGTTCAAGTGGTGTTATCTATACTTCGTGCATCCTGTTCCACTCCAGTCCAGTTGGTGGCGGTAATGCACTTTAGAGTTGGTTTGCCAACCGCCGTTAAACAACAAAGAAGAAGACGCGCATGCGCTACTGCGATCGGGTAGGTAAAGGTTGAGCTGACGTTGGTGGTTATGGTTCATCTTGGCAGTAATGATGCTTATTATGGCAGATGAAGATGACAATTCCACACCAGAGCACCCATGGCCATATCTGAAGTCCATGTTTGAGGTGGTCGAAATGAAGAATGATTCTTTTCGGGTCAAATGTGTGCTCTGTTTGTGCGCGTGGCAAATAAAATGTCAATGGTTGTCCTTTTGTTGATTCATTGGTGTTTCAGTATGCATTTCCATGGACTTTGTTGCATATTTTCAAACTCTTTATTCTACATGATCTATAAGCAGGTCAGTGCATTCTGTAGATTGTTTCAGTCATTACATTCTGTAAGGTCAATGGGAAAATGTACTTTTAACACTTGAGTATTTTCAAAAGCAGGTACTCCAGTACTTCGGTACTTCAGTAAAAATTTGACTGAGCAACTTTCACTTGTAGTGGAGTAGAATTTGAACATGAGTATCTATACTTTGACTTGAGTACTGGCATTTAGTACTTTGTCCACCACTGGCTATGTGGCACTGGGCAACATTTATATTGCTGTCTTAATGGTGCTTCTATTTATTTATTATCAGTGTATAAAAAGTATATACCAACACTTAAACAGGTTTTAATTCCCAAATCTTCCATCTGCATATTTGCTCAAACAATCAGTAAACACAAGGTGGCTTTGCATTGCTTACTGACACTTTAGTATCATGCAGGTACTTTCCTTCATGCTCTCACATCTAGGTCTGCTTGCTGAATGAGCTCTTATTTACACTGAATTGCATTGCAGCTGTTAGCATCCTGTCCGTCACAGAGTGATCAAACTTACATTTGGCTCCTCACAGCTCAGACTTTAATAAAACCTGTCACTCTCATACACTTATAATTCCAATCCAGCCCACAAGGACATCTTTTTCTCCAGGCTGCATCAGCTCGGATTCAGTAACATGATGCAAAAATGGCTTAAAGTGAGCTCACAGTGTGGATGCACTTTTTCACCTGAACCTCCTCACCCCTGTGTGAGCGTCTAACTCAGCCTAATGCCAGCCTGTGTTATAATTAACATACTAGCAGGTTTGGTCTGGTGATAAAAACAGGTTGTAGAGGGGAAAGATGCAGCCCACAGCTGTGGAGGTGGGATAAGCACGAGTGGACACGAAGGCTATTTGTCATTGTTAATTATTTGACTGCTACAGCTTAACGAAAGACATCCAGTTAATTAACAAACATAACCAGAAAGCAGCAGGAGACTCTGAGGACACACTCACTTCAGGGTTGTTTAGAGCTGAATGAGTTCAGAAAGTTAACTTTAAAGTGCTGCCATGAAGGATAAATTGTTTTGTCTCCTGTTACTTCAGTCTCAATGATGCTGTTTACTCATCAGTTTAATTAATAACTTTAACCACAGAGGCCCACCGCCACAACTGATGAATGAATCATTTAAATCTGCACTGTTTATTTCCATGTTTGCTCGTAGCTCACACCCCTCTCTGCTCCAAAGGACTCTGATTGGGCAGTCTCGCTTTCTGTCGCCCAAAATCATTCAAGATTGGAGCTTGGAAACATGGATCTGTCACGTTACAGACACTAAATCAGACTGATACATCTGCAAGGCAAGGTGATGTGGACGCAGATCTTCTACACTTTCAATTTCAGCATTTTTTCCCCCCTCAAGACACTTTTAGTCCTGCTGCACATTGAGCAATGCATCTCTAGCACTTCCATCTAAGGCTGCTTTCACACAAAGTATGGCAAACTCAGTTCAGTTTGGAAGTAAATTGGCAACACTGTTTTATTTTTCACTTGGTTTGCTTTGCTTTCACGCTGCACTGAGTCAGGTGTAACAAAACCTGTCAAATTTGTATAATCTAATCACCTGCCACGAGTCAGGCTGTTGCTGCAGCCCTGAAAATACACAACCTGCTTTGGGGGATAACATTTAGCACATGGCATTTCAGATGTAGGAAGTTTTCTGTGTCATAAAATAAAGATAAGGATGTATTTAGAATGTGTTAAGTTGAGCTGGCACTAGGGAGGGGTACCTTGGAATCGGTATCAGTACTCAGTGGTACCAGTTTTTGGTACTTTTGCGTGTGTTTATGGGGTAATAAATATTAATTTGTTTAATATTAAGATCTCAAATTTTTTCAATGTACATTTATTTCTCAGTATATAAAATTTGACAGATATATATCAAAACAACATTCAACTGTTTGTATTGTAACATTGTAGTTGTTCCAAAAATTTCTTCAACATGAAAACCAGTAACTAAAATGAACCACAACTTAATAAATTAACTGCAGCCCTCACTTTAACTTTAGGGCAGTTTAACAATGAGTCCGACAGAGCTGTAAATAAAAAAGCATTTACATTAACGTTACAAAGTACGAGGAACCGACCTGATAATGATAACCGACTCACATTAAAATGCCAAGCTAATACCATCTTAAACACGAGGCTTATTTACCTGGACCAGGTATCCTCCTTGTCTCATTTGCTGCCATCACCAAATGTTAAAGCCATTTCTTTTCCTGTGTTTCTGGCTGTAGACGACTAGTCTCCATTGGACACAGGCGTGCTAACAGTGCTGAATGAATCCTTTGTGGTCGTAGATCTGAGGCTATCAAAAATTGTGCACTCTTCAGCTTTCAGGAAAATTTTGTGCGTCACCAGGTGCTTCCTCAGATTTGAAGTATTTCCGCCGCTGGCCTTACACTTGGCGTCACAAATATTGCAGGGAGCATAATCTCCATCACATTTAATAAAGTAGAGCCATACTTTCGAGCAATTTCTCTCAGCCATGCTTGCTGTGTTGACTGAACCTGCGGCTGCTGACGTCAATACGCTATTGCTGTGCTGCGTTCAAGTCCGGTATGGAAATTGACCTACTCTACCCAATAGTATGCCTGCTTCTTCCACTCCCTCACAGTCACAAGGATGCATTTAGGTACCTAAACATGGCACTGTTTGATTTTATGTGAATCGGTACTTGGTAGTACCAACAGAATTTGGTCGGTACCTCTTAAAGTACCGAATTCAGTACCCATCCCTAGCTGGCACATTGTATCGAGTTTTGTATAACAGTATTCTGTACGGATTTAAATCTGCTTACATGAGGCAGTGCTAGCAATGCAACCCTTAGCCACTCTCTGGTTGATGTTATTAGTAGATGCTACATCAGCCTGTTAGCTGTATTTGTACGACCTAATTCAACCAACAGTGCACTGCTTTTTAGTTCACTTTCCTTGTTTGATCCTTGTTTTGTTTGGTCCGAATTTTCCTAAAAAGGAGTACTTTTGGACCAAATGTGCAAGGTGTCAACACCTTTACATCTGGTGCTGTTACCTTTTATTTAGGAGAAAGTCCCATAAATGTGGCATAATCAGGTTGCTGCTCTTGACTGTGCCAATTGCGTATGACACAATGTCTTTTAAAAATGATCCAATTTATTATGTTTCAGTCCCACTGATGTTTTATGTGTAGTCCTTAGATGCAGCTTATTAGCAACTAGCCTTTTAAAGACAGAAAAACACTTTAGAATCCAAGGGAGACAGTTCCAGATGCATTTACTGTTGTAGAATATACACATTAAAATCTCTGGTGCTTGTGTTCACCACAGACCTTACTCCGGGCATTTATCCAAAAAACCCATTCAAAAATCCCATAGACTTTAAGATGAAGATGAAGGTTTGTGCTTGGCAGTGGAGATACAGAAGAAGCACTGCTAATCATAAAAATACACAATTAACACAATTTATGTACTGATGTTACTGAATGTTTCATTTTATCATTATTTATGCACTTCAGTCCCATCTCATGCTGGGCTGTGAACCAGTAACAAACGTCGCTGGTATCTTTTGTGCCATTAGACTAAACGTTTTTTTAACAACACTGTTATAATGCGTAGCAGTTGTGGTCATGGAAGGCTTAACCAACACCAAACTCAGATATTGTGAGCTAAAATTACCGGCCATGGTGATGAGTAAATAAGAATAGCATTACAAAATTAACCCCTCACACCAGATGGACCATTTAACTCATCACTCATCCATCGGGGAAAGATCCCTGAGAAAATATTTGTGAATGGGCAGAACCTTTTTTTAGTAAAACCAGTAGGTGGTTGGATGAGTCATCTGTCAATTATTTTTGTTATGGGCCAATCAGGTGTTAAAGTAGACAGGTGCCACTCAAGGTTATAATAGTTAACTAAAACAAAACTAAAAATGAAAACTAAAATTTAAAATACATTGCAGTTAACTCAAACTAATAAAAACTAGAAAAGAAAACAAAAACGACGAGCAAACTAAAACTGTATCTTGTGTTCACAAAACTGACTGAAACTAACCTAAATTATTGACGAAATGTCCTTTGTTATCGTTTTTGGCAATATTTATTAGCCTTTAGGATTTAAATTAATCCGACACATTTTCCCAACCAATTTTACGACAGTTGTCACCGCCGTCCGGCACCATCATAGCAACGTACTGGGACGTGCTTGTTTACTGCACTGACTGGCTGTGCTCTGTGCCGCAATGAAACGTGTTGTTGGAACAACTTGGAAGAAATGGCTAAAGTTGGGAGGAGGCGGCAGTGTCTCATTTGGGATTTTTTTGAGTACAACAGTGAGACAAACAAATGCAAGTGCCTGGTGGAAATTAAAACTGGTGAGAAATGTGGAGCGTTTCTTAAAGGGACTGTGAGGAGAATCTGTTTCTGGCGACATGAAGACTCTGCTACCCATGAGCACACGCGGAGACTGTCGTAATGCTGTCGTTCCAGTAACCTCGGAACTGGGAGTGACATCATCTCCGACTTATCGGCATTCCAGTTGAAGTCGGAAAAAACATGCCGATCTACCAGGCTATTGTTAGCTGTTGTTAGCACGCCCTGTGTTGTTGTTCACAAATATCACATGAAGAATGTGATTATCACTATGGCAGCATTTTTGTAAATATAAGTCTAACAATACTATGTATACAGCTGATCTAGAGCGACACACCCCAGTCAGAAGTGCAAATAAATTGATTATTACAGGAGCTAAATAACTGTTCACACTGGAGGCATCCATCTTCGATTGTCAACTCGGGGGTGGCGAGGTTTCACCGAGTTCCCAGTAGGAAATTCCAACTTTGGGGGGCATTCCAGTTGCAGTTTTCTACTCGGAACTCTGAAATTCCTACTTCTGACTACGACTGGAATGCACCAAAAGACGTGAGCGTGATGCTAATAAAAATGCAGCTAGGACCTTCCTCAGAACTCTGCATTGCTTTACAACTTATTTTTTCAACAACTTACAGGATGCCAAGCGACGAGGTAATGTATCTCTTTCTAGTTACGTAGCGGTAGTTTTTGATGTGTGACAACAAGCAATTTTTGGAAAACTTAGTATCGTAGTTTTGTAGCCGGCTAAATATCTCTACTTACAGCCCGGTGCTGTAAGACGTTTCCGAATAATATAAATTTGCTCTAGTTTTAATTGTCTTGTTCCTGAAGTTGAGTATCCAGGCCAGTCCAGTCCGACCCGACCACTAAGCTAAGGAATAGCATTTATAGATAACCTATTTTGATGCTATAAAACTCACCTTAAAGTGTTTATTTTGATCAGGCATATATCTAAAAGTGAGACTTTTTTGTAATTACTTAGAAACTCCTCACAGTCCCTTTAAGGGGAAAAATCCCACAAACTCAAAAGCCCATTTGAGGAGCACCCAAAAGGAGGTTTATACAGCCTATGAAAACAAGGCAGCTGAGAGCTTATATTGTTTATATTATATTAAGTTTATATTATTTTCTTGTGTTTAAGGCAGCAGCCAGCATTGACTGAGCAGTGAGCACTATGTTGGACAAAATACTTACTCTGAACTTTTTGAATCCTGATATGAAATAAGGTAAATAAGGTATGAAAAAGGGCAAATAAGGTATTAAAAAACTAACACTATACTGAAACTAAACTAAAACTAAGCCTTGTTGCAAAAATCATAACTAAATAAAAACTAGAATGCTCGCTCTAAAACTAATTAAAACTAAACTGTAATGGAAAAAAAATGTCAAAACTAACTTATACTTAACTATAATTAGAAAAACAATGTCAAAACTAACTAAAACTAAATTATGACAAATCCAAAACTATTATAACTTTGGTGCCGCTGCCACATTGTAAAGCGGACAACGTACTGTAAGCTAACCTTGCAGTGCAGCTGTATCAGCCTGATTCATTGTCTAAAATCACACAGATCCATCTTGACAAGCTCCAGTCTCCTACAAATTCACAGCCTAAAGCTGAACCACCCAATCAGAGAAGAGAGGCAGAAGCTGAAGATAAGATGACAGCTTGAAGTGACTGTATGTTTGAAAACAATGTTGGCTTCTGAAGCAGCCTCCATGGATGTGGCTATTGGCCAACATCAGCCAATGGGAGTGCCCAGGTTCCACAGTCAACATATCCATTTATGGTGTGTCCCTCACAAGAACACATTCAATGGGCTTTTCCTTACATGAGTAGCGTTTCGCCACCGACACACTGAATGTGACTATGCGACCAGCGTTGTGTGGGTGTGTGACAGTACCCATGACAGACTGGTTTTATGATGGTTCACAAAGTAACAATTCAAGACCATTTGTGAGTACATTAGATCTGCAATGATGCTGCTGGAGCGCCATCAGCTGCAGTGTTTTGTGGTTGGTAGGTGAGTGAAAAGGATACAGTTAGGTGGTGCTGTGCTCAAGACCACACTATCTGAGACCAAGACTTGCCCAAGGCCAGAATGCACCGAGACCAAGACAAGACCAAGATTTTTGGAAGTCGAGAGCAAGACCTAGATAAGCCAAGATCAAAATCAATTTTAGAAACCATGACACAGTTGAACAGTTTAGAGGGGTATGCCTGAGACACAACACCGGGAAGGTTGCAGTCATCACAGGAGGAAATAACACATGAATTGAAGCTTTTTGTTATTTTATCAAGTGTTCCTCCTTACTCACATTACTGAAGTTGAAGATCAGCAGATCAGTGCTGGTCTTAATTGGTCTTAACAGAAAATACCAAGTCTGGCCAGTCCGAGACAAGGCCGAGTAAAAATGCTTTCAAGTCTGAGACAAGACCAAGACCTTCAAAATGTGGTCTCAGGACTGGTCTTGAAACCAAGACCGGTCTTGAGTAACACAACACTACATTTAGGAAAATGTCACCTTATACATCCTATTATATGATATATGATATCACTGCAGTAAAACTTAAAGGATAAGTTCGGTTTCTACAGCTTTCACGTTGTTTATAGAATGAAGTAGAACAATATACTCACCCAGAAGGCTTTCCTGATCCAAACAGTGCTTCAGGAGATATTTAGATCCAAAATCGAGCGGCGGACATCCGTATAATGGTAGCACACGGGGCATGTATAGCGCCGCTCCTAAAACTGCATTAATCGTCCAAAAACTCATTATTTTCACCAATATTTCATCATGGTCTGCTCACGCTACTCCTCCCTGACAGTCCGGTGTCGCTCCACCCATGTTTTTGTGACTGTGCTGACCTCTGAATTGAAAACTTTCTTTACGGCTGCCGCGCAGTACGGCTCATTGTTTCAGGGGCGACTGCCGGCTACTCAACAACTGTCTTCTTCCTGTTTTGTGCAAAATGGATGAATATCTATCGGATGAAGATGTTGTGGAGGAGAACTTTGAATATGATGGGTGTCTTTACAGTTTCGAGCAAGAGTTTACAGTTGAGGGGCTCATCGAAAAGAGGAAGCCGTACACATTTAAAACCACATGAAGCCCCAGGAAATGCCATCACAAACATCTCACTGCTGTGACAGTGAATAAAAACACAATTTAAACTTCTTTTCAGCCTTGAGCCCCAAAGGATTTATAGAAATGCAAGTTAAACAAATTAAAACAACCAGTAAGTGTTAATTGCTTTGAAAAAGTAGCCACAGATGCCTAGAATTCTGTTTAGCCGATTGGTTAAGGCCTCAGTGGTTTGTATTTGTGTGGAAATATTAAAATATTGGTGCTGAAATTTCTGATGAAGCTTTACACAGTTCTTTCTTAATAATTTTAGTTTAATTTATTGATAATGAATTTCTAATCCCACCAAATGAGAAAAATTTACAGGGAGGTATCAATACTGCATTAGAGAGTCTTAAGATATGATTAAGCATCTTCTTTGACTCATTTTGTGTCTCAGCATTAGGAAATCCTGGTGGTCTCGTCCGCTGCTCCACCAGAAGACGACACAGCAGTTGATAATTAGAGAGGAGGTGTAAGGCGCCACAGACTAACCGGCATAACAATCTGTTGCACACAGAGCTGTCTCATTTTAATAATTAAAATGAATCCACGCTTGTGTGTATTTGCATAAATTAAATGAATATTTGTTCTGCAAGGCCTGGCAAACACAGTTCTGTCAGCTTGATGTGTAAGCGGTCATGATTCACGGAGTCTGTTGTCCTACAGGAGCGATAATCTGCTCAGTGATACCAGCGAACAGCTCAGGTTCACTGCTTCATGTACGGCCCTATCAGCTGTGATTTACCGGCTTTCCTCTGGATGTGGACACTTTTTTCATGTGATTAAAGTGTGCCGTAGTCTTCCAGGATATTATAGCCGGTGGGATTTGACCCTGGAGCCCCTTAGCCTGCAGTGCTGTAATAACAGACTCGAGCTGCCATCTCCAGTCTCCACCTGGCCCAGTTTCTAATGCAGGAAGATGTATACAGCATGATTTAAGTGCTATTGATTGCATTGTGCTTGAGCTTTAAAAATATTGTTTCAATATTCTCATAATTGGTAGTTGCTGCACTTGATAGCCTTGCAGGAGTTGACCTGTGGCCTGGTTCAGAGCAGAAATCAGAAATGAGAATCTTGGAGATAATTCATGGTGTCACTTTATTCATTTTATCACCCTGAGGGGAGGGAAGATTTATTACTTTCTTTATTAACAAGTAAGTCCTTGCCTTACTTTGTCTTATCCAGTGTCTATTAGGACACACTCAAAATTAAACAACTGATCTATGCCTGCTCGTACATTGTCCCAGCCTTAAATGAACTTCAGCATGCTAACATAATGAACACAGACTATTGACCATTTTCACCTGATGTCACACTCCATTTGCACTTCGGCTGGATGCCATCATTGTTGCTGTCTAGCAACCTAATGGACATTTGCACTAAATAAATGAAAATATCCTTGTGCACCAGCAATAATTATCTACTGCTGTGTAGGGATGTAACGGTTACCGGTAAAATGGTAAACCACGGTAAAATTTCCCACGGTAATCATTACTGTGTCCAATTAAAATTAATGTTTTACCATGCTTGATCACCACACTGCCTCAGTAACGCACGGTGATGCTGCTCTTTGACTGGAAAAGCCTGAACTATGTATCTGTCCTCGATTAAGGAGCCTCACGCGAGGTGCACATGCGCAGTTTGCATTGTTTGGCCTCTGAGTCTGACACATTTATTGACAAAAAATACAAAAGAACTGTTATGAATATAATAATAAAGGGGTTAAATGATTTCAATTCTGTGTAAAAGTACTTTTTGAACATTTTGAGCACACTGCAACGATACCGCGATAATAATGATAACCGTGACAATTTTGGTCACAATAACCGTGATGCAAAATTTTCATATCGTTACATCCCTACTGCTGTGTAGGGGACCATCCTCATAAGGCTCTAAAAGTCAGTTTTATATCTACAAGTCATTTTATAAAGCTTTAGCTATTTCAGAAGCACTTTGTGGGCTACTGCTAATGCTAGCAATAGCCAAGTAAACTTATCATTAAAACATTGCTTTGACAGTATGCCATAAACAATCAGTGTAAAAATCGAATACTAGCAAAAGGTATTTCAGCATTCGTTTGAGAGGGAATATTGTGTACAGTCTTTGTTGTAGAAATACTGAAATTTCATGGATCAAAACTTTGTTAAAGGTAATTTTTGAGCTGTTGGACAAAATTTGAGTGTGTGTTATATTAGACTGCAGTATTTTTCAGGCAAAAATTGTGAAAATATGGGGTGGTCGCTATAATCAAGCATTGTTATATTTGAGAAGTTATTATTTATTTATTTATTAGGCAGTAGTCGTTAAACAAAAAGGTAGTCAGAAACAGGTAATGACATCCAAAAAGTGTAAGGCAAAAAAGGCAAGATCAGTAAACAGGCAAAGTTGTAAACGGCTGAACAACACAAGAAAAATGCTGTAATGAGTCTGTGAGGTACAACGAACTGGCACAAGACAACAGGAGACCTGAGGTTAAATAAAAGATGTAATGAGGGGTGATGGGAGACAGGTGGGGTGAACAATCAGGAGGCAGGTGTGACAAGACTGAGGCAAGGCAGACAGGGATGGATCAAAAAACAAAGACAAGGGTTAGTGCTTCAAAATGAAACAGGAAGGACGTGAAAAAAGACATGAATGTGCAAAATAAATAGGGAAGCTGTTACAAATGAAGGTGGTTACAAAACTAGATTCTCTACCATGTGATTTTGAACATAATCCAGTGTGTTAGTATCAAAAATGTGACAAACTGCTCTACCTCTCAGACTGTTAACACTGCTCTGGTCTTTCTCAAGTAAAAGCTTAAGTCTTTAAAGAAACGTGTGGCTTCACATTTTCTGTTTTTTGCACAAACGATCATCAGTGTTTTTTCAGTGAGTACAAGTTTAAATGGAGCATAAGAGCTGCTCTCTGGGGCACCCTCTCTGAAATCAGACCTCTCTTCCTTTCATGTCTCTGAGTTCATTCTTTGCACCAGAGTGCACCCTGTTTGCAGGGCTATTAGGACGCCCATTTTTAGCATCACTGACCACAGAGGGAGTTCACCTTTTCACCTTTGCAGAAATGCTGCCTTGCTCCTTCTTGCAGAACAGAAAAGGTACGGTCACCTATCAAAACACTTCATCCTTTGAGCTCAGAGAGAATCCATTTTTATCATCAAACCTGTGAAGCATAAGTTCAGTGTGAGGTTTTTATGCCTCTGCTGGTGAGAGCTGAGGCTGAGGGTGTCATGTTTTTGGGTTGTCCTGCTTCTCTTATAGATGAAAAGAGGCTTAAAACCCACCTTTTAAAAAAGAGGCTTGAAACCCACCTTTTTAATCAAGCTTTTAATTGATTTGATTGACTTATTTATTCCTTATTTTTTATTCTTCTATTGCTTTATTACTTATTTATTCTTTTAGTCAAACTTCTTATCGTATTTAATTCTTATTTTTTTATCCATTTATGTTATTTTATCTCTCTTCTTTTCTTATATTTTTTGATGATTGTTTTAGTATGTGCTTCCTCATGGGGGCCCTCCACACTGGGAGCTGCTCCTGGTCCATTTCTGGGGCCGCTGCTGGGGGATGACCCCGCCTGCATGGCCCTAGACCCCTGCACTGTGTTGTGGGGCCTTGTGTCTGTGCGGGAGGATGGAAGTCTCCGGCTGCACTCCTCGTGGGCCGGGAGCTCTCCTCAGTGTTGATGGCCCCCAAAGGTGGCATATTCCTAACCTCAGTCCTCGGTGCACAGCCATGTCTCTCTTTCTCTCTTTTATGACAGCTGGTATGAATGTTGTGGGTGTGTGTGTGGGTGCAGGTGTGTGTGAGTGCGTATCTTGATGTCCACAAGTGTGTGTCCGGATATGTCTCTTTATTTGTGGGAGGGGGATAGCCGGGTTTTCTGTTTTTATGTTGTTTTCAGCCTCTGTGAGGCACTTTGTGTTGCTTTCAAGTATGAAAAGTGCCTTATAAATAAAGTTTGATTTTATTTGATTTGATTTAAATATGGTGGACATGATATCTCATGAAGCCTGTAAGGAGTTACTTTTTACCAGATGTTCACCTGACTAATGGATGATCTGATTAGATTGAAGAATAGTAGAAACTTTGCTTTAACTTCCTTTCCTGAAGAATTTCCATATTAGATTTTAAAGGTCACAGGTCTGAGTCGTTAGTCATATCACCCTTTTTATGTTTGAATGCAGTTTTGTAAGCTAAAAAAAACAAATGTCCACCATGCCATAGAGACATACCATGAGGATTTGAAGGTCAATCAAAATGTCAATGCTAAAAGCTATCCTTACTTTAAAATACTTGTGAATGCAATATCTCAAGAGCACTTGAGTAACCAACTTTTGTTGGAAGTGCCCAGGTTGAAATACAGACACTGGGGAGACCAAGATTTTTCCATTTCTGCTCCCAGGCTTTTGGAATAAGCTTCTGCTGAAATGTGTCTAATTTCTAACCAGGGCTTTTTCAAATCTAAACTGAAAACATATTTATTTTGGATGGCTTTGAATGCCCAGTAGTGTGGCAACACTTTAACTTTATTTATTGTATTTTATTGTATTTTCTTGCTCTTATTGCTTTTAATTGTTTTATTTATTGCTTTTTACTTGCTAGCTATTGTAAAGCACTTTGCTTCACGAAAGGGTTCTTGTAAAGGGCAGTATAAATAAAGAACATTAACATTTAAAGTTCCTAAGATTTGTACAGGCATCTCCTCTAACTCATAGAAAAAAAAAAAGTTGTTGATGTTTTGAGGTTAGGTCAAAGTGAAAAGGGTCGCAAATTTTCAGGAACAAACCTGGACTTTACAAAATACAATGTTGCCCCTTAGTGGGAATTTTAAATATATTTGGGAAAAAGTTTTTTGAAAATTTATCTTGACAACAAAGTACCAGATTTCATGTAGGCGTATTTGAAAATATATCTGCTACTCCTCAGTCACATGCACATAGCACACATTGAGGCCACATCCCCCACATGCACTGTGCCTCCATCAACTGTGGACTTAAAGTGAGGGAGAATTGATTGTTGAAAAGTTTTTGCATCATTAATTTGCTTGGGTGTCTGCCTATGATGAAATCAAATGTTTGGAAATGATAGAGTTAATTTAAGATACCCCAGAATTCTAGTCAATTTCCAAAAACTAAGATGAAAAATGTTAATTTAGAGTGTTTACAAAAGTCCCTTGCTTATATTCCCATGGAGAGTGTCTGGACATTTACTGGAAACTTTTTGCCCCTTTGCAGCGCTAACAGTGATACAGCATATTTTTTCCTTCGCTCCTTCCTGACTAAGCATGATTAATCCAGCTGGATTGATTTTGCCAATTTTACAACACTAAAGCATAGATATGTTACTGTGGGTCATTCAGCGATAAATAGTTTGTATGTGGCCCCTGATGAAAAATGGTTGGATCCTGTCGATGTGAAATAAACTAATATTAATTCGAACTAGATTTCAGAGATTAAAGGACAAGGTCATGGACTTTCAGGATCATCCCTGCTTGTGGACACAGTATCTTATTAGCTTTAAAGTTTTTCGTAAACTCGGCTTATTTCTTGCTACACTGAGTTGGAACTAACAAAACAAGACTGAAAAAGGTGTAGGCTGAAGCCTTTGCGTATTTTGCCTACCCTTTTCAAATTCATAACTTACTCAGCTTCCTTTTAGTTGATATGAAACAATAATAAATTCACATGTATCCAAAATCTGAACACATTTTGTGCTCACACCATAGTTCTGTACTTTACAATCATTTTTTGTTTAAGCAGCTTTTTGAACCTACCATGTGTTTGACATTCTTTCACTTCTCTGCCTTATCCATTCCACAGACTAACTCCACACACTGAAACACATCTTAGTTTAACATTTGTCCTGCTCTTTTTTTGGAAACAAACAACTCCCCCTCAGTTCGTACTCACAAACTCTACTCTGGAACAATCTCTGGATACAGTCTGCTAACATCTTATGGTCTGCCTTGTACATCAGTGAAGCTATCCTCAGATCCACAAGTTCACTAAATTTTAAAGGTTGTAGCTTTATAAATAATTTGTGTGTTGGTAATCTGCTCGATTTATGAGCCTGATCACTTTCACCTGCTGGTGAACACAATATTTAACAAAGAAAGAATAATGTGGTTTTTGGTAGCAGAAGGTCAAATGCCATGGACTCTTATCGTTAGTTGCTTATGATTTGATATATTTAAAGTTCTTTGAGTGACTTCTGCCAGGCTTTGCCCAGATTTCCTCTCCGACTTGATGATGGACTGTTTAAGGCTACGTTTACGGTGTCGGTGGTGCAGTTGGAAAGTGCGCTTGGTCAGTGATCGGGAGGTTGCAGCTCCGAGCAATACATGGCGATATGTCCTTCAGCAAGACACATATGGCCCTTTTCCATTAGCCCCAGTTGCCTGCCCAACGGGGTGAGCGACAATGCGGTGATGTCATTTTGAGCGCGACACAACAATCTGTGGCTTTTTGTCACAAACAGAGTAAAAAAGGAAAGTAGAAGAAGGCTGCAGGTGGCAAGAAGAAATACCCCTTGAGAAGTACAGGAGAGTTTTGGAAGCTATACAACAGAATGAAGCCGAGGACGAGAGCAATCGAGCTGCAAAGAAAAGACGTATGAGGGTAAGCTAATGGTAGCTACGGCTAGCATGCCAGGTCATTGCGCTCATGAGTCATCAATGACGACATTGTCTGACCAATCAGTAGCCGGCAGTCTGTGACGTCATCTTTTAGTATCGACTCAGCTCGCTTGGAACCAGAGCGGAGTAGGTACTTAAACTAGCTTGTTTTAGGAGATACCAGGCTAGTGGAAACACGCTGCAAATCGAGTAGGGCCGAGTAGAGTAGGGCCAAAGCGTGCTAGTGGAAATGGGCCATGAGCCCCAAGTTGCTCCCACCGCTGTGTAAATGGGCATGAAAGGGCGTGAATGGGTTAGAGATACTGATGGATAACTAACATAGAAACTCTGAGCCATCAGTAAAGTAAATGTGAGAGCGAATGGGTGTGAATGTGTAGATGTGACTTGTGGTGTAAAGCAGCTTTGAGTAGTCAAAAGCTGCTTTATAAGCTCTAGCTTTTTAAGCCTATTTGGTTTACATGGACACTCTCTGACTGGAAAAGACAGATTTTTCCTTTGCTTTCCCATTCAAGTTGATCCGGTTGACAGAGAGGCAGTGCTGCTACAACACACGTACGCAGCAGAGAAACATTTCGCTAACAACAATGGTGAGTGGAAGCACAAAGACGCAGGAGTTTCTCTTCTGGACTACAGATCTGTCTGGATAGTTTTGTCTGGATAACAAATCAAACACGTTACTCAGTAGATGGCCAAAGGTGTTATTGTTCCTAGTATGCACGAGCAGCCTTCATGTGAAAGAGTACTGCGAATATGGTGACATCAGCGTTTCACCCTGAAACACTCTGATTCACATAGAGCTGCATGGAGAAGCATTTTGGAAACTCTACATTCAGGAGCCTGTTTTCCAAAGTTACCGTTTTCTGACAATCCGCAAAGAGTTTCCATGTAAACACAAGGCCAAAACGCAATGAAAACTTATTAGATCTGACCGTATTCAGCCCCGTGTAAATGGTCCCTAAGTTTGGGAGGAGTGAAGTCAGAGGTCAAGTGACCCACCATAGTGCTTTTATGCTCTGGTAATGTTTCCTTTTCAGGCCTAAAACTGCCTTGTGGTGGTTTTTACATGATAGTTTCTGTCTTTGTGTTCATGTTTGAAGAAAACTTGTTTGTATTATATCATCAGAACACCACAAATATGAAGGACTTGATGTAATCTTCAATACAAAGATAGAGCACTGTTCAAACTTAACTTCAGTCCAGGCTTCCCATTCTCATGCAAATGAAAGGGTGGCTGAGCTGCGGATCGGTCATCAGGTTTGTTCGGACGTGTTCGCAGCGAAATGGTTTTAATTCAGAGGAGGTGGAGTTTGGATATTTTTCATTTAACTTCCTGCTCTCTGTTCCTTTAGAAAAGTTATTCTTTCCTTTGAAGTGATGACCATTTGATTCAGACTGAATGATTTCTCTCTGTCTCTGTGTTTCAGATTCTGGATCTGCAAGCGTGCATGAAGAAGTATCCCGGTGCATATCATCACCTCTGGCAGTCATGAGGAATAGAGGGTGAGTATTTGCATATCTCACACACTGACACATCGCTCACTGCTGCTGAACTCACACCGATATGAAGTATGTTTTACAGAGAAGTAAACTGGTTTGTTTATCAGAAACTAAAGTGAATAATAATCTGATCAGCATGTGCTTACTCCCGGGTAGTCAAAAGCAGGCCGGATACTGCTTTTACTTAAAAAAATACAAATCCAGATGCCACCTTGGTGTGAGTTCTTTACTTATAGGGCCTTACAGTTTGAATAACAATAATCAACACAAATGCATCACATCTTTACACTGCTGATACTGATCATCTATGTTAGAGACTGATCATTACCAATCAAATTAAGTGTGATGTTCCATCAGCTGATTTAGCCAGTGCTCTGTTGACATTGCTTTGTGATGGACTGGGACCTTCAACCATGGGCCGAAAAGCTAATCATATGAGCTCTTAAACAGTCTTCTGCCAGTCAGGGATGTATTTTTATTTACAAACCCCATTTTATATGAAGTGGAGACACCTTGTAAGCTATATTCAATCGAATACCCTAAAAAGACTAGATAATTAATGATCAAATCGATACTTTTTTTCCCCCACATATTCACTATTTGGAATTTTATGCCTACAACGACTTCCAAAAGTCCTGGGAAAGAAAAGCACCTGTTTAAGGATATTCCACAGGTGAACAGGTTAATTGGAGTTAGGTCAGGGTCATGATTTGGTAAAGAAGCACACCCAAAAAGGCTCAGTCATTCACTAACAAAGATGGAGTAAGGTTCACCACTTTTGAACAACTGAGTGAGAAAATGGTCCAACTGTTCATGAACAATGGGCCTCATACAAGAACATTTTCGTATTCTCATCCTAGATTTTTCGTACCTTTTTTCTTATGTTGCATTCATACAAACATGCTCCGTCAGATTCAACAAACACTTCTATCTTTAGAAAAGTGTCTAAATGACCCGTGGAAACATGATGAATGCCACCTGTGCGTACTTAAGCGCGCATGCACGAGGACAGCATATTTGCATGAGTAACACCCCAAGAATACCATATAAGGATATGTATAAGGATCTTCCAAAAGAAGAAGCTCAGCCATGACGCAGCTGGTTACTCTCTCATTTAACGTTTTATATTGGCCAGTCTAATAAACCTTCAATTAATAAATTTTAATGTATTCTCTGGTTTGAGATCCTCAGATTTATTTTGTCCTACGCTATATTTTATTAAAAACGCTTGAAATTAGTTAAATGTATAATCAGTATGTAAGGCACTTGATTTGAAAAGAGCAGACCAATTTGTTGTGATTTTTAAGACAAGTCTGGACCACTCGTGATTTGTGTTCGTACTTGAAAGAAAATTCTAAATACGAAAAAAATGCTGAATGCGACAAATTCTCTTAAATCCTTTTTAAGCAACTCTTACGAACATATTTGTTCGTACGAACAGTTCTTGCATGAGGCCCATTGTTTCTCATCGAACAGTTGCAAAGAATTTAGGTTTTCATCATCTACAGCAGGGGTATTCAAACTTTTTACACCAAGGGCGAATAAAGATGAACACATGGACTGAGCCACTTTCTGCACCTCACTTTTGGTGTATTTAAGATAAAGTTTTAGGGTTTAGGGGTGGGTTATCCCCTGTCAAGGGGCCCTTGTAACTTTGGGCTATTGCTGGATTCACACCTAGTCACGGCAGGATTGACCCTCTGAGCAGCAGAGATGGGAGACAATGATAGCCTTTCTTCACTGTCAGACACAAAACAAGAGTAAACTGCAAGAATGTTGGTGCTTGAAGTTAAATACTGCAAAAAAAATTGTAAATGAGACCCTCAGAAAAAAAGTAAATATTGCAGAAAATGTGCATCACTGGTGGTATTTGGTGGATTGCTGCTGTAATCAATATGTCTTCATTCATTCAAGTGTTTTAGTGGCCAATTCAAAAAAGGTATAGTTTGGACACCCCTGATCTACAGTCTATGATAGGGCTGAAATAGTAATTGTTATCGTATTTATATCGAAATATGAACATTCAAGATATTAATATCGAAGAAGCAACAATATAGATTTCCCCCCGTAGCCCTACATGTACAGCTCAAGTCACAACAAATTTCATTTTTATGATTGCCCTTAGAAGCACCACTTGGTTTTCACCGAACCCATAGACATGTCAAATTGTGTCAATATCGATATTGATATATCTGCCATGAATATGGTGATATGAATTTTGTCCATGTTGTTCAGCCCTAGTCTATAATATCATCAAAAGATTCAGAGAATCTGGAGACATCTCTGCATGTTTATTCATTTATATCCTTTATTTAACCAGATAAAAGTCTCATTGAGACTTGAAATCTCTCTTTCAAGAGGGACCTGGCATGGCAGCAGCAGACAGTTAGACAATAAAAACAACAAATACATTCAGACATCAGCACATCGAAACCAAACCGTTCGGGAAACACCAATTCAAAATCAAAATGAGCAGTCAAGAATTGGAACAGTCACATTGTCCAAGGCTAGCTCTTTCCCGGTCATTTAACAAAGTCTTAAATTCACCAACAGTGACCAGTTCTGTTAGTCTCAAATCCATCAAGAGACTATTCCATGTAGAGGGGGAGGCATATTTAAAGGCTGTCTTACCCAGTTCTATTCCGACTCTAGGAACAAACATTTTAATAAAATCCTGCGAGGGCAGTCCACGACGGTCACTAGACCTGATCAAATATGTGGTCAAATAAGACGGTAGCAGCCCAAGAACAGATTTGTAGATGAAGAGGAGCAGGTGAGAGTGTCTACGGACAGACGGGGAGGGACGATTTGCAGCAGCATACAGAAGACAGTGATGGACACCATATCCACAGCCAGTAATAAAACATAGAGCACAGTGATACACAGAATCCAGTTTTTCAAGTATTTTTCAGGTGCATTCATAAATAGTAAATCACCATCGTCTAACAATGGTAAGAAGGTTGTGGAGATTAAATAGTCTCTGACCTGACGTGAAAAACAGGCCTTATTTCAAAAGAAGAATCCCATTTTAAGTGTACACTTAGACACAAGACTGTCAATGTGCTCCTGAAATGACAAGTTATTATCAATGGTGATACCCAAATACTTATATGAGGTCACAATTTTGGTTTCTGCCCCTTGAGCTGTGGTGATTTTGGGAAGGTCAGCAGGTAATGCTTTGTCATCAGAAAAGACCATCAATTTAGATTTACCTGCATTTAACACCATTTTCAAGTCAGTTAAATGTGACTGCAACCTATCAAAAGCAGACTGTAGAAAGT
This sequence comes from Scarus forsteni, assembly GCA_036419115.1. NCBI lineage: Eukaryota > Metazoa > Chordata > Actinopteri > Labriformes > Labridae > Scarus > Scarus forsteni. The sequence goes on from JAZDUH010000135.1 coordinate 1,547,527, forward strand.
CAAAGGTTTGCGTCAGTGAACGAGATGCACAATAGAGAATTGTGTCATCAGCATACATGTAAGTGGCAAGGCTGAAAGTCAACAATGAATGCATGTGACCGTTTATTTCTCAAGTGGCACTGCATTACCATGTGTGCTCAGGAACACACACACAAAACCCCGCAATCAGTTTACACAGTTCATGTATGCTGCTTCACCTCTACCATGCAAAGTTAATCCATTGTCAACAAAACCCAGAATCAAACGCTGCCAGCTTGCCTGGGCATAAACTCAACTGGCCTGAGCTCATCTTGAGTAAAGAGTAAAAATGTGCTGTGGTCTGACAAGGTTATATTTCAGATCTTCTCTGTTTTTGAAGTTATGGTCCTTGTGTTCTCCGGGCTAAAAAGGAAAAGGACCATCCAGACTGTTGTCAGCCCAAAGTTCAAAACCCAGTGTCTGTGATGGTATGAGTGTGTGTTGGTGCCCATGTCATGTGTACCTTGCACATCAGTGAAGGCCCCATTAATACTGAAGATTTGGAGCAACATACGCTGCCACTCAAGTCTTTTTCAGGGGTGTTCCTGCTCAGACGAGACAAGTTCACGACACTCTTACACTGCCTTTGTTTCCCCCATAGCAGCACAGTTAGCATCCATGCTTGACAGCAACAGCTCAGACGTTTTTTTTTTTCAGGGGTAAGGAGGTTGTAGCATAACCCCTTAGCATTAGTCACTGTAGCGTTGGAAACTGATAACATTTAATCATACCAATACCCCCACTGCTACTTCTTAATAAATCAATTCTCTTATAAACCCTGCAGGTTTTCTTAAAGGAAAGAGGTTGTCCTGCTTGCTTTTCTGTAACAAAATAAGAAAAAAAGACAGCTTTATTGTCATGCACCATAAACTAACAGTTGGTGGTGTTTCAGTCCTTGCTTAAGATGATGCAGACACATAGACATGTATTTTGCATTTATGGTCGGATTGTAATCACAGTTTTGACCAATTCTGTTGATGATCACATCTTTGAGGTCCTTGTGTTTCTGCTGACTGCCTCTGATGACAGTGTTATGTCTCTGATATGCATCCAGAACGATGTGGAAGGCAGTGATAAGAGAATTATTAGGTATAAAGACAAGTCATATTGATTCGATGAACTAGTTATACTCAACTGGAACTGACTTTGGACTCCCATCCTGAGTAATACCATAATTTTTTGTATATAACACGCATTTTCTTGCCCTTAAATGAGGTCTAATTTTTGGGTTTGTAAATATATAGTCTCACCATCATGGCGATTACAACACATCTGACACAAAAAGCAAATATATCCTCTCTCTCTCCATGAAACATTACCACCAAACTTTTGTAATCCTTATAGAATTGACTGTTAAACTGTTCTAATATTTTGGGTCTAAAGTAGTTCAACTTTGTGTAATTATTGTGTTAAGTGTTACGGTATCACTCACATGAAAACACACAGGGCACTGCCATCTTGTGAGCAAGGGGACCAAAATAGCTGTGCTGTGATTGGTTGATGACATCAGCATATTGATAGCTACTCTCTGATTGGCTTGTACACTGTGATTGTGCATGCCCTTGCAGAAATCAAGTAACCGTGCATGTAGCAAAAGGTGTTTCCGCATTGTTTGAGAGAAAATTGTGTATGGTATTTGTGTAAATACTGAACTCTCATTGATTAAAACTTTGAATAAAGGTTAATTTTGAGTTGTCTGAGGGAGTAAGGTTTGGACAAAATGTGTGTGCGTGTTATGTTTAAATAAAGCGTTTTTCCTGGAAATAAGCATTAAAAAATGGCGTGCGTGTTATAAATGAGGGTGTATTACGTTGTGCTAAATGCCCAATAGTGCTAACTCATTGTCTCCAGTGTCTTGTGTCAGCTGCCCTTGTTCTGAAATGCAGTCAAGGCAAAGAAACTCATTTTCAACACCATGTCATCATAACATGACATCATATCTTCTTCTCAATCCGCCTGAGACTACAGCTAAGACACAACCACAATTAGTTTCGCTTGATTTAGATTTAATGACATACGGTATGTTCCTCACCATTTTAAAGTGCAAAAATTTCAAAGAATAAGCTTCCGGTATTCCTATCTTAAGCTGTGTTTCACTTGAGCATGAATAAACACATGTAGATTGTAATCAAAGGTACGTTTTTGAAATCTTTTGAATATTCAGCTCACTTCCTCCACACAATGGCCCCGCTTACATGGGTCAAAAAATCCTATTTACAATCAGATTGAAAGGTCAATCAGATTAGAAATGTCTCATGTAAACACTTTAGCCAATCGGATTCACCCGGATCTGATTGTATTTCGGATCGGATTGTAAGAGGTAGTCTACGCCGATTGATAATCCGCTCCATGCTTCATGTAAACGGCTGAGTGAAGCGGATTGGGTAGATAGAGAGGATTGTTCGGTCTGCGCAGGCACTCCGTGGTACGTAAGAGGCACGTAGTGACGTACGCAGAGCGTGCCCAAACAAACATGGCGAACAAACAGAAGTTTTTACTAGAAACCCTGCGACAGTTAAAAATTGTTGAGAGGTTAGACAGTAGAAAGTCGCGAAACATGGAGTTGTTCAAACAGGTACATGATATGCTGGAGGCTGGATGATTGAACAGGACTATTGAGCAAATTAAAACACGCTGGAAAGCGCTGAAAACGGGGCATTTGCAGGTAGTGGCAGAGTGACCTTCTGCACATGTAAAAAAAAAACCAGTACAACCGGATTCAGCTGGGGCCATGCTAACACGAGTGAACGTGGATCTCTTTACTCAAAGTTCATATATACAGATTGAATCAGATTCACTTAATCCGATCGATTTCAATCAGATTGAGGAAAACTACCCATGCTCAGCTCTGTTGAAATCCCTCCATTGCTCTGTTATTGTCTCAGGCCTGTAAACAGAAAGTGACTTTACTTCCTGTCTCGACCTTGGCCTTTAAACTTTGTCCTGTTTTCATGTCCTGCTTCACCGCCTGATGAGTCCTGCTTCTGTCTCTCCTCGTGCTGTTAGTTCAACACCAGCCTCAGCTGGATGAGGGTGGAGCCGAGCGTAGCAGTAAATCCACAGCGTAGTCATCCATCAATGTGCCCACGTCTCGCCTCTCTCTCTCTCTCTCTCTTTCTTAGCTCAGCCCCCTCCGTCCCTCCTCATACAGGCACATGATTAATCCTTCCTCTCATATCTCTTCTCATGTGTCAGCACCTTTGCTGCTTTATAGGCTTATACTGAAATGAAGTGACAATTCTGCACTGAAATATCACCAAATTAAGAGCTCTGGCATGTGTAAACAACACAAATATACAACAAAAGCTATAAATCAGACGGGCTAACTCCCCTGTTCAAACTTTGTTGACCCTGTTCGACTGAAAGGTTGTTTCAGGAGGCTGAGCCTTTTAAAGCTTTGTAAAATATTGGTGACTTCTGTTTTTCTGACTGGCCCTCATTATTACCTCCACCAAGGTGGTTATGTTTTTAACCATATTTTTGTCCATTTGTCTGCTTGTTTTCTTTGTCTGTTTGATAGCAAGTTTACACAAAAACTACTGGGCGGATTATACGGAAATTTTAAGGAGATGTTGGTAATAGCCCAACTTAAAAATGATTAGATTTTGGTGGTGACCTAGATAACTGCCACTAGCAAGAAAATGTTTTTTTTATTATATCAACATGATTGTAAGTGCTTGGTGTGGATTTTCAGGGTCAATAAATCATTTTGATGGTAACTTTATCATCATTAACCTGACATGCCAGATGGACAGTTCCATATTGTAAATATTTCACTCATCCATCTGGGGAGGAGCCCTGCAAGAATGTTTTCAGGGGCAGAACCTTCAAATACAACAGCAGCTTGTGAGTGGATGATTGTTTGGCTCAAAACACTCATTGGGACCAATCCATATCAAGCAATGCTGCTATGACGAAGCTTATGTAGTGGCTAAACCTAGCGGTGAACGGTTAGTCGTTAGCTGCTACGGCTAAGGGTTGACAAGGGCAAACAATAGTAAATGCAGCTAACTGTTGTTAGCTGCTATGGCTAACGGCCAACTGTTATTTGCCCTTGTTATCCGTTAGCTGTAGCGGCTAACGGCTGCTCGCCGATAGCTTAACTACCTTGAGACTATCGTTTCACATTAATTATACCACAAAGATGTATCATTTAACACCTATATGGGACATGAACCTTGTCAAAGACAATCCCTACAAAGAAAACTTATGAGGAGGGCAGATTTCGCCAAGTATAACTGGTAATCATGAGGCTAACTGACAGTAGCCTCCATTATTTGCACAACAAGAAGTGACGTCACTTCCTGTTGTCGTCGATTTCAGAATCAGGCAGGTCTGTCTGCTCTGCAAGGCTGGATCATCATTGCCTATAGGTGTAACAGCAATATGTGAGCTACTTTGGTGAAGGTTTGCACTCTTCGAGTTCTTTCTATTTGATGATATTTGTGGGTTTGTGTGTGCTTGTTTTTGCTTAATTACACATGGATGTATTTATGTCACATATAAAGGCAGCTGAGACACTAATGGACCATTTTATTGATCTGATTGTGATTATGTGCTTCATTTATTTTTGCTGCCTTGCTGATGCCGATACCAGCACTTTGTGACACAGTTGATACTGTTTGTTCTTTGGATGTAGACAGTCAGTTATGATACGATAAGGTGTTACTGAGCATTCTGGGAAGCTTATGACTGATGTTTAGGATCTATACTCACCAACCAGTTAATTAGGTAACTTTGGTAGTACCAGATTTGACCTTATTTGCCTTCAGAGCTGCCTGCCTTAGAGATTTGGTCAATATTAACATGACAGAATTGCACAGTTAAGCTAACTGACCAGATAAACAGTTCAATATACTGTATCCTATCCTTACCCACCTGTGCAAGACGGTGCAGCAGTGATCCTAAACCCTTCAGAGCAGGTAGCTTTAGTCTCATACAGTACAATCTCTGTGCAAAATGTAGCCTCAGTTTCCCTATGTCAGGCCCCATCCACACAAAGACAAAACACTTCATAGTTTCCAAAACGATCGTCATAAAAACGAAGACGTCTCAGAAAATGTGTGCGTCTATATGAATGCACTCGATACGCATCAAAACTCTGTAAAACACATGCCAGACCACTAGGGGCGCTGTAATGATATGATGGAGACAAGCGGAAACAGACGAAAAAACAGTGGGCATGCGCACTTGCGGCAAAAGTTGTAAACATAGTTTGTGATAAAGTGATCATAAAGTGGCGTAATGTGTCCTCGATAATTGTTTGTTCAACTCGGTGGTGATTGAGAAGAAGGAGATTTTGTTGCAACAGGGATAGTATGGTCACTAGGTTCATCAGTACATATGCTTCACGTACGCCCCAATTGTCGTTGCCGCGTGTGGCGCATGCGTGTCAATGAAGATATGAAACTATGATGTAAGCGTATCTGAAAACTTGCGGAGAGCCAGTAATCACGGAGCTGCATATATGGCATTTCAAAATCTTTCCACTCTGGAACCTGGTTTAAAAAATGATCGTTTACAGACCCCCAAAACGGATGGGGCCTCAGTGTTTGAGTGGGTATGGTCTGTTTCAACATTCAACATTCAATGTGTGCCAACTTTCAACTTGTTTTTTACCCCAAGAACTGATGTTTACTGGATATCTTCTCTTTCCTTAACCATTCTCTTTAAACCCTACATATGGTTGTGCATTAGAGTTCCAGTATATCAGCAGTTTCTGAGTCAATGATAAGCTCACATTGTGCCACAAGTGGATTCTATGTACAAGAAAGCACATCAGAGTCTGTCCTCTTATCACAAACTCAGAAATTTTGATGTCCATCATATGTTTTTGGAATGTATTACTTACGTTTTCTTAAATCTGTGCTTACCTTTTCTTTTGCAAGCTTGTACAGGCTTCAGAATCAAAAAACCAAAAGCAGCTCAAGTCAAGATATGTAGCAAGGTTCTGGGAATCCCCCTGGACAACCTGAATAAAGTTTTGAAGACCAGGACACCAAAGTCTGTTCTGGAAGAGTTACCCCCCACATGATAGCTTTACCGTGCTCCCCTAAGGCTGCAGATTTGTGGTGCAACGGGCAAGGACAAATAGACTTAAAAAATATATTCTCCCTGTGGCCATTGGGCTTTTAAATAAGGTTGGGTGACTTTTAACTTGTTTATTTATTTACTTTTAAACTGTTTATTGTTGTGTTGTCATGAGGTTGTTGTTGGCTGTGGAACCATTTGCCCCATCGGGGATAATAAAGTTAACCTTGAACCTGGAAAAACTCCCCTGACCACCAAAAGCCGTGCAATCTCTTTCCGGCAACATTAAGACTCTACTACCCATGAGCCCGCGCGGCGACTGTCGTAATGCTGCGTTCCAGTAACCTCAGAACTGGGAGTGACATCATCTCCGACTTATCGGCATTCCAGTTGAAGTTGGAAAAACATGCCGATCTACGAGGCTATTGTTAGCTGTTGTTAGCACGCCCTGCGTTGTTGTTCACAAATATCACATGAAGAATGTGATTATCCCTACGACAGCATTTTTGTAAATATAAGTCTAACAATACTATGTATACAGCTGATCTAGAGCGACACACCCCAGTCAGAAGTGCAAATAAATGGATTATTACAGGAGCTAAATAACTGTTCACACTGGGGGCATCCATCTTTGATTGTCAACTCGGGGGTGGCAAGGTTTCACCAAGTTCCCAGTAGGAAATTCAGACTTCGGGGGGCATTCCAGTTGCAGTTTCCCACTCTGAACCCAGAAATTCCTACTTCTGACTACAACTGGAATGCACCAAAAGACGTGACCCAAGCCAAAGCGTGTGTTTGTTGTGATGCTAATAAATACAGCTCGGAACTTCCTCAGAACTCTGCATTGCTTTAAAACTTCTTTTTAACTTAGTATCGTAGTTTTGTAGCCGGCTGTCTGACCCGACAACTTAGCTAAGGAATAGCATTTATAGATAACCTATTTTGATGCTATTAAACTCATCTTAAAGTGTGTATTTCAATCAGGCATATATTTAAAAGTGACACTTTTTATAATTACTTAGAAACTCCTCATAGTCTCTTTAAATAACATTTGCTCCTCCTTCTGATGCTCCATTTGAACTTGACTACATGCTTAAATGCATTAAGTTGCTGCCATATGATTGGGAGATTAGCCAGTGGAGTAGTGTCCCTAATAAAGCAGTAAGAGTATAGTGCAGCTCCAAGGCAGTGATATTTTTTGTTGATGGCTCATTGATGTCAGTTTAGTTTCCGTCAGCAGAGGTGAAAAACTCTTTTTAGTCTGAAGTTGCTGAAAGTTTTGCAGGGTTGAAAAGGAAGTGAAGCACCTGAATGAAAAGGAGAGGAAGGAAATATTTCTATGGAGGTGTGTGTGTGTGTGTGTATGTGTGAAGCCTGGTGGGAACAAGACAGGCAGTGAATTTTGTTAAAAAAAAAAAGGACGGCTCCTGCAGCGTCTTAGTCTGCCTCACCTGCATATGCATGAAGCTGAACATTGTGAGCAGTTAGAGCTGACTGAAAGGAAATATGACAAGCCTTAACGTGCAAAATGTGCACGTATGGGCTCCACATAACGCACACATGTGCACACACACATGTACACACATCCTTTAAAAGGTATTTCACTACTCTGAAACCAGCTGTTTCCCTGTGTTTAAATTATCACCTGTCAACTCAAATTTAGTCTGCACTGAAGGGGCTTGAATTTAAATGTTCAGATCTGCCATAGAAATCACCCAGCACACCTCCTTCGACTGTCATCCATCATAAAGTAACGGTCCTGGAGGTCTAGCCGTCATTTCTCCTAATTTCCTTTCATATCAGAAGAATGTGGTTCAGTTTTATTCACACAGCTGTTGACAGTAATGAGGGAAAACATGTTTATTTTTCTAAGGATGGAAATGTGAAACCAGCCCACCAAGTTCTTCATTTTTCCATCAAACTCACAGGTAGTTTAAATTTCCTTTGTTTGCTGAACTGCTGTAGTGTTTCACTTTTATGATACAATAAAGGCTGAACATTATTGTTGCATTAGCATTGGGATTTAGGTGCCAGCATGAGGATTTTAGCCTTGCAGTACAGCTGGATCTACCCGAATTAATGTCTGTAATTACACAGACTCATCTTGCCAATCTATAATGCTCCCTGCTTGGAGTAGGGACATGGCCCAGTTAGTGTCATGTAAAGCAGAAAGAGCAACGAGCATGACGACAACAGGAAGTGACTGCTGGAACAGGGATTAGCATAGATGCTAACAGCTTCAGTATTAGTTTTGTGTGATCTGAACCACGATAATTTATGACAAGAAAAAACTTAAAGGATAAGCTTGGTTTCTACAGCTTTCACATTGTTTATAGAATGAAGTAGAACAATATACTCACCCAGATATTTAGATCCAAAATCGAGCGGCGGACATCCGTATAATGGTAGCACAAAGGGCATGTATGGCGCCGCTCCTAAAACTGCATTAATCGTCCAAAAACTCATTAGTTTCACCAATATCATCATGGTCTGCTCGGGCTACTCCTCCATTACAGTCTGTGTCGCTCCAGACATGTTGTGTGGCTGTGCTGACCTCTGAACTGAAGAAGAAGAAAGTTTGCCTCCGCGCATGCGCAGTACTCTCTGGCCAGCTGTTCTTCTCTTTGCCTCTGCGTCTTCCTTTCGATGAGCTCCTCATCTGTAAACTCTGGCTCGAAACTGGAAGGACACTCATCATATTCAAAGTTCTCGTCCACAACATCTTCATCTGATAGATATTCGTCCATTTTGCACAAAACTAGAAGAAGAAAGCCGTTGTGTAGCCGGCAGTCACCCCTGAAACAATGAACCGTACTGCGCATGCGTGGAGGCAAACATTCTTCTTCTTCAGTTCAGAGGTCAGCACAGTCAGAAAACATGTCTGGAGCGACACAGACTGTAATGGAGGAGTAGCGTGAGCGGACCATGATGAAATATTGGTGAAACTAATGAGTTTTTGGACAATTAATGCAGTTTTAGGAGCGGCGCTATACATGCCCGATGTGCTACCATTATACGGATGTCCGCCGCTCGATTTTGGATCTAAATATCTCCTGAAGCACTGTTTGAAGTTGTCAGCTCTCACATAATGCCTAAAACAAAAGAATTATGTGAAGCCACAAAGGCAGCCATCTTGGCACTGCTGGAAATTGGCATGAGTGAGAGACAGGTAGCGAAAAAACTGAAGATCTCCAAGACAGCCGTTCATTACAACAAAAAAAAACAAGCTGAACATGGCACTACCAAATTGCTACCTGGCCGTGGCAGGAAACGTATTTCTACCCCACGAGATGACCGTGCACTCATCCGTTCCTGTGTCAGGAATCGTCGTCAGACCTCCAGGGACCTTAAAAATGAGTGGGCACTGTTGAGAAATGTGACTTGTTCAGCAAGGACAGTGCGAAACCGACTTGTTGAAGCTGGTTTGAAGTCACACAGAGCACGCAAGAAGCCCTTCATCAATGAAAGGCAGAGGAAGGCCCGGTTACTCTTTGCTCCAGACCACAAGGATTGGACTGTTGATGATTGGGCTAAGGTTCTCTTCAGTGATGAATCCAATTTTGAATTGATGCCCACTCCAGCCAACTTACTGGTTAGGAGGAAGCCTGGAGAAGCTTACAACCCAGACTGTCTTGCCCCTACAGTAAAACATGGGGGTGGATCAGTCATGATCTGGGGTTGTTTCAGTCTGAGTGGAACAGGGCAAATGCAATTGTGTGAAGGCCGAATGAACCAGGTCATGTACAAGACTACCCTTGAAAACAGTCTTCTTCCATCAGCTGGAAAACTCTTTCCTGCCTCGAATGACTGGATTTTCCAACAAGACAATGCCCCTTGCCACACGGCAAGGTCAGTTAAAGCCTGGATGGAGAACCACAACATTCGCACCATGCCTTGGCCTGCTCAATCACCAGATCTTAATCCAATTGAAAACCTGTGGAAAATCATCAAACTCAAAATGGAGAACCACAAGCCCAAAAACAAAGAAAATTTGTTTGAATTTGTCCAACAGGAATGGGCTGCTGTGACAGCAGAACAATGTCAGAAGCTGGTGGAGAGCATGCCAAGACGCATGGCTGCAGTCATCAAAAACAATGGTTATGCAATCAAGTATTAACTCTTGTGTGTATCATGTGTTTAAAGCAAACAGAAAAGAAAACATGGAATGCTTAAAAGTAGTGTTTTTGGCGGTACAATGCCATAGCTATTGATGTAAGAATTTAAGTAATTTTGGTTATTATCAAGAAAACCATGGAAAATGAATAGTTCTTAGTTCTTAAATTAAACTCTCATGAGCTATTTTTGTTGTTATCATTATAATTGTCCAAACAAATGTACCTTTAGTTGAGCCAGGCATTAAAATTAACAAGAAATTGAAGAAAACAAGGGTGGTCTAATAATTTTTTCCATGATTGTATATATATAGATATACACATTAGGGCGGTATTGTTGCAGTGCGCTGAAAATGTTCAAAAAGTACTTTAACACAGTCTTGACATCATTGAATCACTTTAATATTATTATTTTAACAGCTCTTTTGTCTTTTTTTGTCAATAGCTTTGTCAGGAAATGTTCTATAAGTAAATTTGTTTACATTTTTTAATGAGAAATTAGAGCAAAAATTCTGGTATTTGTCATTATTATGCTGTAAATGCTTAAATGTGTGTAGTTACAAGAAAAGAAAAAATAGATTTGAACTTTAAACAGTATTCTCTTTATAAACAATTGCAAATGAACATGTTCAAAGTTTTGAGACGAACAAAAATAATCTTAACCTATTTTACATACACGCACACATTTTTGTTTGCCTGCAGCATTAGTTTCTATTTTACGGCTCCTTATTAGACCATGTCCAGGACTTTTTTTTGTTTGTTTGGGGTTTTTTTTTTTTGCTTTACTAACAATAGTCCCTGAAGCAGTTAGCCCCCCTTAATGACTCTCTCTGCTGTCCTCGACATCTCCATTAATATTCACTAGGGGTGAAACAAAATTTCGTGCCACAAAATATGCCACTGCGCATGTGCGCCTCTGTGTGCGTGAAAGGGCTGCCTCAACGAGGAGCAGTTCCAGCTTTTCCAGGCTAAGAGCAGCATCACTGTGCGTTATTGGCACAGTGTGGTGATCAAACATGATATAACGGTAATTTCAATTGGACACAGTAATGATAACCATGGGAAATTTTACCACAGTTTACCATTTTACCGGCAACCGTTACATCCCTAATATATATATATATATATATAGAGAGAGAGATAAGATTCAGTGAGCCATACCTGAGTGAATAACAGGTGGTTTAACGGTATATTCTGTCTAAACAATGTATAAATCTTGTAATTAACAGCATTCGGATCATTCTGGAGTGGGTTCTTGCCGTTCTCTGGCCGCGTATTTGCCGTATTTTGGAATAGATCGCCTTTTTCCATCATAGTTCGTGTTTTATGGATTTAATCTATAGTAATTTGGAAATATTAAAGAAGGAGATGTCAAGGAGTTTAACTGCTTCAGGGACTATCGTTAGTAAAACAAAAAATAAATAAATAAATAAAAAGACCTGGACATGGTCTAATATAACGAGCTGTAACATGGACACTAATGCTGCAGGCAAACAAAAATGTGTGAGTGTATGTAAAATAGGTTACGTTTATTTCTGTCTGTCTCAAAACTTTGAACATGTTTATTTACAATTGTTTATGAAGAGAATGCTGTATAAAGTTCATATCTGTTTTTTATTTTCTTGTAATCACACACAGTTAAAGCATTTATTACATAATAATGACAAATACATGCTAGACTAGTTTACTTTTATTTCTCATGAAAGAAGGGTAAAAGAATACTCAAAGGACATTTCTTGACACATTTATTGACAAAAAAAGACAAAAAGAACTGTTATGATTATAATATTACTACTAAGTACTTTTCAGCTCTGAGTATTTCTAATAAAAACATCGAGCATTCAAGATCACGGGTCATCCGTCTACAGCTGTGTGGTGAGTGAGGTTTGCATCTTTCTCCTAGAAGCCACTGAGCTGAAAGCAGATCAATAGCAGCACATCCTCAGAGGAATTATCATTTTCATCCTGCTTGGGACTGCGACTCATGCAGGTCTTCACTCAAGACTCTTCCTACTGCTCAGGCCGGTGGCGATAACCAAAATGACACTGTTACCTCTAATTTGATGCAAATGAAGCATTGTGTCAAACCGCAGAGCCATGGTGCTCAATCACCCCTCGGGCGTATAAAAAAGCCATCTTGCTGTGGCGTAAATGTTTCAGAGTTACTCCAGCTCCTCCACACGTCTGCAGGTTTAGAAAATGTTGTGTAGTTGCCTTTTTTATGGATTGACGCTGCTCCCTTTTAGCTTGCAGGGCAGAGCACCGCCACGGTCTAATGAGGCAGAAGACAACCTGAAATCAATATGTGCTCCCATCTCAGTACAATGAGAACCGCCCCAGCAGAGGACTCCAGTAATTAAAAGCATTTCAGCATGTATGAAGGCCGGCTGCTAAAGGTTGCAGAGAAGAGCAGGGGAGTAGTTCTCCAGAGTTTGTGTGAATGTGGGTTAAGTCTGGTGTCCGCTTGCCAGCTGTGAGGTGCTCTCAGTTCACAGCATAACGTGCCTTCTGACCTTGTTAGCCTTGATGCATGCTGTCAAAGACCATCCCCTGTTGTTGACTAGTTCAGCTCAAATGTGCTTGATGCTATGTAAGACCAAAGCTGGTATAGAGGGGAAGTTAAAGTGTTGCTTTGCTACTTTCTTATGATATAAGACAAAGAAAGTTTTTAGTTCAGACCTATACATGTTTCAACCTTGTCAAGTTATTTCTCCCACTTGAAGGGGTCAGAGCATCCACCAGGTTCAGGATCAACTGGATTTTACTCATTATTGGACTGGACTGGTTCCTTCTTATCTTTGTTCTTTTCTTCAAAGAACTGGAAGCCTTTATGCCTTGCGCTCTCAAGGCATCATTCGCCTGTTTGTTCCTTGTGTCAGGACTGAATTGGGTAAAAAAGCGTTAGCTTTGCTGCTCCCTCTGCATGGAATGCTCTACAGACTAGGGATGGGCATTTTATCCGATGCGCAATCATTGCATCGTTGCGAGGGTCTATGGTAGATTGCATCGGTTGGAGTGGTGTGCATCGGATTAGAAACTGGGCTGAAACCACAATGCATCGCCTTGTAAAAGCTTTGCATCGGTAAAATCCGATGTCATGTTATTATATATATATTTTTAAAATTTAAAGTTATTATTTTTAGTGTGCTGAAAGTGTTGTTTTTTTCAAAGTGCTGTTTATATGCTTAGTCTAAATTGTTAATGACAGCTTTGGAGGCTGAGCTCCACTACTGTTAGGCCTATGTCTCTGTTTGTGAAATAGGCCTACTTTTTTATGTTGACAAACACACCTCCTGACTGCTCAAGTAGCCTACTGTAAGTGGTCTGAAGTGGTGTTGAAGGAACAATAAAGTTGAGTTGAATTTGCACAGATTTGCATCGTTATTGCATCGTGATTGCATCGTGGTAGGAAGATAAATCGTATCATCCTGAATTGGTAGATGCTTCATGTGAATGGTTAGTGTATTGTACCGTAGCCTACATATCGAGATGCATATCGTATCGTCCTGGGGATGGAGATTTCCATCCCTACTACAGACAGACTTTAATCTGTCCGAACTCATTTCTCTTGGAGCCTTTTGTTCCATGCTAAATGACAGACAAGAGACCATGGACCAGTGCCTGTGTTCATGAACCTGTTTTGTGAGTCACCTTTTAGCACTTTTAGCACTTTTCCTCCAAAGCACTTTGTTTTAATTATATCCTGTAATATATTTTGTTTTTATTTGTTTTCGCGAGTCACTTTAGCATTTTACCTTCAATTTTTATCTCCAAATATAAAAATAATAATAATAGTAAAATAATAACTCGAATTTATATAACGCCTTTCAAAAAACCCTAGGCGCTTAACAAACAGAAATAAACACATTAATTGCCAAAAGCCTCCATGAAAAAGTGTCTCTTCAGTGCAGACTTAAAGGAGTGCAGTGTTTTTAGCTGACGAATAGCCAAGGGGAGAGAGTTCCAGAGGGATGGAGCAGCCACACTGAAAGCTCTGTCTCCAGGGTCCGTTTTGTGGTTGTGGGTACTGAGAGGAGCCCGAGGTCTGCAGATCTCAGGTTCCGCTCTGGGGAGTAGTCCTCAAGGAGATCTGACAGGTACTGTGGGGCTAGGGCATGGAGAGCTTTATAGGTAAGGATGAGCAGTTTGTATTTGATGCGGAACTTGACAGGGAGCCAGTGGAGGCGTTAAATATTGTCTGTTTAAAATTAATCTTGCATTATTGTAATGTATTTATGTATTGACGTGTGCTGCTGACCTCTTGGCCAGGTCACCCTTGCAAAAGAGATCTCGATCGCAATGGGTTTTCTACCTGGTTAAATAAAGGTTAAATAAAAATATAAAATAAATAAATTATTAAACATCCAAGGCGTTCACTTTCTTCAGTTCCATGTTTATTTGAAACTTCCAGCTTAGCATGGCATGAGGGTTAGGTAAAAAACCTTTAAATGCAAAGAGCAAACACATGTATATGCACATAAAAAAACTTAAGTAATTTTCAAATGCAATGACATTTTTTAAAAGAACACTTTTAAATATTTTTTTTAAATGTGACACTGTTTCCTAGATCAAATTAAATAAAAATTTTAAACCAAGTACTTTTAACTTTACACTATAAATTAATTTCCTTTGCTCTTTATTACATTTTAAACTAGTTTTATCAACATTCAACTGAACATTTAATTGTCTTTTAAACATTTTACCATATTTATTTATATTATGTGAAATCTTAAATGACTATTTTTACACCCCCATTGTTCACCCCACTAAGCCCAATGATGACGCGCAACAAATGTATCTGTTTCTCCCCAGTGAATCACCGCTATGCCCAAACAATTAAATAAGGTCAGACGCTTATATTTACCACATGTAATAATACAAAACCCAAAACCAGTGAAGTTGGCACGTTGTGTAAATTGTAAATAAAAACAGAATACAATGATTTCCAAATCCCTTTCAACTTATATTCAATTGAATACACAGCAAAGACAAGATACTTAATGTTCGAACTGGTAAACTTTGTTATTTTTTGCAAATATTAGCTCATTTGGAATTTGATGCCTGCAACATGTTTCAAAAAAGCTGGCACAAGTGGCAAAAAAGACTGAGAAAGTTGAGGAATGCTCATCAAACACTTATTTGGAACATCCCACAGGTGAACAGGCTAATTGGGAACAGGTGGGTGCCATGATTGGGTATAAAAGCAGCTTCCCTGAAATGCTCAGTCATTCACAAACAAGGATGGGGCGAGGGTCACCACTTTGTGAACAAATGTCCAACAGCAAATTGTCCAACAGTTTAAGAACAACATTTCTCAACCAGCTATTGCAAGGAATTTAGGGATATCATCATCTACGGTCCGTAATATCATCAAAAGCTTCAGAGAATCTGGAGAAATTACTGCATGGAAGCGGCAAGGCCAAAAACCAACATTGGATGCCCGTGAACTTCGATCTCTCAGGTGGTACTGCATCAAAAACCGGCATCACTGTGTAAAGGATATCACCACATGGGCTCAGGAACACTTCAGAAAACCACTGTCAGTAACTACAGTTCGTCTACATCTGTAAGTGCAAGTTAAAACTCTACTATGCAAAGCCAAAGCCATTTATCAACAACACCCAGAAACACCGCCGGCTTCACTGGGCCTGAGCTCATCTAAGATGGACTGATGCAAAGTGGAAAAGTGTTCTGTGGTCTGACCAGTCCACATTTCAAATTGTTTTTGGAAGATGTGGTCGTCATGTCCTCCGGACCAAAGAGGAAAAGAACCATCTGGACTGTTATAGGCGCAAAGTTCAAAAGCCAGCATCTGTGATGGTATGGGGGTGTATTAGTGCCCAAGGAAAGCGATGTAACACAGTGGTACATACAGGTTTTGAAGCAACAACTTTTGCCAACTTTTTTGCAACGTGTTGCTGCCATTAAATTCTAAGTTGATGATTATTTGCTAAAGAAAATAAAGTCTCTCAGTTCGAACATTAAATATCTTGTCTTTGCAGTGCATTCAATTGAATATAAGTTGAAAAGGATTTGCAAATCATTGTATTCTGTTTTTATTTACGATTTACACAACGTGCCAACTTCACTGGTTTTGGGTATTGTATTTCAGCAAAAGCTAACTAAACATACGAGCAGGCAGTGTTTTAAAGAGAAACGTGAGCGCTTCTGCGCTTAAACAAAAGCTGTGCCGGCACCACAGCGGCCTGCTACAAAGACGCCAACCAGTCACCAAACGAATAAACAGGATTTAATACTTTTTAGAGAAACTCCCGTACCGGTAGCCCTCCTGGTATTTTTGGGTGCTCTTAAAGGATTTTATTCATCCCGTGTCGTCTCCTGGACTTCTGCAGCACCTCTGATTTAGGATCCCTTTCCGGTGAGGAACGGAGATCTTTCTTATTTACAATTTACTAGGTTCTTTTTGTAAATAATGCCGGTTAATCTATTTTAACATTACAATTTTGATGTTTAGTGCCCTTTAACACCACTTGCCTACGTCTTTTATTATTACACCTACCAAACTTTAATACATTTTTAGTGCTTCTGAATCCCTTTAAAATTGCTATTTAACGGTTTTAATATTTTTACCTACTTTAAAAGGTTTTTTTCAGGCTTTTTAATGGCATTAATATTTTAGTAAATAATGATTTGAGAAAAATCATGAAAAATGAATAAATATAAATAAGAATTAAACATGCCAAAAGGAAGGCACGAGTAAAATGAATGGAATGCACACAGACCAAAAGAAAAAACAAAAGAGAAAACAAAAGGGGCAGTTACATAACCACACATAAGGGGCGTCACAGAGAAAATACAAAGAGCTAAGAAAGAGTACCATACCAACACACCGGTAAAACCATACACCAAACTAAAGACAAAATGGAACAAGACTTTAAATGCAACGTAATAAAATCTCGTGCCACTCTTGCAATAAAACATGCATAGAAGAAACAAGTAAAAACTTAACATAAGAAAAAAGAACACCAAATGAAATATGAAAATAACATTGCAAGAAAATGCTAAATCACTGTAAAAGGGAAAAATCACATCATGGACCAGGCCAATGCCAAAGTCATCTGCACCGAAAGCGATAGACACCAACGCTGGATTATGGAAATGAAAGAAATCAGTAGCATGCCCACAGACACCCTGGAAGATGTGGGCATACATGATGTCACACACATCTGGAGCATCGTCCTGGAGGGGCGACCAGACAGCAGGAGGCGTGATAGACCTTTCAAATCAGGACTATCACCCCTCCTTAAGATCAGCTGGTAGGGCATGTCACACTACCATCAGGTGACACTTCTGACAAAGACGGAAGTATTCCATCGAAGCATGTACAGATACGAATTAAAAGATTTTTTGTCCATTAGCATATCATGCATATCATTAACATAGACATAATGAACCTTCTTTGACTGTAAGGGCCCTAATTTCGCAGCGCATTTTTTCAGCGCAGGGTCGTGCAGGGTGCGCAGAGCCTGGCGCACCCCGCGCAGTGTTGATTTCGCCCAGCGCACCGCCATGCTCTGCCAATTTGACAATTTGGTTGACCGTCTGCGCAGAGATGGGTGAGATGGCGCACCAGGGGGAGGTGATGACAGATTCAGGTTGGTGCAGGGACAATTTCATGCCAAAAAACTGTGCGGAAGGTGCGCTGAAAGCTCACCAACTCCAACCTGGTCTATTCTCGGCGCAGGCAAAGCGCACCCTCCGCAGCTGTAATTTGGTGACAGGCACACATGTGCGCACACGTCAACAAACCCTCAGGGGCAGGTATCCAAAGTATCACAGTAATCACTATTTAATGTAACCGTCTGAACCAGCATATACATTTGTATCTATATTAATTGTCCAGTAACACCTGATGTCGGATTAAAGCCGTTTGTCATAATGGAAACTTAACCTGACGGCAGCTGAAAGTTTGATTCACATCTTACAAGCCAACAATAAACAGCCTCATCATCCAATATGGAGTATACATATCCAGCTTCTCTCATTTCATGAAATTCAAAGAAAAGAGGGAGAAAAAAGATGGAGAAAAAAGAGAGAAGATAAATGTATGTCACTTGGTGTCTTCAGGATTTACCTGTGCTTGCCCATATTTCTCTGTTTTAATCTCTCATGGTGGTAAAGCAGATCGTGCACATGCCTCACAGCAAGAAGGTCACTCGTCCCCTGGTCATTTAGGGCCATCATGTATGGAGCTTGGATGTTCTTCCTGTGAATGTGTGGGTTCTTTCCAGGCACTCCAGTCCCTCCCATATTAAAAGATGCTTATTGAGTTGATTGGTGACTCCAAATTGCTATAAGATGTGAGTTTGAGAGTGAATGGTTTTCTGTCTCTCTGTTAGCGCTACTATGGACTGATGACTGGTTCAGGGTGTACCCCTCCTCTTACCCAATGTCAGCTTGGATTTGCTCCACCCTCCACAACCACAAAAGGGAAAAATAATGGATGAAAAGATGGTTCGTAGTTGGTAAGCCACATGCAGAGCATTGATGTCAGAAGGAATGTAGAGTTGTTGAAAACATGGTGCAAAGCAGCACTGAAATTACCTATTCCTAAAGTGTTGGCCA
Source organism: Scarus forsteni (assembly GCA_036419115.1). Lineage (NCBI taxonomy): Eukaryota > Metazoa > Chordata > Actinopteri > Labriformes > Labridae > Scarus > Scarus forsteni. The sequence continues at coordinate 1,566,273 of JAZDUH010000135.1, forward strand.
AACAGCCAATCAGAGTGGACTGGGCCCATGTAGGGAAAGGCAGGATAAGTTTTGTTTCTTACAATAAATAAGCAGATATAACCATCTTTACTTGTCTTTGTAACTGTCATAATGAAGCATTACTCAGTTCATAAACATAAATATGACTAAAAAACAAACTTTTGCTCTTGGCATTGAAAAGTATCCTAAACCTGTTTCAACTCTATTTGTAGTTCATACAGCTAAACTTTTCTATGTAGCTGTACTTCAAACATATATCTTGGTGTAATAAAGTTTAATAATGTATTTGCCTCTTGGTTAAATTATAAGTAATGATGGTTGTCCACTTCAGATAAGTGAATGATCCATAAAAAATGCCCCATGGCAATAATAATATCAGTTTTTTACCCTCTCTGTTGCTGATGTTACCCATTCCTGCTCTGCTGGTTAAACTCTCCGAAGAGGGGCAGTCTGTTTGTAGGAACAGATGAATGTGCACAATCTGATGACTACCTAAGGCAGAATCCAGATGAAAGTGTTGGGGAGAGGAGCATAGGGAATAAATCCATTATCTCCAAACATATGCAATATTAATCTTGAGCCATTCTTGTGCAACTTGCTTAAGGACAACCCAGGTCCTGTCAATGAGTGCACATTGATAACTACTCCAAGGTTTTAAGCTGACTCAATTAAAACTTGTGACAAAGTCTCTTCAATGACTCGTGGCTTACCTTTATCAAATAATGTGCCCTACTGTAATTGGACATAAAGATATTCTACAAAATCTTCTTTTTGCAAAAGTTAAAAAAAAATCTACAAGTCAGAAGAAAAAAGGAAGTCTTTATTTCCACTGTCACTGAGGTTTGTTTTTACCACTGTTTGTTCATTTATTTAATTGTCTCTCTTTCTTTCTCTCCATCTGACTTTGTCCAAGAAAACTAAAAACGTTTGCGGACTGTCATTTCAGAGCTCATAATTAGACAAACATTGTCAGGATTTCTTTGGTTCTTGAAGCACTTCTAGTTATCCATATTAGTTCTGAAATGGAGGTCATGTATACCAGCATGTGTTTGTTAGTTTGTTGGTTCGTTTGTGTCATTAAAATCAATTTTATCACCTTGTGGGCAGGTATGCTTTTAGCTAATGCAAGAATAATCTCTACTGAGGTTGGACCAAAAGAATTATCTGTCATTTGGCAATTGTTTGCATTTATGCTTAACTCTGTACAAGCAGTCACTTCCAGCTGTCATCTGGTTTGTAGCTCCCACTTCTTTCCTCAAAAGGATGCTGTTTGGACAGGTTGCAGCTTTGATGAAGTGAAGCTGGGTTTTTTTCGGGAAAAACTCGTAACCTATCTCACTACTTTTACAGTAGCCTCCCTATCACTTCAAAATGCAAATGGTGAAAACCAATTTTAAAACTGTCAAAATGAGTCTTAAGATTTATTGGGGGCACACCCTGACAGCTTTTACCAAATCTTTGGGAATTTGTCCACAACTCTAAAATCAAAGTAGAATATAATTAGGTGGAAGGACAGCATCCATGTATTGTACAAATACTGTTGAACTCCTGTGTTGCCTGCTAGCCTACACCTAATGCTGCTACACTGCAGAGACATACACATGTGGACAAAATTGTTGGTACCCTTCCATTAAAGGGAATGTGAGGAGTTTCTAAGTAATTACAAAAAAGTCTCACTTTTAGATATATGCCTGATTGAAATACACACTTTAAGATGAGTTTTATAGCATCAAAATAGGTTATCTATAAATGCTATTCCTTAGCCTTCCAGTCGGGTCGGACAGGCCTGGACTGTCCTGGATACTCAACTTTGGGAACAAGACAATTTAAACTAGAGCAAATTTATGTTACTCAGACAGGTCTTAGAGCACCGGGCTGTAAGTAGCGACATATAGCCGGCTACAAAACTACAATAATAATTTTTCCAAAAATTGCTTGTTGTCACACATCAAAAACTACCGCTATGTAACTACAAAGAGATACATTACCTCGTCGCTTTGCATCCTGTAAGTTGTTGAAAAAAGAAGTTGTAAAGCAATGCAGAGTTCTGAGGAAGGTCTGTGCTGCGTTCATTAGCATCACAACAAACACACACTTTGGCTTGGGTCACGTCTTTTGGTGCGTTCCAGTTGTAGTCAGAAGTAGGAATTTCCAAGTTACGTGTAGGAAACTGCAACTGGAACGTCCCCCGAAGTCAAATTTCTCTCTGGGAACTTGGTGAAACCTCGCCACCCCCGAGTTGACAATCGAAGATGGATGCCCCCAGTGTGAACAGTTATTTAGCTCCTGTAATAATCAATTTATTTGCACTTCTGACTGGGGTGTGTCGCTCTAGATCAGCTGTATACATAGTATTGTTAGACTTATATTTACAAAAATGCTGCCATAGTGATAATCACATTCTTCATGTGATATTTGTGAACAACAACGCAGGGCATGCTAACAACAGCTAACAATAGCCTGGTAGATCGGCATGTTTTTTTCTGACTTCAACTGGAACGCCGGTAAGTCGGGGATGATGTCGCTCCCAGTTCTGAGGTTACTAGAATGCAGCATTACGACAGTCACCACGCGTGTGCATGAGTAGTAGAGTCTTTATTTCGCCGGTGATAGATTCTCCTCATAGCACCTTTAAAGAAAGAAAAAAACAACATGGTCACTAAAATAACTTGAAACCGGCAAAAGTAATAATAAAATAATTTACTGAAAACCAAACAGCAAAGTGACCTCTTTTCACTATTTGAATTGGCAGACTGACTGACTACAAGCTAAGAGACGCCTGTTATGCTAATTACAGCACACGCCTTAGCTTAACATGTCCCTATGGCCAAATCATTTTCAATCTTTTCTAGGGGTACCATCATTTTAGTCCAGGCCAGTTTCATAATTTGTTTTTTTTTATAATGATACTGTTGAACCACAATTCTAAAGCAATGTCTGCTTTTCATTAGTTACATTTCAGTAATTTTTTTCTATTATTACTTTTGTCGGTTTCACCTTATGTCAGTGACCCTTTTGGGTTTTTCTTTCCTTAATGGAAGGGGACCAACAATTTGGTCCACGTGTGTAGGTTAGAAAATGGTCATTAGGGCACAACCTTAAAGGAGACATATCATGCTTGTTTCTCCTTTTCACTATGCCAGACTAGGATGCCTGTAAAGCATTTCTGCCCTCAGTACAAGTCATTTAGTTCCTTCATTGTCCCACAATAGCGTTCTCAAAATCCTCATTTTAGGCCATTATCAAGCTCTCATTGAAACGCTCGGATCTCAGGCTGACCTACAGTAACCTCGCAACGTCACAGCCCTTTGTGCTCTGATTGGTCAGTTCTATCGGGGGTAGAGCCAGCTTGTCCTTCTTCTTCTACTGTATTTTCCGGCAGGCTCAAAGCAGCGACCGCGTATTGAGTCCCCCTACAGGCCAGAGCTGGTAATGAGTGAATGTGAGCTAGGGAGCTATACACTGCTGCTGGGTGGATGTGTTCCTCGGTGACGGTTTTGTGGCTAACGGACATCACAGAGGAGGAAGTGTTTTATCAGATTACTCCAATAAAAAGAAATGTACCTCGTGTCGTCACAACAATTTAAATCTCGGGGTCATCTCGCAATGACCTATTTTCAGAAGCATCAAATCTCGTTCTAGGATATCAGAAAAAATACAATATTTCATTTTTTGAAAATTAAGGGGGTGTAAGGTCTTGTTTTCAAATTTATTATATTATATGTAAGTATTAAATCATGCATCAGCATGATATGTCTCCTTTAAAGTCAGGTTGGTGTGGTCAGTTGGTGCCACTTGAAAGCAGCTTTAACTCACATCTTTTTACACAAACTGTATATTAAGATTGTTGTTAAAGAATTTAGAAGACAATCTAATACAAACCCAGCTGTCACCCAATATACCTCCATATGCCATTGATTTTTTTTTTATCCATTTAAATATTTTCTTTGTTTGCACAAAAGAAGATTTTATTAAGGACATAACTCACCTCCTGGTGTTCACCTTACATCGTGACATAAACATCAGAGAAATGGTGATGAAAGCCACAGAAAAGCAATATCCAGAGCTGCTGCCTCAGGCTTTGTGGCTCTTTATTGTTGCAAATGGCCGCGGGTCAGCTCGGAGAAGCGGGGCCATAATTGAAGTTGATATTAAAAGACAGGAGAGATGCGTAAGTCATGAGATGAATGCGGCAGGGTCATCTCAGCTAAACGACAAGGCGCCGTAACTGCAGTCACCTTCTTTGTATGTTTGACAAACGGCTGCCACCGGCCCACACAGGCAACAAAACAGACACATAAAGCTCTGCCCTTCACCGCAGCCCTTGACTCCGGAGCTCTGGAGTAATGGTATTGTCACCACTTAAGATGTACTCACAGGACAATAACTTGAAGGAGAGAGTAAAATGTGAAATGACACCAGCTTCTCCTGGAGCTATGGGAAGGGTAACCGCTTCATTACCGAAACACCTACAGGGCGATGGAGACATTACAGCTCATCATTCTTTAGCTACATTATGTTTTAGAGAAGATCATTACAGCCTGGATCTCGATGAAGAACAGTCAGCGTTTAACGAGAACAAGGTCAACCCAAACAACAGGTGAGGGGGTCGAATCAGAGGTTTTGTTCCTGATGTTTTCTGCTGAGTGTATTCCCAATAGACCTGCACTTTGAGAACAAAATAAAAAAAATGCTCCTGCACTCTGTGTGTTTCATCACCTGGTGTTCTGACTCGGTCTATTTCGGGGATCATTTGCTGTGAGTCAGGTGGAGCAGGTTCACTGTGATCAGTCATCCTGGGCTACTAACGTCACTGCCATCCCACTCATCACACAAGCCATGCCATTACTGCCAGCATAATGCACATCTTATTAAATCTTTAGGTTTTGTAGGTATTTATTAAATTCTAAATCAATCTGTTGTAACTTAATATCAAACAACATTGTGGAGGTGTAACGGTATGAAAATTTCATATCACGGTTATTGTGACTAAAATTATCACAGTTATTATTATTGCGGTATTGATTCAGTGTGCTCAAAATGATCAAAAAGTACTTTTACACAGTCTTGAAATAATTTAATCCCTTTCATATTATAATTTTAGCAGTTCTTTTGTCTTTTTTGTCAATAACTTTGTCATAAAATTTCCTATAAGTAAATTTGTTTACATTTTTTAATGAGAAATAAAAGTAAGCAATTCTGGCAAATTATTATTATTATTATTATATATATTAATGCTTTAAACAGTGTGTCATAATAAGAAAAGACGAGACGGGTTCTAACTTTAAAGAGGATTCTCTTTATAAACAATTGTAAATGAACATGTTCAAAGTTTTGAGACGACCAGAAATAAACTTATTTTACATAACCTCACACAATTTTGTTTGCCTGCAGCATTAGTGTCCATGTTACAGCTCTTTATATTAGACCATGTCAAGCCCTTTATTTTTATTTTCTTTTAAATTTGTTTTACTAATGACAGTCCCTGAAGCAGTTAGCCCCCTTCATGACTCTTTTCTGCTCTCCCCTTTCAATGGCAGATCTCCTTAACATCTCCTTTAATATTACAAATTACGATTGATGAAATCCATAAAACACAAACTATGATGGAAAAAGATGATCTATTACGATGAAAAACAGCGAAAGAACAACAAGAAGTCACTCTAGATTGTTGCTAATGCTGTTATTTACAGAATTATACATAATTCCCACAGTGATTACTGATAAACGGCCAATAATTCACTCAGGTATGGCTCACTGAATCCTCTCTCTCTCTCTGGTCGTTTGCTCAAGGAGTTACAGCAGTTTTAACCACTCACATTTTGGTCTTTCACCGCAGCTTGCTGTTTTACGTAGACAGGCTGACTGTAGTCAATCAGTTTCCCCCCAACACCCTTGTAAAATCCAAACTTCGACTAGACTTTAGACTTTGTCCGTTTCGAGTGGGAAAACCTGTAAGTCTGAGCGGGGCTCCAACTGCTGCACAGGACTTTTCAGAGGCCAAACATTGCAAACTGCACATGAGCGCCTCTGCATGAGTGAGAGGGCTGCCTCACCAGAGCAGTTCAGGCTTTTCCAGGCAAATCGAATATCTTTGATTATTTGAGTGCATGTTTGAAAACCGTTGGAGTACAAGTTTGAGGAAAAGTGACAGCCTTAGTGTACATCAGAGAGTAAGTAAGTAAAGTAAGTAAAACAAACTTCTTCAAGCTCAGTTGAACACAGGTGCTGTAATGTAGTGCTCGAGACAATACCAATTTCTTAATGGTTATATCCAGAGATCAACAAAAAACCTTGTCAGGTCACATCAATTTTATTGTCATAATCAAGTACTCAAGGCGGCACGGTGGTGCAGCAGGTAGTGCACGTACCTCACAGGAAAAAGTTCCCGGTTCGATTCCCGGGTCGGACAGGGCCTTTCAGTATGACGTTTGCATGTTCTTCCCGTGCATGCGTGGGTTCTCTCTGGGCACTCTGGCTTCCTCCCACAGACCAGAAACATGCTCATTAGGTTAATTGGTGACTCTAAATTGCCCTTAGGTATGAGTGTGAGCGTGAATAGTTGTCAGTAGCCCTGCGATCGACTGGCAACCGTTACAGGGTGTACCCCGCCTCTTGCCCAATGACAGCTGGGGTGGGCTGGGATAGGGAAGTGAATGAATGACTGAATAATCAAGTACCCACGTCATTGACATAGACATCATATTAAGCATCCACATAATCAGTGCTGAGTTGTTCACAAAGAGCTGAGTCTTTAAATCCTTGAACTGGTTTTACCACGAAGTCCATAAGTGTCCCCTAAACATTTGAGTCTTCAACTCTCCTAAAAGATCAAGATCAAAATTGGCAATCCATTGCACTACTTGGGAAAAACAGAGAAGAAGAGTCTAGTGATTTTAGCCATGTTGAGATGGAGACATTGGCATCTTTTGCTGGCAGAGCATGACGGACAGTTTTTGTTTCTGATTTGTAAGCCAGAGGCAGAGCTTTTTATTTAATTTGGGGTGCAACTGGATGCCATTGAAAAGAGAGTAATAACGGAGTAACACGCTGTTCTGGGCTGGTTAAGACCACACGTGCTGCTGCCTTCTGGATCATCAGAATGCAGGGAGGCCTTTTGGTAGGAAGTTGCAGTAGTGAATGTGTGAAAAATAGTTATTAAGGAAGCAGCTGGCCTGGGTTCAATCCCGTCTGAGGCCTTTTTGCTGATGTTATCCCCTTTGTTTCATCTGTCTGTCTCAGATCAAGACAGAAAAAGGCCCCCTTTAAATAATTGGACCATAACTCTTTAAGTATACCATGAAAGTCCCATTTACATAGGTTTTAATATAAAGTAAGAAATAAATTTCAGTGTTTAGTTACACTTACATAAATGCTTCTCTGACACAGCAGAATTGTGAAAGCTTTGTATGCATCATCTAAGCCCTGATGGAAACACTTTGCCCAATGAAACATCTCTTTGCTACTGAATTATTCAAGTTTAAGGCCTTCAATGTAGAAATATACACTAGTATTATGTAAATGGGATCCACAGAAACAAGACCAAAGTCTTTCAGAGTTGTACTTTCCTTTGTGAGGAAGTTGCCTAGTCTGCAGTCTGAAGAAGTCTCTTCATCACGTTAGAAGAAAGAAAAATGGGATTTTAGTATTCAGCACAAAAAGGAAAGATGAGCTATGATCTATATTTTTAGCAGCGTGGAGCATCTGTCTCTGTCTCCGACTTGTGTATTTGAAGTGAAACTTTGCAGATTAGAAAAGCTCTATATGTAGCTTTACCGTGTTCATCAACATATCACATCTATAATTCATGACTCACGGACCTGCTTCAGCCGTCACTGCGACACACAAAGCTTCCTCTCTCCATCTCCCATCAGTCTGACGGCACACACATGCACACACACTCCGCCCCTGCCATGTGAAATTGTGGATTTTGCCTGGTTAATGCAGTCATATGAATTATTAATTGTAATAAGTGGAGCTTCTAGGCTCCGTGTTTTATTGCGTCCTCCTTCAGTGCTCCGTGACATTACAGAAATGGCAAATGTGTCCGAGACAGACTGCGCCCATTAATAACGGCGCTGAGCTTTGTTTCCTCTGTGATTTCAGCCCTAGCCCGGCTTAAATAAGGCCTCCACGGTCCAGCTGTGTGTGTGGGATCTGGGGCATTTTAATGGATTAGCCGCCAGCGCCTGCATTATAATCTAATAAAGTGTTTATTTAAGGGCACTGGGGATGCTTTCAGGAGTAGAGGTTATTTGCACCAAATAAAAAGCAGTGCAGTGTGGAGCCTCTGCCTGTGCAAATATGTAGACCTCTTAAAACCTTTAAAGGCAGCACTCTGTCTACTCCAGCACAGCTTTAATTGTCTCTTAAAGTCTGACCACTATCATCTGTGGAGTCTTTCTCTGCGGATAAAGCCCAGTTTTTAAAGATGGATTCGCTCCCTTATTGTCAATTAGATAAATGCATTCCTGGAAGAAATTATAATTAAAAGAGGAACCTACCTCATCTTCCAGCTAACTACCAGGATCAGAGCAAATGGTGATTTATTACCCTCTTTTATTAAATTACCCTCTTACGCTAAAGTCTTTATGAGGCTAAAACAGTTCAGAACAGAGTGGAACAAATGCCTGGTGGCTACATGAATCTGAAAGGTAAAGGCAGGACAGCAGAAGCATAGTTATGGGTCAAATGGACGGGCTTGAGTGGGTTTTGTTTGCCACAATATTAGGCACAGCTTTATAGTGCCATATTTGCCCCCAGAGCAGTCTTAATTCTTTACAGAGATTCAATAAAATGCTGGAAACACTCCTCAGAGATTTTGGTCCGTGCTAACCTGATAGCATCACACAGATGCAACAGATTTGTTGGCTGCATATCCAAGATCAGAATCAGAATCACTTTATTGTCATTGCATCTAAATACAGTAAAATTAGTACAACCATCAGTCAGTGTATTTCCCTTATAGTTTAGGTTAAAATAAAACACGGAGCAAAAACAAGACAGGACAAAAAAATAAAGTGACTAAGTGCTTTAAGGTGCCATTGTGGCTGGTATATCCCCTGTTTCAACACACCACAGAGGTGTTCTGTTTGATTGAGATCTGGTGGCTGTGAAGGCCATTGGAGTACATTGTCTAAACTAATTATTCTGCAGGAAGTAGACATCAGAAGATTGTACAGTAGCCAGGTTTACATGCAGACTTTTTTTTAAATTCTGATTAGATTTATCTTGTCTTCCTAGAATACAAATGTTTTACTGTTTTTCTATTAAGACAAAATGTTTTTGTCTTTTTGTCTTAATAGAAGAACAGTAAAACATTTTTTTCATTCTGATTAACATCATTCTGACTGAAGATCTCACGTGAACTGTTTACATGTGACGTGATCTATACCAGTCTGATGTTTATATGTGCCACAACATTTAATCAGAACAGCTGTTTTACAGACACCTGATACGCGCAGATCTATTTAAAAATCACTTGATTTATCAAAGATGGCGGTAAGTAGGTGTTTTGATGAATTATTTGAGGGTTGTGCTGTTTGGCCTTATAGTAACCAGCCTTCAGAGTTTTCCAGCGGTTCCTTGTTTGTTTGACGTTTTGGTCTATACCTGCTTTGCTAAGTTCTTTTGTGGACTTTTTTAAAATAGTTCAGTATTTATTGTTTTACCACCGTCTTAACGTGCGATAATGTTTAGTTCTTTGAGAGTCTGTTTTAAAAACCAACTCTCCGACGCAGACCAGTGCTGTGTGCTCTGTTTGGAAGCCGCCATGTTTCCAAGTGAGTAAACGTCACTGCTTGTTTACGTCAAGACTGAGCATGTGCAGACAGAGCCCAGCCTGACAACTTTGACATTCACCGTTTACATGACAGGACTTTACTTTTAAACGGTTTGGGGAAAGGAATATACTACCACTGTGCAACTGAATGAAATTCCATTCGGATTTGGCTCGTTTATTCTGATTGAGGTGTTTATAAGGAGCATTTTTATTCGGTCAGGCTTCTAACCTGATTATAATCAGAATATTAGGCTCCATGTAAACCTGGCTACTGTGATCATTCAGGGATGGTAATAGTCAACGACAGTACTCATAAGCTGTAGTGTTTAAGCAATGCCTAGTTGTTTCAAAGGGACCCAAAGTGTGTCGAACAAATGTCCCCCAAATCAATTTGAGGACCCGATCTTTTCACTACACTGTAAAGAGATTGCTGTCAAATTTACAGTGTTTTACTGCACTGCAAAAACTCAGACCTAGTCAAGCGTGTTTGTCTGTTTTCAGTTAAAATTATCCAAAACACGTATTGTTATCCCCTTTCACTTAACAAGTCAAAATAAATATCTTACTTTAAGAAATACAAGACAAAAATAAGACACTGAATTGATTGTAATGAGATGAAAATATCTGCCAATGAAACAAGGACAGTCTGGCTCATTGAGGATCTTTAATTAAAGTTTAATACATGTTCAAGTTGAGTTTGTCTTGTCTTATTGACAGATTATTTTACTTATAATGATGAGCAAGTCAAGTCTTAGTTTTAGTTCCTATATTCAAATAAGATCTTAATCCAGACATGTATGAAATTCTGGATTAGAAAAGGTCTAGGGAAAAAAATGTCTTGCAATTGAACAGATACTCTCACCTAGAATCTGATTTTTTTCAGTGTGGCAACAAGGTGCAACTAAGGTGTACAATATATGCTTTGGCCCAAGTTAATATCTGACACACGAAAAAAGACAATGTTAAAAACAGAAGTAGCTAAAGGTGAGAGATAGGCACTGCCTTCTGTCACTCACAATGCTCTGGAAAGCATCAACAATGGACTTTTAATGGACTTCACTTTTTAAAAAAGTGAACAAATAATGTCTTGTTTAATATTTTAATACAACTTTTTGAATTTAATTTTCACATTTCTCTCTAACTGACCTTCAAGTTGAAAAGCACAGTATTTTAAAACTCAGTTAAAAAATAGTTTTACTTTTGTCAAACGTATTTTGCCATTTGTAATTTCCTGCAAAATGCCATCAGTTTGCCTTTCTTAATAAATAATAAAGTACTTACATCATATATTGAAGTCCCAGCAAAGTAATAATCTGCTTTCCTCTTTCTTTTTCCCTTTTCTGTTAAAACATTGGAAAGCAATTGAAAATAAATTGCTTTGAAAAGAAATGTGGCATGCCTTTGGTCAATTTCTCTGGGTAAAATGAATTACAGCAGTGACCTTAGACTTTCCCACAACCCTTTGCAATCAACAGTATTTTACTGTACATACCATTTATATTAATTACTGGTAGTATTACAGTGAAATACTGTTGCATTTACAAAAACCTTTAAGTGTATTCACATCAGTGATGTGGGTCAGATTTACTGATCGGTATGGCTTTATGCCGATGACATGAATGTGTTTTCTCCTGCAAACAGCTTTGTTGAGTCAGCAGCCTTCATTTGAAATCATTCAGTTTTGTTTGTGTAAAGTCAGACTGGAAGAAACATTCTTCTTTATCACTTTATCAAGTTTTAGGAAATGTAAATCCCCCAAATCTGTTGTAGGACACAATGTTCACAGGACAGACATGAATGCCGGACTTTATATTCTCAGTCTTTTGACTCTAAAGCCAAATGTGTTAATTTGTGTTAACGTACAAAAAAATACAAAACATTTTCCTCGACTCAGGGCAGACATTACAAATAATTAATTTTCATCTAGATAACTTAAGGTGAGCTGGCTTCGAGGAAGAGATAAACATGAAACTTGGAAACCTCCATTTTCCAATATTTAATACCCCAAATCGTATGAAATCATCCTTAAACCAAAGATGTTTTGAGCTTTGGCTTTAATAAAGCAAGGAAGATCATGAGATGCAGTATTTCACTTTTAAACCTTTAAAATCTAACCAGTTCATTGGTGCAAATTTTGAAGTGACTCCCTCCAAAAGTTCTCAAGCTAGCAGATTCACATGAATATCTTGTGCACACAGACAGTCTAAAAATGGAATAGAAATATCAGAGATCAAACTCTGGACACGTACATTTTTCAGAGCACAACTGAATCCACAAACCACTGACAGACTGTCCCATAATCAGGCAGATGTGGTGCAGTTACACAATCAGCCCAGATAAATGAATATTTCATGTTGTCTTGAGTGGCATTCAGAGGAAAGCAGAGAACAAAAGTTTCTATATTTGGATGTATTTTTAATAGTAGATCAGTTTTTGAAGTGGAAGGTAAACTGGATGCTGTAGGCTGAAGGCTTTTGTTGAATACAGAATGTCATTTATGTAAGCCGTGAAGGCTTAATGGGTTTATATTCTTTATTTATGATCCAGAATATATTTGGGGTTTGAACACTGGCATGCGGGAGCAGATCCCTGACTCTGAAGAAAACATATGAGCAGAGCAAAGAACATATGATATTACATAGAGTGAACATGTTAACTGGAAACGAGTGACCATTAAGATTCTTGTATTTCATTACAAGCGGCTGCATTAATTTTTAGAGACTGCAAGTCTCATGAACTATACAATAAGATAAAAGCACAAACTTGCAAACAGTACAGCAACTTTTGTGCCGTCAATAGCAATGAGAGACCTGTTTTAATGACATTAAGTGCATTATATGAAAGTGCATGGAGCATCGTGGTCAGTCTACGTATATTTTTGCTGTATTAACTGATTTTCTGTGAGTTTATTTCTTGTTTCTGGAAGTGTAATTGCACTGGAGCACGCAGGGGCATAGCATACACTGAGGGAGCTTCAAAAAGTTGTCCTGTTGTAAACTCAAAAATAGTTATTTAAAAAATGCTCTGATTGTTGATAGTCCATCCTGTGTAAATGAAACCAGCTTAGAGAAGGGTGTGTTTTGAACGCACAGATATGGATCATTGAGTAAGTTAATAGAAAATCCTTTTGATTTTTATTTAAAATCTCTTCTAATAAAATAATGTGTTGATTTCACTGATATATAGCTCAGGCCTACCAGTCACATTTCCACATGACAATAGGTTCATAAGAGGTGGATTTGATGCTCTAATTGGGTCTGACAAAGATAGAAGTTCTGCTTATAGGACAATTTTATCTTAAGTTTTAGGAAGAAAAAGACTCTAAACTGCACAAAAAGCCACAGACGGAGAGCCAGCAGCACTTTTGCCTACATAGTTGATTTATACTACTATCACAGCAGGCTAAATGCATGTGCAGTGGGCAAGATGGGCCATGATGACCCATTTAAATTAAAAAGGTGACAGCAAAATATGATATTGTAATGAAAAAATGAAGAGTCATGACATAACAGTTTTAGCCAATCATAAACTGGCATCATGTCAACCAATCCATCATCAATGAATGTTGAATTATTTTGCATATTTCATGCAAATTGAATTGCAGGCCTCACATAGAGGCAAAGAATTATTAAAAAAATATTTTAAAAATAAAAATGACAATAATCATGGCTTTCTTTACGACCATATAGCAAATTAGTGAAGAGCAGATATCCTTTTACTGAGCAGAATTCCCTGTAATAATAACAAAAGATACCGAATGACAAGAAGGATTTGAAGATTAATGTGCACAAAATACCTAAAGCTAATGAAAGTTTTAAATCCAGATGATTGGTAAAAATATATAAGAAAGGTAACAAGAGGTGCTGATGCAATGAAACCACAAACAAACTTGCATGAATAAATAAAAAGCTAAAAGTACATTAAAAATTGAAAGAAAATCTAAAATGATGTAAAAAGAACTACATGATCATGATAACAAGAACAAATGATGACTAAAAATATAATAAAACATCAATGCATGGGCAGAACCTTTCTAAAGCTACTGCCACAAAGAAGAACCACTTTGTAGAACAAACTTGCGGATATTCTTTAGTTTATTCTTGTTAAAATGTACTGGAAGGGGATTATAAATACAATTTCTATTGAGAAGTGCTTCCAGTGTTGTTATGGAGGCACTTCTGGATCACATTTAAAAAGCAATGTGATCCAGAACTGATGAATCTGCTACTGAAGCTGCAAACATCTGAGCTAATCTCAATATGAGCAGTCACTTCCTGCTGTCATCTTGCTCACAGCTTCTACTTCTTCCTGCTCTAAAGGATGCTGATTGGGCCGTGCTGCCATGACCCGCTAACGTTTGTTGTAGACTAGGGATGTAACGACATGAAAATTTTGTATCATGGTTATTGTGACCAAAATTATCACAAGTTATCATTATTATCGTGGCATTGTTGCAGCGTGCTCAAGATGTTCAAAAAGTACTTTAACACACAATTTAGGCATTTAACCCCTTTAATGTTATAATCATAACAGTTCTTTTGTTTTTTTTTGTCAATAAATGTGTCAAGAAATGCTCTTTGAGTACATTTTTTACAATTCTTTCAAGAGAAATAAAAGTAAACAATTCTAACAAGTAATTGTCATTTTTATGTCATCAGTGCTTGAAATGTGTGATTACAAGAAAAGAAAAAAACAGATTTGAACTTTAAAAAGAGTTCTCTTCATGAACAATTGTAAATGAACATGTTCAAAGTTCTGAGATGACAAAAAATAAGTTTAGCCTATTTAAATACACGCATATTTTAGTTTGCCTGCAGCATTATTGTCCATGTTACAGCTTGTTATAATAGAACATGTCCAGGTCTTTTTATTTATTTATTTATTCATCTTTTGTTTTATTGACGATAGTCCCGGAGGCAGTTTATCCCCCTTCTTGACTCCCCTCTGGTCTCCCCTTTCCATGGCAGATCTCTTTTACATCTCCTTCTTTGATATTTACAAATTACGATTGATGAAATCCATAACACACGAACTATGATGGAAAAAGACGATCTATTACGACGAAATATGCTGAATGCACAGCAAAAGAACAGCAAGAACACACTCCAAAATGATACAAATGCTATTAATTACATGATTTCTGCATTATTTAGACAGAGAATACTGATAAACCACCTATAATGCACTCAGGTATGACTCACTGAGTCCTCTCTCTCTCTCTATCTTATTTACTCGAGGAGTTAAAGGCCGTTTTAACCACACACGTCTTTTCCTTTCGCTGCAGCTTCGTGTTTACACAGGGTGACTGTCTTCTATCAGTTTACCCTTAGCATCCTTGTTAAATCCAAAACTGAACCATACTTTGGAGTTCATTTCCAGAGAAAAAAAATACCCGCTGTCTCTAACTTTCACTGTCAGACTCAAAGGCCAAACAATGCAAACTGCGCATGTGCACCACCCGTGAGGCTGCATCATCAAGGGGCGGATATAGTTCAGGCTTTTCCAGTCAAGAGCAGCATCATTGTGAGTTACTGACGCAGTGTGGTGATCAAACACGGTATAACGGTATTTTAAAAGGGCACACTGCAAAAACAGCCCTATTAAGAATTAGCAAAATATCCTTAAATTTGCTACAATTTTATTGTTTTGAGCAAAAAAATCTGCCAATGGGGTAAGCAAATTTTGCTTGGCTAGAATTCTTAAAACTAGCTTATAAATCTAGATGGAATCTGTCTTGAAACTAGATAAAAGTGCCCTGAATTTGAGAAAAGTTTGCTTATTACAAGCATAGAAAAGTTATTTTTTAAGAAAAGTTCACTTAAATTTTGTGTTCTGCTTGTCGATTAAGCTTATTTCAAGAATTTTTTACTTAATTTAAGAACTAACATGTTTTTCATTTAGTGAAAAAGTCTTGGAATATGATAGATTTTCTTAAAACAAGGCAATGTCTTTCTGATTTAGCTGGTTTTAAGTAATTATCCTCCAACTCCAAGAAAAACAATAAGCAAAATTAACTTAGAATAACACATAATTTCTTAAAATTAAAACACAAATGTAAGTGTTTTTATCTAAAATCAAGGCACCAGAAGCAATCCTGTTTGCTTGCCATTTATTAAAAAAGTCAAATAAGCTGACAAACAGTTGCAAAAGCATAATTCTCAACAACTCAGTCATCATCCTCAGAAAATGCAGTTTTTGTGCTTTTTTAAAGGAATATTCCAACATTTTCGTTGTTTCGGTGTCTTACCTCAGTCCCCAGTCCATAACATGCAGGTAGAGACCATTCTCTAGACTGTACGTCCAGTACCAATTATTTTGAGAGACTTCAAGCCAAAGCCGCAGCTTAGCTTAGCTCCACACAGGGAGTGTAGGGGTACACTCCAGCCGGCCTCTGGGTACAGGCATATCAGATAACTCTAGACAGTCAGATGGATTCAACTTACAGTATATTTGTGTGATTTATTAAACTGAGAAATTGTGTAACTGATCTTAATCTTAAAATAAGTAAAATAATCTTGTTCTTCTGTTGAGACTTCATTCAAACCACTGTTGTGGCTTGTTACCAGCAATACTTGCTTAATTTTAGCTGTACTTTCTTATTAAGGTTTTGGTAGACATATTCTCTTGAAATAAGACTTTTTTTCTAACACACATCTTGCTTGTCAAGATAATTTATCTTTTGAGTTAAATATAAGAACAAATTTCTAGAAACAAGCTTTTTTTTCTTTCTTAGAAATCCTTTTTTGCAGTGCACGGTAATGATTACCTTGGGAAATTTACCGCGGTTTACCACTTTACCGGTAACATCCCTATTGTAGACTGAAGCTTTGCAAGATGGATCTGCCTGATTAAAGACATTGAATCAAGTGGATATGAGGTAAAAAATATATGTTAAAGCTTTGTGGAGCAGAGAGGAGCGACAGGGTGATGAGGGGCACCTGCCAGCAGATATGTCTACGTTTGAATCTGTTGCCCAGAGGGAGGATATGACTCAGCTTAGCATTACACAAATGTACGGACATATTTTCATTTTAAAACAGCTTTATCCTTTAGCTCTGCGTTGCCACACTGTCATGCAGGGTTTGTTTTGACTTTGCCTCTGCTGTGGACGGACATCTCCTTGGACATGTCAGCTCACACTGAGTGATGCCCGGCTGACACTCTGGAGGGAGAAACAGTGAAATGTGAAGAGGAACGTGTCTAACCAAGCAGAGCTTCAGCTCTGAGTGGAAACACTCGACTGGCTCCCTGAGCGGATGATGGGCAGCTCGGTGCGGCTTCCTCCTCTCATACAGCTCTGAAGTGAAATCCTGTGGAGGCTTTGAATAAGCTCTTTGACGTCCTTTACATTTCTACTTACAGCATCTTAAAGAAATAGGTAGACAGAGTTGCTTCATCTGTAGGGATGTTTTAAAACAGCCTCATTGACTGATGGAGTGCTGCCTCTGGGTACACTAAACTGCTCCTTCTGACTGCAGTTTCTCACCTCCTCCTGCTGGATTTACAGCCATTTAGCCATACAAGTTCCACTTAGTGATAAATATTCTACTCACTGATGCTGAGTGGAACAGGTAGGGGTCACACACATCCCTACTTTTGGATTCTGTCAGTCAAAGTCTGCATCCTGATGTTCTTCACCCTGGGAGGAAAACCTGCTGTCAACACTTCAGAGGACAAAGAGGAAGTCCAATCAGCAGTATCTACACACAAACATACAGATTCCTGTTTGAGCAGCACTGAATCTGAATTTCTCTCATAACTGATAACTTAACTTTAAAAAGTTTAGCAAGTGTAAAGAAGGATTTTTGTTTGTTTTTGTTCTCAATTTCTCTACATAGTGCGCTTTCTATACTAAGCAACATTTTCATTTGAATATTTTATAAGATGTAAGTGTCATCCGCCTCATAGATGTGTTATTAGCCATAAATACACAACTTGCATTGATTAAAAATATTGTTCAGGTTGAAGTGTTTCAGAGGTGTTCTGTGCCACAAAACAAAGATAAATCTGCACTTAAACTTTCATATTGACTGGAGCATCGTAAAAATATATTTAGAACAGATTTGTAGATGTTGACCCATAAAGAGGACAGCAGGTGGGCAGTGCTAGTTATGCTAATGTTGACTGCACTCTGCCTTAGCTTTTCAGTTGTAATATTGGGTCTAATCTAAGCCACATTTCTCTCCCTTTTGGCTCTTTTTGGCTTAGATTATTATTATTCACACCCACTATGAACAAAACTCTGTTCCACTTTGAGGTGAACAAAGACCCCTGTTTTTGGCAGATCAGAGTTTGGTCCTATGGTCTACACCAAGTTCCTGTGAGCTTTCACATCATCCAAAATGAACAAAAATTTTTGAAACAGTGTCACAATACTAAACTGGTAAAGACCTAACTAAATACATAACTAGAAAAAGTCCAAGTTCTCAAAAAAGCCTTGATTCAGTCAGGGGTTTGGTACACAAAGAGAAGTCAAAATCAGGCAGAGGTTTCAGAATTGGCAGGCAACAAGGGAGGTCAAAAATGCAGATCAGAAACAGAAAGGGACACACAAGACATAATGCATACGATACATACATGATAAGATAAGAACTAAGACAATGTGGTAGAGAGCCAGAGGGGGAGCAGGGCATAAGTGAGGTAATCAGACAAAGGTGATGCAGGAGGGAACACAGGTGCAGGATATCAACAATCAGGGACAAAAAGAGAAGAGGGCAGGAAATAAAACCTTAAACAAGAGACAAGAATGAGACTTTTCAAAATAAAACAGGAATGACAAGACATGACATGACAAAGAAACAAAGAGGAACTTAACCAGGGATGGTGCCAATTTGAAAATTTATTTTTGTCATATTTGTTGTCAACAACCTGTTGGGTCACTTGACTTCTGAGTTTTCACCTCACAAATTTAATCAGTTCATTGTCAAATCAAAGAAGATATTTGTGCAATAGTGGACAGTAATCCCTTTAGTATTTTTAACAGACCAAGGCACAGTGTTAAGTTTGTTAACTAATTATATCTGTAGTAGCGTTCATCAACAACCTTTTTCACCTGATACAAACCAGACAGTAACTACTAAAAACAAGTGCACGTGGACAAAAACTAAAAGTAAATCTGCAGACATTTTAATAAACAAATAAAACTAGATGAAAATGTTTGACAGAGACTTAATCTAATCTAGCTTGGTTAAGTAGAAACTAGGGACAAGTTAGGAATGCATCCAATCACAGCTGCCTTAGCTTGGTGGTGGTGGGATACGTTGTGGAGTGATCCAATCAGAGCTGCTCTCTTTATGAATTGATATATTCATGTAGAGCAGGTTCACTGTTTGTGGTCAGTTCTGGTATTGTAACTAAGATGCTCTGCCAGGTAGCCTAAATAAAGGTGACTGCATTTCACGCAAAGGTAAATGTGTTTCTCTTAATTTATACATTCAAACTTTGGTTGCATTTACTGAAAGGTTATTAGATTTTTCATTTTATCCAAGTGTGAAACATGACTTCAGAAATTCAATGCAGCACGGCAGGCGGCATTTCATCGACTTGATTGATTTGATTGATTAAAACAGGTGTCCCGCATGATTATTGGTTGAGAAATTTTCCTGACTAAATTAAAGCTGGGGTTGGCGATTTTGGAAAACTAGCATGAATTTGAAAGTAGCATCTCCTCAGGCCTCCGCTCTGTTTTAAGAACACATGAATTGATTGCCATCGGGTCATAAAGACCATTTTAACCATTATTTACAAAAACTGTATCTAAATCAGATTACCAACCCCAGCTTTAAGAGTTTGGGATATACTCTGCCAGCTCAAAAAAAATTTGTTGTTTGTCGTTTCAGAAGTGAAAGCAGCGTTAGAGATAATGCAACATTTCAGCATTTCTGTGTTACTGCCATCATTCTCAGTTTAGAGTGGTTAACACTAATCTGTTCTGTGCCTTTTAAGATATAATAAATATGCTAAATATTAGCTCAACACTTGAACTTGTGAGAGAACACTTCAGCTAATCTCATGCTGATTATTTTAACAAATGATGTAATCCAGTCAGTGTGAGGATTTGGCCCAATGATTAACTTCTTTGCCTCATCTGATCGTTAAAATGCCGCCATAGTGTGGGAAATGATAAAGCATGATGTGACGTAATGTCTCCTTATTTAACCCGAGCACAAAAATAGGAGTGTTTGCCACATTTTCACTCACACACACAGTGTGAAGAAGGGATCCATCATGTTTCTGTGAGGCGGTCTCAGCCATCCAGAGCATCACACCTCAGAGTCCCAGTATTAATTCAGATACAGGTCTATAACAGAGGGGTCTATCACAGAAAGGTCACTGATTTGATTTCTGACACCGACAACATATCAGTCAACAGCTGCTCCGCTGTCATCGTGTCCTTGAGCGAGAAGTCGCACTCCATCCAGCTCTCTCTGTGTGTGTGAGTGCCTCTGTGGATCGGTCTCTGC
Source organism: Scarus forsteni (assembly GCA_036419115.1). Lineage (NCBI taxonomy): Eukaryota > Metazoa > Chordata > Actinopteri > Labriformes > Labridae > Scarus > Scarus forsteni. The sequence goes on from JAZDUH010000135.1 coordinate 1,586,517, forward strand.
TGAATGTAAATGGAGCTCAAAGAAAGGTGATCAGCCCGGCCAATCAGAAGCTGACGTGAGACAATGATGGGAGCTGACAGGATGTGATAGAGATGGAATAGCTCTGACCTGGAGAGTTGTGTAGCCAGAATTAGTCTCAGTATCAACATGATTACCTGCTTTACTGATGCACGGTTCCCATTAGAGCGGAAACTGAAAACAGAGATAACTACCAGGGCGGTAATTCCAATCTGATCAATATTCTTACTGCAGAGTTCAGGATCAGGTGGGGAAGTTTGGGACTTTGTTGTGGATGTTAATGGAGAGCATAAGATGATTATTTGCTCTCTGCACCGCACGCAACTTGAGCAACCACATCGACCACTATCCATGTAAAATCAATGACAGCTGTGATAGGGCTGGGTTAAGCCTCCCGTGACGCATTGGCCATGATCAAGGCAACCACGTCCCTCGCTGCTCCATCGCTGAACTCGAAAAAGTTGATCTTTCAGGTGATGTGTCTGCGGTAACAGCCAGTCAGCGTTGTGTTCATGTGGGAAACATTAGTTAGCAAATAATTAGTTCCGTCTACACAAGACTGCAGAGATCTCACAGACGAGGAAGTTGCAGGGCCATCAGCTGCAGTGTTTTGTGGTTGGTGAGCGGGTGAAAAGGATACAGTTAGGAAAATGTCACCTTATACATCCTATTATATAATATACTGTATGATATGATCGTGGTAAAACTCAAGTGACCAAAATTAGGTATTTAGGACACGTGGTGCAACTTCAGCAGCCGATGTGATTATGGTTGCAAAGACGCCTTTGGTGGGAAGCCCCTTTACAATGTTTAGTCAGTGTTCTTGTAATATGAACCTAATAGTCTTTCTTTATTGATTAGTAAGAACTGTGTGCACTTAGAAAGTCAACATTAAGACTAATGGTCATATCACTAATGGATTCTAATATTTTCCAAACAAATTAGTATAAGTTATTAAACACTCAAAAGCCACTTTGTAAGGCATTTGTTAAAACATTTGATATCTCAACTGGCTAATCAGTCAATCACATGGTAGCAATTTAGTTCATCAAGGAATGTAGGCATGGTAGAGACAACCAAACATCAGAAAGGTGATTTGAGTGTCTTTGAACATGGTATGGTGGTTTGATGACAGACAGGCCTGTCTGAGTATTTGTCAATGCCACTTAAAGGTGTAGTCAGCGATGTGGGAGAAAACAAGTGGAGAGGTTGTTGATAAACAAATTTAGACCCGCCTCTCCCTTCATACCTCACCCCTGGCTCCACCCTCGAAAGCTGATGGATGTGCATCATCATGGAAACGGCCATAGAAACTGCGCAGCTGACCAACATAGCTAAGTTAACCCCTACTCATCAGACAATAGTAGCCACAACTCGACTGCCATTATTGATAACATCACAACAGTACATTTTGGCAGATTAGACAATAAGATGAATGCCCGACGGCTGTTACTGTTATGCAAAGCATCACAAAGCTAATGTTGCTTACCTATCCAGCAGAAAGACGGCGACATCTGCGTCCGTTTTCAGGTCTTTCAATTTGCGGAGTTTGACCCACGTCTTCGCTCTTTCATGGTCATAGCCCTTCTTTTTCACTTTTCACTCCTCTGACCTTTTTCTTTTGGGCTGTTTTTCAGCCGTTGCTACTGCACCTATTGTATCTCTCTCTTTTACGTGAACTGCGCACGCAACGCAACCTACTACTCCCCCTCCCCCCTCTGTCTGATCCGTGCATGAGTATGATCACCCCCTGGATGTGGGGAGGTGTACCCTGTTTTGGTGACTCGGCCCGAGCCACAGTATTTACCTGCTGAAATTCAGAGCCAAGGCTGTGTATTGAAACCAGACTTTTTTTTCAACATGCTGTCAGTGGTGACATCTTGTGGATGGAGAGGAGAAATACGGTGATTTTGACAAATAGTGCATTAGATTAGAAGATTAGAAGATTGCTGACTACACCTTTAAGATGTCACAGTGCTAAAACCAGATCCTGATGTTCTCTCATGAGTAGATTCCACAAATTACTGTCTCATCAAAAATATCTCAAGTTATGTCAAAGAGAAGCTGGATACCAAACTTGCAAATGATATGACCAGAAGTAACAGCAATGAAATGTTTTAAAAGTGACAAATTTCTTATGTTCTTTAAGATTGAATCAACATCTCAACTGTATCTACATAAGACAGCAGGGAATTTTCGAAGCAAAATCAAATCCCCTCTTCATTGCTTTATGACCAACATTCCCTGAAAACTCTATCAAAGTGTAACCTGACACACCAGATCCCCTGTCCATCTGAGTAAAAGTCCACTGAAAGTGTTTGGGGAGGGCCTGTCAAAGGCAAACCCAGCAGGTGATTGGAAGATTGCATTCCTTAAAGGTCAACAATAAAATGTAGGAGGTGAAAAGTACCAAAATGCGGGCCACTTTGGTGAAACATGTAGTGAGTTGTGAGAAAATATCTTTTCTGTCAAGAAATGCTTACCAGATCTGATAGAACTGCAACTGAAGCTGTTAGCATCTAAGCTAATCTCTGTACTAGCTGTCCTTGCTGCGATCATCTTGCTCTTGGCTCCTACCTCTTCCTGATCTTATGGACGCTGATTTGGCTGTGCCTCTATGGGTTAAACATAACCATCTTAACTGCAGCTTCACAGATGAATCTGCCTGATATCAGACACTGAACTAGAAAAGCACCCGGAGAGCGCAGACCTCCGCCAGCGCCACAGTCCTCACCCATATTGTGATTTTCACCATAAATATTAATCCTACCTTTATTTCATCTAAATATTTAGATTCCTTGACCATGGAAACATACCATTAGCAATGGATTCATAATGATATCTATTTTAGTTCAGTAGTTATTCACAAAAATCACATTTTTCATCATGGCGGCCAGGTGGTGACCCAGATCAACACCAAAATTGACTTACTTCTTCCTTTTCCCATGCTGAATATTTCCTGAAAATGTCATCAAAATCCATCCATAACTTTTTGAGTTATTTTGTTCACAGACAGACAAACTCTCCCGAAAACATAACCACCTTGACAGAGGTAATAAGGTGGATCCATCTACACTACAAGGCTGATCACAGTCTTTTGAGTTGTTGACTTTCTTGTGGTCTTTTAAATCATATTTATTGTATTTCAAGCATCTTTTCTGTAGTTACACTGGTACCACAAACATATTTAGATACTGGATTTACTGAATTGAAATATGGCCTTTATCTCTCATTGTATGACTTGTGTTGATCATGTGACTGGTGGAAAGAAAGCGGCAGTACCTGCACTGATGAGGTCCTGAATGGCTGAAACATTTTGGAATTTTCTTTAGGTCTGAGTCCCAGATGAAATATCCACCCATCTGTTATTTATACCACTTATTTCTTTCGGGAGCTGGAGCCTTTCCCAGCTGGCATTGGGTGAGGGCAAAGTACAACGTAGACCAGTGGCTAGCTAATCACAGGGCCACATATAGCGACAGACAACCATTCACATACTCACCCTCCAAACCTAAGGGTGATTTCAAGTCACCAATTAAACACAACAAGTATGATTCCTTGGTCAGTGGGATGACATGCAAACTCTGTAAGAAATGGCCCTGACCAACATGGGCTTCAAAGCAACTGCCTTCTCATTTGAGGCATACACACTCCCAAGGTAAAGACTTAAAATTATGTACATCTCTGAATGCCTCAGGCCTTTTTATCATACTTTATGTTGGGTTCTCACACTGCAGAGCACCAGAGGAATAATTTGGCCAGCAGGATTTCGAACATTTCACAGTTGTCTACACCTGAGTAGCACTTCATGCATCTGTTTTTGAGTTATCTTGCTCATTGACAGAATAGCATTATTTTTTACCATTATCTTTAATTTTATACGATAACATGTCACCCAGTTTACATGCTTAACAAAATACAAAAGAATGCATAAAACTTTGAAATACAGTATTAATATCCTTACCTCAAAATAAAATCCTGTAAATAAGTAAATAAACAAATCTTACTTATTTAGTATTATCGTTTGTAGTCATATAATATGGCCATTCTTTACATTTTTATCAATGTGAGCTTTTTGATTTTAAAAATGATATGAGGAGTTTCTAGGTAATTACAAAAAAGTCTCACTTTTAGATAAATGCCTGATGGAAATACACAATTTAAGATGAGTTTAATAGCATCAAAATAGGTTATCTATAAATGCTATTCCTTAGCTTCGCGATCGGGTCGGACAGGGCTGGACTGGCCTGGATACTCAACTTCGGGAACAAGACAAAACTAGAGCAAATTTATATTATTCAGACACGTCTTAGAGCACTGGGCTGTAAGTAGCGATATATAGCCGGCTACAAAACTACAATACTAAGTTTTCCAAAAATTGCTTGTTGTCACACATCAAAATAAATACAAAAGAATGCATAAAACTTTGAAATACAGTATCCTTACCTCAAAATAAAATCCTGTAAATGAGTAAATAAACAAATTTTACTTATTTGGTATTATCATTTGTAGTCATATAATATGGCCATTCTTTACATTTTTATCAATGTGAGCTTTTCGATTTTAAAGATGCTATGAGGAGTTTCTAGGTAATTACAAAAAAGTCTCACTTTTAGATAAATTCTGGATACACAATTTAAGATGAGTTTAATAGCATCAAAATAGGTTATCTGCAGAAGAGCTGCAGCTCTGGCTCGGGTCGGACAGGGCTGGACTGGCCTGGATACTCACGAGAACAAGACAAAACTAGAGCAAATTTATATGTGAAAGTAACGCGTGTTAGAGCACTTTCTGTAAATAGTAGCGATATATAGCCGGCTACAAAACTACAATACTAAGTTTTCCAAAAATTGCTTGTTGTCACACATCAAAAACTACCACCACGTAACTAGAAAGAGTCCAGCCAAATCAGCAGAAAGTTGTTGAAAAATAAGTTGTAAAGCAATGCAGAGTTCTGAGGGTCTGAGCTGCATACATTATAGCATCTCCACATAAACACTGCTGTAGAGGTCACATCTTCTGCCGCAACCCTCATGTGATAGGACCCAAATATATTCTCCTCGAATATCACTTTAAATTGTTAACAGCATGTGGCACCATGGAGCAGCAGGTAGTGCAACTTGCCTCTCAGCAAAAAAACAAAAAAGGATAAGCAGTAGGGCTGAATGATTTTAGGAAGAGATTGAATTGCGATTTTTCTGGCAGATGTTGCGATTTCAGTTCGATTCACGATTTTCTTCTAATCAAGCTTTGGGATATTCACATGTAGGGCTGAACGATTTTAGGAAAAGATCTAATTTCGATTTTTCTGACAGATATTGCAATTCACGATTTTTTTTTTTCAAATCAAACTTAAGTGCAAAATTCACTTTGTTTACAGTGCAGACAACAGTAAGGAAATAAATGATGAAAAACACTTAACACATTATTCACCTTCAATAGTGATGATAAATAATCTGTTTTCATTAACTTCTACTCCTAAACAGAGGCTTTGTGTTGTTGACCTGCTTACCAGCACTTTTAACATATAGATTGTCTACAAATTTGTAAAACAGTTTGTGTATAATACTTGACACAACAGATCCTGAGTCAGTCAGGAGCGCTGCAAAAAATTGCTGCTTTGGCGATCACAAAATTGCATTGTCTAAAATTGCAATTTCGATCTGAAAACGATAAATTGTTCAGCCCTAATAAGCAGTAAATAGTAATAACTACTTTTGATCTAATTATATTAAAGGATATATTTTCCAGATTTTGTGGCGCCCCCTGGAGGCTGTGGCACCCTTACCATTTGCTTTTATCATCTTATGGACCAGCTGGCTCTGGCCATGTGAACATCTGTAGAAACAGATGGTCTGTCATGAGATTCTCTATTCAATAAATCAGATTGTTTCCATTGACTGTGATTCAGGTAGAGCTGTGACACTAACTCCAGTTTTCACATGTAACTGAATCCATAACCCTTGTGTGTTGAGATCAGATCTTCACATTGATTTGAGAAGCCTCTCATGAGAAAAGAAACTGTGACGAAGGGTTAATGAAACACAGACGCTGCTCGACGACAACCTGATGAAGGAATGATTTCAGGCAGCGATCGGCCTCTGCTGAGGGAGGCGGATGAAATTTTAAACACCCTCACTGGCATCTTTATGCAAAGCAGAGCGGAGGGCCTGTCAGAGTGAATCACAAGGTGCTTGATGGCTGGAAACAGTTAAAAGGTTTTTTTGCATAAGCGCTGCGTGGCTAATTAGCTCCATGCATATGTTGCCTCCTGCTGCAGGGCTTACCCCCACACACCTGGAGCACACCTCTGCCTTCCCCCTCTTTTTCACCAATCCTCTGGACGCTCATACAGGCTGTCAGACCCCCGCTAACATCCTCTCTGCATCTTAGTCACTTACATTTGGCTGTAGCAAAAGGCTCGGCCTGGCTTCTGATATGGTTTTTGAAGGGCGTACACATAAAACATTCGTGTTGGGTCTTTGATTGAAGCTGCGCAGAAAGGATGGCCCAAGGTTGATGGGTTATCCAGACTACAAAGATGAGCTAATGAAAAGCTGAGCTGGTGGACGTAGTGGTAAACAGCAAATACAGTCAAATATAGGGCTGGGAAACATTGACCACCATTAACAAGTGGCCTTCATGATTAAGTGTTGCAGGTATGAGTCCTAAAATGTGTAAATGAATCAGCATTTTAGCACATCAAACAGTTAAAACCAAATGTAAATTTTGTCTGATCTGTCCAGAGAAACTTATGTATTATTTTGACCTCCAAGACCTCATGTTTTTGTCTATAAATGAGTCGTTTTTCCTTGTTTTTATATCAAACGTTTACCTGACAGACCACAACTAGGGATCTGCTGCTCCCTGAATTAATGTCAGTTACAATAACTACCTTCTTACCTGGCACAGGTTCAATATATTTCACTAGTCCATCTAGAAGAGAGCCCATAGAAAGTGTTTTGGATTGAGGAGAACCTTTTAAAACCAATCAATCCATCAATCACATTCATTCAGGGCCACTTTATCAAAAAAAAGATGTCCGAAGTGGAGCGAGTTTCTAGCCAAGTTTGTAGCGTTGATATTTGTAGCGGTGGTCTCACAAACTGCTTCTGATAACTGTTAGCATCTATGCTAATGTCTGTACAGGCAGGACAGTTTCGTCACTTTATAAACTAGAAAGCACTCGGAGAGCGCAGACCCCCGCCAACGCCACAATCCTCAGCCATATTGTCATTTTGACCATAAATATTACTCCTGCCTTTATTTCATGTCAATATTTAGATTCCTTGACCATGAAAACATACCATTAGCAACTGGATTCATAATGATATCTATTTTAGTTCAGTAGTTATTCACCGAAATCACATTTTTCGCCATGGCGGCCAGACGCTGCTCTTGATCAACACCGAAATCGAATCAGTTCTTCCTTTTCCCATGCTGAACATTTCCTGAAAATTTCATCCAAATCCGTCCATTACTTTTTCAGTTATTTTGTTCACAGACGGACGGACAGACGGACGGACAGACGGACGGACAGACGGACAAACTCTCCCAAAAACATAACCTCCTTGGCGGAGGTAATAACATCAATGAGGGTGACAGCAATGAGTTTTTAGCATGACATTAGCGTTTGTGTGAAACCTAGCCACTTAGCATCTATGCTAGTAGCTTGAGCACATGGAGCAAATTCTTGAGATTTAACTGAATATTTTACTTTTGAAATCAACAAATGTTGTCTTAGAGATAACTTAGGTAACAGGACTGAGTTTTTAGATTGACCATTCCTAAAACAGCTAATATATCATTAAATTTAAGGAAAAATAAAAGAGATAACTTACTTTTGGTCTTCCCATGACGTGCAGAAGACCTAAATGATGTCACTTCCTGCAGAACATGTCACTGGTGAAATGTTCCAAAACTTTAAAGAGAGGAATGTGTTTGTGTAACAGCAATGAGTGAAAACCTGGGGACAGCACTTAATGTTAATTTTAACCAAAATATAATGACTTTTTTGTAAAACTTTTGTTTTCAAAGTGTAGATAGAATATGGAGTCGCACTTAAATGCAAAAGAAAATTTGCTTTGGAAGGATTTTGTTCATGATGCATTGTAGTAAAGTGTAGAGTTTGGCTGTGGGGACAGGCAAGAAATGCTATGTATAAGTGTTTTGGATGCCATTTTAAAATATAAAAAAAAAATTCTGTAATTTCTACAAAGATTAATGTGTATGGTGTTTAGTATAATAATAAAATATATTTTGTAATATATTATTACTTGTGTTTATACATTTGATAAACAATAACATGCTGGGGACAGAAACTTCACTCGGAATCGCCCTTATGTTTTTTTATTGTTGTGTGTGTTTTTATTTGGAGTTTTGTTTTTTTCTTTACAGAGACAGGGTCTATTTTTTTAGTTGTTTTTGATTATTATGTTGTTGTTTTTTTTACATACAGTTTTTCCCAAAAGAGAATCCATTTCATTGTCATTGTTTTTTTTCCCTCTTTTTTTAATATATTTTGTTAATTTTATTTAAAAGCTCTTGACTTCCAATTACAGTTAAATGCTCTTTTAAGAAATTAAAGTGCATTGCTTTTCATATGGTGTACTCATTTTATTATTACATGTAATTACATTAAGGGGAAAAAAAATGATGTTTCAAAATATTGACAATAATATCATTTATCGGCATAATTTTTGTGACAATTATCGTCCACCAAAATTTGTTATCATGACAAGCCTACTTACAATTAATTTTTTTCTACTGAAAAATGCTAAACAATGCTACAAAAATACTTTTAAGACTACAGTAAACATTTAAAAATATTACATGTGGTCTGTAAATAATCATGTCCATAACATTTATCCTGGCGCTCTTTTTTAGATCAACATTCGCTTTTATGAAATAAACAGTTTTACCTCAGTCTATGTCTAGTTTAAAACTATATATTTAAAATCTGATGTGTTTCCCAGCCCCTGTGGCTCTGTCAGCAGGGAGATAACTGTGCACTCCCTGCAGTGTTTCCATGACTCAGTCTCATCACTTACACATTACTCAGCTTTAACCTCTGCCTGCCACCTTCCTCACTCTGCTCCCCCCTCAGGGCCGCTGCTAGTCCAGCCATGAAATGAGATGACAAGGTCTCTTTCCTGTGTGGACGGCCTGTCCCTCTAACTGCCTGAGAGGCTGATTCTGCTCCTGCAGCTGAGTGTGTGTTTGAGTCTGCATAATTTGAGGATAAAATCTGGGAATCTTATTACTCCTCTGTGTGTGAACAAAGCGAGGGCACGAAGCATGTTGTCTATCGGCTGGATCTTTTGGAGAGAGGCCGCCTCTGTTTGGCTGAATGATCAGGTGGTCAGACTGAGACTGATCCACAGGCTGATATTCACAGAGTGTGAGTCTTATTCATGACACTGGGCTCTCTGATCTCCTTTAGAGGATCATAGTTGTTTGGAAATACAGAGAGCTTTACGGATGGATGAATGGATAAATGTTTGTTTGAACGGATCAGTAGATTGGTCCATTAATGGATGTATGGTTGGATGGATTATGGAAAAAAATGGAAAGATGGATGGATGAATGGTGGATGTATGCATAAATAAAGTGTAGGATGAATGGAAAGGTGGATGATTAGACAAATGGATGAATCAATGCTTGGATAAATGATTGGATAGGTGGATGAATAGAGGGCAAAGAGATAGTTGAATGAATGGATAGATGGATGGATAAATGAAGGAGAAATAGTTGGATGAATTGCTAACTGATGGATAAATTAAAAGACTCAAGGATGGTTGGATGAATGAACAAATAAAGAATTAATGGTTGAATGAATAACGAGATGGATTGGTAAGTGGATGGATGGTTGATCGGCCTGTGCTCAAAATATCGATACGACAAAATATCGTCATGCACTTTTTGGAGATACGTATATCGATACAGATTCTACAGAATCAATACGGCCTCAATGTTTGGACAGTTGTTGTAAATACATTTTGGGTAATGTTAATGAAGGCGCAGTTCAAAGTAGAAGCCAAGTTACATGATTAAACACAGATCCAAATTTAAACTTAAGTCTACTATCTTTGGGGACCTGAATTCAAGTTCTTAAGTTGAAGAATTATTTTAAAACTCATGCTTGTTCTTTTTCTTCTTGTAATAAAAACAAAAGTTGCAGGGAATTCTGTTGAAAGAGTAGTCAGTGTTCACAATTTATGTGTATCGGGATACATATCGTATCATGGCCTCAGTATCAGGATACGTATCGTATCGTGGGGTTGCTGGAAATACCCAGCCCTAATGGTTGATGAATGGCTCGGTAATAGATGTATGATGAATGAATGTAAGGATGGATGGATTGGTTGGTGAATGAATGCATGGATAGATGGATGAATGATGATAGTTGGTTGTATGCGTAGATAAGTTGTAGGATGAATGACAGGTGGATGATTTGTAAAACTGATCAATTTTTTTTTTTTAGTGTTAAATAGATGGGGTAATGACATGCATTGATGGATGGATGATAACTGGAGGAGGAATGATTGGGTGAATAAACAAATAATTAAAGGAGACATATCATGTTGATGCATGATTTAATACTTACATATAATATAATAAATTTGAAAACAAGACCTTACACCCTCTTAATTTTCAAAAAATTAGATATTGTATTTTTTCTGATATCCTAGAACGAGATTTGATGCCTCTGAAAATAGGTCATTGCGAGATGTCCGCGAGATTTCAAACGTCATGATGACACGAGGTACCTTTCTTTTTATTGGAGTAATCTGATAAAACACTTCCTCCTCTGTGATGTCCGTCAGCCCCAAACCCTCACCGAGGAGCACATGCAGCAACAGGGGTATAAAGCTCCCTTGCTCACACTCCCTCATTACCAGCTCTGGCCTGTAGGGGGACTCAATACGCGGTCGCTGCTTTGAGCCTGGCGGAAAATACAGTAGAAGAAGAAGGACAAGCTGGCTCTACCCCCGATAGAACTGACCAATCAGAGCACAAAGGGCTGTGATGTTGCGAGGTAACTTTAGGTCATCCTTGAGACCAAGCGTTTCAACAAGCGCTTTATAATGGCCTAAAATGAGGATTTTGAGAACGCTATTGTGGGGCAATGAAGGAACTAAATGACTTGTACTGAGGGCAGAAATGCTTTACAGGCATCCTAGTCTGGCATAGTGAAAAGGAGAAACAAGCATGATATGTCCTCTTTAAAGAAGAATGGATGGATGGTCAGTGGATGGATGAATGAAAGGATATAGATGAGTAATAGGACAGATGAAATGAAAGATAGGTGGATGGATGATAGGTAGGATGACAGTTGGATAGTTAGTGAATGGATTGATAGTATTAATGTATGAATGTATGGATTGGTCCATCAATGGATGGATGGGTTTATTAATGGCTAGATGCTGTATGAATGGATCAGTGATTAGATGAATGGATGGATGGATGGATGGATGGATGGATGGATGGATGGAATGTGGACTGAAAATGGATAGATTGATGGCCAAATGGTTGGATGGAAGGACAGAGGGCTATGTGTGGGTTTTCAGGGTCATGGAATCATATTATGATGGTAACTTTATCATGGAACTATTGACGATAGATGTAACATCAAAATGTGAGCTATCTTTGTAGGAGGTTTGTGCTCTCCATTTGCTGTCTAGTTAACTTTGATAACATAAGGCATGTAAAACTGATAATATGCTGATCTGTATGATTGTATGAGTATCAGGGTATCATTCGTTCATTCCATATCCGTTTTAGAATCCAAAATCGGAAAACAGATAATGGGCTATTTTTCGCTGTTTTGATTTTGTTTTCAAATTAAAAATAGAATATGAGAGAATGGAATTATCATGGGATTTTTCTGCTATTCGTTTTTGGTTTGTATCATTTTTGATGTGTTGTGACCCGGGAGTTGTTGACTTTTTTTTTCTCAGGAAGGTCAGTCAGTCTCTGCAGGGTGATTCCATTGATGGGTGAATCAAGCAGCATGATGCGATTATTAGCTGTCTGGATGTGAAGAGGGGAAGCGTGTCACACTTAGGACACCCATCTCCTGCAACATCTCAGAAATGTCTGTGTGGGTCTTACCAGCTTCGAACAACTGCTTAATAAGATCGGTGTATTGTTCTAGTGCGGCCATAGTGGTCTTTTTATATGTCACACACTGTTTATCGCCTTCTCTATCTCTGTGAACAGGTTTCAAGGTCCGCGTGGTTAAAGGCTGGCCTGCCTGAGAAAAAAGTCAACAACTCCCGAGTCACAACACATCGAAAAAGATACAAACCAAAAACGAATAGAAGAAAAATCCCATGATAATTCCATTCTCTTATTTTCTATTTTTAATTTGAAAACAAAATCAAAATGTGAGCTATCTTTGTAGGAGGTTTGTGCTCTCCATGTGCTGTCTAGTTAACTTTGATAACATAAGGCATGTAAAACTGATAATATGCTGATCTGTATGATTGTATGAGGTATTGGACACCTCTCTTTTTGCTGACAGCTTAGGTTTCTAGCAAACTTCTAATACTTATTCTTGTATGAATTAACCTGAGACAGTTGTGCAGGTCACTACATCTGGGCACTGTCTGGGAGACAAGTCCAAATACTTTCAATAATGAAGAGGTAGCATTCCCCCTTAATTACCTCCTCCAAGGATGTTATATTATTGCCAGCAGATAATTGTTAGTTTGTTAGCAAACTACTCAAAAACTACAGGAAGGATTTTACTGAAATTTCCTGGAGATGCTGGTAATAGCCCAGCTGATAAGATTCAATTTTGGTTTGCCATTTTTTTTTTTACAAATTCACTTCCAATTTCACAGGATAAAAAAGGGTCCATGTCTCTATCATCAAGACAAATGTCATCTGGATACAATCCAAATTTGTGTCACAACTAAACAAAAAGCTCTATAATGGTGTATCAAATTGACATAATTCAATCATTCATATAAAATCCAAATATTAACTGATGTTCCCAAAACTTGTTGTGCTCATACAGGACAACAACCTCCATAAATGTGCTGAGTTTAGTCCAGATCCTGGTTCTATGCTGGATCTGGTGATCCAGAATTGTATCTTTTACAGGAGTTGTTGGAAAGCCACTGCAGGAAATGAGCTGCTTGGTGGAGGTCTGTGCTCTCTGAGAGCTGTTTTAGTTTGGACTGATACACAAGTTGCTGATTTCTCTTTGGCTCATGCAGAATCCTTATGACTGACTTTCTGTCCAAGCAGACCCCTGGGTGTGGTAGTGTGTCCCCTTTTAAGTCAACCCTTTTCCAGGTCAGGAACTTCTAACTGCAACCTGAGGGCAGCAGTGAGAGGCTGAAGAAATGTTCTTGTCCCTCCAAATCCAAGGACCACGTTGTCTTCAGCTCAAACACAAGTGCTCTGGTGGGTGCCTGTCCTCGTCTCCTCTCCATGAAACAGACGGAGCAGTGCCCAGTGCGTGTGAGCAGCAGAACATCAGAGCGAGAGCAGAGAACAGATGAAGTGAAGCTACAGAGGCAAGCTGCTGCAGGGAATTCTGGGAATTGAGTGCAGACATGACACCCAGAGGCCCTGCTACACCGCCTGCCCGCCGTCTGTGAGTCTGCCTCTAGGACCAGAAGCAGACACCCACAGCTCCTCGCTCCACCCAGTGCTGCAAGAGACGGAGGAGAGCCAGGAGCTGGTTGGCTGTCAGGACGTGGGGTCTCCTCTGAGGGGTAGAGTCGGGGGCTATGTTGGCTCAGCAGATGTTGGAGGCTCCCAGCTGCTCAGGAAGCCCCTCAGCGAGCAGGTGTTCATACCTGATGTGATTCATGATGCTCCCAGAGGTGGAGAGAGTACCCCTCCCATCACAGACTCACACTAACAAATCTCATTAGTGCACTTTAACTCCACAGCTAAAAACAGCCCCTCTCCCTGAATCTTGTTAGTTGTCACCATGTTAAGTGATTCAGGCGAAATGTGTCACATCAGCCTCAAACAGACGATCATCGCGAGCCTGCTGGAAACGTCTGATAAGAGATGGATTCTGACACTCATTAGTTAGCCAGAGAGAGGTTGAGGGGTTACTTTTAGAGCCAACTCCTGATGCGATTTCATTTTACAACTAGGGACATTGCCTCACAGCAGCATGTGTCCACCAGGCCGACAAGCTGCAGCTATGTTCTCTTAGTTTTTCACAGAATAACTCAGACAAGGTCAGAAAAATGAATTCATTACCCTGAAAACAAAATAACAACCAGAAAGTGATAAGATTAGATTAGATAGAACTTTAATAATCCCTTGGGAGAGAACTTCTGGGAAATAGTGTGTCCCAAATCGCATACTTCCATGCTCTATACTTAAAATTGTCAAATTGAGTGTACTAAGCATACTGCATACTCACTGGCTTAGTACACGAATTTTGAGGGTGTAGTGCTGTCCCAAATCGCATACTGCCGAGCGGCGTACTCACCGGAAATGAAGACACGATGTCGACCTCTTCTTCTACGTCAAATTGTGACCAATTTGCAACACATAAGCACCTAATACCCCCACCATTTGCCCGTGAATTTTCAAAGAATTATTAATCATTTATCATATATATTTTAGATCAAGTCATATCTTATTATATCAATATCAATATCCAAAACCATTCGTGGTACAAAACAAACAAAAAAAAACAACCTACACCACAAATGTACTCAAACTGACAACAGCCTAAAGGTGCTTAGTGGAACCAATACATGTTTATAACTTACATTTGTACAGCGCAGTCACATCCACTGTAGTCAATGCAGAGCCACAGCTCTCCGTCGCCATTGCTGCTGAAGGAAATGAGTATGCATACTGTTTTTCATTTTTACGCAGTATACTCAAAATTTTAAGTATTTGAGTATGGAAGTATGTGATTTGGGACACACTAAGCATCATTGTATAGTACACAAGGTTATGAAATCAAACAAAAAACAATAAGCAGATAATACAAATAAATGAAAAGAAATAAAAATAAAAATATGGTTACTGGCTGGCTACCACTACTTCCTGTCCTCAGTCTTTCTGTTACTTCTTCTCCCCTCTGAGTGAGGAGTTGTACAGTCTGATGGCCTGAGGGACAAAAAAGATTTTCAGTCTGTTTTACTGAAGTCCAGTTCAGTGGCGGCTGCTGGTCAGTCAAGGAGGGGAGGGGGAAATTTGTTTATTATTTAAATGTAAATTCTACCCTCCGTTCCTTTTCAAGAAAATGATCTGTGACCCTGTCATACCAACTAGGTGTCTTTTCCAGGGATTTCACCAGTGTTCTCTCAATGGCCAGCAGAGCTAGACTGCTTAAACAGCCTTGGCCCATTGTGTTATGGGTGTAAGACTTGAGCCACTTTAAACAGGAGAAGCTCCTCTCCAGAACAACTGAATGTAAAACTTAGATGATGCTCCGGTGGAGAGTTATACTTCAAGATTGCTGATTGGCTCATTTCACTGTCAATCAAAAAAGGGATTCGGCCTCAGACAGATCATCCAATCATCATGCTGAAGCCGAGCGTCCAGGCCAGCCCATTGCCTCATAGACCCCCAGAGACGCTGAGGGTCCGATGGGCGGGACAAAGCACAGCGTTTATCCAATGACTGTCCAGTTTCCACAGTGGAATAACCCACTCTATGCTTCCCCATCGAAGTCAGAAGACACTCAGCGTCCGACTGTGTTAAAGAGCTGAGATGCTGCGGGGATGAATGAGAAGGAAGTCGCGCCAGTTACCTGTGATAAGTAGCTGATTCTGGACAAAAGATGAAGGTATTCTAGCACATATTTAGTCAATGAAATGTACACACAGCAGTACATATCACCATTTTTTGGGGACATTTTATTGGAAGCTGATCTTCCCTTGCAGTCTTAGAGCAATGGCCACTGGTCCAGTTGTACTTGGAAGTCTGATTTCTGAGTTCCAAGTGAGAAGTTTCAACAGGAATGCCCCTTGAGGTTGGAATTTCCTACTGTGAAGTCGGCTGATCTTTACCACCCCAAAGTTGATAAACAAACATGGCTGCCCCCTCTAAACAGTTATTCAGCTCCTGTAATATTCCATTTATTAGCACTTCTGACTAGCATTTGTCACACTTAAACAGCATAAAAATCAGTGAACATAGCATTGTTCGATGTATATATGTGGAAATGCTGCTATAGTGTTATTTATATTTTTCATGTGGTATGTGCTAACTTCAACGCAGGGCATGGCAGATCGACTTTCTAACTGGAATGCAGCATTTGTCCTGCAGTTGGGAAGAAGCAGCCTTGGGCTGAACAGGCTATGATTGAGTTATTATAATTTTTGCCTCTGCAAAGTCTACATTGCCAAAGAATGAAATTATAGTGTTGGGTCACGTGATCGCTGACTTTTTACCTCCTGAATTTAACCACTTAAACCGAAGAAGATACAGTACAGGCCAAAAGTTTGGACACACCTTCTCATTCATTGTGTTTTCTTTATTTTCATCACTATTTACATTGTAGATTCTCACTGAAGTAATGATGGCCACTCATTTCTCTTAACTTAGCTGACTGGTTCTTGCCATAATATAAATTTTGAAAGTGTCTAATAGGGCTGTCGGCTGTGCATCAGCCTGACTTCTGAACAACACAAATGATGGTCCCAATCCCATTAAAAAGGCAAGAAACTCCATTAATTAACCCTGGAAAGGCACACCTGAGAAGTGAAAACCATTTCAGGTGACTACCTTTTGAAGCTCATAAAGAGAATGACAAGAGTGTCCAAAGCAGTGATCAGAGCAAAGGGTGTATACTTTTAAGAAACTAGAATATAAGACATGTTTTCATTTATTTCACACCCATTGAATGAGAAGGTGTGTCCAAACTTTTGGCCTGTACTGTCTTTGTGCTACAGTGGACAGAAATACCTTTAGTAATCTTGACAGACCAAGGCACAGTGTTAATTTTGTTGACTTATTATTTCTGTAGTAGTTTTCCGGAAATAATTATTTTTTTTATATTTTTCCCTGACGAAAACTAGACAAAAAACTTATAAAAGCAAGTGCACATTGGTAAAAACTAAGACTCAATTTACTGACATTTTTATCAACAAATAAAAACTAGACTAAAATGTTTGACAGAGACTTAATCCAATCAGACTTAATTTGGTCATGTAGAAAGTAGAGACAAGTTAGGAATATAGCCAATCACAGCTGCCTTAGCTTGGTGGTGGTGGGATAAGTTGTGGAGTGGTCCAATCAGAGCTGCTCTCTTTATGAATTGATATATTCATGTAGAGTAGGTTCACTATTTGTTGTCAGTTCTGGTATTGTAACTGAGATGCTCTGCCAGGTAGACTAAATAAAGGAGACTGCATTTCACACAAAAGGAACATTTGTTTCTGTTCATTTAGACATTCAAACTTAATGAGCATTCAATAAGGAGTTATTTGGTGTTTCATGTTATCTGAGAGTAAAACATGACTTCAGAAATTCAAGGAAACAAAAAATGCCTTAAACTTGACACTTCATGGTTTTGTCAACTAAATAATTGTGAAATTTCATCAACTTAAACTTGACTAAAATTAAAACAATTTAGATAAATAAACTATGACTAAAACTAAAAGATAGTTAGGCAGAAGACTATAACTAAAACTAAATTTAAAAGTAAAAAATAACACTGCCAAGGTCTAATCTTGAGACCAGGGGCTCTAATTTCATAGACCGCCTGTGCGAACGGGGTGTGTCTAGTGCACCTTGCAAGTTTCTTGCAGTGCGCAGAGAGGCGCACTCCAGGCGCAGAGAGGCACACCCACGCCTCCGTCCCTGCCCCTCCGCGCAAGTGCCAGAGAGGGAGGAGAAAAGGCGTGAGTGGGTTTAACACAGCTGTCTTCACCAATCAAATGAGCGCCTCTCCTTGCTTTTAAATGCGCTGCGGCCGAGGTGCAGCGACTCATTGGTCTGACTGATCCCAGGTAGCCGAGACATCAGAGCTGCTGTCCCTTCAGCAACTGGGAAAAATGGACTGACCATAGGGGTGCGCATTGGAGGCCAGCTCCCAGGACAGATGTAATCTGTTCCTCTGTCATTAATAGGAGTACAAAATTGAGAGACAGTTACACAACAGCAGGCTAATCCATTCATCATGCTTGTGATCCACTTGCACTCCTGGTCTGCCAAATAGCAGAGCCTTTGGTGATATACTGTATACTCTCCCAGTGTCTCCGCCTCATCCTCTTTGCAATAATGTACTCCATCTTTTTAGATCAAGTTAAAAAACAAAGACTAAAACAGAGAAATATGGGAAATCACAGGTAGATCCTTAGTGACATACATTTAATTTCTCTTTTTTCCTCCCTCTTTTCTTTTAATTTAATGAAATGAGAGAAGCCAGATATATACTCACTATCAGATGTTAAGGCTGTTTATTGTTGACTTGTAAGATGTGCATCAAACTTCCAGCTGCCATCAGGTTAAGTTTCCATTATAACACACGGCTTTAATCCAACATCAGATGTGACGGGACAGTTAATACAGATACAAATGTATATGCTGGTTCAGACTGTTACATTAAATAGTGATTGCTGTGATTGTTTATTGCATTAAAATGTGCCTGACACTCTGGAAACCTGCCTCTTAGGCTTTGTTGACATGTGCGCACATGTGCGCCTGTCACCAAATTACAGCTGCGGAGGGTGCGCTTCGCTCTCCGCACCCTCCGCAGAGCTTTTTGGCACGAAATTGTCACTGCGCCAACCTGAATCTGTCGGCACCTCCTCCTGCGCAGATGGTCTACCAAATTGTCAAATTGGCAGTGCATGGCATTGCGCCGGACGAAATTAACACTGCGCCACGAAATTAGGGCCCCAGGAGACATTTGATCTTGTCCTAAAAAAACATGACAGTTTGTCCTCGAGTCAAAGTGGACATGTGTACAAAATTTAGACAAAATCCAGAGGAGGTCTTTGTTCAGTGCTAGAAAGTAAAGGTTCAATAGAAGATGGAGATCCTGTAAGATGTCTGCAAAACTACATTCACAAGTAAAGGATGACTAGAAAACCCCCAACATTAAACGGTCAAAAACAGTTTCAGTACAGTAGTCCTCTGTGGAAAAATATAGTGCTTGACTGACTTCCTGGAGTCTGATGTGTTGAGAATTAGTTTTATATTTGCAATGACAACGTTTAATTTCCTCGTAGTGCATTTCAAACCCACGATGCTGTTTCAAGTGTTTAAACTAAACCCTGTCCTATTTTGGGGGAGCCTAAATTCCCTCTTCATTGGTACTTAAAGCAGAGAGAGGATCATGATGCCAGCGTAATGTTTGATGTGGTATGTACTCAGCTGTGTGCCTCTGCGCTCTTTAAAGGAGATCTCTCATCATTCATCTGAACTCGTCTCTCAAGTGCCTCTGTGTGTGCCTGAGTGTTAAAAGAGTGTTAAGAGCAAAACACACCGGGCCTTCAGATCAGAAGCAGCAGGAGTCTTGTGGGTATTTCTGCCTGTGTTTGTCTCCAGGCTCAAAGTTTACGACTGCTTCTCCTCTGCTGTTTCGAAGGTCACACGGATGTCCAGAGCAAAGCTGGTATTTTTCTTTGGGCTCAAACATTTAGTCAGGGTTGCTCTGTAGCTGTCAGAGCTATTTGAGGAAAGTTTGAAGGTTACAAGAGGGTTCCTTTTTGGATTATGGGAGAGGCCAACTGCAGAGTTAACAAATCCAGAGAGATGAAATGATGGGGCAGGTTAGTGAGAAGCTGTTTAACTGTGCATGTGTGTGTGTATTGTATATATTGTGATGGTTCTGGATCCGTACTTCTGTATTTAGTGAGGTTTTGAGAGCGTTGGAAGTCAGTAAAAGTAGCCAAAAGTGCACAGCCACACAGGTCTGGGGTCTTCACAGAGCTCTTATTTTTGGATTATGGGAGAGGCCAACTGCAGAGTTAACAAATCCAGAGAGATGAAATGACGGGGCAGGTTAGTGAGAAGCTGTTTAACTGTGCATGTGTGTGTGTATTGTATATACACAGGAGGTAACCTGGGGCCTATAGAACAAAGCGCTGTCAACTTACCCTGGGTAATTCACACCTATCCAGGGTCGAGTAACCCAACAATGGCAATCAGAATAATCGATAGCATGACGCAGATTGTCAACAGGGTGACTCAACCCAGGATTATCTCATCAAGAGCCGTGGGGAGGGCTCAGAGGCAGCTGACCAATTGCAATCATGAGCGGACAACACGCTGAGAAACACCGGGAATACACCGACAGAGCTCCATATTTCACATGTGAAGAGCAGCATCTAATAATGTTAAAATGTTAGGATGAAAAAGCCAGTACAATGGAGAAAGGGAACAACAGTAGCGGCTGTCAATCATTTGCAAAATGCGTGGCAACACATAGCGTACTGTGAAAACGCGCAAATTACTCATCATTGGATCAGCCTGACACTGATCACACTCATAACTCTCATGAGGCAATATCAGGGGCGGCTGGGCCATAGTGGGCCATAGTGCATCGCCCTCTTAAAGCCATGAGAAAAAAGTGAGAGAAAAGAGTTTATCGTGCCCTGATTGTTCCTGTCTTAGTCTTCATATTATTGTTTAATCAGCAGCTCGAATATCGCTGCGATGTCACTGTCCAACCAGCAGCCCCGCCCCCTTGGGGTGATTTCAGTCAGACTGAAAATCGCCCCAGGCGCTCTCATAGACTTACATGGAGAGACTCTTTTTTTTTTTTTCAAATTTTGGACCTTACAATGCATTTCTATGGACTCAGGGAGGGCTTGCCCCAACGTGATTACGTCATACGCACTAATCCCTGCTCGGACCAGACGCACAGCGCGCGCATGCGAGAGAGATGATTCAAAGTTAACGTGAGTGATTTATCGATGGTTTATCAGTATTTTCAGAGTAAATAGTGTACAAATATTGTAAATAATAGCATTAGAATAATTTTGGAGTGTTTCTTTGTTGTTCTTTTGACATATTTTTGCCGTGTTTTGCCGTATATTTGCCGTTTTTGCCGTACATTCGCCGTTGCGTGCAAAAAAACAAAAAACTGTAACATGCACACTAAATGCTGTCGGCAAACAAGAATGTTTGATTGTATGCTAACGGGTTAATTTAATTTTTTTTATCATCCAAAAACATTTGTACATGGTCATTTACAATTTATTTGAAGAGAAACCCGTTGAAATTTGATATAAATTTTTTTCCTTGTAGATAGACATTGTTTTAAGCATTTATAACATAATAATGCAAAATATTTGCCAGACCTGTTTACGTTTAATTTTCATGAGCATAGGATGAGTAAAATTTGTCAAAAGGACATTTTCTGACTCATTTATTGACAAAGAATGACCAGACATCCTGTTATAATTACAGTATTTACAGAATTATTTAGGACCACCCAATAAGTAAGTGTGTACTGTGGAACCAAAAGTATTGTATTTCAGACATTTACTTAATTTAGCTTTTCAAAAATACTGTACAGTACATGTTATGTCCGGTGCTGCCATCAACAGGAAACAAATTAAGCAATGCAATGTAACACTGTAAGCTATCTGACTTTTTTGGATTATTAATTTACCTACTGAATGGTCAATCGTAGCCATTACCACAACTTTTGCCCCCCCTGAGAAATTTTTCAGGAGCCGCCACTGAGCAATATACTGTGAAAATGTGTTGCATGTCTGACAATTATCACCCCATTCCCTCAGATGCAATCCCTCTGTAGCGAAGAGGTCATAGGAGCAGATAAAAAATAAATACAAAAGCATATTTGTGTCTGGTAGGTCGGCCTGTTTCATGTCATATCAGCTACATTTAAGTTTTAAGTCGTTGCCACAATGAAATCATGATAACATACTGAGCTGATTTCTGACTCAAATTAACAATTTAAAAATCAGCAAGAAAAAAAACCCTCAAACACATGAATAAAGTGCAAGATAGCATGATGGACATGATGGAAATATGGAATAATGTGATGGTTCACATAAGAATTACATACCTTTTATTTGTCAAGCACTTTATGGTGCATTTGAATGTATGAACGGGGCTATAGAAGTGAAGTTTATATAGTAAAGAGATGCACAATTGAATTGAATTGAATTGATTTATTTATTTCGGTCACGTCAGTACACTTATACAGCATCACACATTGTCAATAGTTGATCAATTGTACATGTCCGAAAGGGAAGACAGGAGAAGCAGAGCTTATCTAGTCCCGTCCCCATTTTCTCAATATTTAGTCTCCTCTTTTTGACATATCATCAAATTATTATAAATTTCTATTCCATTTGTAATAATTTGATGATATGTCAAAAAGAGGACAGAGAATGACAGCGGGCAATAAACAACTCCAGTATATCACACAGCTCCAGAGCAGATTAGCTGTTCATAGTAAGTCACCATAATGATCTACTCTGATAAGAAATGAACCAGCTTCGTGCTATCAATAAACCAGGGTTAACCCTGAAGTTACCTCGCTAAGACATTAATCCTGCTTCGTGCTATAGGCCCCTGATCAGTCACAACCCAGTCATTACTGACCAAAATTAATCAAATAACATGATGAGCTAATCTGAATTACTGCCTTCTAATTGCTGATATGAATACCTGTGCTTAATATTCTGGGCACACATATATCTGCCCACTATACTCCTCTTCTTTGTTCTTGCTGCTTCTGCTCTATCATCCTCATGAGTCCCTAAAGCCCAATCCAAGAATACATCAGAGGAACCAACTCAAATAACTCCCCGACCTTCTTGTTACCCTTGGCCAGGGCCGGAGTGGGACTCTTTTCAGCCTTGGAGTTTCAAGTTCAGACCAATGAACTTGAATTTACAACATTAAAATGGAGATATAACTTCACTTTACTAGTGTATAACATTTAAAGGATTTGGCACAATGCAAACAAAAACTGAATGATTGATAGAAGTATAAAACAATAAACCTTGCAGTGCAGATGGACCTGCCAGATTTATTGTCTGAAATCACGCAGATCCATCTTGCCAAGCTCAATTCTCCAACGACTTTATGGCCAAAAGCGGGAACTAAAGACGTGACGACTGCATGTTTGAAAATAATTGCTGCTTCTGAAGCAGTCTCTATGGACATGGCAATATCTGCAGTTTTATAAGAAAACACTCTTTTAAAAGAGGAGTTTCTGCTCTTCTCTCGACTTGGGATCAGTGCTGGGAAACTGGGAGACTTGTGGAAATCCTCCATGGATGATGCCGGGTAGCCTATGGTAGCCATGGTTACTGAACAATACCTGGTGAGATATGCTCTCCTCAGAATTACTGGAGAACTTTGTGGGGGTGGTTGTTGATGAGGTTCATGACACGTAAAAGAGGTAAATGATACATCTGTGTGGTATAATGTAAGACAATAGTCTAAGACTGAAACTGTAGTTTAAGCTAACAGCTAACAACAGGGTCTAGCTGCTATGTCATACTGTGGTTTGATATGGATTGATCTGTGATGAGTGTGACAAGCAGACTGATCGTCCAATCAGCATCAGCAGTTCATTGTTGCATTTATTCTGTATTTGTCAATCTTTTCCTTGATGGTAAATGAGCAGGTTGTTAAACACATTTGGGTAGCTGGCATATAGAGGCAACATTTATTCTATAAGACGTTTTACACTGACTAGGACTTCATTACATGTATTTGTTAAAGTCATCAGAATTACTTTTTATTTAAATTAGAAAGGAAAAGTGAAACTCCAAATAGATTTACCTATACACTTAGATCCATAAACCAAGTAGATCTATGTAATTGCCAATTATGGTTTGTGATTTTATACTTGCTTTAAATCAAGTAGGATTGAAGCATAAAGTCCAAGATCATAAATTTGACCATACCTTTGAACTGTTAGAACAAATGAATAAAAACACATGCTCTGCATAACTCCAGAAATTAAGATAAACCAACCATTAACTTTTCATCCTTTTATCTTAAGCCCTGTTCACATGGAGATGAAAATGTTTTTATGTAAAAATTCCGCTCTGTAAAGACAGCATTGTTTCAGTAAAGATGCTCGTCCACATGAAAACACTGTAGGCCCGTAAAGGTGCGTTCACACCGGACACTACTTGTACTACCTCGGCGATCACTCTCCATTCAAAGTCATTGTACAGTCGCGATGGGGCGAGGCTAACCCTCCCCCGATGCGACAGTCGCTCTTCACACTACCACACTGCTTGTCGCACAATGTCAAAGTAAAAAAAAGCTGATCTTTTCAGGCGATGTCATGTGTGACTGTGCGGCAATAGCTAATCAGCGGTGTGTGCGTATGTGATGATGCCTGTGGCGGACAGTTTTTCATCCAGACTACGGAGGAACAATATATGTCCGTGTGGGAAACATTAGTCAGTGAGGACATTAGTTCCGCCTCAACGACTGTGGGAAACTCACAGATAATGCTGCTGCAGGGCATCAGCTGCAGTGTTTTGTGGTTGATAAGTGAGTGAAAAGGATACAGCTGGAATAGTGTCAGATTACACATTCTATCATATGATATATGATATGATCGTGGTGAAACTCGAGCGAACGTGACGTCACCGAGCGACGGCAACGGTGACCGAAATGAGGTATATATGGACCCGCGACGCTATGTCAGTGGGCGACGCGATTTTGGTAGCGGGTCGTTTGCGGTGTGAACGCAGCATAAGTGTTGCTGTAACACTGCTGCAGATATACACCAAAGCAAGAGAAGAAGTCACGGAGCATGTGCATACATCATGAGACACGTCAACAAACAGTGGTGTATTTTGTTCTCCGTGTCCTCTTGTTGCACACGCTGGTCGTGGAGGAGCGGACGATTTTGCTGTGAAAGTCTTTAGTAGCTTCTGCAGCACGAATGTGACACTGCATTCAACGATTTCTGTTGTAGGGGTTTGTGCTTCTGATTTAAGTGAGAGATGGATCTATGATGTCATTGTTTCTGAAAACATCTTTATGTGTTGTACTCATGGAAATGCAGTCATGCTGTTATCTTTAGATTTATCCACTCTGGGACTCTTTTGCTAAAATGTGCATTTTCAAACACCTGATATGCTGTGTCTGTGTGGAGGAAACGCCTCTACGATTAAAACTTGTGTGGATAAGTGGACGGGAGATCATTGCAACACTTAACATGCAGCATTTCCTCACATTTATTTTGTCTTGAAGGAAACCCTTCGTCATGTTATTATAGATTCCTCGTCTGAATCAAATGTCTTCACAGCAGGAGCTGTCATTGGCTTTTAAGGAGAGTTTTGTTCAACTTTCCGCTGCTGTGGTCCACTATGATTCCCATCTCCAAACTTTGTTTATGTGCTATGTCACACATAACATACTGCTATAGTGACACGGCAGGTCCTTAAATGTACTTAAGATACTGTTTTCTTGCCGCACACAATATTCATATCCTGTTTTAGTTTCTCGAACGAGATCTAAATGGAACTGGTTCTTGGTTTCCAAGCTTACAGTTCAATCAGTTAATCAATAAAACAATATTTATTAAGCAAATTTATACAAATTCAACTGTAATAATGATAATAATAATCAAGATTTATTCAACTACTTTGCCAAAAAATGCTAAAGCTTATTTACTAAGAAGTAATCCACTGTAATAGTAATTATAATGATGTGTAGGATGGCAAGATGGATTTAGAGACTAATGTACACCAACATAGCTCAAGTAAAAGAAACAGTACAATAAGGACTGGTAACACTATGTAAAAGAAAAGAAAAACAAAGCAATAAAACCAAGAAGCAGCACAGTTACTACCTTTGCAGAGATGAAGGCTTTGTTTGCATTTTCAAGCTCTTAATTGTTTGGAAATAAAATGATCTAATTTAAAAAGTGCAGTTTACTGGTGCAGTTTTGCATTAGTAGATTGTATAAAGGACATTAACAAGCAGACATGTTTGGAGTGATTCATCACTGAGTGCTCTCATGGCTGTGTTTGTGTTTATTACCTGGATGCTCCTTTATAAAACTCACACAATGGCAGAGGATGAGAGGATGCCAGAGTGGAGCTGGAGACAAAAGGATCGGCAGCGACGGCTAATAAATAATGGAGGTGTAATATCACAAAATGGACGCCCGGTTTATAGGAGAGGAGAGGAGGTCAGCGGAGGGCGGAGCTGAGAGCTGAACAGCAGAATCATTCCCTCGGTGCATAAGCAAAGATCAATAACAATAATAAAGCACATAGTGGTGAATTATTCATCAGACTCTGCCCTCTCTCTTCTCCCTCCATCATCATGTCCCCAGCTGACTCAAATCCAGCACCAACAGCAAAACTACAGCACCGCCGCTGTGTCCGTCTGGAGGATTTGTTTTCACTAACAAAGAGACAAATGCAAATTATTAACTTTTTTTTTGCACAATACTGTCTGATGAGCGGATAATTTCATCTTTGATCGCCTCTCGTCTGTGGAGTGTGCACCAGTTCTGTCAGAGGATGAATGTGTTCGGCTCTGTGAAGATGCTGAAGACTGCCGTTTATAGTCACACTCCGACTCACTCCAGGAAAAAAAGATGAAGAGGATCACTCAGATTAATGTACTGTTTCCGAATATAGCACTTTTAAACATGAGGCTTATTGTCATGATTTTATATCTTTTATATAACGCTGATGACACGACTTCTGTTTAAGATATGAAGTTTATGTCATTCAGGAGTGATCTTAAAAACTACACTTAGTGCGTGTAGCTGCCAGCTTTGGCTTTAAAATGTGTGTTTGTGCCACATTTGGCCCCATCTCTCTAATGCCACAGCCCTATCCCACATTTATTTTGCCTGGATTAAGAGCTTCAATGGAAAGTTTGGCAAGTACCATAAGTAATCTCCCAATAAGTGACCTGGTTGATTAAATAACAGATTTGGGAAACATTTGAATTTAAACATTCTGTACAAATGAGAGAGTTCCTCCACTAATATGCCCAACTGTACTCTAAAGTTCTGGTTTTATTTAGTGGGTTTGCTAGAGGCCTTTGGCATTAGTAAATACGAGTGCAGATAAAGGAACTTTCCCAGAGGGGGAGTTAATGTTTGTTATTTCCTCTGACGACCTGAAAGCTGAGGCATACACAAACCCTACATCCCAACATACTAAAGCTTTAAACACATTGTTGCACACGCTTTGTTGAGGAAATGTTAACAACTGTAATGAATCTTGCTTTATTATTGTCGAGCCAACATAGTTTTTTAAGTAGTTTTAACCTGTAAGTTTGTATTTATTTCTTCGGAAAATTACAGTGTACAACATAAAGAGTACACTTCTTATTAAAAGTAACGTATTAATCAATATCTAATGGCCCTTTTCCACTAGCACGCCTTGGCCCTACTCTACTCGTCCCTACTCGATTTGCAGCGTGTTTCCACTAGCCTGGTACCTCCTAAAACAAGCTAGTTTTAGTACCTACTCCGCTCTGGTTCTAAGCGAGCAGAGTCAATACTAAAAGATGACGTCACCGACTGCCGGCTACTGATTGGTCAGACAATGTCGTCATCGATGAGTCATGAGCGCGACGACCTAGCATGCTAGCGGTAGCTACCGTTAGCTTACCCTCATAAGTCTTTTCTTTGCAGCTGGATTGCTCTTGTCCTCGGCTTTCTTTCTTTATTTATTAAGATCCCCATTAGCACTAGCAAAAGCATTGGCTATTCTTCCTGGGGTCCAACCCACAAAGTCAGACAAAATACACACAACACAAACAAGCAAAGTCGACAACAAAAAATACACAGCTCCTCATAAAGTATACAAACATATACATAAAGAAGTTGTATAGCTTCTAAAACTCTCCTGTGCTTCTCAAGGGGTATTTCTTCTTACCACCTGCAGCCTTCTTCTGCTTTCCTTTTTTACTCGGTTTGTGACAAAAAGCCACAGATTGTTGTGTCACACTAAAAATGACGTCACCACAGTGCCGCTCAGCTGTTTACAGCGACACTGCACCCCGTTGGGCAGGCGACTGGGGCTAATGGGAAAGCAGCACAAGGTGAGTAGAGTAGAGGAGGGCTAATGAAAAAGGGGCATAAATGAACAAAAGAAAAATGTCCAAAGTTTTAACAAAGCTGAGTTTAACTTTTTTTTTTTTTTAACATATGCAGAAAATAAGGGTTATATGATAACTAAAGTTTGGTGTGCTCCAACCACTTTGATTGAGGTTTACGCATCTTTTCATCCTGGTCTTAAATTGAGAAAAATACTTTTTGTGTGCAACTTAAACCTTGTTTGCAATCACTGACCTCCATTTGGGGGAGTATCTTTTAAAATAGTATGCCATAGAAAATGTTAATTTTGAAAGGAAACCAAAGGTTTTCTAGCAAATCTGGAGGGGTGTCCTCATTTATGCTGAGCAAAGAGTGCTAATCTTTGGCGAAGGTAACATAAAAGGGTAAAAAAAAAGAGTCACAAAAAGCACACAGGACCGTTTAGAGTTGCTTAAGAGTTTATTCGATGACTGTAGGCAGAAGCAGCTAACGCCATCGATTGACTCCCAGTGTTCAAGCTAAGCTAATAAGTGGTGGGTGAGCTCCGTTGTCTCTTCCTTGTTATTGCATGCACAGTGGAAAGAATGATGTCTATCTGCTTGTCTAGGGAGCAGTGTTGTGTGTAACGTATAACAGTAGGGTAACTACTTTTTTGGGGGTAAAAAGTAAAGTACTACTACTGAAAATGTGGTAATGAAACGTAGTTCCTTTTAATTTACAGTTAATGTACTTTGCCCTTGGACAGATCTGATGCTTCTTCACAGCTGCCCACATTAGACACAAGCAGAGTTAAAAGGTCTGGTATTTTTTAGCGTCTTTGGGCCTGTTTGTTCCGTGAGTTGCGGCTGCAGGTTACATTTTTTGAGCTTGTTTCTTAACATGCAGTTGCTTGTTGAGGCTCTCCTGTCTGTGTGAATCTACACTGATCATCTCCCAGCGCCCCACAACAAAGCAAAGCATAAGTGTGGTGGTTACTTTGCCCTTCCCACCTCCTCGTTTCCTGGTTATTGTGCCCACCATGAAACACACTCACATACCTGGCGCATGCACCAGAGCCATAGTTTCCGGATCTGCTTATAAGCATTTATTTTTGTTTTGGATAGTTGCTTGGCACTGTGAAATTAAAATGTAGACGAAATTTAAACAAGATTTATGTAGATTTTTTTTTTTTAAAGAAAGTAGTTTATCACGTTCGAAAAAGAAAGAGCTTGAAGTCTGTTGTTTTGGGCTTGTTTTTATTTACCTGGTTGCTTATTTCAAAAGAAAAATCTGGAAACACTGAACATAAGCTCACAGAATGTGACATGATTTTGTGTAATAAATAGCACAAAAGAAATACCTGTTATGTCCTCCATAGTAGAGCTTTATGTAGGCCCACACATTTAGGAACAAATATGGGGCGCTGCCCAAAGTCGAGCAACTTAAAAGTAACATAAAAGTAATGATAAAAAGTTACTTTCATGGAGAGTAACTAATACAAATAACTTTCTAAGAAGAAGTTGGAAAGCGACCTTGGGTTCCTTGAAAGGGGCTATATAAGTTTAAGTTATTATTACCTCCGCCATGAGGTTATGTTTTCGGGAGAGTTTGTCTGTCTGTGAACAAAATAACTACAAAAAGTCATGGATGGATTTTGATGACATTTTCAGGAAATGTTCAGCATGGGAAAAGGAAGAACTGATTCAATTTTGGTGTTGATCCGGATCAGCGTCTGGCCGCCATGGCGAAAAAAACTTATATAGATATCATTATGAATCCAGTTGCTAATGGCATGTTTTCATGGTCAAGGGATCTAAATATTTACATGAAATAAAGGTAGGACTAATATTTATGGTGAAATTCACAATATGGGTGAGGACTGTGGCGCTGGCGGAGGTCTGCGCTCACCGAGTGCTTTTCTAGTTATTATTATTCACACTGCTCAGGAGTGAGGCAAGACCCAAAAACAAAAAAAAATGTCGGTGTATCCCTTTAACAATCTATGTACTCCACTTGGCAGCACTAAAAATACCTGTTAGCCCAGTTTGACCATAAAGTGCCATTAAATATTGGGACTGGCAGCAGATGGATCTGATTGCTGCTTCCTCCATTGCCCTGTACTGCAAACCAGCCCTGAACCTTTTGGTGGTAGGCCTATGCCGTACTGGACCATGCCATCCCTGCTCACAACATTCTGCCTTCACCTTCACTTGTTGTCTTTCAAACATCAGTTCACTCTTTGAGGCTCTTGATGGATTGTGCAACATCATGGCGTGAGTCCTGACAAAGGTTACGGCGTCACTGCTGCTGATGAATCCCCTCAGGCTCTCAGTTTATATCCTGTCTGTTTTAAATGTGAAACCCCAGAACTTGAGATTTTTAAACCATCCACTGTTTCTACTAAAACCTGAATGGACAGAAAAGTGAGATATTTAGCTCAGCAGCAGTCATCTATTTTTACCCGTGCCCCTGTGTGCTCCTTTTAAAAATGAGAACAGTGTGCAGCAGATTATTAGCTCAGCGAGGGCCTTAATAACCAAACAGCTTTTTTAACGCAGTGTCACTGCAAATAGCTGCTTTTTCAAGCACACATACTCCTTGTTCCAGTGTTTGGAAACTAATTATAGTTAGGTCAGGCCTGTAAACGGAAACACTTTCCACTATTTTAATTACAGTCAAAAAGAGGAGTCAGCATTTTTATAATCATCCAGTATTTACTTTTTATTCGGAGATTCTGCTTATCACACCCTCAACTCAGTTTAAAGGCAAGGTGTGTGAGCCTGTCAGTGATGGATCACTCAGTGTGACAGGTGTCAATCAAACTGTGCACTGTGTTGTGAGGTTTAAGGTAGTGATGTGTGAGATGTAGATCACAACAGATCAAAAGAGGTCGGAGGCTGAGGATCTTTGTTGTGGACTGATCTGTTATCTTGGATCAGACGTTAACGATGCTAAGATTGAGTTCAGGACATTTCAAGTGATAGATGAGAATTGGGTGATATTTTCACTTTATACATGCCTCTTCCTAAATGTTTGCAAAGAGAAAATATGAAATAGGAGCAAGAAATTATGGTAACACTTTATATTAATGGGACTGTGAGGAGTTTTCAAGTAATTACGAACAAGTCTCACTTTTAGATATATGCCTGATCGAAATACACACTTTAAGATGAGTTTTATAGCACCACAATAGGTTATCTATAAATGCTATTCCTTAGCCTTCTGGTCGGGTCAGACAGAACTGGACTGGCCTGGATACTCAACTTCGGGAACAAGACAATTAAAACTAGAGCAAATTTATATTATTTGGACACGTCTTAGAGCACCGGGCTGTAAGTAGCGATATATAGCCAGCTACAAAACTACGAGACTAAGTTTTCCAAAAATTGCTTGTTGTCACACATCAAAAACTACCGCTATGTAACTAGGAAGAGATACATTACCTCGTCGCTTTACATCCTGTAAGTTGTTGAAAAAAGAAGTTGTAAAGCAATGCAGAGTTCTGAGGTAGGTCTGAGCTGCATTCATTAGCATCACAACAAACACACGCTTTGGCTTGTGGTGCATTCCAGTTTTAGTCGGAAGTCGGAATTTCCAAGGTCCGAGTAGGAAACTGCAACTGGAACATCCCCCGAAGTGGGAATTTCCTACTGGGAACTCGGTGAAACCTCACCACCCCTGAGTTGACAATCGAAGATGGATTCCCCCAGTGAGAACAGTTATTTGGCTCCTGTAATAATCAATTTAGATCAGCTGTATACATAGTATTGTTAGACTTATATGGAACGCCCGATTAGTTGGAAATGATGTCACGCATCCAATGGTCCGAGCTGTGTTGGACGAAGGAAGGGAGGTAAGAGGAGACAGTGGACTAAAGTAGCTGTTAGTAACAGATCCATGAACAGAGTCTTTATGTCACCGGAAACAGATTCTCCTCACAGTCCCCTTAAATCTTAACAGATTTCTTTGATCAATCTTGTTGTTTAATATTTGTTATCTATGACTTCAACAGAAAACAAAGTTCCTCGTCCCTGATCGCAGACTGTGCTGGGTGAATTTAAATTCCATGCTGAGAAAATTTTCTCTTTCTGCGTCTTACTGAACTAAGTATTTCTTTAAAAAATATGTCACCATTTTGTTTCTCTGTGAGCGATGCTGCTCCCTCCGTGGTGTTTGATCATAACACCTCCCTGTGGCTAAGCTTCAGAGACAAAAGTGGATTTTTCCAGGTCACATTTTCTGAGATTCAGATTTAAAGCGGAACAACTCTTACACTTAATATTTCACCTCACCCTGTTTATAGAATCTAACAGAGCTGGGACTTTTGGAATAGTGGATATTTTCTCTGTTTGGAAAATATTTGAATTTTAGGGAAAGCTATAATACAAACTCTCAGTCTGATATAACATGATCCTCATTTTCAGATGTGCTTCATTGTTGCTCATGGTATGTTTTCATGGTCAAGGAATCTAAATATCTCTGACAGAGAACAATAATTTTTTTGTCTGTAGATAAATAAGACATAAAGAACATACTGGCAGCTGTGTGCAAGTCCACTATTAAAACTGCTCAAATTTGGCACTGGCAGAGGTCTGCGCTCTCTTTTCTAGTGATATCTATTTTGGTTCAGTAGTTATTCACGAAAATCACATTTTTCGTCATGGCAGATCCAGACGCTGATCCAGATCAACACCAAAAATGAATCATTTCTTCCTTTTCCCATGCTGAATATTCCTGAAAAATCCATCCATAACTTTATGAGTTATTTTGTTCACAGACAGACAGACAAACTCTCCTGAAAACATAACCTCCTTGGCGGAGGTAATTAATCTTGAAGAGAGTAATGATCAAATATTAATATTAGCATCTATAATGATTATGAGGTAGAGATGACTGATGTTTAATGATACAAAAACATCAAAATGAGAAAATATAAGGGGTATTTTCTGCTGTCAAAAGCTTTGCTCTGTATGTGAAGTTATAGATACTGTTGTTGGTGGAAGTATTCTGTTCATAAGTATGTGCACATACAGTATGTGCCCATCATCAGCATTGGTTTGTGAATAGCTGTTTGAAAAAGTTTTTTTGTTTCCTCCCACTCCTGTTCGAATAGTTGACTGGGTATTGTCTTGTTTTGTATCTGCTCTTCTGTCTTGACAGTGATTGTATTTAAATGTCACATTTAAAATAGATGAAAAAATGAAAATGAATCAGAACTGCAAACTTTAATATGCTACCGGTATTTTATTTTTATGTTTATTTTTCAAAAGAATGCTCAATTAGCTGACATCAACCTATTACTCACACTGTTACAGTTTATTTGTGGTAGCATCAGATGTGGAAAAAACATTTAATTCTCTAAAAATGATACTCATGATTAAGCATTATGGTAAATTCATGCACTCAAATTTAAGGTATATATTGTTCTTGACCTTTGGACTTCAAGTCTTGCAAGGTTATTTCTGGTTATTCCTGAGCCAAACTGGACATATTTGCAAATGTTTCATGGAAGTCTTTTGGTTGTTCTCAGGCTTTCATGCTTACGAGGAAAAAGTTAGGCAAAGGTCACCAACATTTTATCCGCATATCCCTGTGTTATAACCAGAGGGATAGTTCCATATATCTACCATGGAAATATTTCACAACTCAATCTGGAGAAGAGCCAATTGAAAGTGTTTTCAAAGGCAGAACCTTCAAATACAACTGCAACTGGTGATTTGATGATCGTTCTGCCAGTCACACTTTTCACGGACCAATCCACATCAAGCCACAGTATGACGTAGCTGCTAGACCCTGTTGTTAGCCGTTGGCTTAAACTATGTTTCAGTCCTCAGATTAACATCTAAACATTAAATTATACCACACAGATGTATAATTCACTTCTTATATGTGACATGAACCTCATCAACGACAATCCCCACCAAGTTCTCACAGTAATTCTGAGGAGAGCACATATCATCAGGTATCATAGTTACCACAACTTTGGGCTACATAGACTAACCAGCACAGAGCATTTCCACATCACTCCCATTTTCCCAGCAGTGATCCCC
The DNA here is from genome assembly GCA_036419115.1 of Scarus forsteni. Lineage (NCBI taxonomy): Eukaryota > Metazoa > Chordata > Actinopteri > Labriformes > Labridae > Scarus > Scarus forsteni. Next base: position 1,620,528 of record JAZDUH010000135.1, read on the forward strand.
AACTCAACGGCTTCTCTGATTTCATCATCCAATCAAAAAGAAACACAAGTTCATGAATGAAAATCTTCAAGTGACATTTTTTGTTCTTCTTTTAAAGAAGAAACTGAGTCAAAGCAGACATTGCTATAGCCACAGAGACCGCTTAAGAAGCCTTCATTGTTTTAAAACATGCAGTCGCTTCCTGTTGTCTTCACGTCTCCAGTTTTCACCTCTCTTCCTTGATTGGGACGTCATGAAGTCGTAGGACATTGGAGCTTGGCGAGATGGATCTGCATGATTTCAGACAAAGAATCGGGCAGGTCCATCTGCAAAGCAAGGTTAGCTGTGTCATACATTTGTAAATATAAATAAATTAATGTGAAAAAAAAATAAAAGCATGAAAATCCTTTAAGATCATTTTACCTTGAACTCTTACTTTCAAAATCTAGTCAAGTACACATTTGTCCTTGGGATGTCCTTGTCACAATCAGTGGATCACAATTACACTTTTTGATTTTGATCTTTGAACTAGTTCATCCAAAAGCAATTGGATTCATCCTTGAGTCAAAATGGGCATTAGTTTGATGGAAAAACGTTCTGTAGGAATCGTTTTCTTTAATTGAAAAAGATGACCAAAAGATAATTAATAGGCTCCCCTGTATCATGAAGGACTATAATACAGCCTGGAGATATTAGCTTTAATAAGCGTTCTTGGGCTTCATATTCAGAAAGTTGCCTTTGTGAGAACTGGGTATGCATGAGGAACTGGACTTTGACCTAAGACTTTAAAAACACCTTGATTTATCCCGTAAGTCAGGCTGTACATTTGGGCAAATAATGATGAAAATTCATTAGAGCATTCGTGAGATTTTCTGAGCAAAAGATGACCATGAGACTCCATGACCTATGATATCCATAATCTAATCAGTTCTTCCTTGAATCTAATGGCCCTTTTCCACTAGCACGCCTTGGCCCTACTCTACTCGGCCCTACTCGATTTGCAGTGTGTTTCCACTAGCCTGGTACCTCCTAAAACAAGCTAGTTTTAGTACCTACTCCGCTCTGGTTCCGAGCGAGCTGAGTCCATACTAAAAGATGATGTCACAGACTGCCGGCTACCGATTGGTCAGACAATGTCATCATCTATGAGTCATGAGCGTGACGACCTAGCATGCTAGCGGTAGCTACCATTAGCTTACCCTCATACGTTTTCTTTGCAGCTCGATTGCTCTCGTCCTCGGCTTCATTCTGTTGTATAGCTTCCAAAACTCTCCTGTGCTTCTCAAGGGGGATTTCTTCTTGCCACCTGCAGCCTTCTCCTGCTTTCCATTTTTACTCGGTTTGTGACAAAAAGCTACAGATTGTTGTGTCGAACTCAAAATGACGTCACTGCAGTGCTGCTCAGCTGTTTACAGAGACACTGCAGCCTGTTAGGCAGGCGACTGGGGCTAATGGAAAAGCAGCACAAGGCGAGTAAAGTAGGGCAAACGGAAAAGGGCCATAGGTGGACAAAGAGGCTTTTAAAGACAACACAATTACAAGATTGGACACATACAAAACCTGAAAACATAAAGCCTCCAGCCTCAGCTGATGCAGATGCATAAAGAAGGCGGTATTTTTATCATCATACAGTCAAAATGATGCCCCATACTCTAAACTGTTTAACTGGTTTTAATCTTTACAAACAGCTGGACTCAATTTGGGTCCAGCTTGACTCAAACACACACACTAAACTGTAAATAATTTGTTTTCCACAAACATAGGGAGGCCCTTAGACTGATGAAACTGTAAATCGTCAGTGGTCTTCCTCAGATGCCACCATGAGGCAATATGAGTGAAATGTTTGGGGGTTGCAGGGGGGTCAAAAGCTCTTTTCACTGGTTTATGAGATGCTCTGCAGATGACCCTCTTTATGGGGTATGGTAAACATTTAGAGGCTGCATTAGAGAGCAGTGGACTCTTTCATTATGGTTCATGATGAGATTTACTCAGGCACACTGTGGCAAGTTTGTAGATGTGGGGGGATTGAGCTCAGATATTGATCTGGACAAAGATTTAAAAGTCTCACAAACATTTAAAATTGTTTTTTATCAACTAAATACCTTAGACACTGGGGTTACTGATAGAGAGAGAAATTTTAGTCATGTATTCAAGGTCACAAAGACCAAACCAAAGACTCAGCAAGACTGCCTTTTAACCAACCCCTGACTAGGGATGGGAATTGATAAGATTTTGTTTACACCAATGCTATTAACAATCCTGCTAATCGATACAATTCTTTAAAGATTTTCTTAGCGATTCCTGCAGATTGTTCATGTGTGCAAATGTTGGTTTAGTCAGTGGCAACAACGTCAAACACACGTCACAGCATAGATATCTGCCTCTGCAAATTGCTGGTGTGTCCACTCACTTAAGGTTGTGTAGTAGGTGCAATTAAAATTAAGTCATAATTTTGACGCTTCTGAACCCTGTCAGTGGACGGAATTGATAAGGGAATTGATTACCAACAAAATTAATGATATTGATTCTTTGATGGAGCTGTTAGCGATTCTCAACTTGAATTGGCTTTCGATTTCCATCCCTACCCCTCATTGGCTTCCATTGTTCCCAAATGAAGCCAAATCCCACTTACTGGAGTTTAGCTATTGAAGTAATAAGTTAAATTTACTTTATTTTTCCAGTAACAATGCATGCAGTCTCTCCAACCTTTCAAGCATTTGAGCATTATTTTCAGCAATTCTGCATTTATTCTGCTGCCTACATTCCACACTGGCCTTACTCCCTAAAGCCAACGGGCATAAACTGTCGATAAACTAAAAGTATGATGTCACACTGGTAGGTCTATTTGGGGGTTGGATGATAGAGCCATTTCAACCAGCAGTAAAGAGGCAAAGAGGGAGTAGTCCTGTTCAGATTACTTTTTGTCCTGTTCATAGGAGTGCTTAGACAGGTTAAATACTCTAAAGGGCATACAACACTAAAAAAAAGCAGAATATGGGCTTTATGATTATGCACTGTACCTACACTGTTGTGCCCAATACCACCTTGTTTTATATATATGCATTTGTGTGTCCATGTTCCTTTGGAATGATCAGCAGAAACACTGTTTGATGGCCCTGACACCCTTTGTACAAAGCCATGGTGACTGAAATAGAGCATATAATGTCAGAGAAAAGAGCTAAACATTATAATAATAAGCAAGAGTTTACTACATCTCCCAAATTATAAGAATGTTTAAACTCTTTTTCATCTGGAGCTGCACTTTGTGATCAAATCAACACTCGATCTGACATTTTTTTTGCATAATAACCAATCATATAAGCATTAGAAAATAAACAGTTACCGATGGCATGTTAAACTGTACAGTGCAGTTTTTACAGTTCAATATGAATTCTGTATTTTCAGCAAATACATTCAGCTGTCATTCATTGTCTCTTATTTCTCTCTATATCTTCTCTGCTGCTTTTATGCCTGTGAGTCAGTACGTAGGGCAAAGAAAATTCTTGCATCAAGTGGCAGTGGGTTAAATTTGAGCCAATGACACATGACTTTGTGAGAAATAAGGCAGCTCTGATCTTTCAACCTTTGTGATGTGTGAACTCTTTAATATATTTATCAGGTCTCGCAGGTGCTATGATGTAGCACCATTTTTTTAAATCACTGGTGCACCGGTGTTTATGGAGGAACATAAACTCAAACAACATCAGCACAGTGCATCACATAAAGTCAAAATAAGGCCTATGCTCTCTATTGTGGCTTTGGAAGAGTCTGTTGTCATCTTCACAACAGACTGGTATCATACTGTTATTCCACTTTTATCCATGGTTTTATTTCTCTACTTGTTACTCAGTTTTTTTACTTGATTCTACACATTTTAATTATTATCTGCTTCTACTTGTTCTCTACCTGTTTTTATTATCCGGCTTTTACCCATGTGTTTGTTCTTATCGTCATAACTCTTTTTTAACTTGTTTCTGCTTATTTTCACTACTTCTTGTGACGAGCACTGCACTTTAACATCCTTGTGCAATAACTTCTGACCATGTTGGCCGCCGACCTCTTGCTTATGTTGCTGTTGTATGTTGTCTAGTATTTTTGTTATTTATAATATGGCGTCCTTGGCCAGTAGTACTGCTGTCTAAGACAAATTTCCTGCAAGGGACAATAAAGTTGATCTATCTATCTATGCTAGCCTCTGAAACAAGAAAAATTCCTCTTCATTCGCAAACAACAGGTTTGAAGGGGACAGCCAAACTCTCTTAAAATGCCCATTGAAAAAAAATGTTATACATTTGTATGACCTTAATAAACAACACTTTTAAAGCATTAATTGGTAAAATGAGAAAGCATTGATGGTTTTATGATTTGTGCAATAACAGCTCAGGAAAATTACAGATGAGGAATGAAATATCATCCTGATGTGTCCAAATATAATTTCAAGAAAAAGTTATTTTGATGCATTTTTTTTCTAGCATCGTAAAACAGATTTAACAGCTGTAAGCACACGGTTATAAACTTTTGAGCTGTTTTTTTTTCTTTATGTATTCTTGAATATAATTTCATATCATTAGCTACATCTGAGATCTTAATGGAAAGGTTTTTGTTCAACATTAAGGTAAAGAAATAGTTTGGGAATAAAAAATATATGTCCATGCTGGTCTTTACTGCCTGTGAATGGAATAGAATAAGAAAAGTGCTTTATTGGCCAAGGGTATGTACCAAATCATGGGTATAATTGCATCTCTTAAAGACACTTTCTTATCATACTGTTTGAAGCTGGATATTACACTTTTCCTGAAAATCCAACTCAATCAGATTTCAAGAATACACACAAAATACCTAAGATATAAATATATTTCTGTATAATGGTATAAATACTTTTACATCTTCTCATCGGAGTAGCACTGGATGTGACAGTACCCTTTTTTTACACTTGGTTTGCCACAATTATTGTGAAGAGTTTAAAAAATAGTATAAAAAAGAGTATTTCTTTTTTCTGTTTCAGTAATTATACCCAACATTTATTTTTAAGCTATAATTTTAAACAAATCGTTTGAAACACATCATTTATACAAAGTTAGAGGCCGTTGTGATCAAACTATAGATACACCGTACACTAAATAGATTTGGGGTCTTCTGGACCCCGGGTGTAGATTAATCAGTCTGGGCAGATGTACTAGTGAGGGCTTAAGGTTATACTTTTTTAAATGGGATAATTAATAGTTTTTAATTAATTCTATTGACCATCAGTGTGGCTCAAGCAGCAGGAGGTGATACTATTGATGACAAAACACTGCGTGCACCTTGTTTGTCCACTAATGGAATACAAATGAAGTTAGCTGGTGAATTTCCAACTGGCACATAAAGACAAGACCTATTGACCAACACACTTATATTATTCTTCACAAAGTAAAATGCTAATACACACTCTCATTTCATTCATTACACATTCTTGTCTGGTCGCCCGGCCCTTAGAGCTCACCACACGCCTCTACATTAGATCAAATCTGCCTCTGGAGTTGTCAGAAATAAATAAATAAGAGTAACAAAGTGCTGGTTGGTGGCTGAGCATTTCCTCTAATGGCACTGCAGCACTTTCCCCCGTGTGTGTGTTTGTGTGTGAGCGTGGTTTAATCACTTGTAAGACTTGATAGAGTGTGTGTTAATAAACATTAGGCCGTCTCTCTTCCCCTGCTGATTAGTGGTTTATGTGCCGGGCTCTCTGCAGGCTGAAGACGCAGTCCTGAAGATTGATGGAGGGCCATGCTATTCAAACAGCAGGCATTGCTGAGACAGAAGCTCTTCGTTCTGGGCAGCCTCGCTATCGGAAGTGTCCTCTATCTCGTGGCCAGGGTCGGGACCTTGGATAGGTGAGTCAGCACTGTCACATAATACACTTTAAAAAAAACATAAAGAATAAATCTGGGTCATTAAAAATCACTGATGACAGAATAGGATTTTTTTTTTTAAGATGCTGTGAGGAGTTTCTAAGTAATTACAAAAAAGTCTCACTTGTAGATATATGCCTGATCGAAATACAAACTTTAAGATGAGTTTTATTGCATCAAAATAGGTTATCTATAAATGCTATTCCTTAGCTTCGTGGTCGGGTCAGACAGGGCTGGACTGGCCTGGATACTCAACTTTGGGAACAAGACAATTAAAATAGAGCAAATTTATATTATTCAGACACGTCTTAGAGCACCGGGCTGTAAGTAGTGATATATAGCTGGCTACAAAACTACAATACTAAGTTTTCCAAAAATTCCTTGTTGTCACACATCAAAAACTACCGCTACGTAACTAGAAAGAGATACATTACCTCGTTGCTTTGCATCCTGCAAGTTGTTGAAAAAAGAAGTTGTTAAGCAATGCAGAGTTCTGAGGAAGGTCTGAGCTGCATTCATTAGCATCACAACAAACACAAACTTTGGCTTGGGTCACGTCTTTACGACAGTCGCCGTGCGTGCTCATGGGTAGCAGAGTCTTTATGTTGCCGGAAATAGATTCTCCTCATAGCACCTTTAAAGGGGTTTAAACTGAGGCCCTGTTATACTTTATCCAAATGAAATATGAGTTGAATTTGAATATTACTTTAATATTGTCTGCAGATTAATTTTGCTGACAGTTGTGCCTGATGAAAGCCTATGCTGAACTGCTCTCAGAATAGATAATTTTATGCCAGATTTCTACCATGACTTCTCTCTTTCAGGGGGTGGGACACAGCTTTAGGTTAGTTATATGTAGTAAGGGTTTCATCAGCAATATAACTGATGTAAATGGGACATAGAAGAAGAGAGAAGACAATAAAACCTCTTTAATTACTTTTGGCTATCTGGTTTTTGCACTTCCTATCCCTCAGCATAGCATAGCAATACTGTGTGGAGCTCAATTCACATTTAAATACATGCAAATTCATTTCCCTTAAAAGACACAGTATTTAAAATAGGTAAAATAGCTATAATTTATGGCAGAAACAAATCATCACATGTGACTTATACCTAAAAAGAAAGTACACCGAAAACCCCATTATCACAACACCAGTATCCTGAACCAGTGATATTAAACAGAATGGAACCGTTTTCTCATGTTGTTAAAAGAACACACCAACATTTTGTTTGTTTTCGTGTCTTGCCTCACTCCCAAGTCCCAGACAAGCAGATAGACACCATTCTTTCCACTGTGTGTCCAGTAACAAGGAAGAGACAGGCAGAGCTGGCCAACTCAAGTTAGCTTAGCTCAAACACTGGGAGTCAATGGGTAAGGTTAGCCTACCTCTGACTACAGTCATCAGATAGACTCTTCAGTAACTTTAAATGGAATTTAGAGACTAAGACTAGCACTTTATGTAATTTTCAAAATAAATATATACGAAACTGAACCCTGAAGAAATTGTCCTCGTCCTCTCGTACAAAATTGCCCATGATCCTTAGTTACAATCTTCTTCTATTGACAAACAGAGGTTTATTTTTGTTGACCTACTTACAAGCACACCTGCGGTGGTTTGATCTGCAAAAAGCCTGTGGTTTAGTTAAGTATTTTTTCTTTTGAAAGTTACATAAAGTGCTAATATTAGTCTAATGATAGAAAACATAACAAAGTGTTAAATCAAACAAAAGATGAGTCACAGCAAGCACACAGGACCACTTAAGCCCCCTTTCCACCAGAGGTTCAGTTCAGTTCGTCTCGGTACAGCTTGCCTTTTTGTTGCGTTTCCATAGCCTAAAACCGGAACAGGACCCCTTATAAGTGAACCATATCGTGCTTCTTTTTGGGACCCTTCTGTTGGGGTGCCAAGCAAACCGATCTGACCTCAGAAGGTGGAGCCAGAAACACTGCAGTCTGATGATTGGTCAAAGGAGACGCCACTTCCCATGCGACTGCGGAACAACACATAACCCCGCCATGTTTAAATCCTCGCTCGTCTTTGTCAAGATAACTCTCGTGGCACACAATCTTCTCTGAAACAAAGCTTGCTTGCGCTTCGTAACAAAAAGCCACATGCTGATCACAAAAAGAAGAATTGCTGGATGTCTTCTACATTGCTCTTTGTTTACTGTTTTCGTCTTCGTTGTATTTATTAGCTGGATACACTGTGCCGCGCTGCTATGACGTCATGCTATCGGCATCCGGCTTATACGCTGCCTACCAAGTCGGGTTCAGTTGGCTATGGAAACGCAAACAGGATCAGGCTTGACCGATCCAGCCTGAGCCAAACAGTGCCAGTTCATACTGTACCACTTGGAGGAAACAGGGCTTTTGAGTTGCTGAAGTTTAGAGTTCATCTGGTTTCTGTAGGCAGAGCTGAGCCACCACTACCGATTGACTCCCAATGTTTGAGCTAAGTTTATTAGTCTCAGGTGAGCTCTGCCTGTCTCTTCCATGTTCCTGCACTCACAGTTCAAAGAATGGTGTCTTTCTGCTTGTCATGGACTTGGAAGCGAAGCACGACACAAAAACATAAAAGTATTGCCGTATCCGTATAACACCAGCTTCTGACCCAACCATTTGAATGAGCGAACATGACACCAACAGACCAGGCTACATTTTGAATCTGTATTGTCAAATTTTGGTCAGCCTTTGTGAATTGTATAACCTCAACCAACAGGACTGGCACCTGGTGTGGTCCTCTGCTGCAAGCACAATCATAGATGGTCCTATTTGTCTCTTGGTTGTATGTAGTTATTTGCATTCAAACCACTCTGACCTCGCTCCTGACCTAGGGCATCAACAAGACATTTTCCCCCAGTAAACTTCTGTTCATTGTATAGTTTCTCTTTTTAAGACCTTTCCCTATAAATCTTAAAGATTGTTGTGTTTAAAAATCCCTGGAGATCAGCAGTTTCCCAAGCTCGTCGGGCACCACCAATCAACACTCTCAAGTCTTTTAATCACATTTCTTCTCCTTTCTGATGCTATTTGAACTTTGTTGGTCATCTTGACAATATCTGCCTACCTAAATGCTTTAAGGTGCTGCCATGTGATTTGCTGTTCAGCTATTGTGTTAATGAACAGGTGTTCCGATTTATGTGACCGATGAGTGTTATAAGAACTCTCTAATAGAAATGGATATGTTATTTACACTAATTTAAAGGCATATTATGCGACTTTTTGGCCTGTAGGTGTCGCGCTAGAGCGTCTGAGCGAAAATCAAAACAAAGGGGCTGTTCAGTGAATAATGAGAGGCTGTTAGCCACACCTCCTCCACTTCACTGCCCCCCTCCTTCCAAACGTCCTGCAGATCGTCAACAAGAAGAAGAAACATGACTGACCAAAGGATAAAGCTGTTCATGAACACGTCTAACAGAGAGGTAAGTTTACAGAGCACGTCCTGATAAATCCTCTGACTGCTGTGTCTCTGACAAAAGGTTACCTTTTTGTTACGAGCGGCGTTTGCCGTCTTTGTTGTTGATTCATAACTCTGCTCGAACAGCTACAGCTAGTTAGCCCACACTTCCGTAAGCTATAACCTGGGTGGTGATACAGAGCGGAGAGCAGACAGAGCTGCAGTCTTTACCTACGCCGAGGCTGAAGGCTGCAGAGGCCGCTGAGCGACGGTACACACAGACGGACGAGCTAACTAGCTGCTAATCGCTAATAGCTGCTAATCGCTAATAGCTGCTATCAGTGTTGTTTTCTCTTTGATAGACTGCAAGGATTTGCTTCAGTAATGTTTGTTTGGAGTAAATATGCTCGTTTGTGACCCGCTGTCAGCAGATCTACGTCCACCTACTTTTTGGCTCTAATGCTAAAGTCAGCTGAAAAAGTAAATAACAACAGCATGTCTGAGGTCTGTAATGGTGTAAAGTTAGAAATCTTGACAGTGTTGAATCTTCAGTAATCCATCCGCTCTCTTCTCTTTCCTGGCACACACCAGGCCCCCAGAGAGCGGCTCTGACCAGCTGATGAGGCCGGGAAGTGGGGCGACCAGAGCCGGGGACGGAGTGGCGGAGGAGGAGACCCTCAGTACAGACAGGTGATCACTGTGTTATGAGGACGTCACACTACATACTGTAAGGATATGATAAAACTGTGGTTATAGACGAAAATTATAAGTATTTCATAGTTCTACTCAAACGTTTTCATATCCACAGTTACAGATAGTAGAAGCACTTTCAATATTTGGGATTTATGAATCGAGTATTGTAAAAGCAAAAAGTATTCTACTCCAAGTAAAAATGTACTCAGAGTATTTGGTATTCTGAATGAATTTTCTGAGTGTGAATAGCATACTATACTACTACTACTATACAATACTAATACTTTAGTATATAATGTTCCATAAAAATAACATGTAACAAAAAGTGATGTTTTTCTGTTACCTATGAAATTACAGCAGAAAGATGTCACACTTTTTTAAAACCACATTTTTTTTTACAATGCAATGTCTACTTCACTTTCTAAAAAGTAAAATTTGCCCTTGATATTATGTGATTACTGATAGTGATTTATTATTTCATATCCATAAATATACTTCACCAAACCATCAGACAGCATGTGTTGTGTTCATGTTTTTCAGGTGCTGCTACATAAGCTGACTGAAGACGAGAGAGCCATCAGCAGCTGCTCTGAGTCCACAGCCCGGCCTGGAGTCTGATGCAGCAGCAGAGAATTAAGAACAGAGGACTGCTCAGTAAAATAATGTTTTTAGGAATTACAGGACAAGTACTGAGAAGTTTTTCACAGTTTGACTACTGGCTAAAAGTACCTTTTGCTTCATTCCACAGTGTTTTATTAGAGAATGTATTTTTATTGTCTTTCCTTATGGTTAATCAGTGCATGCACTGTGAGTGAAACATCAGAGAAAGTTATTAATTATCATCATACAGGCTTTGTATCTTTATTTTTAATAAATATAATTTGAGAAGGAAATATACTGATTTTTTTTATTGCTAACCAATGATTTCCATGTTTTGTTTAGCCACTTGCTCCTTTTTCACTATGAAACTATTTTGCCTCTTGTGTCACTCCACACCTTGTGTTTTTAGTACAAGAGCAGAAACGTATGCACTTTGTCAAGAAAAGTAAGTTACACCTGTATTAATGCACATATATACTTAATTACTTTTGGCTTCAATTTTCTTATTCTAGTACACATGTTTGAAGTACAGAAAGTAACATTTTAGGCTTTTTGAAACACTAGAAAGTAGATCTACAGATATGTATTTATTCTGTGTTATAAAGGCATGGCAGTTGGGCACTTTGTGTGCATGATATTAATAACAAATAATCAACTAATATGAAAAGTCAGACTCATTTGGAAAAAGCTAACTGAAGTGGTTATCAAAATAATGTTGAAAAAAATACTGAACTTATAAGTGTCTGTCTCTGGACTAAAGGCAGAACAAATGGTAAGCCAGCCAAATACAACTACCTGCAGTTTACCCAAGTTATATAAACCACAGTATTTCAAAGTGATTTTTGGATGTCTCACAAAATACATAATTCACTGAAATGTAATTTTCACTTATTTTTATTTTGATAATCAGCCCTGAGACAGTGTGCAACTAAACATGACTGAAAGATAGCAAAAGGTGATACTGAACAACACTGGTAACGTAAACAAACATTTTGTGTGAGAAATGTATGTAGTGATTAAACACGTGCATTACAGATGGCTGAATGAACTCTGTCAGTGTAAGAAAGAGCACTCTGGTGTTTAGGAGTCACTGTCAGCACAGCATGTAGCCGTCTCTTCTGGCCTGCCTCTTCACAGTCGCTGAACTTCAGGTAAAAACTGAGTAGTCGTGTTTAATAAAGAGGACAGAGGGCTTGGACATCAGCTCTTCCACCGTTGTAATTCTGGCAGTGTTGGACCTGTGAACATGGACAGAAAATGTTATTCTTTTGGTGTAATACTACCTGCAACCAAATGATTGCAGTATAACTAGACATTTTCAAAAAACATGCCAATACCTAACTCTAACTTCAACACATTAAGATAAAACTCTTCATTTGTACAGCATGACTTAGTGTGGTGGGAGCCAGTGGTTTTCTCATATTATTCCTTAAAAAAAATTAAATATTTAGATAGTATAGTAGATGGCAGATTCACTGATGTATTTTAGTAAATAAGGTCATCACAGAGACATAACACAGCTGCTGTTCCAATATACCACAGAGAAAATCAGTCTTACTTCAGACTGTCTGCAGTGGTAAAGTTACTTTATAATTCACCTCAAAACTACGTTCATATGCAGGTTCATTTAGATAACAGCCCCCAGCTGTGCTGCTTCTGAGGCCTGCTACCTTTATGTGACGGACATCTAAACTTTAAACAGTGTCCCGGTGAGATAAATGACCTAAAGTGATCTGGATTCAGTCAGTACAGAACAGCAGACAGGCTGAACGTGTGTTCATGTTCATTTATGTTCGCGTTAGCCGCGTTAGCTGCGTTAGCATGCTGCTGCATCGTTTAGCCGCAGGCTAACGTTAGCACATATTAGCTTTCACGTCGGCCCAAAAGACTCGGACAAATGACAAAGGTAAAAAGGGAACAGCATTAACTACACACACAAAGCCTATTCTGTTATTCATGCGTCTGTCTGTGACATGTCACGAACATGTTCACGTTACACAGAAACATATAAAGACACTTACCTGTCCATACGCAGGTCCAGCTCTGGCCTGTTTGAGCCTCCTCCTCACGCAGGACTCTCCATTGTGATGAACTCTCCTCAGTCTTCTCTATCTTTAGTTATTTCATGTCTGTTTGATATTTTCAGTTGTATTTATTTGTGCCCCTGTATAGCAGAGGATGTTTGCCGATCAGTCTGAATAACAATAAGTCTTTGCGTGCCATGGCGCCGCCCCTCCTCTGTGATTGGTCAGCACCCCCCTGGGGCTTTTATCCAGAGGTAGGGGGCGCCAGGGGGCGCTAGAGGGAAGGTTTACGCCCCAATCCGGTCCGGATGATGTTTACATAGAGCTGATATCAACACAGGCAGAAGGGGGAGGGCTTAGCTTTCACTGTGTGGAGCATGGACTGAGAGAGATATTATGATGCAGTCTACTGTGAATCTGATAGGAAAATGTGTGAAATGTCGGATATTATACCTTTAAATAAATGTAACAGTGCAGGTTGTCCCAACCTCATTATGTTTAAAGTATGTTTTTGTTCAAAAGACACCAACATTTTTTTCCATTGTCTAAAAGTTTCAGCCGCCACAGGTTTGAAGACATGTTTGTCCTAGATAGAGCCTGTCTGACAGTTCATCCTCAAAGACGTTTACCTGAGAGAGTATTTTCTGTCAGATCTGCGGATCAAGGCGGAATTTCAACACAGAAAAAGTGTCCTTAGAGACAAAGCTCTGGGAGAGAATCCCCCATGGGAGAAGCAGTAACACAGTTTCATTGATATTGTGGGGAGGGAAGTGGTTTGGATTTGTTGTTCTCTTAAAAGCATTTTGTCATCACAGACAATAAGAAGTAATTGATCTAGATTATTAAATTGCTGTGAAGCATCTTTCCATCTGAGCAGATTTACTTATGAGTAATGCTTCATCAGTTTAGGTCAGTCAGTGAAGTCTGACAAAAAAAAAAACAGGAGCATGTTTGATCAATTCAAACAACTTTTTATTTTTTTAGTGGCAATTTGTAAAACACTGAAATTAGAAGGCCATGGGCTTGCCTCAGTATTAGTGTTGGGTATTATTTTGATTTTAACAAACCTAGTTCTGGCCCTGTTTATTGGTTCTTAATGGCTCCTACCTCCAGTGACATTTTTTTGATATATTATGAGTGTTTCAAGGTTTGCAGTCTACCTTCAGTTATTGCTGTCCTGGTTATGATCTTAATTTAAGCTGTCAGAGATTTTTATGTTCCCCTGTATTTATACAAATAACATTTCTAGGACTGGAGCCTAGCCCAGCTGACATTGCCTGAGAGGGGGGGTACACCCTGAACTGGTCAACAGCCGATCACAGGACCACATAGGTCCAGTTTACAGGACAGCATTTCACCAGAACCAGAATGTTTCTTTCCTTTGCATTTTCAAGAGCACTCTGTATTCACACAGCGATGATTTTAAAACAATACACATTCACACAGATCTGCAAGAATGGCTGAAAACGCTGTAGTGTGAATACCAGGCCATTAGTTGGTGATGTTGTTTATCAGGAAACAGCAGTGTTTCAATATGAGTATGCTTTCTGGTGAAGACAAACTTCACAAAACAATAGCGAGTGGACGCACGAAGAAACTGGAGTTACTTGCCTGGACAAGAAACTGGGAAAGGAACTGTCTGGATTAGGGGTGTAACGAAATTTCGTGCCGCAAAATAAAAAAAATGATGAAATAAAATTCAAAGACGCATGAAATAAAACATGCAAAGGGGCGCGCGCACCACTGGTGATTTTTTTACCCTCCTCGCCTACCGTAGCAAAACACTTGCTTCAAAATGGAGGAAGACGAGGTCGAGGAATGAGCTGGCGCTCTTTCGTCAAATAAATTGGTTGCGTGGACCTATTTTGGCTTCCCATGTAAAAGACGAGAGAACGGTGAGAAGACTGCTGACAAAACAACAACCGTGTACAAAATATGCCGCTACAGTTCGCCGTTTACTGCGGCGAGTACAACTACCAATTACCAACTACTTTGAACTGGAGATAGGCAGCAACTGTATGTTTGTGTAAGTCTACATAAAAAACAATATTTGATTTTTGCCTCTACTGTTGAGTTAACAGAATTTGATCATACTTGAAGATCAGAAGTATATGCACTGTTATAGGCTAAATATTATAGTTCACAGTTCAGACACTTATAGGTCTAAACTGCAGCTCTGAGGACTGCTATTTGTTTTCCTTTACATTCAAGAATGTAGTTATCCTGATTGTTACAACAGCAAAGCACTTTTTATTGAGATTTTATGTTTGTATTTTCACTGTAGTCTAAATAAGGGGAAAAAAATACATTTTATTTTTTCAAAGAGCATTTATTTTTTACGGATGCAGCAATATTTTTTGTATGTCTGCATTAGGAAGAAAATAAAGAAAATGAGATTTTTGCACAACTTCCTACTGTTGGGGATTTTCCTTCATCTTTATTTTGTATCATGAGTATTTTGTATCGTGAGCTCTGTTTCTTATTTCGTATAGTTTCGTGAGTTGACCATTTCGTTACACCCCTAGTCTGGATATTATTGTCTGGATAAAAAACTGAGCACAGTAAGCAGTAAACATGACGACCAACGCTGTTGTTGTTCTTAGGTGCACATGCAACCTTCACTTGAAAGAGTATGACACTTTTTTTTCAGAACTTTTAACTCTGGACCCTGGTTTCAATAGTGTGCGGATTCAGGCACTCTGGACACCGCTCTGCAAACAGAATGAAGACTCTCAGTTTTCATTTGTTTCCATTGACTTGTCGACAAGGCCATAGAGAGACAGACAACCAGTCCTGCTAGCATACCTATGGACAATTTAGCACCACCAGTTAACCTGATAAATATGTTTTTGGTCTGTGGGAAGCAACTGCAGTTTCTGGAGAGAACCCAGACTGCACAGAACATGCAAACTCCACACAAAAAGGCCCGTGGATCAAACCGGCAATGTGTTCTTGGTGTAAGGCACTTGCACTACCTGCTGCGCCCCCCTGTCGCCCTACATAAACAGTAGTTTTAAAATGAAAATATATTTTACATATGCTGATGATACACAGATTTACATCTCCTTCTTATCTAGTGATTACAGCTTTATTGAGAAAATATCAAATTGCATTGAAGATAGCAACAATTGGATGATGACAATTTTTTTCAAACTCAATACAGGCAAGACTGAAATAATCATACTGGGCCCCAAAAAACATGCAAAGTAACTCTCATCATAAAAATAAATATATGTAAGGTACACTGAGTGGGTCAGAAATTTGAGCCTCTGAACTTAACTTTGAAATTCATATATCAAACATGAACAAATCAGTGTTTTATATACTGAAATACATCAAAAGTAAGATTTTTCATAACCCAACACGATGAGAAATGAATCAATGCTTTTAGACAGATTACTGTAATGCCTGATTTACTGGAGTACAAAAACAAACAACAGATCATCTTCAGCTTGATCAAAATGCTGCAGCCAGAGTCCTCAACCATACAAGACAATTTGATCATATGCCTCCAGTCCTAGAATCACCTCACTGGCTCCCTGTACGGTACAGAATCACTTTAAGAATCCACCTTTTATCAATAAAGCTCTTAACAGTTCAGCTCACTGCTCACTGTGTACAATGCTCCTCCACCCCTCAGGTCATTAGGAGAGGGTCTTTTGTCTTCACATTGGATTTGATCGAAGTCTGGGGCCGGAGCCTTTAGTTACTGCAGCCCCCCTCTTTAAAACAGTGGTTCTCAACCTTTCAAAGTCGCGACCCCCAATTTAACATCCAGTGCTGTACGCGACCACACCCCCCCCCCCCCCGAATGCAATGAAAATGCGCTGTCCGCGGTGCTGAAACAACACCCGATCGATAAAACGTCTGTCAGATCTAGAAATCAGACTACACTAATGATCACACTTCAGCCACTTTTTTTAATTAGGCAATTGTATTTTTAAACATTTTTTCAACATAAAGCAGCATCAAGAGGCTAACTTTTCAAGTGAGTAACAGACCACAAGAAATGCTGTTCAAGCACGTACAACGCAAACTTTATATTTCTTTTTAATGAAAGAAAACGATAACCAACAAAATATGAAGCCTGAACAAAAAAAAGGAAAAAGCAACACTTCTATCTGTTTGACATCTTCCTTTTTCACAAAGCCAGATAGCTACAACCACTTATGTGATGGCTGGGCCTGCTTCTTTGAACAGGGAACATCAATCTGATGCGCACAGTTCAGATCATACAAATGCCATTGATAAAATGAAGTTTGAACAGACAATAAAGCAGAAAACAACAAAAAACAACTCTCTGTTTGAAATTATGTAATTTAATATTAACGGAGCAACCCTTACTGTTTTAATGTTTAAGTAGCCTAATGTTTAAGTTTAAGTTCTGCGATTTCAGACTGTCTGTGAACGCATATGTTGTGGGCAGGTATAGCCCGATGTGGTTAATGATGAGATGAGGGGCAGGGTAGAGAGAGCTGCGTCTGTATGTGTGAATGAGGAGGGCAGACATTTGTTGTTGTTTTGGTGTAGTTACGGCCGACACTAATTGATTTTGAGTAATAAAATGCCTGTTTGAGACCAATCACTTGTTGTCCATGAACGTCCGGTCGGACGCCACATTAAATTTGCACATTTATATTTTTCCTAAATTATTTGGCGACCCCCAGAAATCATCTCGCGACCCCAATTGGGGTCGGGACCCCAAGGTTGAGAATGGCTGCTTTAAAAGACCTGCTGACCCGAGGTCCATCGCCTCTGTGTGGACATTTAAAGCTAAACTCAAATGTCACCTTTTCTCTCATGCATGCTTCCTGTGTTTTATGACTAGGAATTCCTATTTTTCTTCCTTGGTGCCACATTAAAAGTCTTGTCAACTGTAGTACATGTCAGCATTTTAATGAATAAATGAGTTTTGATTTATATTTTTTTAAGTTCACTCCTAATGTAAAGCAAATTGAGTTTCCTTTCAATTAATTGTGTTAATATTGCAATTGCTGGTACTGCTGTTAAAATATTACAGTATTGCTGTTACTGTGCAAATGAGGGCAGATGTACACAAGTACTCATTCGTCAAAGTACTCAATTGAGTATTGATCGAAAAAAATCAGAGTGTAACCCTGAATTTCCAATGAGAGCGCCATGCCACAGCAGCAGCTTGTACCAAATCCTAGATGCATCCATATCCATATCCAGCAGGTAATTGGATGAGTGTTCCTTCAATCAACATTCAATTAGATAATGCAGAAGATAGGGAGCTAGGTCACTTTGCAAAACAAACTCAACAAAATATGATGGAAATGGAGCGAGAATTTAATTGCTCTAGTGAAGTTTGTAGTGCTGATTTTTTTCATTTAATAACAAAATGCAGTCACAATCTGGTAAAACGTCTGCTAAAGCTGTTAGCCTCTATGCTAATGCATGTTCATGCAGTCACTTCCTGCTGTCATCTTGCTTGTAGCTCCACCCCCTTCTGTTTTAAAGGACTCTAATTGGTCACAGTCCTAGATCGGAACTTTGCAAGATGGGTCTCCCTGATTACAGACATTGAATCAGGCAGATCCAGCTGCTGTGCAAGGTTAGGTTTTCACTCTGTTGCAAGTAGTCTGATTAGTACCTAATTCAAACACTGGCCCCGTTTACATGGGTAGTTTTCCTCAGTCTGATTGAAATCGATCAGATTAAGTGAATCTGATTCGATCTGTATACATGAACTTTGAGTGAAGAGATCCAAGTTCAATCTGCGTTTGCATGGCCCCAGCTGAATCCGACTGTATTGTTTTTTTTTGACATGCGCAGAAGGTCCCTCTGCCACTACCTGCAAATGTGTAAGAGAAGAAGAGGTGCACTTCCTGCTTCCTGTTTACCTCTAGAAAGATGGATCCATGTCGTGTTTTGTTGGGGACGCTTATTGTGTAATGGTTACATTTACATCAACAATGTTTAACTCTTGTGGGGTTTCTATTAAAAAGTTTGTTTCCTCCACCGTCCAGTTCTTCTGTTTGTTCAGCATGTTTGTTTGGGTGCACATTGCGTACGTCACTATGTGCCTCTTACGTACTACGGAGCACCTTCCCAGACCGAATAATCCTCTCTATCAACCCAATCTGCTCCACTCAGCCGTTTACATGAAGCATGGAGCAGATCATCAATCGGCATAGACTACCTCTTACAATCCAATCCGAAATACAATCAGATCCGGGTGAATCCGATGGCAAAGGTGTTTACATGAGACATTTCTAATCTGATTGACCTTTCAATCTGACAGTAAATAGGATTTTTTGACCCATGTTAATGGGGCCACTGATTTGAATTTGTGACTAATGAAAATAATCTAACCGTCACAGTTTATCACATTTTGCCAATAATTTCTTGCTAAAAGGTATAAAACTCTTCTTGAAACATGTTGCCACTGACCAAAATGCAAAATTTGAGGCCAACTTTCAGTGACAGTTAGTCCAATAAGTCAGTTTTAATGTTTTGAGTCTAAATATATTGTTTTTTTATATTCTGTGTTTCAGACTTCAGCCCATTTGCCCCATTGAGAGCAGACTGCCCCCTCCTGAGCCGGAGCAGATCCCTCTGAGAACCCTGCAGTTCAAACGTGGACTGCTCCATGAACTTAGAAAAGGCAATGCTACCAAAGAGCAAATCCGCCTGCACAACCTGGTCCAGCAGCTGCCCCGGGCCATCATCATCGGGGTGCGTAAGGGGGGGACCCGCGCCCTGCTGGAGATGCTTAACCTGCACCCCGCTGTGGTTAAAGCTTCACAGGAGATTCACTTCTTTGACAATGACAAAAACTACGCCCGGGGCATCGACTGGTACAGGGGAAAAATGCCCTTCTCCTTCCCTCATCAGATCACCATTGAGAAGAGCCCGGCTTACTTCATCACAGAGGAGGTCCCTGAACGCATCTTCAAGATGAACTCCTCCATCAAGCTGCTGATCATCGTCCGTGAACCCACCACGCGAGCCGTGTCCGACTACACACAGGTGCTAGAGGGCAAGGAGCGAAAGAACAAGACCTACCATAAGTTTGAGAAGCTGGCCATCGACTCAAGCACCTGCGAGGTGAACACAAAATACAAAGCAGTGCGGACGAGCATCTACACCAAACACTTAGAGCGCTGGCTTAAGTACTTTCCAGTGGAGCAGTTTCACATTGTAGATGGAGACCGCCTCATCACAGACCCGCTCCCGGAGCTGCAGCTGGTCGAACGCTTCCTTAACCTTCCCTCGAGGATCAGCCAGTACAACCTGTACTTCAACGCCACCAGGGGATTCTACTGTCTGCGATTTAACATTGTCTTTAATAAGTGCCTGGCAGGCAGCAAGGGCCGCATCCATCCGGAGGTGGACATGTCGGTGGTGACCAAACTGCAGAAGTTTTTTCACCCCTTCAATCAGAAGTTTTACCAGATCACTGGTAGGACATTTAACTGGCCATGATGGTATCTGAACTCTTCTGTTTGGAGCTGGTAGTTTGGTGTTGTCGCTTTTTTAACATCAAGCTAGAAATCTCAGCAGTTAAAGCACTTTGATTGAATTTAGTACAAGAATGACAGTGTGACCAAATATGAAACAGGAAACCGAGTAAAGGATTTGTTAACATGTGCGAAACAAGAAGGAACCACGTAACAGTTTGACGAAAGGCTGGATCAGACTACATGAGTTTACTGTCATTGTGAATAAGGAGTTAACAATTACAAGTTCTTTTCTCTTAGCAAATTAGTGACCTTGGAGTTTTATCCAAGACTTATTCACAAAAACTCAAAATTTAGAAAGCAGCTGATTGGACGATCTTTCCATCAGTTACATCTACTATCGTCCAATCAGGTCATGTAGTACACAGGCACTACTGTTGTGGTGCAAAGTAGAGCAAGCTGTTGCCAAGACATGTCACAATTGGAATGAAAATATCCTCTTTATTAAAAAAAAATTTCAGTGTTTGTTTTTTTTATTTGATAAAGAAATGTGGTCCAGAGCTAACAGAGTGAAGCTGTTAGCATCTATGTAAGAGCAGTCACTGCCTGCTGTTGTGTTGCTCATAGCACCATCCTCCTCCTCCTGCTTTTCGGGGGTGCTCACAATCATCGTAGACCATTGCTTGGCAAGATGAATCTTTCATCGAATCAGGCAGATCCCCCTTCTGTTTACTCCAGAAAAATTTCCCTCCAAAATATATCCTCACAAGCCCCATTGGCGAGGCCTACCTCAAACTTTGTAAATCACAGCCCTAACAGATTGTTCTGTAATGTGGTACCCCAAACATTATGTGCTTCTAAAAAGAAGCAGTGTAACAAAGAGATTTTTCTGACACAGACAGCAGAGCGACGCAGAGAACTGCTATAAGGACACTCCATGTACAGCGCTGTATGTCCAAACAGTGAATGTAAACTACTACACAGTAATGTAGTAAATGTGTTTCCTCTACTGCAACTTTGATGTTTTCTGACAAAGACAGAAAATCAGGAGACAAATTTTGTGAATTCCTTTGGCTATTTGTAATCATTTCTCAACAGGAATAACTCCAAAACTAATATTAGGGGTGGGAGTCCGCCAGTGGCCCCTCAATACAATATTATCGTATTGTGATACTTATTCACAATACTGAGTGTTGTGATATATTGCGATTTTTGACCCTTTATTGTCTAAATTTGTTTCAAAAAAGAAAAAAAACTAATTATATGATATGGAAAAGAAGCATGTCTCAGTTTACTTTATGATGTCATTTCATTTTATTAAAACTAATAAAACTCACAGACTAATGTTCACTCTTAGCCAGTTAGTGCAGCCCACTCTGCTGTGCTCAGGCTTTCTTTAGCTTTGAGCTTCACTGCTCTGAGGAGCTTTAGAGATGCTGTTGTTGAAGTAAGACTTAAGAGATGGCAGCCAGCATCTAACAAAAAGCCCATGATTTCCACAGCATGGTGAGGCCTTCAGTCTTTGTACGTAAAGTTACTGGTAGATTGAACTATTTTCTCAGAATTTTGGAAATGGGAGACAAGCAAAGTATGTAAGTTGTTGACTGGTTTATTAGTGGACTTCCATCAGCTTTCACTGTCCCAAGGTAGTATCACATTAGGTGAGCCTTATGTTTTATTCTCAGGCATCCCTGTGTGTTATGTCCATTACGTGTGTCCCTTTCAAGGTCCAAAATAAGTTGGCACAGTAGATTTAAAGTATACAGTGCATTTCTTTCGCCTCTCTCCTTTGCAGCCATGTTTGTTTACTCTCCACCACAATTGTCACTATCTGACCTGGCTCAACAGCATCATCATGTGGACGTAAAGAGTGATTGTTTTACTCCTTCAGAACGAAAAGACACATTACAAGTTGGAAATTAATACATTAAAAATAGCTACACATGATGACCTTGAATCCAAAAAATATAGCCATGCCAAATATGGCTGTGGTCAAATATGGCTATGGAATTGCAGAAGCTTATCATAACAATGCCGCACCGAAAGTTAAAGGCAGTCCAACGAAATTTTAGAACGATTGACCTTTTTTTTGGCCGCAATTTTTTTTTGAGCTGGCAGAGTATATCCCCAACTCTTAAAGCTGGGGTTGGTAATCTGATTTAGATACAATTTTTGTAAATACTGGTTAAAGTGGTCTTTATGACCCGATGGCAATCAAGTCATGTGTTCTTAAAACAGAACAAAAAATATCTGCTATCTACAGCAGGAGTAAAACAGGGAAAACACCAACCAATAAGCATGCTGTGACACCAGTTTTTAAACCAATTAAATCCCGTCGCCATTCTGCCCGCCTCCTGCGCATACATTTTGCTGACGTACACCGACTCGGTGCGTGTAGTCGAGCTGAGAGGGATCAGAGTCCGGGGGAGAATGCTTACCTTTCAAGTTTTGTCTTTGAAATAAGGGAAGCCCGCTACAAGCTGTCCTACAACCCCAGACAAGCTCCAGTATCCCTCACATTTTAAGACAGGTGTACAAGAAATCTAAAATAAACACTTTGTTTTTCTAAGTTTGTTCTGCTGCTCTAGTCTCACGACAGCTGCCACCCAGGCTACTGCAGGTAGACGTTCTCGCAAGGTTTTTTCTTCTTCTTCAGTTTTACAGCGGTTGGCATCCATCATTTTGGAGCATTACCGCCCCATTCAGGCTACAGACAGAGTTCAGTTTGGAGAGGCAGAGGAATGTTTTTATTATTATATCGTCACACGGGAGATTAACAGGAGAATACAAATACAGAAGGACGTCGGGAAAGAGGATAAAATACGTAAAATACGGTAGTTTCATGGCTAAAACAGGAGACTTCACAGCTATGGGGAGAATGTCAGAGGAACTACCTATACCCCGATCAACATCGTGTTGTCAGTACTATCTAACTTTCCTTGTTTGTTTTTTTTTTTAACTTTACTATGATAATGTTTTGGTGGCTAGGCGGAGCCCTGAGGAGATGCTACATTTAAATTCATGCTAGTTTTCCAAAATTACCGACCCCAGCTTTAACTGAAATTATCACACTTGAACATGAAGTTCTGTTTGAGAGAAGCCAGTCCAAACAAAATGAGTCTGTGACCCTTCACAAGTTTTTTCTTCTTTTCTAAGAACAAGACTGCTAGCATCACTCACAATGCTTCTGTTGTAGCCATGATTGACACTCCTTGTCCCGCCCCCTTATTCCTTATGAGCAAGCAGCAGATAACATCATGACAACAGCGTACTTTGGGTCATACTTGTTGTGATGCCAGTCTGTCAACCAAAAGCAGGAAACAGCTTTTAGGGAAGATATTTAGACAAGATGTCTGAAGGAAAATAAATAAACCATGTAGTCTGATCCAACTGTTCGAGTCACTTCAAGGCACTTGATCCTGGAAATTCGCTCACCTGTCTGTCAGTGTTCCCTGAGAAGAAAAAACAACCCACACTGAGCTGTGTGATTAACTTAAGAAATTATTTTTGTCGCTCTGTCAAGACAACCACACTGACATCTATGCTGTTAAGATAAGCTTTAAGTGTGATGCTTTTGTCCAGATAAAAGTTTGACGAGTGAAAATGTTCATTTGTTCCCCCATTATGTTTTCATTGGCCAAATCTGCATGTGCAATCACGACCCTGTTTAACATTGTAGACTCATGTATCAGTGTCTTCTGTTGGCTCTTCATCTCGTTTCCTTTAAAACACACTTAATTTGATTTCCTGCTGTGAGCAATCCATTAGAAAGTGACCTCTGTTGATCCTCCCCCAACAGCCCACCCTGAAGATTAGAACAGGCTGAGTGAGGCTGAATCCATTTTAAAAACTCGAGATTGTGTTTTTAACATCAGTGCGTCTTCCCCTTGCCCCTCACAGCTTTCCATTTATTTGCTAAAACACCCGGCAAAAAGCCATAGTGATAAGAAGTTGTCCTCTGATGATTCCTGTCAAACTGACTGTTTCTTCTCTGATGAATTTGTCTGTTTCTGTGCAAATATTCATTCTGTATCATAAGTGTGTTGTTAAAAAAAGATTAAATTAAAAGAACATGTAAACATGCGTTACTCGTGTCAGCTGATTGTTTTGTTGTCTTCATCTTTTACATTACATTAGAGACAAATATGGTAGGGATGCACTTGTGGTCTGGGCATCCAGGAGTTCGTCACTACCATAAATTCTTATTTTCATTAAGAATATCATTGATTATACTCCTATGATCACCACAACCATTCAGACATGAGGACCCTCCTGAAAACCAGATGTAGCATCTCAAGAGGCTAACCTCTAATAAATCAGACAACAGGTCTATGGTTCTTGGATCTCTCACTAACTTTAGTCCTTACTTTAGTTCACTTGCCTCCTCTTACCTCCCTTCCTTCGCCCTCACACCCAACACAGCATCGTGTGGATTTGCTGTTCATCATGAGACTGGGATCCACATTCAAGATTTCCTGCTGCTTATGCCTAAGTCACACATTCTCGTTTCTCATAGCGATTGTGCACGACTGTACATGATTGACGAGGCTGGTGTGATCGATCTAAAACGGGATGAAATGACTGTCTCACCCCTGGACACACCCTATAGATACACCGCCAGTAGCGCTTCTACAGCGCTTCGGGTGTGTTCGTCCCGCTCCAGTTAGGTTAATACAGCGATATGATGAGGATTCCATGAATTTCCATCCTGCTGACACGATGTCAGCCGCCCTCGAGCTCAGTTCGCGTCACGTAAGCCCCAACTGAGCCCCGTCGCTTGCGCCGTCTTGAACGGGACACAGTCGGGGTACAAACGGATACATCCTTGTCAGTTGTTCTAATAAAGCTTTCAGGATTGAGCCACGATCAGCTCGACTGAGCTCCGTACATGCCACGCTAATACCGTTCGCATTAGGACTGCATTAGGCCTCCATTCACGATACTGAGAGCGGCGATTCTCCACGACAGTTTTGAACTGTTCAAAAACTGTCGGGACCCTTCCATGTTCCCCACAGTTCATCCACAACTATACAACGCTGATCCAGACCAAGTAGCGCATGCACCACGACCAAAGCACGTTTTATCAGGATTATGACAATCGTGCACAATCGCCATGAGAAACGAGAATGTGTGACTGGGGCTTTAGCTGAAAGTTTTTTCTTGAGCCATGATGGAGGGATCCATGATTGGCTATATGGATTCATGTTGGGTGTTGGATGTATATATTTGTATATATATGTATATGTGTATTTTATATGTATATATGTATCTATGCATATATGTGTATCCATAAAATGAAGAGCTTTATGCTCTATTGTAAAGTGTCTTGAGATAACACTGTTATGAATTGGCGCTATACAAATTAAGATTGATTGATTGATTGATTAAATGAGTTGATGCCAGTCTGTTAGCCGTTATTTAGATAGAGCAGGAAGCAGTGCACAGTCCAGGTGTGAATATTTCAATATGTGGCAGTTTATTTTCAGTTGCTGGGGTCACAGTCAGATTCAAATTCATTTTTGACTCAGGCTGATTCATGATCCAGTTTATATTAGCGCACATTTCTATCAGTGTCACAATGACTGGCAGCTTATGGTTGACTTTAGAAAACAACTCCGGTTCCCAGAGCACACAAACTTCACTGAGACCAGACGTGGCCGTCCTGTCAGAAACATCAAGACAGGTAATGAACCTGGATCTCTGAGCCCTGAGAGGACGGGATGGAGGAGGCTGACAGGAGGAAACAGGCAAAATATGCTGATCTCATGGATCATCAGACAGGTACATAACTGTTGGTCATTTTTCAATAAAAAAACAGAAATGGCTTTCATGCATTTTTCCTTTAAGTCCATTAAAGTAAAAACATGGCATGCTAAAAGATGACTTTTGGTCCATTTCTGTGAGGAAAAAAATGCCAGAACATGTGTTTTTAGGCTTTTTGTCATTATTTGCTTAAAAATGCTTTTAAACATTATCCTGGACTTGTTTTGCAAAAAATGTCCTGAAACAACAAAAACTGCAAAAACTCAGCATTTGGGTCTTTAAAGATGCTATGAGGAGTTTCTAAGTAATTACAAAATAGTCTCACTTTTAGATATATGCCTGATCTAAATACACACTTTAAGATGAGTTGTATAGCATCAAAATAGGTTATCTATAAATGCTATTCCTTAGCTAAGTGGTCTGGTCGGACAGGGCTGGACTGGCCTGGATACTCAACTTCTGGAACAAGACAATTAAAACTAGAGTAAATTTATATTATTCGGACACGTCTTAGAGCACCGGGCTGTAAGTAGCGATATATAGCCGGCTACAAAACTACAATACTAAGTTGTCCAAAAACTGCTTGTTGTCACACATCAAAAACTACCGCTACGTAACTAGAAAGAGATACATTACCTCGTCGCTTTGCATCCTGTAAGTTGTTGAAAAAAGAAGTTGTAAAGCAATGCAGAGTTCTGAGGAAGGTCCGAGCTGCATTCATTAGCATCACAACAAACGCACGCTTTGGCTTGGGTCACGTCTTTGCGACAGTCGCCGCCCGTGCTCATGGGTAGCAGAGTCTTTATGTCGCCAGAAAGAGCTTCTCCTCATAGCACCTTTAAAGCAGAAAAATTGCATAAATTTGCATAATAATTTTGGTCTTTTTTCTACTTTAAAAGTGGCATTTATATGTTATTTTTTGCCTGTAGATTTTAGCGATAATATGACACGCTAATGACTTTCTGGTTCAATTTTGTGATGAATAGAATTATTCAAAATGTGACCTTTGGGGCCTTTTTCAGGCAGGAAATTGTGTTTGTATAAGAATTTTGGTCATTTTTCACTCCAAAAATTGGTTTACTGATTTTCCTTTTAGTCATTTTTTTCAAAAACATGACATGCTAGCGGATGACTTTCTGGTCAGCTCTTATTATGCAAAAAAATAAGCTGAACATGATTCAGGGTAATTTTTCTGGCAGGAAATTATATGGGTACATGACTTTTTATCAATTACTTGAAAGCACCTTTTAAGCATGTATCATCTTTGATAATTATTGCAAAAACATGACATGATAATGTTTGACTTTTTGGTCAGTTTTCGTAACAGCAAAATCTGTGAAAAAACATTATGGGCCTTTTTGCTGAAAAACATGCAATAATGCATTTTTTCAATCAACAGGATATTTTTTGCAAAACAAGTCCAGCATAATAAATGTTTTAAAGCATTTTTTAAGTAAATAATGACAAAAAGCCCAAAAACACATGTTTTGGCATTTTTTTCCTCACAAAATGGAGACATCCCAAACCATAATTTTTAAATCTTTTTAAATTTGTCCAGAGTTTTCCAAAAGAGGCATTTCAGTGACCTAAAATGCAATTTATGAGTGGACTGATTGGAGAACCTCAATTTTTAAGAATACATGCCTACTTTTGAACATGGTCTTAGACATCATTAAAACACTTTTTTAATCTTTTTTTGGCACTTCAGTTCTGGGAAGGACCTGCAGGTTGGACTTATACCATCCACTTCTGCCTCCTTACACGGGGCATCCTCACAATGAGATATAAATAGTAAGTTAGTGGAACTAAATTTAGATCCACAAACATCTTTGACAAACTTTCAAGAGTGATAAAAGGAAAAGAAAAGTCTGAAGTATGTGTATTATTGCTGCTTAATCAAACTATGCACTTGTGAATTACACCAAAATTTAAAATAAAGAATACAAAATTATGCAAAATCTGAATACAGGTGTAATGCTAAATGTTCCCTTCCTCGGCTGTTTTGGATTTATGATGCAATATCTGAATATGGTTTTAAAAAAAAAAGGCGAAGTTAATATTTTCATGAAATTTGAGACAAGTGTTTGGGAGTTCCCCACCTGATAGCCGGGCATTGTACTGCAACCGAAAGGGTATCAAATTTATTTCAAATATCTGTTTACAGTAGCGGACATCATGCATGAAAGGGTTCAAACTAAGGCTGTCACTTTAGTGCATTAATTAGATTTATTAATTACACCGCAAATTAATGCGTTATAAAAATTAATCACAAGATTAATCATAGCACACAAACATTTTGATATTGTCCAGCTGGAGGACCCGTACATGGCAGTGGCACATGTCACTTCACACATGCGTCTCTAGTCAAACCAAACAAAGCCCAGGTGACAACAGAAATGGCATATTTAAGACTTAGTCTTATTTATTTTTGAATTTATTTATCTATATTTACTGAATTCTTTAATAATGCATCAGGCCTAATTGTTTTGCTGGATGTCCTCGACCTTTTTCTTATTTTGAATTTGATTTATGAAACACACTTAAAGTGTAATTTGAGTTGCCTGATTGAGCTTAGAATTTTCTGGACAAGTTTCCCTGACTTTGGTTTTATTTATTCACCAATAAAAATGTGGATTTACAAATCTTCACTTCTTAGTGTATTCATTTGATTATCATGCACTGTAATTTTATAATATCCTCGAATTCAAATTCTTTATTTGGGTACTTTAAGCAGATATGACATTAAAATGCGCTTAATTAGATTAATTAATTATAAATCCGGTAATTAATTAGATTAATTTTTTTAATCGTCTGACAGCACTAGTTAATACAAAACCAATAACTGGACAAAGACACAGGACAAAATAAACATGTCTAAACTGAGTATTATACAGAGGCCCAGAGAGACATGCTACTGTAATAATGTGGATTTGGTTAATTCAAGAGAATCAGCCTGTTATTCCGTAAAATGTTCAGCTTTGTTATTCAGAGAAATGATTTTAAGAAGAGACAAATGTCTTATAATCATGTGAAAGCTGAGTAACATGAGATATAACGATGTATATCCACTGATGGCCACAGAACACCATCGACTTCTCCCCTCCTGAAGCAGTAAACAGACCTCTGATCTTGTAAACGTGCTGCAAAAAAGCTGAAGGGCAAATAGTCAGTCAACAAAAGAGGAAAAGTGAGAGAGAAGTCATCGGACCGGCGGGACTTAGGCGGTCTCTCCCAAGGTGACTGGCAAACTGTGGCAGAGTTGATGCTGACATCTAGTGTTGTGTCAGAGAAGCTGATGGACTGCTGTGAATTTATGATCAGAGCAGTTTAGGAGGCAGTCGGATTTATTTATGTTGATAAAGACAAAGAAAAAGAGGGCAGGTCTGGTCAAGAAGGGGAGGCAAAACCACTGGTCTGGGTGACATGTATGAATTCTTAAATTGTGGATTATTTGAAACCACTAAATTCAGCTTGACCTGCTTTCAGAGTCAAGTGATGCCTAACACGTCGGTCTGACCTCATTTGTAAAGCCATTCTGTGGAAACACTGGACCACTTCTCTCTTTAAAGTCTGAGGAACAGACTCCACAGCCTTCCCTCCTCAGATTCTGCTCAACAGCTTGACCCCGAAGTCCAAACGAGGCTGAACAAGAAAGCTTAAAGGTTTTCTGCAGCAGCAATCTTTGGGTTGATTTTGAAATTTGACACTTTGCCCTTTGCACTGAAGGCAGTGTTGCCAGATTTTTCTACTTAAATAAGCACCAGGTCGATAAAAACAAGCCCAAACCAAACAACCTCCAGCATTTATTTTCTAATGTGATATATTTTTGTTTTTTTAAAGATAGTTCAGTATTTTTGAAGTGGGGTTGTATGAGCTCTGTATGGCCACTCACTACATTAGATGCAGTAGAAAGTTCTCTCCTCTCCCTCAGTAAGACACAGTCTGTAAGAGTCTGTGACGAAGAACCAGCCACAAACAGGGAAGTATTGTACCAAATACAAAGTGTATTTTCTCCACCTACAAGAACTCCCATCAAATAATAACACCACAGTTTAAGAGGACACTTCACATGCATGTTTTGAAATATTGGAAAATATAAAGTTTATCTGGACCTAACCGACTCATGTCACGTATTCCTCCGTACAGTGAAGCCGCTAGCAGCGCAATGCTGATACACAACAGTAATGGTTGTGTATGTGTGTGTGTGAGAAAGAAACACACACAAATGGCCCATTCCCGTTAGCCTTACTCTACTCTACTCGACTCTTTCCGGCTCTACTCTACTCACCTTGTGCTGCTTTTCCATTAGACCCAGTCACCTGCCCAACAGGGTGCAGCGTCGCTGTAAACAGCTGAGCGGCAGTGCTGTGACGTCATTTTGAGCGCGACACAACAATCTGTGGCTTTTTGTCACAAACCGAGTAAAAAAGGAAAGCAGAAGAAGGCTGCAGGTGGTAAGAAGAAATACCTCTTGAGAAGCACAGGAGAGTTTTGGAAGCTATACAACAGAATGAAGCCGAGGACGAGAGCAATCGAGCTGCAAAGAAAAGACGTATGAGGGTAAGCTAATGGTAGCTACCGCTAGCATGCTAGGTCGTTGCACTCATGAGTCGTCGATGACGACATTGTCTGACCAATCAGTAGCCGGCAGTCGCTGACGTCATCTTTTAGTATCGACTCAGCTCGCTTGGAACCAGAGCGGAGTAGGTACTAAAACTAGCTTGTTTTAGGAGGTACCAGGCTAGTGGAAACACGCTGCAAATCGAGTATGGCCGAGTAGAGTAGGGCCAAGGCATGCTAGTGAAAAAGGGCCCAAAGTCTGCAGTGTTATAGTAAACAGCCTCCTCGACTCTGCTTGTTGGTTTACGACAGATCATCATTACTTAAGGTTAAACTGTCATTAGGTCCTTCATGTTTTTTCCAGTTTTGCATGTGCATGGAACTTTATCATCGCTGTCATAATCACTTGATTTTAATTCCCTATGCTGTCTTTTTCCTAACACCACTAAGAGTCAAAACAAAATAATTACAATACTTGATAAAAGTTACACAAGGCTACTACTGGCATCTGTAGCCACTACCTTGTTATGTTTACATCAGTTGAGAGGAAAGCAGAGTGATTCAGCGGCTTGCGGCAGCGCTGTGCGGAGGAATATGCGATGTGAGTCGGTTAGGCCCAGATAAGCTTTATCTTTTCTAAATGTTAATGCACTTAAAAATGGGCATTGTGTGCCTTCATTGATAGGAGAGAGACAGTGGATAGGCTTGTGAAAGGGGGGAGAGGGTAGGGGAAGAGACTCTGCAAACTGTACACAGGCTGGACCCGAACCTGGGCCAGCAGAAGTATGTATGCTAAATGGGACGTGCCTGGTTGCCAACCACTCCGCCAAACCAGCACCCCAGTTAGCTGCATTTTAATTGAAACCAAAAAGTTAATCTTAGGGACACAAGATTTTAAGACTATCAATGTAACTGTAGCTGTGGTCACCCTGCATGAGTGGATACACACTGACCAGCTCTGTATTCATAATATTTAATCAACAGCACTAAAGAGCCGTTGATCATGAAATCAACACACACAACGCACACAACACTTCAGTTACTTCAGCTTTCTATTACCAGACTCTACTGAGCTTTAATGGACAAATATGGAAAAAAAGTCCAGATACTGAGAAGTTGTTTTAAAAAATCTCAAAAACATGTAGCTTTAGCTGAGTTATAACAAACCTCTTTCTATCACTGGGTAATACCACCACCTACTGTTTGGGAGTGCGTTAAGGTGGGACTGTGTGAAGAATCCCCTTCAAAATAAAGCACAGGATATTTTTCCTAACATGTTTTTTTGCCTTGGCAAAGGCTTGAAATCCCATTGGGAAGGGTCTGCAACTCACTTTGGGTCCCCTAGGGTTACCACCTTTTCTCTGAAAACATAACAGACATCTTATGGCCACCATGGACTAATGACCAGAGCACCAGAGGTGGTACAAACATGAATAACATAAATCAATTTTTTATTAATGATTCTTAAATGTTCACATCTGCAGATAAAAATGGTATTTGACAACTCTTGCCATGAAATACAAAAAAATTATTTTCTGCATTCATTGTCAGTGTGAAGTGTTTATAAAATAAAGCATTGGAAAAAGGAGAAAACCATCCCCACCCTGCCTTTGATAAGCTTTATTTTATAAATTAGTCACTCCAATCTAGAAACTGGAAGAGCTCAGAGTAGCTAAGTGCCAAATATAGGACTGTATTTTAAGAGATGGGTACAACCCTGGTCACGAACCAGTAGCTGAGAATCACTGCCCTAAGTTACTGGTATATATGAAGTTGATGTTTTATGGCAAAAAAAACTGGCAGCTGTGGTTGTCAGAGCCTTGCTGCAAAATATGGTACATTTTTTTATTATTACAGTAAAAGGGTATCAGTGTTTTTGTTTTTACAGTAAATGTTATAGTTTGCCACAGATAATTACAATTTAATTTACTGACAAAACACAAACATATAAACATGAATTCAAGACTAAGCAGAAAAGGAAAAAATTAAAAAAATGAATAAATCACAAATAACAAACAACGTGTACATTATTGTGGCAGACTTGTAGATCTCCTTGATATCAAACCAAATTGAATTTTTCCTTCTTTTTCTTTTTTTCTTTCCTTTTGTCTTCTTTCTTTAATTGCATAAGAAAGAGTAACAATAAAATAATAACTTAAGTACATTTGGCCTTTGGTTGTGAGGTAAAGAGAGGTGGAAAAAAGGGGACTGACTTCAGATTTAAGTTTTTTTTTTTTTTTCCGTGAAATTAACAGTACTGGTATCCTTTTTCCTCAACAAGAAAAACATTAATTCATTCATTTTCTATACCCCTTATTCCCTTCCGGGCCGGGGGAAAAC
Source organism: Scarus forsteni (assembly GCA_036419115.1). Taxonomy (NCBI): domain Eukaryota; kingdom Metazoa; phylum Chordata; class Actinopteri; order Labriformes; family Labridae; genus Scarus; species Scarus forsteni. The sequence goes on from JAZDUH010000135.1 coordinate 1,653,197, forward strand.
AAAAACATATGTACAATATTTTATTACTATAGTCTATGGGTCTGGCAACCACAGCTGGCAGTATTTTTAAATGTTTTTATTTTTTATTTATTTTACCGTTTCCATCAGCAGTTTAAACCTGGAGTCAACCACATATTAACATATTCCTCTGTGATTAAAAACTAAAATCATGTCCTAAAGTTGTAACAGCAGTTGTTTTAACACCATGTCCGTGGTCCCGGGCCGCCTCCTCTCCGCCCCGCCCCGCTGCAGCCGGTCGCGCCTCCCATTGAACACCAGTCTGCTCCGCTCCGTCGTGTCTTCCTCCTCCGCGTTGATGCCGTCCATCCTACTGTCCATCTGCTGAGGGCAAATTAACACCAACTCCCCGAGAAAGTGCTCCGACCATGGCTTACACCACCGCAGGCGGCACCAAGAAGAAAGTCTGCTACTACTATGACGGTACGGGACATCCTGGTGACTGAATGGAGGGCAGCTGCCTGCTAATGCTAACCGGCTAGCATTCGCTGTCTGGATAGCCGGTGCTCATAGATGTTTGGGCGTAGATGCCGCCCGAGCCGCTGCTGTTCAGGAAAGTTGACGGCTATGTGGGCGCCATCTTGGAGAGGGTAGTCACTTTGTTGAAAGAATAACAGAAGATTGATTCTTAATGATTATTGATGTGTAAATAATAAATAAGCATTTAATTACATCTTGAGAATTTGTAGACACTCTAGTATGGTAGTATTAAGCTGCAATAGGTAAAAACATATATTACTGACCTTTAGGCATACTGAAAAGAGGGTGACTCAGGGATGTACAGTTGTGCATTTTTACTGATATTAGAAATGCATGCTTCCAACATTGTGTTGCCAGTGATATGGTATTTTGTTGGAAACAGAATGTAAGCAAGGAAAGTAATAATCATTTTCTGTTTAAGTGATGCACAATATCATCAGACCAATATTGATATTAGCCAATAACTACCAAAACATGTTCAAAATCAGGCTGACTGTGATAATGACTTTGGAAATATCAGCATATTGGATGTTGGCAAAATATAATGTTCTGCATCCCTAGTCACTGGGACTGTTGCTCAATACGTTTAAGGTATTGTGGAGGCCAGATAACGATGTTGAAAGAATATACAAAGAATTAATTTTATGTAAGTGAAGTGGGGTTATATGCCTGATTCTAAAACAAGTCAGTGTTATTTTCCATTTTGACGTTTTCAGGCACGTTATTCAGATCTCCATCTTTTAGAAACAACAGTTCGAGCAGTGGTTACCCCTCTTCAAAATGGCGCCCGCGTCAAGCTGGAAGCAGCATCTAACGTGCGCATTTCTGTGACTGCTGCCGCTTGTGAATGTGTGGTGGTTAGCACGAAGCTAGCCTGATGCTAACGCTGTGACATCGCTTGAATGGCCTCTCTAGTGCAAACTAATGTCACCAAACTGGATCAAAAATTGTCAAATTAAATTATGAACAGCGTTTATGTCACAAGAGTGTGATATACCGCGCGAAACTTTGATAAATTACCGTTTGAGGGGTTATTAGCCCATTGTAATCCTCATTATTGTTTGAGCACTAATTGCAGGTCGTGTGTTCGGCTTTGTTTACCGTATTGACATTGTCAGACTGTAAAGTAAAGAAAGGAACTATGAGCTTTACACCAAGACTGTCAGAGTTTGAAGTTTGAGGCTCGAAAGACAAAACTGCAACTATTTTTCACACAATGTGCTCAGGCCTAATTGATTGAACTTAATGGAGTATGAGTGTTTCCGCATCCATGGATCCAGATGAGAGGATTTTCTCTGAACAGCGACGGTACTGTTGGGGTAAAAGGCTCAAAAACAGACATTTAACATGTCAAACTCAACATTTAAGGCCAATAAAGGAATAATTTGGCATATTATGTTCTGAGCTTGCTGGTTAATAATGGAGTAGGATAAAAAAAAGGGTTAGTGACGTCACAGTGGTACAGCTTCTTGACAAGAGCTTCTGTTTGAGAGTTTTATGTACAAACGATAATGAATCTGCAAACACCAGGACTGAAGCTGCAGCTAAAATGTGGAAGTATTTGACTGATGGCTTTTGTAAGCTAGTGGGAGAAAGGTCATGATCTGTCTTTACCAACAGGGAGAGAAAACAGCAGCTAAATAACTATTGACTGAACAGAGAATATATAAAAAACCTAACATGTATTGATTATTTGTGTTGAGATACTCTCGAGGAATTTAACTGCAAAATAGCAATACTTTGTTATTGGTATTATTTCTGTCACTGTGACAGTAATGTTTGTATGTTGCAGAGACCATGCTTAAACTGATAAGAAGCTTTTTTTTTTAAACAAGGGATTAATAATAATTGACTCATCCCAATATCTGATATTTTTGGACAGAGTGCAGTTTCCACCTACCGGAAGTTGACCTATTCCTTATTCTGCAACGTTCTAGTTGTATTAGAAACAGACGTGAAACATTGTTTTCCTCTCTTTAAACGATACTATTGGTGTTTAAATGTAGACATCAAGTCAATTTTTTATATTAAACAATTATACCAACATTTCAGATGCAGTTTAACAGTATGTATTAGGGCTGGGTATTTTCAGCAACCCCATGATACGATACGTATCCCGATACACATAAATTGTGAACATTGACTGCGCTTTTATCAGAAGTCCAAGCAACTTTTGTTTTTATTACAAGAAGAAAAAGAACATTACCCAAAGTGTACTTAGAACAACTGTTCAAATATTGAGGCCGTATCAATTCTATAGAATCTGTCTGAATTAGAACTGGGCAAAAAATTGATTAATTCGAATTATTTTCTGCAAAAGATTAAAAAAATTAAAAATCAAGATTTTTTTCTTGCCTTAGTCTAATTGTAAGTAGTTGCGATTTTTTAAAACATAATTACAATTTTCATGACGGTCGACCTTGTAGGGTTTGCATAAGCACTTTTATAGGCTTGTATTTGTTAAGTAGATTTAATATTGATCAGAGTTTCATGCTAATACTGTAAAAATACCTCAGCCTTTTAGTGTTTATGTAGACAAACCTGCCTATGTTTATTAAAGCTTTAGTTAGACTTTGACTTTAAGAGGGAAACATTTAGACAACATTAAGGCAAAACTTGATTTGTTTCATTTTTATGTCACTGGGAGTTTTGTTTCTTTTAGGGAGGGAAAAATCGATTAAAATCGTAAATCCAGTGTTGTTGAAAATAATGGGGGATTTAATTTCTAGGCCGTATTGCCCAGCCCTAGTATGGATACACGTATCCCCAAGAAGTGCATGACGATAGTTTGCCATATCGATATTTAGAGCACAGGCCTAGTATATATGTCTTATGTATATGGTCGATATATAAGCAGAAGTTTTCATATCTGCTGATACTGATATTTAACTTTTTAAGCTTTTATCTACTAATACTGATGTTGAACTGATATTATGTTTCCCTGTTTGTTATGCATATGATAAAATGGGTTCTAAAGACTATAAAGAAAAAAACTATTAATTGAAATGCTTTTAGTTTATTAGAATAGATATTGATTTATTATGATACATATCATATTGATGGATTCTGGCTGATACATATCCAAAAAAATGACATGGCAACATTTTAAACCTTATCGAAAGATGAGTCCAATTTAACCAGTTCAGCCCCTGTTTAAGCGTAAATGACATACTCACAACAAAAGAGAGTGTATCTCTGCAACCACAAGGTCTATTTGAATAATTTAACTTTCATAATAAAAGTAAGAGATGTGATGTAGAATTATTAGTATATATGCTACTGGGACAGAGTAAATGAAAATAGAAGTTAGAATTATTTGAAGAAATTAAAGCCTTCAGTTTTTCGATGGAGGGGTTGAGTGATAAGAAAACTGGATCAATATTGATACAAAACAGATTTTTATATTTTAACATCTCTTCAGTATATTGTTGACATTAATATGAAAAATAAAACCATGGTAAAAATCAGGGGAGGAGAAAATCAAGACAAAATTGCTGCTGTATTGGTTCATCAAACTTTGTTGAAAGTTTATTTTGCTGTTTGATTAAAGAAGGTCTTTGTGTAAAATTCTACAAGCCAAGGAAAAAAATAAATTAATGTATGAAACTTGTCCTGTGAGCTAGAGCTGATCAATTATGGCAAAGTCATGATCTTGGTTATTTTCATAGATATTGAGATCACTATATTATGAATGGATTCTACTTATTTTTGTTCCACTTTCTTTTGTAATATTCTGCTTCTGTGTTGTTATATCCTTTCTTTTTGGTAAAATGTATGTCATCATTTGATTCTTTTTGTTTCTCTTTAATATGCCAATAGGATTTCATGTTTTTTTCTGTTAATTTTATTTGTATTTACTCTTAAGATGAGGTTTGCAAATTAGCCCAAACAGGGTTTCTACCTCACCTGCATGTGTGACTTGGGCGTACTCACTCTTTTGTCAAGCTTTTCTTTTAATTATGTACAGATAAATGATAAAGATGAACCAAAATATCAATCTCTAAATCTCTACAGCCCAGTTGTCATTGTTGAGAGAGATATTAATTGTAATTGAGTTAAAATTCAGCGAATCATCCAGCCCTCATGTGAGCACCAGCAGACGCCAAACTGTTGAGTCACTCAAGTCTGACACATGAGGTGTGCCAACGTTAAATTGTATTTTAAAAGAGAAGAATTTTTACATTTATCTCCTGTGGAAGGAATTGGTGAGGTAATTGATGAGCAAAAGAACTCATGATATCGATACTTTCTTTTAGGATAGATTTTAAGATTCTTTTACTGTTTTTTAAAGCTCTTAATTGTCTTAGACCTTCCTATTTATCTGATTTGATTTTACCGTACAAGCCCATTAGAGCCCTCAGGTCTTCAGGAAGTTCTCTGTTAACAGTTCCCAAAGTTAAAACAAAAACTTGTGGTGAAGCATCTTTTTACTACGATGGCCCCCGCTTATGGAGCACCTAATGTTAATGTCTTTAAAAACAAACTCATAACCTACCTTTTTAGTCAAGCTTTTACCTGAATTACCTTTTAGTGTTTTTATTCATTCTACTTACAGCCCACTCTTTTATTATTTTATCTTATTTTATTTTTTATCTTTTTACTAGAGCTGTCACTTTAGTGCAATAATTAGATTAATTAATTCAGCGCAAATTAATACATTATAAAAATTAATCACAAGATTAATCATAGCACACAAACATTTTAATATTGTCCAGCTGGAGGACCTGTACATGGCAGTGGCACATGTCACTTCACACATGCGTCTCTAGTCAAACCAAACAAAGCCCAGGTGACAACAGGAATGGCATATTTAAGACTTAGTCTTATTTTATTTTTAAATTAATTTATCTATATTTGTACTACATTCTTTAATAATCCATCAGGCCTAATTGGTTTGCTGGATGTCCTCGACCTTTTTCTTATTCTGAATTTGATTTATGAAACACACTTAAAGTGTAATTTGAGTTGTCTGATTGAGCTTAGAAGTTTCTGGACAAGTTGCTCTGACTTAGGTTTTATTTAGTCACCAATAAAAATGTGGATTTACAAATCTTCACTTCTTAGTGTATTCATTTGATTAGTCCTGCACTACAATTTTATAATATCCTAGAATTCAAATTCTTTATTTGGGTACTTTAAGCAGATATGAGATTAAAATGAGATTAATTAGATTAATTAATTATAAATCCGGTAATTAATTAGATTAATTTTTTTATCGTCTGACAACACTGAATTTTACCTTTGCTATTTTTCCTTATTTTATTTTCTAGTTTTTCTATCTTATTTTTTATTTTAATTTAGCTTTATTTCAATTTATTATTTATTCTTATTATTTTTTTAAATTATTTTATTTAATTTTATTGTATGATATATTAAATTTTGCACTTTTAACCTAACCTCCAGTGTTTTCTCATTATTAAACCTTTAAGATGGCGTTTCCTCAGTACGTACTGGGTACATCAGTGTGCTTTATTGTCTTTTTTTTATGATGCTTTTAATCAACACTGTTTATGGATTGCGGTGTGGGTGGGTTTGGGTCATATATCCTTTATTTTAATTTATCTGTCTGTTTGTAAAGCACTTTGTGCTACATTTTTTGTATATAAAGTGCTATATAAATAAATAAGGGTGCACCGAACATTCAGTGGCCGAATATTTTCGGCCGAATAGTGCAAAAAAAGCCATATTCGGCCTTTGGTGGAGCGAGCTAATAACAAGGCCGAATAGTACCCCCCCTCAGTAAGGGTCAGACACTCTCTTATCCACCCTGCCGAAAACAACACAGTCACACGGGGTTAAACTCTTGACGAAGCTCCACTGCACTCGGCCGTATAGCGTGGATGAAAAGCCGACGGCTGAGCCCGCAAATAAGTGAAGGATGAAAGACTAAACTATATTTCACAGAACAAACAGCCTGGTCTTTGAATTTAAGTTTGCCATCAGCGGTGTAGAACCAAAACTACTTCCACACAGCTCTCCACAGAACAGTTAAAGCCCAGATTAGAGCTGTTTACGTCCGCTCCGTCCGCTCCACTCAGAGCGGGAACTCTTTGGCTCGAGAGAGCACCGGATGTGTCTGAGGGTCAAGCTGCACTCACAACGCCCTCTGTTGGACGGAACGGTCCACTGCTCCAGGCCTGATGTGTCGCCACACTCAATATTTTACATTCATATTTATTTACAATTCCATTACGGATATTTATTCCCATATTTGATCGGTTATTCAGATATTGAATATAAAGTGACAGCTTTAAAGCAGTATTGTTGGTATTGTTGGTCTATTGGTATATATCCATCAGTGTACATTCATATTTTTTAATGCATGTTTTGTTTTGTTTGAAGGCTTAATATGAATGAAAAACTTTGTTGGGCTTCTTTTGAAAAGCAAAGGCTACTGGAATATTAAAAAATGTCATAACATTTAATAAACAATTACTTTCTTTTAAAAACATGTCTAAAAATGTACTCTAAACTATTAATGTACTATCAAAAAATATGGTGAACTACTTTGCCGCCGCATTGGATATTCGGTTTGGTATTCGGTATTCGGCCCAGCATTTATTTATTATTCGGCTTCGGCCACAAATTTTCATTTCGGTGCATCTCTATAACTAAAGTTTGATTGATTGATGGAGCTTTTAACGATTCACAACTGGATTTGGTTTTCGATTCACGTCCCTATTAGTCTCTTTAATTGTTTTTAGATATTTCTCTTTTCAACGTAACCTTTTTCAGGGACGTGTGAGTTTACGCTTACCTTCATTATTGGTCTTTTTGAATATGATATCGATGTTGTAGCCTGGTAAAGCTTCAGAGCACCAAATATTACACTGTTTTCTGGTATATTTCTCTCCTGCTATACTTGATGTAAATAGCATTCCCTCATCCACAACATATTTATTCACCTTTACAATAATAAAAAAAACTCAATAGCTGTCCACAATTTAGGTCGCGGTAGTAAAAGTGATTGTACTATCATATATTTGGATGTTCCACTCTGCTCACCATACAGGGAATGAAGCACCCCCAGTATTTTATGATTATGTGCTGTAACAGACTGTGCTTGTCTTCTCAGGCGACATTGGAAATTATTACTATGGACAGGGCCATCCCATGAAACCACACCGCATCCGGATGACTCACAACCTGCTGCTGAACTATGGACTCTACAGGAAAATGGAGATTTATGTACGTTTATACCGCTACAAAGACAAAAAACATGTTGATAATCTAATTCATTCTAAGATGCACTTTTTCTACAAAGCTGAGCTGTGAAAAACACAAGCACAGCTGTAGATGTTTTCTTCTCCTTGTGGTTTTTATGCGACTCGCTCTTGTTTTCAGAGACCACACAAAGCCACTGCAGAGGAGATGACAAAATATCACAGCGACGACTACATCAAGTTTCTGCGATCGATCCGACCAGACAACATGTCCGAGTTCAGCAAGCAGATGCAGCGCTGTGAGTGGTTCACGACTTTGTTCATTTGGCACTTTTTGTTGATTTTTTCTGTCTTAAAGCTGTCTGTACATTTAGATTGAGTTAAGAGATTTAAACAGACGAGCAGCAAACCCTGATACTGTGATCTTAATCCTGCAGTCAATGTTGGAGAGGACTGTCCTGTGTTCGACGGCTTGTTTGAGTTCTGCCAACTTTCTGCTGGAGGATCTGCTGGTGAGTAAGAAGGACGTGAATGTCCTGTAGACTATTCAGCTGAAATAAGTGTGTTTTTGTTGAACTTTTTATTAGTTTTTTGATTTATAACATAATTATATACTTGTTTGCAACACAAATCGTGGGAACAAATTCAAACAGACATATCTTTGGTTGTATTGTGATTGCCCAAAGGAATTCTCCCAGTACCCGTCCCATCCAAATCATCCCACCACTGGAACATTCCCTCAAACCCAGAGGTTATAGGTGCTCTGTAGTGAGGATGTTTGCATTTTACCCTAAAGTTGATATAACCTGAAGGCCTGAGGGAAAGGGCGTATTCCTGTATCCATGTACCAAGTCATCATTGCCAAAGATGAGTGTTTTTTTATGCGTTCACCAAAATTGACCTTGTTTTCCTGTTTGTATCGTCTCAGCTGGCTCAGTGAAGTTGAACCGGCAGCAGACGGACATTGCGGTGAACTGGGCTGGAGGACTTCACCACGCCAAGAAGTCCGAAGCTTCTGGATTCTGCTACGTTAATGACATTGTTCTGGCCATCCTGGAGCTGCTCAAGTGAGTTTAACATCAGCTTAAAAACTTAAACCTTAAGACACCTACACACTTAACGCGACCTGAGCGACCACTCTCCATGTAAAGCCAATGTACAGTCGGGATGGAGCGGGGTTAACCCTCCCGTGATACTATGGATGGAATTTAAACTCTTCTGCTGACATTGTGTGTGGCTGTGCAGCGACAGCCAATCAGCATTGTGGAGGTGTGTGACACCCATGACAGACTGTTTTTTCGGTTCACAGAGTGACAATCCATGTCGGTGTGGGAAACATTAGTCAGTGAGGACATTAGTTCCGCCTAGATGCAGAGAACTCGCAGATGCTGCTGCTGCAGGGCATCAGCTGTAGTGTTTTGTGGTTGGTAGGTGAGTGAAAAGGATGCAGGTGGAATAATGTCAGCAAATGCATCATACGATATGGTCGCGGTGAAACTTGAGGCAGGCGTGATGTCACTGAGCGATGGTGACCAAAATGAGATATTTATGGACAGGCGACGCGACTTGAGTCACATAAGGCCCTTTTCCATTAGCCCGTCTCTACTCCTCTCGCCTTGTGCTGCTTTTCCTTTAGCCTCAGTCGCCTGCCCAACAGGGTGTAGTGTCGTTGTAAACAGCTGAGTGGCACTGCGATGATGTCATTTTGAGCGCAACATAACAATCTGTGGCTTTTTGTCACAAACTGAGTAGAAAAGGAAAGCAGAAGAAGGCTGCAGGTGGTAAGGAGAAATACCCCTTGAGAAGCACAGGAGAGTTTTGGAAGCTATACAACAGAATGAAGCCGAGGATGAGAGCAATTGAGCTGCAAAGAAAAGACGTATGAGGTAAGCTAATGGTAGCTACCGCTAGCATGCTAGGTCATTGCGCTCATGACTCATCGATGACGACATTGTCTGACCAATCAGTAGCTGACAGTTGGTGACGTCATCTTTTAGTATTGACTCAGCTCGCTTGGAACCAGAGCAGAGTAGGTACTAAAACTAGCTTGTTTTAGGAGGTACCAGGCTAGTGGAAACACGCTGCAAATCGAGTAGGGCTGAGTAGAGTAGGGCCAAGGCGTGCTAGTGGAAAAGGGCCAAAAGTCGCGTTTGGTGTTGAACGCAGCTTTACGCCCATATTTATCTAATCAGCTGAAGAACACTGTCTAACCTTGGAGTTTGATTTTTAAGACTCCGTGGATGATTCAGTCTCAGCACAAACACTCAGTTCCCTGTTTGGCTGATTCCAGCTTTGTGTTTGTGGTTTCTTTCTCCAGGTACCACCAGAGGGTGCTGTACATCGACATAGACATCCACCATGGAGATGGAGTGGAGGAGGCCTTCTACACCACAGACCGAGTCATGACCGTGTCCTTCCATAAATATGGAGAGTATTTCCCTGGAACTGGAGACCTCAGGGTGAGCATCAATCTCTGCCCTCTATTTATCTTCCATCTTTAGCATCAGTCCATTAATGTGTGGGACTTTATCCAGGTAGTCTGTCATTCAAGAAGAAATACTTGAAATGAATAATAAATGAAGCTTTTCTTTGTGTAGGACATTGGAGCAGGAAAAGGCAAATATTACGCCGTGAACTTCCCCCTGCGTGACGGCATCGATGATGAGTCATACGAGCAAATCTTCAAGCCTGTGAGTATGATGCTGTAACATGAAGATGAATGTAAAAGTCTTCACATTCTGCTCAATTTGCATTTCAAAATGGTAATACCTGAACCATCTAATTAGGCCATCTCTTAATTCAAAATATAACCATGTTTATTCAAGATAACTACTCAGACCTTAATTCCAGGAGAACATTTTTACATGAGCAGAGTCTTAACACCGACCTTTTTTGCTTGTAATTCTAGCTTCTGTTTCCAATAACATGAAGATATTTTCAGCCATTAGGCATTTTAACAAGTTTTGAAACAATTTCAAGGTTCAACTAACAAATAAGTACAAAAAGTAAAAGCCTCAATTCCAATACAGTTGGGATGCTTAGGAAAATTAGAAGTAGATCATAATACAGTGATTTGCAATTTTTTTTTTACTTTAATTGACTTGAATTCATTACAAGGACAAGATATTTAATGTTCAAACTGACTAGTTTTTTGCAAATATTCACCCATTTTTAATTTGATGTCTGCAAAACATTCCAAAACAGCTGGGACAGGGGCGACAAAGGACTGGGAACGTTGTTAAATGCTCAAAGTTAACCTTTCAGAACATCCCACAGGTGAACAGGTCAATTAGAAAAGGGTGAGTGCCATGATCAGGGAATAAAAGGAGCATCTTAGAAAGGCTCAGTCGTTTATGGGCAGATGGGACGTCACCACTTTGTAAACAACTGTGTCAGTAAATAGTCCCAACAGTTCAAAACAAATTTTCTCTACATTCAATTCCAAGGAATGATGGGATTTCATGATCTATAGTCCATAATATCATCAAAGATTCAGAGAATCCAGAGAAATCTCTTCAGGTAAGAAGTTAGGCCAACATTGAATGCCCATGACCTCTAATCGTTCAGGCAGTGCTTCAGTAAAAACTATCATTCTGTAAAGGATCTGATCAAGTGGGCTTAGGAACTCTCTTCATTTAACACAGTTGGCCCCTAAATCTACAAATGCAAGTTAAAACTTTGCCATGCAAAGCCAAAGCCACATTTCAACAACACTCTGAAGTGCTGTTGGTTTCTCAGGACATGAGCTCGTCTGAGATGGACTGAGGCAAAGTGGAAAAGTCTGCTGTGGTCTGAGTCCACATTCAAATTGTTTTTGAAAATTGTGGACGTGGTGTCATCTGGGCTTTAGGAGAAAAGGACGATTCAGACTGTTGTCAGAGCAAAGTAAAAAAAAAACAGTAATGGTATTGGAATAGCTTCGTGCCCATGGCATGGGTAGCTTGCACATCTGTGAAGGCAGACAGGTACGTACATACAGGTTTTGGAGCAACGAATGCTGCCATCCAAGTGAAGTCTTGTTCAGGGATGTCCCTGCTCATTTCAGCGAGACAATGAGAAGACACATTCTGCATGTGTTAGAACAACAAGTACCGGACCAGCCTGCTTACAGTCCAGACCTGTACCCCATTGAAAATATGTGGACTGTTGAGCAACCACAGTAATACGTCAAGTAATAATGGAAAATAATTTCACCTACAAAGCTTGAGCGGTTAGTTTCTTAAATGCTTTTTGAGTTGTTAAAAGGAAAGGTGATATAACACAATGGTAAAACTGCCCTTGTCTCAGCTTCTGGAAAGTTTTGCAGGCATCAAATTCAAAATTAGTAAATATTTGCAAAACAACACAAACAAAGAAAGTAAAAGTTCAGATGCTGTTCATCGTTCCAACTTCACTGAAACTAGGGTTTGTGTTTGAGTTTAATATTTCTTAAGCTAGCAGCTATCAAAGTTAAGATCAGGTTTTTGTTTTTTCCATTTCCACATGAAGTACAAGAAAGAAAGAAAGAAAAAACCTATCATGCAAAATGGCAATGAGCAAAATTATTGTAAGAATAAAGCTCAATAAAAAAGTTTTTAAAGTAAGTTATTGCAGCAGAAAGTTGAAAAACAAAATAAAGAACATGAAGCTTCAGTCTTAAATGTTTTAGCTACAGTAATCTTGATCCTCTGGAGGACTGAACTGTCCTTAAAGACGTCCTGTTGGTGATTTTTGTGCTCTGGCTCCTGCAGGTGATGGCCAAGGTGATGGAGATGTACCAGCCCAGCGCTGTGGTCCTTCAGTGCGGTGCAGACTCGCTGTCAGGAGATCGTCTCGGCTGCTTCAACCTCACCATCCGCGGTACGAAGGCGCAAGAACTCATTCTTTGGAAACTGAAGTAATACACCGTGCTACAGGTCTTGAGGTTTCCCTCTTGTTCTTTTTAGGCCATGCCAAGTGTGTGGAGTACATGAAGTCATTCAACCTCCCGCTGCTCATGCTGGGTGGAGGAGGTTACACCATCCGTAACGTGGCCCGCTGCTGGACCTACGAGACCGCTGTTGCTCTGGACTCAGACATTCCTGATGGTTTGTCCCTGATTTTATCTCCAAATAAGCATGACAGTGGATAAACTGAGTAACAGCCTTACTGCAGACTGATTCAGCAAGCAGTCAACAGGCTAGAACGGGACTTCTTAAATTTGTCCTTGGCACCCAAGAGTCTGATTACTCATCAGGGTGGTGTGTCTGCAGTGACAGTAAGATTAAAAGGACTGAGGTGATGAAGTTCTGGTGTTCGCCACATACTTCAGTGGAGAAAATAACAAAAAAATATAGAAAATAGAGCGTTACTGTTATCTAAGCATGTATCTACCACATACCAAGTTTCTTAGCATATCTTCATGTACACTCACGAACAAAATCTTAAAGGAACACTTTAGCTCCACTTGAGCTTGCCCACCGCTACTTAGATTAGCTCAAACACTGATAGTCAATGGGTAGCGTTAGCCTGCCTCTGGCTACAGTCATCATAAAAACTCTTCAGCAACTCTAAACGGTGCTGTGTGCTTATTGTGACTAGGTTTTGACCTCTTTATGTAATGTCATGGTTTATAATCTTTCTAATATCTTTTACTCCTAAACAGAGGCTTTGTTTTATTGAAGGTATATTTGCTGCAGTTTTCATGAGATGTGATGATCGCGAATGAGTCAAGTCTTTTGAAGAGCTCTTTTGAGTGAACAAGAAGAGACGACTCGAGTCGAGCGAGTCGGTTCTCTTTTTTTCTGTTTTCAGGGAGTTTTCTGAGTTATTTTTAAGCTCTGCTTAGAGCCTCTTAAGATCCAACAGTGCAAAATGCAAATTCTTGCAATTTTCCAACTGGTCCTAGGATTTTGATTGGGAGTGTGTGACATTTCCAAATATTTTGCTTATAAATAATACTGTATTTTTCGGACTATAAGTTGTACCAGACTATAAATCACATTTAGTTAGTGAGCTGATAGAGAGGTGGCTGCCTTGTTTGAAGCAGTAACACCAAGAAGCCCCCCTGTCTCATTAATATTCATCTCCTTGGCAACTTCCAGTGCGTGGAGACGTATCTGCTCTGTTAACAATTTTTTCCCAACAGCACTTTGTTCAAACACCTATTTCTGGACTCATTCCTCCAGCTCTGGCCATCTTGTTTTCGACCCGCAATTAGCTTTCTTCGTTTTGTTCATTGCTGTAAGAGTGACCTCTGCTTTTTGTCAGTCCCTCACGAGTTTCTCACTCACTTTATTTCTGCTCGATTACAAGGGATGGGAACTGAAACCAAATTACACTTGAGAATCATTAACAGCTCCATCAAAGAATCGATATCATGAGTCTTTTTGCTAAGTGATTCCTTCCTCTGACAGGGTTCAGAAGTTCAGAATTCTGGCGTAATTTTATACAAAAGGCGTCTACTGCACAACCTTAAATGAGCGGAAACACCAGCAGCATGCAGAAGCAGTTATCAATGCTGTGACATGTGTTTGACATTGTTGACACTGAAAATCTACAAGCCAAATTTGCCCAAGTGGAAATCTGCAGAAATCAATTAGGGAATTGTTAAAGAATTGGATCGATTAGCAGGATTGTTAACAGCACTGGCATCAATAAAATCTTATCAGTTCTCATCCCTATTGATATCTGCTGAATATTTTACTATCTGCAGTTTGTTATCCGTGGAATAGGATTTTCAGTAATGTTTACCCTTTGTTCATGTCAGTTAGTATGGATTAATGTTTTAAAATATGTTAATTATGTATTTATATATCTTTTAACTCATTTATTATTGAGTTTTGTTTTTGTAACAATTACAGTATCAGGGCATAACAAAAATCCATCTCATTTGTCAATCCTCGTCACATCAATGTCCTTATTGTCCAGTGAGAGTGGTGGTGTCCTCTTCAGTCCACCTGACAACAGTCCATTTTCCCACTTTTCCACAAATTGTGATTTTTGTAATCTTAATTTGTGTGTGAGTTTCTCCATTACATATATTTCCTCGACAGTGCACACCCACTGCTCCCCAGTTGGTGGTTCTACTTTGTACCACAATCTGGTGATTACTTTTTTACTTGCTGATAATAGTATTTTAACAAGATACTCATCCTTTTTTTGTATTATATCATGAGACAAATTCTTCAAATACAAGATCTTACATGTTTTGGGTATCTGATATCCTAATATTTTTTGCAGATTTTGCCATATTTCTTCCCAATACCCTTTCAGTTTCGGGCATGACCAGAATATATGTGAGTGGTCTGCATCAACATGTTGACATGATCTCCAGCACAGCTGCTGTGTGGATACAAATTTCCTCCTAATCTTTGGAGTTATAAAAAATCTAACAATATTTTTCTTGGTAAACTCTCTCCAAATTCTGGAGCTCGTGGCCGTGCACTGCGATAGATTCTGTATATTTTAATGTTTAAGTCACACCTGACTATAAGTTGCAGGACCAGCCGACAATGAAAAAAGTGTGACTCAAAGTCTGGAAAATACGGTACATAGTGAAGTCTAGATTAACCCATAAGTGGAAATGTTTTGTGCTGCGGTGCTGTAAGTGAACTGTGATCTCTGCTGCCACTTTGTGGCACAATATCAATGTTTCATTAGTAATTATTTTAAATGTTTATACTCCACTGAAACTTGAAGGGCAGTTTCTAAATTTAACAAGTTGAAGTTTGCTAACACTCATGAATGAAAGTGTATCGAGGCCCCCTCTGGCTTGACTTCCCTTCCTCCGTCTCCTTTCATGTTGTTTGGGAGGTGGGTGGAGCTGTTTGGAGTATTTGAAGTTGTCTTTGGAATAAAACAATCCCATACTCCCCCTGGAGAGGCACATCCTGATAGCTGCCTCCCTCTGAGTGAGCTGATTCAGCAGACTGTCTCCTCCACTGAGGCCGCCTAGCATAAAGACAGGGAGTGTAATCACGGCCTGTCCAATGGCCCAGCAGTTCTCTTAATGGAATTTCAGGACATTAACTGACCTCTTCACTCACTCTAATCCATCCTCCCCTCGGTGTGGGTTATAAAACTCTATAAATCATATTAACAGGTGTGTTATTGCTGCTTTTTCATCCCAAACGACTCGTAGTTTGACACTCGCTTTTATCTGTGGGGTATAAATCTCTCTCGGCTGTTTGCTTACTTTCTCTCTGATGTTTCTATCGCAGAGCTGCCGTACAATGATTACTTTGAGTACTTCGGCCCCGACTTCAAGCTGCACATCAGCCCCTCCAACATGACCAACCAGAACACACAGGAGTACATGGACAAGATCAAGTATGTATCCTCAATTCTTATCCCTGTTTATGTATATCTGCTGCTGTAACAGAGCTGAGACACAGTATTTAGATTTTGCCTCTTTCCACCATCAAAACTAACAAATAAGCCTGTCAAGATAACAAATTTTGCTGGACGATAATTGTCCAAAAAATTATTGCCCATAAACAATACTATTGTCAATATTATTTGGATTTTTTTCATATTTTAATTAATGTAATTATATATGTCATAATAAAGTGAGAACACCATCAAAAGCAATAAACGTTAATTTCCTAAGAGTATTTACTGTAATTGGAAAGTCAAGGTCTTTTAAATAAAATAAATCAAACAATATAATATAACAAAAAAAGGGAAAAAACAATGAAAATGAAATGGACTCTCTTTTAGGAAAAATTGCATGTAAATAAAAATAATTGTACTAATTAAAAACAATAAAAAATGGGCTCTGTCTCTATAAAGAAAAAAAAACTCCAATAAAAACACACACAACAATAAAAACAATAAATAAAGGGGAGTTTATACAAGTCCTGAATTGTTTGTGACGTACTTTCTCCCAGTCAATTTGTCACTACTTTCAAACAAATACGACATATCAGCTCATCAGTTTTCATGAGCTCACACCTTGTCCATTCTGATTAAAACCAAAATATTCCCACACTGGGGCTGAACCATAGCTTTTGTGCCACCATTCAAATTAGTGTTTGTTTCCTCGTTACTCCTCGGGATGCTCACTTCAGCTCTCTCTGTGTTCACACGCGAGCGGCCCCGCCTCTCCCACAAAGATTGCATGAGGGACAGATGCTCACTCCGCTATAAATCCGCTATAGAACCGATGCACCCCGGTGTTAGAAAGATGGACAGAGTGAGCCATCTTCTCATGCAGCCTCTTTGGTAGAAAGAGAGGAGCTAAACAAACATGCATGCACGTGCCAGTTTATCGAGGCCAGCAAACTTGACAAGGACGTTTTTATTTATCGTGCGGTTAATTAATTTATTGATTATCGTGACAGGCCTACTATCAAATAAAAGTCACTTTGTCCAACAATCTAAACAGCGTTTTGTTAGAGTAGGAGTCACCTCACAGCACTGTTGTCAGGGTTCCCAAGCATCCTGGAAAATGATTTACCAATTTTCCAGTCATGGAAAACTTATTGAAACATATGAGGGAATAGCCTCCTGGAAAATGATTTATCTTTCTTTTACCTTGTTATAGAACAAAAATTAAACATAGGAAATTTAGTAAAAATGTACTTAGCTACACACCTAGCCATAAAATATGAGTAGATAAACTAATGCAAGGAATAAAATATAAAAATTCAAACCAATGGTGAAAGAAAATTGCAAAAATAAGTTAGATTACTTCAACAGTAAATCAGTTAATGAAAAGCAGGGTAAATAAAGTTGGTAAAAAAAAGTATAAACCATGATTTTACAAGAGTAAGACACTACATAAAGATCAGACTAAAGTGATAATTAGAAGGCAATGTTTATGCTGGAGAGTTAAAAATAATCAATTTTTACATTTAATATGATTCAATGGAGTTAGTTGGACATTCTAGTCATTAACTTTTAATCTTCTTTTTTTAGAAGGCTAGATTAACCTGAGAATCGCCCACATCAAAACTGTAACTTCAGTTGGTTATGTGACACTGGAGTCTGTGAGCATGATTGTGCAGTCCTGTGATAAATTTGTCATTATTTCTTAGAGTGTCTGATATTTCATAGATTTGTTAAAAATGTACAAAATGTAAGGTACAACTGTTGAAAAGGAAACTGCAAAGTGTGTGTGTGGGTTTTGGGGGGGGTCTCTCCAAAGGTGTGATTGAACTCAGAAGGGATTAAAGTTCTCTGTTGTGGATCTGTGTGAATGTGTTTCATTTTCACATCGTCTCTATTTTAACGCAGAGCACTTTTGAAAAACGTAAAGGAAAAAACTTTCTGTTTCTGGTGACAGTGTTGTCGTGTAAATGGGGCCCCAGTTATTATTTGTTAGAGTTTTATGCATCATGAGTTCAGCATCAGCATGGGACACTTGTTGCCATGGAAACCATTGTTTTTGGCTGTTCAACCTGTTGGAAAATATCTAAGATATGGTAAATATCTGACCAAACTATCTCATTGCATCAAAAACATGTCCAAGAGTCCTACGTACTCTACCTTTTGAAGTGCAGATTCATCAAATCCTCCTGTTTACGTACTCATTTACTTTCAGTGGTGCTAACATGTTCCCCCGTTAACTCGAGCGCCTCGCCTTTGTCTGTGATTGTTCAGGCAGCGGCTGTTCGAGAACCTGCGGATGCTGCCTCACGCTCCTGGAGTGCAGATGCAGGCGATTCCTGAGGACGCCATCCCAGATGACACAGTGGACGAGGACACCGAGGACCCTGACAAACGCCTGTCCAGTAAGCAGTGTTGATTTTGGCAACTACTTACTTTTGTTAATTGTCCAAGTGTAAAGCATGACTTCAGAAAATCAAGGATTAAAAGAATGCCTTACACTTTACACTCCATATTTTAGTCGACTAAATTTACAGTAGATTTCATCGACTAAAACAAGACTAAACTTGAAACTATTTAGATGACTACATTATGACTAAATCTTAAAGACATTTTAGGCAAAAGACTCCTAATAAGGCTGAATTATAAAGTGCTGTCAAAATTAACATTGTCAGTAAGACATCCGTCAAAATAAAATGGAAAAGGATGGATTCAATTCTTTCATTGTGCTATTATCCCGCTAAATCTTCCGACCGTTGTCACATTTCCGCCTTTACATTTATTTTGACGATTTTATTTTTGTCTTTATTATATTATTGGAATATCTATAAATGATTAAATATATTGTTAGGCTAGGACTTAACTCATTGCATTGATTATATGAAAGGCAAATGTATTTAACATTAAAGTGCTTTGTCTATTTTAGTTCTCTGGTAGAGACGACGTAGAGCTCTGTGTTTTGGAGGCAACATGTACAGGAAATGCTGCAGTGCTCATTTTGACAGCTTGTTTTAATTTAGTTTTAGTTATAGCCTGTCTAAATTGTTTTAATTGTAGTCTAGTTAAAGTTGATTAAATCTACTGTAAACTTAGTCGACTAAAATATGGAGTGTCAAGTGTAAGTCATTTTTATGTTTCCTTGAATTTCTGAAGTCATGTTTTACTCTTGGATAAAATGAAACATCTAAAACCCTTTATTGAATGTTAGTAAAGTCTGAATGTCTAAATGAACAGAAACAAATGTTCCTTTGTGTGAAATGCAGTCTCCTTTATTTAGTCCACCTGGCAGAGCATCTCAGTTACAATACCAGAACTGACAACAAACAGTGAACCTGCTCTACATGAATATATCAATTCATAAAAAGAGCAGCTCGGATTGGATCACTCCACAACTTATCCCACCACCACCAAGCTAAGGCAGCTGTGATTGGATGTCCCTCTGAACTCATCCAACCTTTAACACAACCAAAGTAGCTGTGATTGGGGCTGCCAAAATGACTATTTTGATAGTCGACTAGTCAACCACTATTTTTGCGATTAGTCGACTCGTCACATCATGCATGAACTGCAGTGTACTGCACCAGCATGCAGCTGGTGGCTCAAATCGCTTACAATGTGCACACCTGGCAGCTATGGCACCTGTGTAGTTGTGCATGCACCACATGCGTGAGTGTATTTGGGGGTGTGCTGGGTTGATTCCTGCAGGCGTGATAACCAGGAAACTGGGGTGAGGAAAGGACAAACTACCAGCCACACTCATGTCTTGCTTTGTAGTGGGCAGCTGGGTGACAATCGTGGGATTCACACAAGTAGAAGAGCGAGCCCAAAGTCACTTTTAATGAGCCGATTTGGCAACACAATAACTGTTGTCTTAGTCTGCGCTTAGCCTGCTCCCTTACGCTTTCTGCTTCCTACACAGCTGTTGCAATAACCTTTGTTCTAGTAGATGCACAAAAATAAAACACTGAAATCAGGCACATATTCAGGGACAGCTTTAACCGGGGACGGGTCATCCAAAACAGTGACTGTCCCCGGAAATCTGGCACGTCTGGTCACCACACTGTTGATGCTAATGTTAGCAGCTAACTAGCCAATTAGCTTATCAAGACGACCGTCCCTCCTCATCAGAAATTGAATCAGCCAAGACGTGCTTCTTTTCAGCTGCTTATGCACCGTCGTACTGCCATGGGAGGACAGTTCAGCCTTGCAGATTTTGCATTGCACATTCTTCTCTTTTTTTTTGGTAAAATGCTCCCAAACTTTCGAGCTCGGTTGCCGGTTAGCCATGACACTGTTTGGGCAAAACTCTTCTGGTAACATCATGGCTGACCCTGATTACCATACCACGACTGCACATGCGTCAAGGACAGAAAGGCAGAAAGACAGTGGAGGTACAGTGGCAGTTTTGAGAGGAAACAACACTTAGAAAATAAAATGACAGGTCGACTAGTGAATTAGTCGTCGACCATTTTGATCGTCGACTTAGTCCTAGCCGTGATTGGATATATTCCTAACTTGTCTCTACTTCCTACATGGCCAAATTAGGTCTGATTGGATTAAGTCTCTGTCAAACATTTTAGTCTAGTTTTTATTTGTTGATAAAAATGTCAGTTAATTTAGTTTTAGTTTTCTCCATGTACACTTGCTTTTATTAGTAACTGTCTAGTTTTGGTCAGGGGAAAAAAGGTTGTTGACAAAAACTATGATTGAAATTATGAGTCAACAAACTGAACACTGCTGTGTTGGACTCGGTGAATATCAGTCCCATGCTGACATGGTTTAAATGTGCAGCCAAAACAAACCCAAACCGTCACTGCAGCTCATCGAATGTTCGTCTGCAGGTTTTCTGCCTGTCACTCCACTGACCAGCACGTGTTTTGTGATTTCAGTCCGGGCCACAGACAAGAGGATCACCTGTGATGAGGAGTTTTCGGACTCTGAGGACGAGGGCGAGGGGGGCAGGAGAAACGTGGCCAATCACAAGAAAGGAGCCAAGCGGCCCCGAGTGGATGAAGAAAAGAAGGACGGAGAGGAGAAGAAAACTGGTGAGTGCTCCTGGGAAGAGGAAGGGATGCCACACATAGTAAATAATCATTTTTAATCTTACGTTTTTACTTGAAATGTTTTGTAGAAATCAAAGAAGAGGATAAGTCAAAGGACAACGGCGCTGAGAAGACCGACTCAAAAAGGTGAAAACATTTTCAGGAATATTTGCACATCATAAACTCGTTATTTTATGTTTTTGTTCTTTTTATTACATTTTCTTCAGGCCTGCTTCACAGTAATAAATGTGATGAAGCTTCATTTCAGGCCTGGACTCATACCTGAGCTGTTTCTGTAGAACTACACACTATGAGAATGTATTTTAATGATAATTTTCTGCTGATCACAAACAGCCCATCCTGCACTGGATGGAAATCCCTCTATGTTTGTTGATCAAGAACTTATTTGCAATTAGAGGTTTTAACCATCAGTTTGATCATGATGAATATCGATACAGATTCTCTGCACAAGGAGAAGACATCTGCTGACATCTCGAGCATATAACAGTACCATTTAGAGGCCTGTGATCTCGATTCTGTGCTTTTTATAAAAGCAGTTTGGAGTCTTTCACTGCTCATGTGCTTCTGTTTGAATTAGAAAACATTAATCTTCTTTTAAATGTAATGCCAAAAAGAATGGAATTTTACTGTTCAGGGCCTGATTATTGCTGTTAGAGTATATTTTATGATGTTTGATATAACTTTGAATTCCTTACCATGTTATAAACTTGCTTTAGTTTGCTGTTTAAAGGGACTGTGAGGAGTTTCTAAGTAATTACTTAGTCACTTTCAGATATATGCCTGATCGAAATACACACTTTATGAGTTTTATAGCATCAAAATAGGTTATCTATAAATGCTATTCCTTAGCTTTGTGGTTGGGTCAAACAGGGCTGGACTGGCCTGGATTTTCAACTTCAGGAACAAGACAATTAAAACTAGTGCAAACTTTTATTATTCGGACACATCTTAGAGCACCGGGCTGTAAGTAGCGATATATAGTTTTCCAAAAGTTTTCCAAAAATTGCCTGTTGTCACACATCAAAAACTACCACTACGTAACTAGAAAGAGATACATTACCTCGTCGCTTTGCATCCTGTAAGTTGTTGAAAAAACGAAGTTGTAAAGCAATGCAGAGTTCTGAGGAAGGTCCTTATTGCATCCATTAGCCTCAAAACATACACACGTTGTGGATTGTCAAGGTCAGTGGTGCTTTCCAGTTGTAGTCAGAAGTAGGAATTTTGAGCTCCAAGTAGGAAACTGCAACTGGAATGTCCCTCAAAGTCAGAATTTCCTCCTGGGAACTCGGTGAAACCTCGCCACCCCCGAGTTGACAATGGAAGATGGATACCCCCAGTGTGAACAGTTATTTAGCTCCTGTAATAATCAGTTTATTTGCACTTCTGACTGGGGTGTGTCGCTCTAGATCAGCTGTATACATAGTGTTGTTAGACTTATATTCACAAAAATGCTGCCATAGTGATAATCACATTCTTCATGTGATATTTGTGAACAACAACACAGGGCGTGCTAACAACAGCTAACAATAGCCTGGTAGATCGGCATGTTTTTTTCTGACTTCATCTGGAACACCGATAAGTCGGAGTTGATGTCACTCCCAGTTCCGAGGTTACTTGAACGCAGCATTACGACAGTCGCCGTCCTTTTTTATTTAAAGTCTGAATTATTGTCAAACAGCTGAGTGCGTGAAGAACATCCTCTTCATTCTCCCTAAAGCTAAGGTGCTAGCTTTAAGCATTAGCTTACCACCGGCCTGTTTGGGCTCACAGAAAAACAGCGCTGCAGTGGGAATTTCAAAATAAAGCTGTATGGCGTAACCTCTCTGTTCTATTTTAACTTTGTTAGTCCTGCCTCTTGTTTTTATTTTATTTTTATATATATGCATATATGTGTATACATATACATATATATATATATATATATATATATATATATATATATATATATATATATATATATATATATATATATATATATATATATATATATATATATATATATATATATATATATATATATATATGTATGCATATATATATATATATAGATACATAGATAGATAAATTAGTGCCATCAGACGATGAAAAAAAATTAATTACTGGATTTATAATTAATCTAATTAATCACATTTTAATCTCATCTCTGCTTAAAATACCCAAATAAAGAATTTGAATTCTAGGATATTATAAAATTGTAGTGCATGACTAATCAAATGAATACACTAAGAAGTGAAGATTTGTAAATCCACATTTTTATTGGTGACTAAATAAAACCAAAGTCAGGGCAACTTGTCCAGAAAATTCTAAGCTCAATCAGGCAACTCAAATTAGACTTTAAGTGTGTTTCATAAATCAAATTCAAAATAAAAAAAAGGTCGTGGACATCCAGCAAAACAATTAGGCCTGATGCATTATTAAAGAATGTAGTACAAATATAGATAAATAAATTAAAAAAAATAAAATAAGACAAAGTCTTAAATATGCAGTTCCTGTTGTCACCTGGGCTTTGTTTGGTTTGACTAGAGACCCATGTGTGAAGTGACGTGCCACTGCCACGTACGGGTCCTTCAGCTGGACAATATCAAAATATTTGTGTGCTATGATTAATCTTGTGATTAATTTTTAAAACGCATTAACTTGCGATGTAATTAATCTAATTAATGCACTAAAGTGACAGCCTTACTTTAAACACAAGTTCAATTTTAGTGGACTTACATTATTACATTTATTATAAAAATGATACTTACTTTTTCCATTTCAATTATAAAATGTTAACAAGCAGTGTTACAAAAATACATTTAGATATCTTAAACACCATTGTTGTATTATGCAGTGCTTAAAAGTGTTTGTGTTCATTCAGAATTTAATGGGGAATTTTGAATTTTGCATTAACTTGCGGTGTAATTAATGAATGTAATTGGCACTAAAGTGACAGCCCTAACACACACATATATATATATATATATATATATATATATATATATATATATATATACACACACACATATATATATATTGTGGAAAGTTGATCAGCTGATTTATTTTGTGTTGTTATAGCCCTTTTCATAGTAGATGTAGTTCAGTTTTTCAGCATCAGTCACAAGTTTTTTATGTCTGATATCAGAGACTGTAAAGGTCAAATACCCAAGACGCATACATTTGTGTCAGTTGAGCAATAAATTGCTTAACGTTAAATGAAAAAAATTAAAACTCATCCATGTAAATTAGCTCTTCTCCCTCCCCTATGTAAATGCTTGATCTGAGGAGGAGGGGAAGTATGATAATGAGCTCTGTGCTGATTGGCTGCCCAAATAACGTCTGATGGGAGAGGAGGAGTGGTAACAGGCAGCGGAGCGGACTTATAAAGCTGATCTCCTGATCCCCAAATCCTTTTAACAAAATTAAAGCAAAGAAAATCAGACCTTTAACGCCTGTTTATATTTAAGTCACTTCATTTATACCTTCATTTACATTTCTGTGCTTTATTTGTATTAATTTGCCTGTCACATCTCATTTGCAGTGTGAAGACCGAGCAGACGAGCAGTGCCTGAGTTGTTGGCTTCATCCACAAACTCAAACGAACGGTGCTGTCCTCTTCCTCAAGGATCCAAACTCTCCACTGAATCAGAACCAGAAGCATTATATTTATTATGACTCTCCATTTTCTACTTGTAAATCTCTTGTGAATTGTAAGCGTCCCTCTTCGTGTAGTGTGTCGGCGGATTGCTAGAATCCACAACTTGAATTTACCACATAATGTTTGATACCCTTTGAACCATTTTGTTCCAATGTGCGTGATCTTCTGAAGGAAAACCTCGAGTTTTTGTTTGTTTTTTTAGGCAGCAGTGGGTAAACCTGTTAGATGATCCTATGATGATTTCATGTCTAAATTTTAATATTTTGCATTGTCAAATAAAACTTTTTATACTACTTCCTTGAATGTGTTGTTCTTGTTACACAATACCTTGATTTTTGCTGCTGTGTGATGACAGAGTTTGACCACACGGGGGCGTTTGATCAGCAATCAGCACAGCGAACAAGGCAGCTAGGTACGGCAGGTTTATATCAAATTAGTATGGCTAAATATACTCTAAAACCTCAATGTAAGCGTCTTTTGATATATTTTACCTTTCTCCGGTGGCATCGGGATATACTCTCCGTCTTCACTCTCTAAAACGACGCTTTAAATCGGTCTGATCGCTCCAGAAACCGTGAGGCCAGGATCGCTGGCTTGAACTCCTGCACCAAGAAAATTGAAATAAAATTAAAAGATGAAGCTTTCATTTGGATTTAAGGTAAGCCGAATTGGCTAACATGCTGTGAATATTGGCTGCATTGAGTTTCAACAGTTTATTACGCCTATTTTTATGATCACGCTTGATAATGTATAGAACTGCTAGATTTGTAAATGAGGTTTGGTCTATGAGAGGCAAAAAGATGTCTCTTGAGGCTGGAGAATATGGTATTTAGAGCTGAATAATCCGTCCAAATGAAGTCAGCTCTTTATTCTAGCTTCTATTAGCTTGTTTCGTGTGATTAAACATGTAGATATTCCTGTTAAACCGGTATAAAGGTCCATTAGAGGACAATCAGCCATGTCGAAGGTTAAAGATGACTATCACGGAAGCAAGGGTAATGCTCATCTTTGGCCACACGGGGGCGACCTCACATCGCTCATGAATAAGCTTTGCCCACTGGAAGCATTGACTACAGTGAACATAGGTGAATTTAATTTATATTTTAGTATGCATAAATCCATCAGGAAGGGCTTTTTTTTTAGGTTCTGCAAGCCTAAATATTTTCTACTGAAGTATTCGGCAGACAAACACCTGCAAGAAAACCTCAGATTTTAATAATGACAATCTATCTGTTGGTATTTGCCTACTTTCCAGTACAGCCTAATTGATAGACTTTCAGTTAGTCTCAGATCCGTTTTCTCTACCTTCATTTAAAGTATGCCGAATTAAAAACAATAGTCTAGAGGTGCCACACACAAAATAAGGTATGCTTTTTTCTTCATTCCCTCAGTTGGACTTTGAATTTATTAGTCCTAGAAGACTTGATTGCTTGTGTGGGCATAAGTAATACTTGGCAACAATGATGATAACATTCTTAAAATATTAACAGCATAATATGTTAATTTAAATGCATTAAAAAGTAACTGTCAAAAATTTCTTGCACATAGTGATTGTTTGTTTAGGGAGATTTTAATAAAAATCCAGAGTGGAGACTCTCAGACAGCCATGCAGAGGACGGATGGTGGTTTCAAGTCTTTCTTTTTTTCAAGACTGATAAAGGGAAAGTTTTAAGCTTATTTTAAGCGTACATGGTTATTTGTAAAGGTTTATGTTATCCATTAAAAAGCAGTTTTTTGGCTTTATCACTGGTAGATTGTAGGTCTGTGCTGTGTAACAAGTTTTTGATGAATGAATGCAGTGGACACATTGTAGAGGAAAGCTGAGGAACAACCGTAGTCAAGCTGTAAAAAACACAAAACATACAGATTATTATCCTGTTTGCTCGTGCTACAATCTTTGAGGTGATGTTA
Organism: Scarus forsteni; assembly: GCA_036419115.1. Classification (NCBI taxonomy): domain Eukaryota; kingdom Metazoa; phylum Chordata; class Actinopteri; order Labriformes; family Labridae; genus Scarus; species Scarus forsteni. The sequence goes on from JAZDUH010000135.1 coordinate 1,679,758, forward strand.
CAAACAGTTTCATAGCAGCAGTAAACAAACCGTGTGCTTTACGACTCCCTAGCAACCAGGGTCACCATAACAGACACGGCATGCTGTAAACAGTTTATTTTTATGTTTCCAAGGGAAATATTTATGTATACATATATATTTACCAGCTGCCATAAAATGAACAAAACTTTGTCATAGAGCTGAAACGATTCCTCGAATATTCGCGAGTACTCTATTACAAAATATCCTCGAATTAAATTTTGTGCCTCGAAGCCTTGTTTAATATATAATTATACATATAAAATATATATCTGGACTACTATACAGTGCACAGTGTTTGACACGGACGGTCATTTCTGTGGCACAACGCGCCTGCTACCTCTGCTGCTGCGCGGCTTGTAAAATCATGAAGGAAGAGAAAAGAGAGGGACAGAAAGGAGAGAGTCCACAGAAGAAATGGCAGAGAGTGTCCCAAGTGTGTGGTCACTACAAGAAGGGACAAAAAGAAAACACAGTGCAGTGTGTCTGATGTCAAACAGAGTTAGCCTAGCACGTAGCTTAGCATGATAGCACGTCGTTAGGGCTGCAACTATTACTATTACAGCATTTTAAATATGCTCATCACAGACATGCGTCCTCTCTCCATGGTGGAGGACACAGGATTTAAGAACATGATCAAGGATTTCAATCCAAACTACACAATGCCCTCCAGAACACACTTCACAAATATAATTGCAGAATTATATTACTGCTTTGTAAATCAGTGTTCTATTGGCTTTGTTTTAAGCCAGTACTGGTTTAAACTTTGAAAGTTGTTTTCTGAGGAATAAACAGCATTTGGTTGCTCATTTTGAAAGCCCTAACATGTTGCTTTGTATACAATTGATTTATTTGTTTAAAAACAAAAAAGTATATTTTGTTAGAGTACTCGAGTACTCGAAGAAATAATTGACAAAGTACTCAATTCCAAAAATACTCGATAGTTGCAGCTCTACTTCCTCATTAAACGTCCATCTTCTCTGAGAAGTCAATCAGACAAGACATTGAAACTATAAAACTGATCCTTCTGTTTATGATCTATTATGTATTTAGTATTTATAAGAAATAATAATGTGAGCTTCAGCTTTAATTTTGAAAACTAGAAATTTTAAAATGTATGTGTAACAATATTTTTTGCATTAAAAGTAACATTTCAGTTTAAGATCCTCTCCCAGTCATTTTGTTATTGACAAAAAACAGTCCAGTTTTCTGAACATTATAACAATATATGTTTAAACTTAAAGAAACTTACTGCCTTCATTTTAAAGAACTGGAATTGTCTACTTGTTTATCCACAAAGGAGATAAAAAGAACATTTTAAAGTAAGAACAGCATATTAAACACTAATCAAACTAAAATAAGCTGTGAGCTGATGGATCACAGCCGGTTATTAAAGCCCATTTAACTCCAGGTTAACACTGCTGTTCTTCATTCAACCAAAAGGGGGCAGCAGAGCACAAGAAACACGGTTTTTCTGCAGAGTAATTTTATTCAGAGAAGTCTGGGAGATTTAAAAACTGCAAAGTAATGACTGTTTCAAAAATGAGCGTCCTGCCTGTAAACAAACGGCGTGTCTCAGCAGAGGACGTGTTTATGTTTTTAATAAGAGGAAAAGAATCAGAAAATGTCAAACACTTGAATTCAGGGTCATTTTATGGAGTTACTCCTCCTGAAAACCGAATGCAGACGTTTGAACCTGTCACACCCACAGGGAAGAACAAAGTCCTGGAGTTTTATGACTTTCAGTCATGGTGCGGCAGGCGATGAAACGAAGGGCAATACAGTTATCAAAACAGATTTTATATAACAGCCAACACCTCCTGATTGTTTGTTTGTTTAATGCTTAACCTTAACTCCACAGGTGATCTGTGAAAGCCTTTTCAGTTTAGTTTAGTGAACTTGATGCCAATATTAAGTTATGACACAACAAAGTCAGAACATTTCATTCCTGCAAGAAACAGCAAAAAAGCCAAAATGTGTTTTTATTTATTTCTTTATTTAGTTTTTGTGGTTCATGTTGAACCTGTTAAATCAGCGGGCACAGTTCTGTTTGTTAAGACTGTTAAATGTTATTCTGTTTAACAGTCTTCTCTTCAGCGTGATCAAATCTCCAATATTTTATGATTGATGATATAAAAGAGGACTGAAACCAACCAACAGTCATATTTCACCGAGCTGTCTCTTTATTTTAGTTCAAAGTTCACATGTTGAACTGTTAATCATTCCACCAATGCACAGTCCATTAGAGCTGTTCCTGGTTGTAAAGGACACTAATCAGACTTTTCGGTGACATAATAAAACTTTTATTGTTAGAGGAGATAAATAATTGACCAAAATAACCAGTCCAAATGTTCGTAAGGAGTGGAGATCATGTGTACTGACAGTTTAACGTACTATGTTGCTCCACCTCATCATCTCTGAATTTGAAAAACAACACAGTTCAACACAATAAAATTCAGTGTAAGTTTGATATAACAGAAATAAGTGTTGTGCTTCTTAACACAAACTTAAATGAAGCATCAATATTCAAGTTTTCAAGAATATGTTTAACTAAACATATTCTTTTTATTTTGGGTTTGTGTGTGTTTAAGATCATTGTTGTCTTTGTAGACTTTATTTAAAAACCATTGACGGTTGTTTTTTGAAGAGAGAACGTAACGATTAAAGTAAAAAGTGACTTTTGATAAAACACTCAGTTGTTGAATTTCCATTGAAGGAGTAACATATTTATTTAGAATTATTGGGAGACATTTTTGTTACTTATAATAGAAAAAAACAAGACAACCTCTTTGATATTTGTGATAATGATAAGATTAATTATTCTATTAAGACCTGACACTTAACTTGATTAGCTTCTAGTCTATAAGCATATTATAACTATTAAATAAATCATCCAAATTAACTTGAAGACACCATTAAAAGAGTTCAGAAATCCTTTTAAATCATCAATTTAAAGTGATTTAATGGTCTTTTAAAATATTATAGCAAAACCATGCACAGAAATTGAGTTTAGTGTGACGTAAAATCACAGTCATGAGGCCAGATTTGTGCTAAAATTCAAGTATGAAGCAAAAAATCCTGCAAACAAATAACACAGCTCTGATGTTCTGATCATGTCACATTCATCTGAGGGCCACACCACATACTGCATGATTATTTTTATTTAACGTAAAGCTTACTAAATTAAACTCAAATAATTAGATGAAGGAATAAAGCGATTGTTTTTTTAATTAAAAATAAACTTAAGCAACATTTATTTTTGAAATAAAAAAATGCAAATAATTACACTTGATCACAAAAGCTAAACAAAAAAAAAACTGAAGCTGCCACTTCAGTGTAACATGAATATTTACTGATTTATTTTAAGAATTTTTAATGCACATTCAGGGATGCATATACAGGATTATTAAATATATACTGACTATTTCATCTCTAAAAAAATAAATACATCCAACAAACTGATTATCAAGTAACTATTGAGATTTTTTAAATATCTTTACAGCAGATTTAGTCTTTTTTTTTTTTGTTCTTGATGTCAGTGATATATCATTTATATCATATTAACATATTGTCCTTCTTTATGTCTTATACCAGGACATCTGTCTTTGTTTGGGGATGATGAACTTTAGTAACATTAATACACCCTCCAGGCTGAAACACTGTCAACATTAAGACAGTTTAATGATATTTAAGTGTCTTCTGAGCAGATTTGTTTAATATTTTCATACATCCATAAGTAACAGACGAGTCTTTTCATTGCATTGTTGCTACTTTCATTGTTTTGTCAGTTGGCCAAGGAGGTTGTGTTTTTGCCAGCGTTTGTTTGTTAGCAGGATTACACAAAAACTACAGGACGTATTTGGCTGAAGTTTTCAGGAGATGTTGGTAAGGACCAAATTAAGAAATGATCCAGGTAACCACCATCAACCAACAACCATTTCTGCTGAATAACTGTCTCAGTAATAATGATATCAGGATTCAGAGTGCTAGATGTAGGTTTTCAGGGTCATGACTCATTATGATGGGAACTTTATCATGGAACTATTGCTTATAGATGTAACCGAAAATGTGAGCTGCCTTGGTGGAGGTTTGTGCTCTCTGAGTGCTTTCTAGTTTTTTTATTGTTACAAACTGTTAAGTAATGTGTAACTGTTTCTTTGTAGAAACATTAAAGACAATAACAGCTCTATTTTCTTTGGATTCTTGCTATTTGAATGATTTAATGGTCATGTTGTTGCAGTTTCTCCATTAAATAACATTTTTATATTTAAAGTTGTCTGAAGGGCCACATCAAAGGAGTAAGACAGCTGCACGTGGCCCCTGAGCCACTGGTTGCCCACCTTGTTAAGTAATTCATACACATATTTTTAGAAACTCTGACAATACCAGCTGTATTTCCTTTGGATTCTTGATACTTTCATGAATTAATGCACAGTTTTGTTGCAGTTTCTTCATTAAATTACATTTTTATATTTTAAATTGACTACAGGGCCACATTAATGGAGTAGGAGGGCTGCATGTGGCCCCTAAACTTTGGTTTCCCACCTTGTTAAGTAATGCATACACATATTTTTTATAAACACTGACAACAGCTCCTTTTTCTTTGGATTCTTGCTATTTTAATGATTTAATGGTCAATTTTGTCGCTGTTTCTTAATTAAATTACATTTTTTTATTTTAAATTGACTAAAGGGCTACATTAAGGGAGTTGGAGGGCTGCATGTGGCCCCTAAACTCTGGTTGCCCACCTCCAACTTAGAAACTTAATACTTAATTTCCCAGGTCTAGCATGACAGATGTGAGCTGCTGACATAGAGTCATGACCCATCGTTTTATTTCATTTATTATTTGATGAATCAGCAAAAGCAGAATCAGCTGACCCCACTGCATGTGCACATCCCTGGTACCTAAAACAAGTTAAGGATTAAAACTCTGTGAATTGTCCCTTTAACAGCCTGGACTCTTCCCTTCCTGTCAGCAGCTCTCACGGCCCTGTGGCTTCCACACACTCTCCCCTCCATCTTGTAGGATACAGTGGAGCTTTTCTCCAAATAATTGTAACTGTCACATTTGACAATGACTGTTTACAGCCTGGATTTAGTCCTGAAGGCACGAAGCTGCTGTAGTACAAATAAACACCACGGGGTGTCATTAATCCTCTTAGAGCTTAGCCAATCAAAATGACACTCCTTGTGGCGTGTGACACACAAAATAACGACAGATGCGGCTCAAATTTTATTCACATTTATTTTTGCTTTTAGTGTGCTCACAGAAAATTAGAACACCTTTAAGCAGAGGAGTTTAATAGCATTTTTTGTAAGCAAAGTTACATTCCATCTCTAAGTCAAACTGGTCAAAGCTTCTCCAGTATTTACAAAAGGAAAAGGAAAAAGAGAGAGAGAGAGATAGAGAGACAAGATGCTACACAAACATTTGCATCTGATAGATTCCTTAAATTTTGTCAAAGACCACTGAAAAAGCATTGCCTGCTGTAATCAAAAAACATACCACAGTATATAAACAGTTAAACCATTCCACTTATCACAGCTTGGTTTCAAAATTGCTTAAGAAGGTCTTCCAGGACTACTTTTTTTGTGTGTGTTGTTATCTTACAAAAATGAGCGGGTGGAAAAAGAGCTGCAAACTTCATGTGCTTCTTGAGATCAAGATTTTTCATTTTGTACAATAATCACAGTTAAAAACACCCCGCCTATACATACTTACATTTTTATTAAGGTCGTAACCAACAATAAACAATAAAGCCTATACAACTCGTATTTCTACTGAATCACTGACTGGTACAGCTAATGAGAAGTGAGAAGCTCCTATGACTGTTTCTGTTTCTAAGAGGCTAACTCTGGGACTGTAGGACTTAGTGTTGTAAACCGTATGGGAATATAGATGTTGGTCTCTTTGTTTTTTTAGACTACTCTTTCATAATAGTCTGTGGCACATTTCCCAGGCCCCCCTGCCCTCCCTGAACTCCCCCCCCTTCCCCCTCATTTACAGCTCGACCCCTCCTCCTTCATACCATGGGCATGTCCATACTATTTTGTTTACATTTTGTATAAAATTCAAAAGAAAAAAAATTAATACTGATGAAAAAATATATGGCAGAGTGTGGATGTATTAATCTGTTGTACATGTTGAAGCCACCCACCTCCCCAGCCCGTTGGAATGGAAGTAACAATGGACCGAGATGGGTTTTGTGTAAGGGGGGAATGTAAAATCAAAAATAAAGAAAAGCTTTAAAATATCCCTGGTTGTAGACAAGTTCTTCAAAGCCACGACCGGGCATCACTCCAACATACAAACAGGGAAATGTTCTTTGATTATCTTTTTTTCTCCTTTTTTTCAAATTTCGCTCTTTTTTCTCAGATTTATTCAGCGGCCTCTGCAGCGGGAGCCTCCGCTGACGCTGCTTCCTGTGAGGCTGGGGCTGCCTCCTCTGTTTTGGGTGCCTCCTCGGCGGGTTTCTCCTCCGCCTTTGGCTCTTCTGCCTTTGGCTCCTCGGCGGCGGCGGCGGCGGGCGCGGCCTCCTCAGCGGGTTTCTCCGCTGCAGGCTCCGGTTTGGCCTCTGCCTCCTCTTTGGCCTGCTCAGCAGGTGCGGCCTCCCCCTCAGCGGGCTTGGCCTCCTCGGTGGTGGCGGCGGCCTCTCCCTCTGCCTTGGTCTCCTCCGTGGCAGCAGCGGCAGCCCCTTCTGCCTCAGCACCCTCTCCGGTCTCCTTTTTGGTCTTCTTGAAAGAAAAGCCACTCAGCTTGAAGGACTTCTTGAAGGAGAACCTCTTCTTCTTCTTCTTGGGGGTTTCGTTGCTGGTGGAAGGCGTGGCCCCATCCTCAGCCTTGGCCTCTCCCTCAGCAGGAGCGGCCTCTACCTTCTCTCCATCAGCAGCCTCAGCGGGGGCAGCCTCTGCCTTCTCTCCCTCCTCCTTGGGGGCCTCCTCGGCAGTGGCGCTCCCGTTGGCCTGCACCTCCTCTTTGCCGTTCTCAGCTGCTGCTGGAGAAGCGTCTCCGTTGGCCTTAACATGGCCGTTCTCCTAAAAAGAGACACAGGGGCTGTTAATGCCATGAACAGAGCTGGCAGGGCTTCAGCGCTCACAGTGCCGCTGGTGAACACCAGGGGCAGCAGCCGCCACAAGATCAGCAGCCACAAAAGCAGACTCTCACTCCAGCCTGGACACATTTTAACAACTTCACACACAGTTTGGAAAAATCAACCACAAGCCAGCAGCCTCGAAAATCAAAAAACTGCTCATTTTCTCGTCTCCTCTCCCTCAATCTCGCTCACATCTCGTGCGTAAAAGAGCGCAGTGCCTCGCCTGGATCGGCAGGGGTCGGTGCCTGCTCGCTCCAAAAGCAAAGCAGCTGCTCATTAAAACAGCAGATGCTCATTAGTCTCGCACATCACGGACAGCAGAGTGAAGATAGATTTCCTAAATATTGAATAAAATCGAATAAGAGCTCTAAACCAGGTTTTTCTCTCTTCTACATTGACGCTCCGAGAAAAGAGCCACACACGCCTGTCCCTCTCCCTCTCCGGCGCGCGCTACAGTCTCCAAACCTCCCCTCTCTCTCCCCTCCTGTGTGATAGCAGTCTGCCATCTCCACTTTCTAGTCGAGCATCTGTAACAAAAGGAGTGGTGCTCCGAGCGCACAGCCTTTGTTGGCGTCGTGCATCTTGTCTTATTCAGCATTTTACGCACAAAGATCAAACGGCGATTTCAGCAGGAGCCAAAATGATTCAGAATCAACCATCCAAAAATAAATATCACATCTTATAAATGATCATTATTATGCAGCCAACAGATGGTTTCACTCTTATCCTTCAATTAAAAGAGAGAATCAACAAATGTCCAATTGAGAGAAACGCTCCCTTCCAAAAATAACGTTTTGGGGTCAGGTTTTTATTCAAATACTCGCTGGAGGGAGCGCCCTGGATTCCACCAAAAAGATGAAAATGTGACAAAATCAACTGTTGCTTCTCCTCCAAAACCTCTTTAATTGTAATCACACGTCCCCTACTGAAGGAAAAACTCCAGGAGCAGATCTCCATACAATCTCTCCACAATTACGCACGGATTGCGCCTTCAGAGCGCAGCCCTCCTCCACACCGAGCAGCCTCTCCGCTTGATGGATGCTTCGAAGCTGGATGATAAAATATCATTTACCTGTCCGTTGGTCTTGGTGGGTGAAGCGGCAGCCTCTCCTGGTTTTTCAGCCGCGGTTTCAGCCTTTCCAGCTGTCTTGGACAATTGCGCTCCCATGCTTTTCGCTCCAACAAAGAAACTGAACCGATCCAAAAAAACGAACAAAGACCCCACAAGCCTCTTTGTCGAAACTCAGGCTCTGCGCTGATGTCTCCTCTTCTCTGTGCACCAAGAAAAAAGTTCACAGTGGAAATATAGAGCAAAGTCCAGTGATGAGTGAGCGGGATTTTGAGGAAATAGCAGCAAAAAATGCTGGCAGCGGAGAGAGGAGAACTAAAATCCGCGTCGCTGTAGACGGGGCTGCAAAATGGAGAAATTTCCCTTGTTGCTAATAAGATGCAGAGTCCAACGCCCTAGTGAAGAGATGAATGGGCGCTCCGAGCGATGACGGCACTAAACTCAGATTCAGCCAATCACAGCGCTCCGCTCAGGGCGTAGGCGTGGTTACAGAGAAGGGAGTGAACAATAGATTGTAGCGCTGCGTTCGAGGCACGTAGGAGAAAAAACTCGAGGGAAAATTCACCAAATTTCACTGAAATGAGGGAATGTCCAGCCTGAATAGCTGAAACCACTCTGGATTTTCCTCATTTGATTTGACATTTTTGACTTGAACAAAGGTGTTTCACAGCGTTGTTAACTTGTGTTTTCATTTTTATATTATGTTATTGCAATTTTTGTAGGATTTCTCTCTTAATAAAAGTTTAAGTTAGTTTTTTGGCAGAAATGAAGCAACAATTGATTTTTCTGTAGCTTTAATATTTTTCATAAATCTGGTGTTGATGATTATTAAAGCAAGAATTTGACATATTTAAAGAAAATCATCTTTTGGGTGGGTAAAAGTTGTATTAGGAAATTTCTTTATAGTTATAAATATATAAATATGATACATTTTTTTCTCTTCCCCTCCCTTTCTCTGTTTTCTTTCTCCTTTTTATACTCATTTATCTCACCTTTAGAGGCTAAATTAACTTATGTCAATATTTTAGTTACTGTACATTTTTTCTTTTTGTTGTTACTCTAGTAGACGGAGAGAAAAAAATCAGAAAAATGGTATGAATGTGATTTCATGCAGAAGAGACTACCAAAACTGCCACGACGTCGTACACTTTAGGTGTAAATTAATTATCTATGTATTTATTTAATTTTCCTTTTTCCTATTTTTGCCTGTCATGAACTTATAGTTAGGGTTTAACTGGTCTATGTTTGACCAAAAATGAATTTATTTTATTTATTTTTTTTATGTTGTGGCAAATTAAAATAAAAATTAAACATAATGTTAAAAAAAGTTGTATTAAAATTGTCATAAATAACTTATTACTTATTATTTTATTCAAAATTAATGGAGTAATTTAATTTAAGGTATTACTTGATTTTAAAAGTAACTAATTTCTTTGGTGTTAAATTACTTATTTCTTTATTCTCTTCAAACATGAATGAATGAATGAATAAAAGAATGCTTTATTTCAGTTTCAAAACAAATAATAAAATCATGTTTATACAAAAAAAATAAATCAGACAGCAACCAAAAAAGGAATAGGCTGAAGCCCCAGGCTTATTTTAGCCTACTAAATTTTAGCCTAAATTTCATTGTAACCTTTGATAATTTTAGATTTTAAAGTCTTCTTAAAATGAACATAGAATTACACATCTTTATTTCATTGTTACGTTCATTAGTTTAGTTAACTTTGAACCCAAAACTGACACACATGATCTACAAAAGGTTTTAAACAAATATTTTTTAACAGATTACATTTTTATACATTTTATTACAGAACGCAAACTCCAAATACATTTAATGTTGATTTGTTCAAGTACAGCTCATTGTTTCCTTTTTATTCTTTTAACCTTTTAAGGTAGACACTGTAAGTACAGGCCATCGTAATGAAAAAGTAACTAAAGTAACTTAGTAACTTAGCATTACTTTGATCAGTTACTGTGATATCACACTTTAAAAAATCCATCCATCCATCGTCTTCACTGCTGATCCCTTTTGGAGTCACAGAGACTGGAGCCTATCACAGCTGACATTGGCCAAAAGGAGGGGTACATCCTAACTAGTCAACAGCCAATCACAGGGCCACATAGAGATATAAACAACCATTAATGCTCACACTTTTTCCTAATAAGGTCATTTGGAGTTGCTCGTGGACCTAATGAGCATGTTTTTGGTCTGTGTGAGGAAGCCAGAGTGGCCAGAGTGAACTCACGCATGCACAAGGAGAATATACAAACTCCACACAGAGAGACAGACACAGGGATTTGAACCATCAACCTTTATGCTGTGCCACAAAGTAATGTTATCACACTGATTTATTACAACTACCTCATTAAATGATCGACACTGGATTTAAAGTTTTCTATGTATGTAAATGATGTAATGATTATTTTTCATAAAGATAATTTAAAACAGAGCATATAATAGATGTAAAACTTGCAAAGTATGAATTAAAAAATAATTTATTTAGGTATAAATAATTACGTCACATTTAATATTAGCTTCACTTTATTAAAAAAAAACAGCTAATATCAAATTTTTCTGTTAAACTCTGAGGTAATACTAAATTTTGAGATACATATGACTCAAAGCAAGCTTAAGTTATTAGTCAGAGAACCACATGGAAAGCAGAGAATAGAATGATAGTAGTTTTTCTTTTTTTTTTCAAATTGCAAAGATGTTACAAAAATAAAAGCAAAGTGAAAAAAGATGAATTATGAATAATTATTCACAATTCAAGAGCCTCATTAGCTTGAACAAAGGCATTATGGCTGGAGCACTTCATTAAAAATAAAAACATGAAATAAAATTAAACTTAAAAATACAATTAAAGGTTGCAGGTTAACTATATTGATCAAATTAATAGTAACGTGACATTAAAGATTAAAAAAACGTGAACTCTTGGGTCACAGGAGTGTTGCACTGTTCAAACCAAACTCGGGGACTGCATGGTTTACTAACAAGTGGCAGACTAAGAAACTAACTACAAGAAACACGTAACAATCGGAAATGTCCTTTAGAAAGTCTTTTAATTGAACTGTGAGTTGCTTTGCCACATTAAATCCGATCAGCCCACAAATCAAGGGCTCCTCATATGCCCCAAACCATGTTGTTCGACCCAACCTGGACCCCCATTGCCCACTCCTCAGGTCCCAAGTGTCCCCTCAACCCCACTCCCTCCACCGTAAGAACCTATTCTCAAGTCATAAGAACCCAGACATTTGAAGAACCCAGCTACTTAAAATGAGACCATGAGGACCACATAGAAGATTTTAAAATGTATTATGTTGTGGAATTTGTGCATGTGTGGGTTCTCTCCCGCTTCCTCCCACAGACTAAAATCATGCTTATTAGGTTGATTGGTGACTCTAAATTGGCCTTAAATATGAGTTTGAGAGTGAATGATTGCCTGTCTCTTTATATGGCTCTGTGAAAAGTTTTGTTTGTGTGTGTTGTAGCAGCGCTGCCTCTCTGCAGACCTACACCGCCATATACTGAACCGGCATGCACACTACAGCGGATTCACTCGCCTCCAGCGTCATCTGAATGCAGAAGAATTTAAAAACACAAAGGAAAAATCTTTGCATCTTTAAGTCAGGAGTTTCCATGTAAATGTAGCCTAACACTCAGTGAACAACGGCAACGCTGAAGGTTTCTAATGGATGAGCCAAGCTTTGGGTCCATTTATTAAGACAAATGTGTTTTTTATCTGAAGATATTCTCGTCATACTATAATTGGAGCCTCCTTTATGTTAATGGAAAACAATCTACATAAGGAAACCTAAAACTTTTTGCACATCTTGATCACTTAAAACATCATATTTGAAAATAAAGACTCAAGAAAAAAAAAAAAAACCACAATCATATATGACCTTGTGACTAAATCAAATATTTTGTTTCAATAAAATGAGCCCACCTTGAAGAGTTGGTTCACATAACTCAGCAGCTGCAGCAGAAAGTTCCTGAAAACTGTCTTGATCCTTTAAATCATATGTGTAAAACTCTGGCGTCCGGTGGGCTACATCTGGTCTGACGGACACACCATTCGGGTCCGCCAGATTACCCTATATTTTTTTTTTTTTTTTTTTTTTTTTTTTTAAGGCCCGAGGGCTGATCTGGGTCTGACGGGACAGATCTGCCCATAGATTATTCTATATAGTTTTTGTTTTTGTTATAAATGGCCTGGTGGTAGAAAGTGCTGATAACACACAAACTACAGATCCCATAATGCAGTGCAACAGCTGCCTTGCTGAACAATAGACAACTGGAAACAAAAGCACAATTTTTATTTAATATTTTCAGGGTTTTTTTGTTGCATGTTCAGATTTTCAACTTTTTGTTTGTTATTTATAGTTTCAGTTTCTTTATTCTGTAATAATAGTATTTGTGTCCATTTATTCATATTTATTTAAATTAAAAAGTTTAGTTTCTAATGTGTTCAGTAAATATTTTTCCTTTTCGGCCCTTGACCTAAAGTGTGTTTTGAGTTTTAGCCCCATGTGCAATTGAGTTTGACACCCCTGCTTTAAATAAATGTGAAGCCCAAATGTCCAATTTTCTACGAGTGCCTTGAATGCAGCTCTGAGGATGGTGGCATCAACATGTTGTGGCCATGTTCTGTTTTGTAAACCAAATTTGTAGCATGTATGGACTGTTGTTAGCATTTACATACATGGAATAATTTTGATTTACAAATCTCAACTTGCAGTAGCCTAAGATGATCAGATATGAAGGCTTGAAACCAATCTGTTCTCATCATTTATTTAAGAAATTATGCCATTCAAAGCTGAAAATGTCTATTTTTCTCCTCATGTGTGAATATGTGATGTAAGATACTTAAAGAAATAAACAGAATGAGGCTTAAACTTTGTAAACAGTTTCAGTTGAAGTTGATGAACAAGTTTGAGGAACTCTGCAGCTGAACTGTGAGAACGTTTTGCTCCGTGTGTTAGCGCGGTAGCTGAGGGGGTTTGGGGGGTGCAGGGCTGTTGACGACCATGTGATTGAGTGTTCAAACAGGTCTATCAGCCTCTATTTGCAATTCAAATCCATCACAGCAGCAGAGTCAACTGTCCTCTGCAGGAGCGGCTCACACACCCAAACAAGCACAAAGTTTATCTGTGGGTGTGTGTGTGGGTGAGGGGGTTAGAGGGGGGGAGGGGGGGCTTCCTGGGGGAGTTTCACTCTGCTGCTTTTAAATGCTATCTTTGCTAAATGCAAAACACCAAGGCATATCGCTCCCACATGAAAATGCATGAGAGCTGTTTGCAGTTTCTGTGCTCGTGCAAGACTGTAACTACACACGGAGCTTTACTGTAAACAAGTGGGTCACATCTGCAGCCAACACGGCAGCATTCACCACGAAAACAATTAAAATTCCACCTTAAATCATGATTCAGCTTAAATAATCAAGACTGACTTCACGTCTTAAGACCTCCGATTCAGAGGCTCCACACAGGAGCTCTGTACACACTGAGAGACTGCATTAAGGTCATGCAGAAGTTCCGCCTTTGCGCTCACACATTGCATCTGTGACTTTTTTTTTTTGAAGCCACACTGTGGTTTCAAGTTGCGTTGGTGGTGTCGAGGAGGAAAGACATGAAAACACACAGCAGGAACTTCCCATGCAAACACATGCAAGGGCTGCGAAATGAGTGCAATTTTGGAATTAAGCATCATGGGCTTTTGAAATTACATTTGACAAAGGTTTGGTTTATTTCATTCAACAAGATAAAGTACAATAACTGGCCACTTTATTAGGTATACCTAGATAGTAGAGTTTGACCCCTTTATCCTTTAGCACTGCCTTAAAGGTGCAGTCAGCGATCTTCTAATCTTCTAATCTAATGCACTATTTGTCAAATTCACCGTATTTCTCCTCTCCATCCACAAGATGTCACCACTGACAGCATGTTGAAAAAAAAGTCCGGTTTCAATACACAGCCTTGGCTCTGAATTTCAGCAGGTAAACACTGTGGCTCGGGCCGAGTTACCAAAACAGGGTACACCCCCCCACATCCAGGGGGCGATCATACTCATGCGCAGATCAGACAGAGGGGGGAGGGGGAGTCGTAGGTTGTGTAGCATGCGCAGTTAGCGTAAGAAAGAGATACAATATGTGCAGTAGCAATGGCTGAAAAAACAGCCCAAAAGAAAAAGTTCAGAGAAGTGAAAAGTGAAAAAGAAGGGCTGTGACCAAGAAAGAGCGAAGACCCGGGTCAACATTGGTGTTTCTTTCCGACGGTGGAGGGAGGGAACTCCGCCATTTTAAAGACCTGAAAACAGACGCTGATGTCGCTGTCTTTCTGCTGGATAGGTAAGCAACATTAGCTTTGTGGTGCTTCACATAACAGTAGCAGCCGTCGGGCATTCATCTTATTGTCTAATCTGCCAGAATGTACTGTTGTTGTGATGTTAGCAATACTGTCAGTCAAGTTGTCTGACGAGGGGTTACCTTAGCTACGTTGGTCAGCTACGCAGTTTCTACGGCTGTTTCCATGACGATGCACGTCCATCAGCTTTCGGGGGTGGAGCGAGGGGTGAGGTATGAAGGGAGAGGTGGTTCTAAATTCGTTTATCAACAACCTCTCCACTTGTTTTCTCCCACATCGCTGACTACACCTTTAATCCTCTACAGCAGTGGTTCCCAAACTTTTCACAGCCTGTACCCCTTCAGACACTTGATCTCCAGCCATGTACCCCCTACTCACACACTTACAGCAGCAAGAAAAGAAACGTGTCTGTAAGCCTGCTAACCCACCTCCACCACCCACAGTTAACATGCATAACATACAAATAAAATCTCTTAAAGTGAATTATTTTTCACTTACCTAAGGGTATTAGGGCCATGTCAGATGGATAAAATGATTTTGGTGAAGTCAAGATTAAAGTCAAAATTCCTTGACTAAAGTTGAAATGAGGAGAATAATGTCAACATAAAATTTTTTGATAAAAGTCAAATTGTTGAGAAAAAATGTGAAATGTCAAGAAAAAAGCAAATGTCGAATTATGTCGAAATACATTTTCAACTTTATTCTTGACTGTCCACTTTTTTTTTTTGACATTTTAACTTTAATTTCATCATTTGGACATTTATGAGGAAATTGTATTTCAACTTAATAGTCAACATTTCAACTTTAATCTAAAAATTTTGACTTTATACCCCTCATTTGGACTTTTATCCTGACCTTCCAAAAATTAATTTTACCAACTTAAATGGCTCGAATACTCCTCCTCCGGGCTCTGGGCCAATTTCAGTGGGCAACACCAGCTGGCTTTTGAAAATAGAAATTTACATTTCTAAAACATATACATTAATGAATTTGAAACTAAAAAGTGCAAACTCACCACAGCTTTATTAAAAATGTCTGATTAAATTTATGTTACTATAAGAATCTTCGACAATTCAACAGATTTCTTTCTCCAAGACGCCTCACAAATCCATCCTCTCTGCCAACACTTCAGGCTTTTATCAAATTTCCTTTATCTGACAGGTATTCGCGTACCCCCTAGGTCAGTTTGCGTACCCCTGGTGCACCCCAGTTTGAGCACCACTGCTCTACAATATAGATTCATCAAGGTGCTGCAAACAGATATTGTGGTCCAAACTGATGACACAGTTTTGCACACATGTAGCAGATTTGTTAGCTGCACATCCATGATGAAATCTTTTTTTTAATTTTATCTTATTCAACCTTTATTTAGCCAGATAGAGCCCATTAAAGGGATTTTTTTAGCTGTTTTGTGTCTATTTTACTTTTGTATCCAAGCCATTTTTATTGTGGTAGAGTATTGTACATACTGCTATTTTTTATATTTAAGTATATCTTTCTGTTTTTATCGAATGCTGAATAAAGGTTTGTTCTCTTCTCTTCTATTCTGGTCTATTGCCTCACTCCAGGCAGAGACAGGCAGGGATCACCCACTGCTAATAAGCTTAGCTCAACACTGGGGGTCAGTGGGTAGTGTTAGCCTGCCTCTGCATACAGTCATCAAATAAACTCTTCAGCAACTCTAAACGGTCCTGTGTGCTTGTTTTGACTCACTGTTTTTACTGCGTTATGTTATGGTATCTATTTGTAGACTTAAATGAGCACTTAATATAATTTTAGAATATAAAATAAGTATCAGGATGTATACACAAACCACCATGGACTTACGTGTAAGCAGGCCAACAAAATTAATACTTTGTTAGGGAGTAAAAGCAGATATTATGATGATATTAGAAGATCTTACCCTGTAGCACTGTGGGATTACGAAAATGTAAAGTGCAATACAATTAAAATGTAATGTTATTATTATTATTATTGTTATATGGTTTTTAGAGAGTATGTGAAAGTGCACAGCTTACGTCTCTACATACACATAAAAGACTGTGCTGTGCTCCCTCACTGGCTCTGTATGCTCCCTTGTCACCAAAATTATGCCTCAGATTCTACCACTGAAGTCAACTTTACTCTCAGTTGTGTGTCTCAGACGTTCACAGTGACGGCAAAATGGAGGCATGAATGTGGGCTTCTGGTGGTGAATCAGAGGTGGAACGACGCAGGCTGACGAGGTGTAAATGTCCTGCTTTTGGTTATTGATACACAGGCAGTGATAGCCAGGGCATGCCTGAGGATCACCTTTCAAAGACTTCAACAAGTTTCCTGTTGAAAGTATGTGAAGTTAACATGATAAAAGAAGAACAATAGAGCAGAGCTGGCAACAGCTGTCTGTGTGTGTGCACCAGTTCTTGTTTCAGTGGTTACATTGAAAAAACAGCGAGCAGGCTGCAACATAGAGCTTCAACTAACCAAAAACATGTTGATTTCAAACTTTAATTCAGACACAACTTGTTTGACTTGGAGAAAAAAATAACTTCATAATCAAACCAAACATTGGGTATTTGCGTCAGCATGCAAAAGCAGTTAAAATGTTCACAAACTCAAAACCTTTTTCATATCACATGCTTTAAAGGGATGGAGCAGTATTTTTGAAATGGGGGTGTGAGGTATTTAGTTAGCTCTGCCTTTTTTAGCTCAGAACCAACACATTAGTATAACTTCCCATTTTCACCATATATAGAGGCCCAGGGCTCAGCATCATCACATTTATTTGTGAAAACCAGCCCCAAAATTAGTGTGTGAGCGGTTTGTGCTAACATTGAAAATATCTCATGTTTCTTATCTTATCCCCTTATTTTTTTTTCAACAGCTGGTGTTGAAAAGCCCTCATGGTTTTTGACATAAATACTATTCACAATTGCACAAAAGCCCTGAAATTGTCCAGACTTCACCCAGGTGAGCTTTATGTCTGAACACAACTAGCTAGGTTTTAGCTGGACTTTACAGGGGTAGTTTCTTTGTGCCACCCTACTATTGTTTCCTATTAAAAGTCTGTTGGTGCCAAAGTGTGAATGCAGCAGCAAATAATCAGAACAATTCTCTGAGGCCGAGTCGGGAGGTGTGATGAAATTCACAAGCAGAGTAGGGAGACCTGATAGGCCAGATAAAAACAACCAATTTTTGCAAGAAATGTCTGTGACTGAAATAAAGTAACGCATACTATAAATTGGCTGTAAATTGTAATCATAGCAAAAGTTATGCTGCTTCGTCCGCACTGGATTTTGTTGCATACTTTGCTGTCGTACTTTGATAGACAACCCCACTTTAAAGGTGGAAGTGAGCTACCATTTTAGCACTCAATGGCTGAAAATCTGTGGGGTTTCAGAATTGCTAAATGATAAATACCATGCAACTTCAGTTGCCCAATTTGGCATTTTAGAGTGTAAAGTATTTAACAGGATAGTTGTTAAATAACTGCTGTAAAAATGTCTGGGGCAAGCATTTCTGATTGCTTTCTTGTAATCCAACATTTATTCACTTTAGCCATTGCAATGAGTGCTAATGTGATCAATAGAGAGGAAATGTCTAAACAAGAAGTTAGAGCCTGTCGTGTACTTTGGAAATATTGTTAATGTGTCAAGTTAATGTTGTAGTTTCATAGTAGCATAATAATATATTTTTACTCTCTTTGATTACATTTAAGCTTAAAAATCATGGTAGTTGAATCCTCGGTCAAGTTAATCAAGTGTCATATTTTTATTCACTACGGACCTCATTATCATCAATTATCCAAGAACACAGTGAAAACTTCTGTAGATTTTATCCAAGAAAACACACCCAACCTCCAAATAATTCCAAAAAATACATCATCCCTGCACCACCCATTGGCTAGTTGAGCACAGATCAGCACTCTTTCCAGAGCTCTGCATTCTTTCCACAGTCTGTGTCTTTACCAGACAGCGCCACCCCTCTCTATACGCAAAACATGCGCAATGCGGAGGGCCCCAGGATCCATGGGGGGCCCATTTTGCACAAGAAGACGCATTCTCCGCTGTCCGATGAAGCCACGGTTCACTCTGTGGAGTACAGGCCTGATATTTGCCATTTAAAGTGTGGCTGTTACCGTTGTTTGTCAGTTATGTCATTTTGCACTGCAACCGATGTGCATGTGAACATTTGCTCTAAATCCCTTCCGAAGTGAGAAGGATCATCAGTCACTTTGTGTGATTTTATAATTGAAACGGTATCTTGATAGCTCATGTGCACTGTCAAAGTGAACACAAAGACTTCAGAAATGACGCGTCGGCCTTTTGATGAATCAAAACTCCTCGTTCTTCATCAGTCCAGCTCTGACCCTCTGTTTCACTTACTGTTTTCTAAATGTTAAAGTCATCCTGAGGTATCCTGCATCACATATTGTTCATGATTGAAAAACAATATCTGAAGGATCAAGCTTTTAAATACAGTCTACTAATGCAGCAGTTCTCAACCTGTTGGTATAGGCCCAGAAGGGGGTCTCAGAGCTGTGTTCAGTGGACGGTGTATAAATCAGGTAAAAATGTGGCAAAAATATCTTCAGTGTATGGAGGCTCTAAGAGGACAAACATCCATCAGAGTATGTCATATACCCACTAGAATAAACCAGACTACACCACTGGAATGTGGGAATGTATATTGTTGAAATAAAAAAGAAAAACGAGTGAACTGCAGATACATTCATCTATGTCTAAAAAGGAGTGGTTAATAATTGACAAGTTTGTGTTTTTATTTTCAGGTTAAGCTCAATTATATTAAGCTTTGCTACTTGTATTTTAATTTAAATTTTACAGATAAAGTCTAACAGGACAAACATCCAACAGAGTATGTCATATACCCACTAGAAAAACAAACAGTATGGAATCTACCACTAGTACATTGTACATATTGAAACAAAACAGATTCCACGGACACACTGTAACTACATGGTCTGCTATTATCCTTCATCTTCTTCAAGTTTTGGACATAATCAATGAAAGGTATCCATATCTTTTCATATGTTTGTTGTTTTGGATTTCAATGAACATTTTATACTTTGGAGTGGAAGGCTTTTTAACATCTGTCTCAACCATTGGGTCACTTCTGGTCTTTAAAGATGCTATGAGGAGTTTCTAAGTAATTACAAAAAAGTCTCACTTTTAGATATATGCCTGATCAAAATACACACTTTAAGATGAGTTTAATAGCATCAAAATAGGTTATCTATAAATGCTATTGAAACAAAACAGATTCGGGTCGGACAGGGCTGGACTGGCCTGAATACTCAACTTCAGGAGCAAGACAATTAAAACTAGAGCAAATTTATATTATAGACACGTCTTAGAGCACCGGGCTGTAAGTAGTGATATATAGCCGGCTACAAAACTGCAATACTAAGTTTTCCAAAAATTTCTTGTTGTCACACATCAAAAACTACCGCTACGAAACTAGAAAGAGATACATTACCTCGTCGCTTTGCATCCTGTAAGTTATTGAAAAAAGAAGTTGTAAAGCAATGCAGAGTTCTGAGGAAGGTCCGAGCTGCATTCATTAGCATCACAACAAATGCACACTTTGGCTCGGGTGTCTTTATGACAGTTGCCGTGCGTGCTCATGGGTAGCAGAGTCTTTATGTCCCTGGAAATAGATTCTCCTCATAGCACCTTTAAGTTTTCTTCCTTAAACTTAATTTTAGTTTTTTATTTGATTTTTTTTTTTTTTTTTTTACCAGGACGTCCCATTGAAATCAAAAATCTCTTTACAGTAGAGACTTGGCCAAGGTGGCAGTAAATACAACAATTAAAAAAAACACATTGAAAAAGTTAAACAGTAACTGTAGGAGCTCAGAGGACTGAAAGAGCAACATATTAGACAAATAAATGTTGATTTATTTACGTAATGTAGTGATTATTTATTTGCACCTTTTGGTAATTATGAGTCTTTGTTTTAGTAAAGGGGGGTGGCACGGTGGCGGAACAGGTAGTGCTTGTGCCTCACAGCAAGAAGGTCCCAGGTTCTATCCATGGGTCGGACAGGGGCCTTTCTATGTGTAGTTTGTATGTTCTTCCTGTGCATGCATGTGTTCCCTCCGGGCACTCCAGCTTCCTCCCACAGACCAAAAACATGCTCTTTAGGTTCATTGGTGACTCTAAATTGTGCTTAGGTATGAGTGTGAGTGTGAATAGTTGTCTGTCTCTCTATGTGGCCCTACGATTGACTGGCGACCGGTTCAGGGTGTACCCTACCGCTCGCCCAGTGACAGCTGGGTAGCTCCCAAAAAGGGATAAGCGGTATAGAAAATGAACGAATGAATGTTTAAGTAAAGTAAAGAATATCCTCCAAACTGCAAAGATTTATCCCTCAAGCAATTAGAACCACTTTAATCGCGCCCCCTTGGAAACAAAAGGCCCTTTTCCACTAGCATGCCTTGGCCCTACTCGATTTGCAGCGTGTTTCCACTGGCCTGGTACCTTCTAAAACAAGCTAGTTTTAGTACCTACTCTGCTCTGGTTCCAAGCGAGCTGAGTCGATACGTAAAGATGACGTCACGACTGCCGGTTACTGATTGGTCAGACAATGTCGTCATCAATGAGTCATGAGTGCGACGACCTAGCATGCTAGCGGTAGCTACCATTATCTTACCCTCATATGTCTTTTCTTTGCAGCTCGATTGCTCTCGTCCTCGGCTTCATTCTGTTGTATAGCTTCCAAAACTCTCCTGTGCTTCTCAAGGGGTATTTTTTCTTGCCACCTGCAGCCTTCTTCTGCTTTCCTTTTTTACTCAGTTTGTGACAAAAAGCCACAGATTGTTGTGTTAAGCTCAAAATGACGTCACCACAGTGCCACTCAGCTGTTTACAGCGACACTGCACCCCGTTGGGCAGGCGACTGGGTCTAATGGAAAAGCAGCTCAAGGCGAGTAGAGTAGAGTAGAGGAGGGCTTATGGAAAAGGGCCAAAAGTCACTCATCCATCATAAACAGGTCGGGTGTCACACTGGTAGGTCTATTGGGGAGGGAGGGGGGTCAGCTGTTTGAGGCAGCTACTGGCATTGAGGGGGGAAGCCCCACATTTCAGACACTGGCATTGTGCTGTTATGTGGAGGAGACATAAACCCCCTGAAATTAGCATAATGTGACCTACTTAAAAGATCATGAATTTACACGATTAGTCAGAAAACCAGACATGTCTCAACAAACTCTGCTTAAAACATTAGTGACAAAGGTTTCTGGAAATAAATGTTGAATATTTAAACAATTCTGACCTGAAATGCCTACAGAGGAACTTGTTTGTTCCTCTTCAATATGATGAATATTCGGAGGTCTTTTTCTTTGTATGACTACAAAGCTGAGTAATTCTGTTTCTGCTCTGTAGGTTGGACTAAATGTTATTCAGCCTTGTGCTGGGGAAATGAAGGTGGAAATTTTTTAATATTTACTGATACCTAAAGACAATGAATCGATACGGCCTGCTGGAAAGTACCACAGAAACCACGTCTCTGGTGATTGGCTTAGGTTATTACCACACCGCCACACAAGGGGAATCCCGGGGATCTTTAAATGATGTCAGGCTCTTAGAGCATTTAAAGCTATGATGTGCAGGTGGACTTCAATGAACTTTACACCTTTATTGTCATAGCTTTATTAGATGATTCTTGTAACGTGTCGACTTTATTCACTTAACTTAAAGACTTTATTCTCTTAACTTTATGACTTTATTCTTATAACTTAACTTTTTTAACATACTTTTTTAATGTGGCTCTTATCCACCATCATATAAATAAAGCTGATTATAGGATTAAAATGAATACATAAATGGAATTAAATAATATTAATGAATGCAATCAGCTACAATCCAGACTTAAAAGGTCTTGAGTTTGCTTTTAAAAATATGTTAATTAGTTAATTAATGTGAAAGTGCTTTCAGACTTCTGCCCACAGGTGAATTGAACGTGACGTCCTTCCCAGTTTCCCAGTTGGGCCTCTGATGTAAATGTAATGCAGCATAAGGCCTGGGACAGAGTGACAGCCATAGGTCTCATCATTTATTTGTTTTCTGTGCTGCATAAATGTTCCTTTATCACAGCCTACAGTACATGATGTCTCTGTCTTATGGGTTTATTTGCTAATATTCATATTGACAACTTGCAGCAGGTTGGAATAATCTGTTTGTCGTGTAAACGTACCTGAAACATCTGATCTTTGGAGAGCTGACAGCTGAGTGTTTGCAGAGCGTCTTGTGGCAGTTTACTCTGTGATCCTCGTGAGTCCACACTGTTGTTGAGATCGTGGGTTTCACAGGTGTCTGAATTTTCTTACAGGATAAACTCGTCACACAGGCCGGCTGCTGCAGCTTCTCTTTGAGGACAGAGTGTGGATAATGTTTTGTTCTTTGGATAAAAACAGGATGTTTAGTTTCAGACGGAGAAGCGTTGATGTTGCTGATGGACAGGAGGACTGATATCTCTTATGTGAAACTAGACTGAGTGATACGGACCACAGAGCACATCCTGAGACTATCTTACTTAATGCAAAAACCTGATATCTTTTTATTTTTCCTTAAGGTGAAAAAAAGAGAAAAAAGATGGTTGTTACATTATCAAAATTATGAAAAAACAAGTTGTAGGGCATTTTGTGTCCTTTTTATTCATTATTTAAATTTTTTGATTTATTGTCTCAATGTCATCCACTGGAAAAAAAACTGCTTCATGGCATTTATTTATTTATTTATTTTTAAGTATTCTTACTTTATTTGTTAATGAACCAAGAAATAAATGACAAGAGCTCCTGGTGTTGCTTTTAAATAAATGTAAGTTTATTTTTACAACACTCCACAGTGTTTTGGTCCAACAGATCTTCATCAGATACCACACTGAAAAATAAAAAACTGGTTACCAAGCGTCAAATTAAATCTTGCACATTATTCTGAATTTGTGTCTTAAACAAGGTAAATTTGTGGCTTTTATTAAACTTTTAAGGCTACAGTTTCAATTTGAAAGAGCATTGCCAAATTAAGGAGGAAATAAATTTAAATAATGATTACCTAAATAATAATAAACGTATGCAAACTGATGGATAATTTTTTTTCATACTTTTTCATAAAATTGTGTGATTAGTGACCATCCAAAATGGAAAGTCAGTAATTTATAATCAGACCAATATCATATTAAATCATTCATTGAAGAAGTTTTTTTTTTTAATTTCCTAAAAAGTAGTGACTTGAGTAAAAGTACTGAAAGGAGTTTTGTGTCAGAAAGTGGTAATAAACAGTCACATTGAAACTAGACAGTCACATTGAAAAGAAATGGTCACATCTAGAGTTGATCTTAGACTTTTTATTTAATGATCAATATCAGTTTTTTTTTACCTGCTAAGACCAGATTAGTAATACTAGCCAGGATGTTGCCTCAGAAATTAACATGTTGAAATGCTTGCATTGCATTTTACACCCATTCTTCCATATGTTGCAGGAATGTGACACATTTTTTGATCTTTGAAACCAATGCTTCATTAAGAATTAATATTTTTGATTGATCAGTGTGGCTAACAAGATAACATAAAATGCCTTAAATGATAAGGACTTCTACACTGGAAGTTAGGGACGGTTAATATCATAAGATAAGATATTCCTTTTTTGGTCCAGCAGGGGGAAATTCCAAATTTACAGCAGCTATAAAAAGGAAATAGAAAGAATGAAACTTACAAATGAAAATTAAATAATATAAATAAGTGGTATTTACAGCTGTTATGTACATTTGGTATATTACAGCTGGAAAATGTGAGATATTTATACGTTTGACTAAACACACAGAATATGCTTATTTTCCTTCGTATGGAATTCGACACAGATAATGTGTTGACATCTGTCATTTACACACTTGGCAAAAATTGTTGGTACCCTTCTGTTAAAGAAAGAAAAACCTTCATGGTCACTGAAATAGCGTGAAACTGACAAAAGTAAATTTACTGAAAATTAACCACTGAAAATCAGACATTGTTGTCAAATTGTGGTACAGAAATACTAAAATAACAACTAATAAAACTGGCCTGGGCAAAAATGATGGTACCCCTACAAAAGACTGAAAATGATTTGAGCACAGGGACATGTTAAACTAAGGTGTGTCCTGTAATTATCATCTCAGGTGTCCTCAAGTTTGTAATCAGTCAGTCTGCCTATTTAAAGAGTGAAAAGTGGTCACTGTGCTGTTTGGTATCATGGTGTGTACCACACTGAACATGGACCACAGAAAGCTAAGGAGAGAGTTGTCTCAGAAGAACAGAAATAAAATTATAGACAAGCATGTTAAAGGTAAAGGCTATAAGACCATCTCCAAGCAGCCTGATGTTCCTGTGACTACAGCTGCACAGATTATTCAGAAGTTTAAGGTCCACAGGACTGTAGCCAACCTCCCTGGACGTGGCTGCAGGAGGAAAATTGATGAAAAATTGAAGGAACAGATAATAAGAATGGTAACCAAAGAGCCCAGAACAACTTCCAAGGAGATTAGAGGTGAACTCCAAGGTCGTGGTACATTAGTATCAGATCCCACCATCCTACTCGGTTTGAGCCAAAGTGGACTTAATGGAGGACATCACTGTATAAAGCAAATCATGAAAAAGCAAGACTTGATTTATCCAAAATGTAATTGACAAACCACGCAGCTTCTGGAAGAATGTTCTTTGGACAGATGAGACAAAACTGGAGCTTTTTGGTAAGTCACATCAGCTCTGTGTTCACAGATGGAAAAATGAAGCATACAAAGAAAAGAACACTGTACCTACAGTGAAACATGGAGGAGGCTCAGTTATGTTCTGGGCTGCTTTGCTGAATCTGACACAGGGTGACTGTAATCTGTGCAGGTACAATGAAATCTCAAGACTACCAAGGCATTCTGGAGCCAAAGGTGCTGCTCAGTGTCAGAAAGCTTGGTCTCAGTCACAGGTCCTCCAACAGGATAACACAGCTAAAACCATACGAGAATGGCTCAGAACAAAACATTGGACTATTCTGAAGTGACCTTCTATGACCCCTGATCTAAATCCTATTGAACATTTGTGGAAGGAGCTGAAACATGCAATCTGGAGGAGACAGCCTTCAAATCTGAGACAGCTGGAGCAGTTTGCTCATGAGGAGTGGGCCAACATACCTGTGGACAGGTGTAGAAGTCTTATTGAGAGTTACAGAAATCGTCTGATTGCAGTGATTGCCTCAAAAAGTTGTGCAACAAAATATTAAGTTTAGGGTACCATTATTTTGTCCAGGCCAGTATCAGTATTTTGTTTTTTTTTATAATAATTCTGTTGGACCCCAATTCTAAAGCAATTTCAGATTTTCTTTAATCAATTTTTAGTAAATTTGTATTTATTATTACCTTTGTTAATTTCATGTTATTTAAGTGACCATGTGGGTTTTTCTTTCTTAACAGAAGGGCACCAACATTTTTATCCACATCTGAATGCTGTGGAAGAGTTAAAGACAAATATCTCGGTTTATTTCATTATATAACAAGTGTTTTTCTCTCAGATAAATGCTTATGGTGCCTCGCCTCTGCCCTCAGGAATAAACAAATAATAACAGATACTTGCAGACGTAAGAAGAGTTATCCAGCTTATGGTGCAAAAACACACCTCGTCAGAAAGCAAACGGACTTAAGTTGTTGGTAAATAAACATGACGTCTGAGAAGGTGGATGGCTGAGAGTTATGCAACTCTAGGAGACAGAAAACGCCCTTTAAACAAAAGTCAGGGCTTAGTTTGGACTTCACAAACATGTTTTTTTCTTGAATTTGGTGAGGGAATGATGGAATTTTGTAGGTCAACATTGAAATCAGCATTGTGCTGGTTCCTCCAGTGTTATGGGATTTTTCACTTTTTTGGATTATTGCTGGTGAACAAATAAATAAAAAATCGTACATGTTCTTTTTTCATGTTGTAATATTTTCAAACAAACTTACTTCTACTAATTTCTAAGCTTAAACATAATTGATGAGCATGAAGCTGTTAGTAAGCTACTATGAAACTACAACATGGCGGTTTAACTTAGAAGCAACTACAATATTTTCAGAGTATAACCTCTTGTTGTGACCTCTTGTTTAAGAGTTTTCTTTAATGAAATGACCTGATCAAGTTGGTTCCTGCGGCTTTTTAATTTTTTAATTTTATTCATTGGCTATTTATTATTTTAATTATTGACTTGCTATAGCTGTAGCTGCCATTTTTTAGTCCCTTCAAAAATAAAACAGTGCTTTAAAATTCAAAATTATTTCAGATTAACCATTAAAATCTGAAAAAATAAACACATTGGCATCCCTAAACTTATATACACAGATTAAAAACTTTGTATCTATAAACCCCAATTAAATAAGTAATAACCTTGGAACACAAGTCTCGTCTCGTCTTTTTGATTATTCCTTATGCTCTGGATTCTTGAATTTAGATAATGCATTTTAATTTGATACTTTACATATTTCATAGTGTTCTGTATGAAATACACTAAATAATTTACATCAAACACTGTGAGTCAATGTTGTGACTTGTTTCTTTTACCAAGCTATGCTACGTTATCTGTTTTTACATTAAATTCTGCACTTAGTGTTATTTTTTGAAATAAATACATATGAATACATTGATATTGCAGAGTACATGAGGAAATCACTGTGGACGTGCTTCTAAGCATGTAAACAAAACAAAGAATGTCCAAGGTGTTCTGTGGTTTAGTTTTGTAAGTATTTCTTTCAACATACAGTGCTAATCTTAGTCTAGAAATGGAGAATGTAACATCATGCGGTCAAAAAAAAATGTCACAATAAGCACAGGACCGTTAAGAGTTACTGTAGAGTTTATCTGATGACTGTAGGCTGAGGCAGGCTAACACTACCCACTGACTCAGAGTGATTGAGCTAAGCTAATTAGTGGTGGGCGAGCTCTGGCCGTCTCTTCCCTGTTACTGCACGCACAGTTAAAGAATGGTGTATGTCTGTTTCTCATGGACTTGAACTGTGGCCACAAACGAAAACAAAAAAAAAATCTTGCCATTTAGGTTCTTGATTCTTGTTTGAACAAGAAGCACTTTAATCTGAGCTGTAACATTGTTCATGCAGTGTTCTGTGTTTGTAATGACACAATAGAAGGAGAGGAATTGAATAGCCCATTGGTTATTCTTACCAAACAATTAAACTTCCTGTGTATTTGGTGAAAAGCCACTGTTACACTGTACTGTTACAATCAAAATGCACCCTATTATCAAGGCGCATAATTCATCTTTTTTGCACCTTGTCCTGTCTTTGTGCCAGAAACATGCATCCTAAAACAGCAAAATATAGACCAACATACCCCAAACCACCATGTGCCACAAGCTCAAGTCACCACGCTTCATCCCATCATAACAGAGCCCGAGAGTTAGAGTCATGGCAGTGTAACCATTAGCCACATCATTGAGCGTGTAGCCCTGTTAATCATGTTCCTAACTGACCTAGACAGTGAAATCCCCCTGAAGTCGCAGGGTCGGAGCCCATCCCAGTTGGCATTGGACCAAAGGCAGGGTAAACCTTGACCCGATTGCCAGCCAATCACAGGGCCACATATAGAGAGGGACAACCATTCATGCTCACGCCAACCAACCCAATGAGAATGTTTTTTTTTAGTCTGTGGGAGGTAGTAAGAGAAGTGTTCATGTTGTCGACTAATTATTTTCATCATAGTTTTCGTCAACAACCTATTTTTCCCCTGACGAAAAATAGACTAGAACTAAAAAACAAGTGTACAAAAACTAAAATCAAATTAACTGTCGTCCTTGACAACAAATACAACTTAGTCTAAAATGTTTGACATACCCCTTTCAGACTGACCAAGAAACCTGTTTAAGCCCAGTAACAATCTACACCTGTCGGCAGTTTGAAAGGGTTTAATCGGCATTTCGACCTGGATCAACTGACCCTGCAAGCGACGCAGGTTTTTATAGGCTCATCTCCGATTAGCTTCAGTGAGAACATCACACCTGGGTTCACCCACTAATATACCGATGACATCGGTGTAACGTCCTCATGGCATAAAATCACTCCCACCACCTCCGTCTGTAGCTTACGTGAGTCTTTGCCGTCTCAGCAGCAAATTCAATTTGCCTTTGAATCATCACTGCTGAGTTTGTACATTTTTAAAGAGGGACAATAGTACAGGGGAAAGAAAACCGCATCCTCAGCCTCCATGCTCCTTTCCATTGTTTACATTGAGGGGCTATGTCGCGCTGATGGTGTCATCAACCTGATAACATCAGTTGGATGCGCCAGAGGAATAAAAACAGCCATGCAGCTCGTCTGCTGCCGATTAGACCCGGGTCTGCTGGCAGTGGGAAAGGAGTCACTTGCCGATTGTTGCGTTCAAAGAAACGTGTTGACCCACTAATTTTCGTGTGAAAGTGGTTATAGGGACTTAATCCAACCAGACCTAATTTGGTCATGTAGAAAGCAGGGACAAGTTATATCCAATAACTCGTCCCTACTTTCTATAAATATTCAATCACAGCTGCTATGTTTTTGTGGAAATATCTACCTTAGCTTCATGGTGGCGGGATCCAAGTGTAAAATATGACTTCAGAAATTCAAGGAAACATAATAAATGCCTTCCACTTTACAATTCAGATCTTAGTCAACTATATTTACTGAAGATTTTGTCGACTGAAATGTTGTGAAATTTCATCAATTAAAAAAAGACTAGAAGTAAAACTATTTTGATGACTAAACATGACTTAAACAAAATATATTTTAGGCAAAAGACTATAACAAAAACTAAATTAAAAAATTCTGTCAAAATCAACACTGTGTCAAAACACTAGGAGAGAACCTATGCATGCACATGAAGAACACTCATACTCCACACAGAAAGGCCCTGACCAACAGGGGGATTAGACCAGCGACCTTCTTGCAGTGAGGAACGTGCAGTACCTGGAACAGTGAAATCTGAATTAAAGCTAAAACTTACACATTATGAAACAAATGTAATCCCATAGAGTGAGAAGCTTTAGGTATATTAAATACTTAAATCAACTCTGTTAATGTGTTTATATAGGCGGTAAATGCAGTTCATAACCATTACACAGTCACATAATCTGCAGGGTTTCCTTCAAGAAGCACGAAAAGAAGTTCTACGGTTTTTGGCACTTCCACACTGGCTTCATTGTTCAGTCCCAGAGGTCAGTCTTTGGGCCTCATCCTCATGCCTGGCTTGCCAACTTGATATGTCACGAGTTCTTTAAGGGAAAGCCATCAAACTTTGCACTGATGCCCTTTTAGACTTGAGAATGAACTGATCAGATTTGGGATGTAAAGGGTTTTCCAAGTGACCCACCACTGTACTTTAACTCTCTCTGTCTTTCAAATAAATATCAGCACTGTTTTATTTCAGGTTTTGCACTGAGGAAGTCATCCAGCTGTAATTAAATACTCCACAAAACCTTTGCCAACTTATGACAGGTAAGAAATAACTGCTGAGAACAGGTTTTTAAGTTTTACTTTAGTCTGGATTTATCCCTGAATGAAGTCTGCACAAAGAGTTGGGTGTGACACCACTATGAAAACAAGTTTTTTATGCAGCGGATATAGAGTTAACCATAAAGAAACACACCTGTCCGACTATAATCACTGCGGCATAAATAAAAGGAAAACCAATCATACATCAAACTGAAGTGACACCTAATTTGTTGTCTTGTTTGATAGAGCACATGCTGCGAGGTGTTTTCTCCTGTGAAATCTGATAACATAAAATAGAGCTTTTACGAGGTTTTCTGTCCTCAGGTGACATAAACATGACAGCGGTGCCGCCTCTGTGGTCTAAACACTCTGAAAGAGAAACTGGAGGCTCTGATCATTGTACTCTTTTGTGTTTTCACTTAAAGCAGCATGTTGTTAGTCCAAGCAGCTGATACCAAAACTTGTTCTCGCAGCATTTATACCCTCGAGCAAAACCTCCGTCTGCTTATCTGCCTTGTCTGTCTCGTACCTGCATGTTGTGGGTGACACCTGGCATACCAGTCGCATGTAATTAAGTTTAACTGATGAACGAGCAGCACCGTTACGCAAGCTTTAAATAACTAGATAATATTATAACAGATAAGATGCCCCCCACTCTGCAGCCCACCACCAAAGGCTGAGTCATCGGAGTGGGCTTAGTTCTGGAAGACCAGTGTTAAGTTTGTTAATGGATTATTTTCGTCATAGTATTCCTCAACAACCTTTTTTCCACTTGTGAAAACTGGACAGTAACTTATAAAAACAAGTGAACTTGGATAAAAAATAAAACTAAATTAACATTTTTAATAAACTGACATTTTCATCAACATATAAGAACTGGACTAAAATGTTTGACAGACTATATCCATTAAGACCCAATCACAGCTACTTTGGTTGTGTGGAGAGTAGAGCTGGGCAAAAAATCGATTAATTCAAATTATTTTCTGCAGAAGATTTAAAAAATTAAAAATCAAGATTTTTTTTCTTGCCTAAGTCCAATTGTAAGTATTTGCAATTTCTGGAAAACATTACAATTTTCATGATTGTTGGCCTTGTAGGGTTTGCACAAGCACTTTTATAGGCTTGTATTTGTTATTCAGGTAGATTAAACATTGATCAGAGAGTTTCATGCTAATACTGTAAAAAGCCTTTTAGTGTTTATGTAGACAAACCTGCCTACGTTTATACTACATAATCAACCTGTCAGACTTTGACTTTAAGAGGGAAACATTTGGACAACATAAAGGCAAAACTTGATTTGTGCCATTTTTATGTCACTGGGAGTTTTGTTACTTTTAGGGAGGGAAAAATCGATTAAAATCATAAATCAAGTGTTGTGGAAAAAAATCGAGGATTTTATTTCTTGGCCATATCGCCCAGCCCTAGTGGAAAGGTTGGATGAATTCCAATCACAGCTGCCTTAGCTTGGTGGTGGTGGGATAAGTTGTGGAGCGATCCAATCAGAGCTGCTCTCTTTATGAAGAGATATATTCATGTAGAGCAGGTTCACTGTTTGTTGTCAGTTCTGGTATTGTAACTGAGATGCTCTGCCAGGTAGACTAAATAAAGGTGACTGCATTTCACACAAAGGAACATTTGTTTCTGTTCATTTAGACATTCAAAC
This sequence comes from Scarus forsteni, assembly GCA_036419115.1. Taxonomy (NCBI): domain Eukaryota; kingdom Metazoa; phylum Chordata; class Actinopteri; order Labriformes; family Labridae; genus Scarus; species Scarus forsteni. The sequence continues at coordinate 1,711,443 of JAZDUH010000135.1, forward strand.
TTTACTAGCATTCAGTAAAGGGTTATTAGATATTTAATTTTATCCAAGTGTAAAACATGATATCAGAAATTAATGGAAACAAAAAAAAATGCCTTACAATCTACATTTTAGTTGACTAAATTACAGTAGATTTAGTCAAATAAAATTTTGTGAAATTTTATCAACTAAAAATTTACTAAAATTAAAACGACTTAGATGACTAAATTATGACTAAAACTGACTAAAAGATATTTTAGGCAAAAGACTTCAACCAAAACTTAATTTAAAAGTGCCATCAAAATCAACACTATGGAAGACACTGAGATTTTGTCTTAAAGTATAAGCAACTTTAAAAGCTAGTGTAGCAATGACAGTTTTGAGACCTGTTTTTAAACTTGAACGTGACACACACGTTTGGTAAAGGCAACCCTAGATTATTGAGAAATACCTCTCTTAAGTGTTTTAACCCTATCATGCATGGTGTCCACTACAGTAGACAGATATTTGGAATAAATTTTGTACCCTTTAGCTTGCAGTATCATGTCAAACTGCCAGGTGGTAACTTCCCAAACCCTTGTCTATAGTTTCATAAATATCATCTTTGCACATTTTTACCATATCGAGATATAGAGTATCAAAATTCCAAAATGCCTGATGTAGGGCAACTTGGGTATAATACCTGAATTCAGATTCCAGATAACTTTGTAATTTTTATTTTAAATTTTTGTTTAATTTACAAGTGAACAGTTTGATTAAACAGCAATTATACCTATACTTCAGATTTTGCTTTTTCTTTTATTCACTCTCAATAAATGTTTGTCAAAAACACGTGGTTGTGGATCTTTATTAAGTTACAATAAATAACTATTTATACCATCGATACATAATACATAACTCCCTCAAAGAATAACACTGAATTAACAATTCCCATGATTTTTAACTTTTATGAAAGTAAAACAGACATTTAAAAAGTGTTTAATTGGTTGGATCAGTTGAGTCCTTTATAAAGTTAAAAAATATTACAAGTGTGCCCTCTGAAGAGATCCACTTTTAGCTGTTTAACACCAAAAATGTGGCACACAATCCAGGAGATGGACTAAAAATGTAAAAAAATCTTTCATGTAGACAGTTTTCATTTTAATGGCTATTTTTTATTTACTCATTTATGAGTATCAATTTACTCTATGTTATTGATAAATGTGTGTCATGATAATGTTTTTAGTAGTGCTGTCAGATGATTAAAAAATTAATCGAATTAATTACCGGATTTATAATTAATTAATCTAATTAATCGCACTTTCAATCAATCAATCTTTATTTGTATAGCGCCAATTCATAACAAGTGTTATCTCAAGACACTTTACAGTAGAGCATAAAGCTCTTCATATTATGGATACACATATATGCATAGATACATATATATATATATATATATATATATATATATATATATATATATATATATCTATATCTATATATATATATACTATAAATCTATATATATATATATATATATAAAGCTACACACACATATATATATATATATACAAATATATACATCCAACACCCAACATGAATCCATATAGCCAATCATGAATCCCTCCATCATGGCGGCAAGAAAAAACCTTCTATTAAGCAGCAGGAAATCTTGAATGTGGATCCCAGTCTCATGATGAACAGCAAATCTACACCATGCTGTGTTGGGTGTGAGGGCAAAGATTTTATATATTTTAATCTCATATCTGCTTAAAATACCCAAATAAAGAATTTGAATTCTAGGATATTATAAAATTGTAGTGCATGACTAATCAAATGAATACACTAAGAAGTGAAGATTTGTAAATCCACTTTTTTATTGGTGACAAAATAAAAACCAAAGTCAGGGCAACTTGTCCAGAAAATTCTAAGCTCAATCAGGCAACTCAAATTACACTTTAAGTGTGTTTCATAAATCAAATTCAAAATAAGAAAAAGGTCGAGGACATCCAGCAAAACAATTAGGCCTGATGCGTTATTAAAGAATTCAGTAAATATATATCAATTAATTCAAAAATGAAATAAGACTAAGTCTTAAATATGCCATTCCTGTTGTCACCTGGACTTTGTTTGGTTTGAAACTGGTTTGGTAGAGACGCACGTGTGAAGTGACGTGCCACTGCCATGTACAGGTCCTCCAGCTGGACAATATCAAAATGTTTGTGTATTATGATTAATCTTGCGATTAATTTTTATAACGCATTAATTTGTGTTGTAATTAATTAATCTAATCAATGCACTAAAGTGACAGCCTTAGTTTTTAGCTTTTTACACTGAATTATTTTAGACTTTAAAAACTTTTTTTAATGTATTTTTAGCTTTTTAATTTATTTCTGCCTGCTAATTCTTGGTTTCATTGCTTTACCTTTTCTTTTCTTTTATATTTTTCTGACATCTTTATTTTGTTGTTTCTTTTATTTGAGTTATTTTGGTTTGCATTAGTCTTTAAATCCTGCTTGACGTCCTACCTACTGTCATTTTAGTTACATACAATGGAGATGGACCTCTGCTGAGCATTTACTTGCTAATTAGTTGAGAAGATTATTGTATCTCTATGTTTTGTCAATCACCTCTCTGCCTTTTGTCAAAACACTTTGAATTGTAATTAAATTTGTATAAAATGTGTTTTATAAATAAAGTTTGATTGATTGACAAAGACAGATGTCGTTAGACTATCATGATTAATATTCTGTGCTCTTTCAATTCGTATGTAACTTACAGTCACCAGCTGCTTCATGAAGTTCAAGCATTTAACTGCTTAGTCAATTACATGACAGCAACTCAGTGCATGTAAGCATATAGACATGATCACCATGACTGCTGAAGCTCAAGCTGAGTAACAGAATGGAGAAGAAAAGTGGTTAAAGTGACTTTGAACGTGTTTGTTGGTGTCAGACTGGCTGGCCTGAGTTTTTCAGAGGCCGTTTAAAAGCTGTTATATTCACACCTCTGTGACACACAACCTTCACTCCAAAGTCACAGACACAGAACGAGGGGAACAAGCTGACCCCCATATGCTCTGCCTCAAGAGGTGGTGTAAGAGGTGTAATGCCCAGACTCAGCAGGGGGGCAGGAGCACTGTGGGTGTGTCTTTGTCTTTTTGGTGTAAAGGGAGCATGTGCTGTCCTGTTGTCTCATGAAAACCATTATGTCCCATAAAATGATACAAATACAGCATCCTCACAGAATAAATATGAATGCCTCTGGATGTAATGACAGGGTGACCGCGGGTCCTTAAAAAGTCTTAAATTTTTTTTTCAAATTTAAAGCCTTAAAAAGTATAAAATTGTCTTAAATTCAGATCAGACAGTTCTTAAATGTGCTCGCAAAAATTTCTGGTAAGCACGGACTGATCAAAGGTGGGCTTTACACGAGTACGAATTTGTAAGACTCCGGTAAAATAAACTATCGATCTGGTGATGTTGACACACGGTGATGCATATTTGTCCATGACTCCGCATCTTTTTTGAAAACGGGTCTGCAGGTGGATATCTGCGTATTCGTCTTCATGCCGTAGTTGGTATAAACAGATAAGTCCGGGAAAGACGGTGACCTCATAGCACCCCTCCTCCTCCCCGCCCCCCAACCCACGCTGTCACACACAACAACAACAACAATGGCGGCAGCCAGCTACAGCAACAACAGCAACAAGGTCTCACACAGAGATGAAGCATGTTACGCATGCATGAGCACTTGTTGACGTGGAATCCACCTCCGAGCAGAAATGTGATGTTACAAGTGTAGTAACCCACGAACTACATTACCCAGCATGCAATATGGGTTGGGAGCATGCGTGGGAACCCATAGGTACGTCCCTGTAGATATAGCATGCAGGTAGCCGGAGACTGAGGTTTGTAGAATGTTGTCAATAAAACAAGCAACGTTAAACCAACGTACACGCCTCGTCTGCTGATTATAAGCCAAGCATGACAACACAAGAACCAGTCGGGCAATCTGACAGGATTTTGCGTTGTCATGTAAATACAAAAGCCTATGTACAATACGATGTGTAAACAGCGATACATGTTTTGATGCCGACGCCAAGACAATACGGGGCCGTCTTCGTGTGAGGAGGGCCTTGATCTGGCCCCGTCGTTTAGACGCAATGAGTCTGCTGCAGAACCACAGAAGAAGAAGAGTGTGCTGCATTTTTGCTAGCTATCGTGGCCTTCTTGATTGCAGGAAATGCATACATTTTAACAGACATCAACGCCTTTAATTGTAAAAGAATATTTGGGCCATATTTCCATCGCAAGTTTGGTCTTAAATTTTCTTTAAGGTGGTATTAAAAAAGTCTTAAAAAGTCTTAAATTTAACTTCCTCATACCTGTAGTCACCCTGAATGAAGATGGAGCTTCACTGTGGACTAGAAAAGGGACAGAAATTACCAATCAACTGGTGTTTCCAAAAAACATCTCTAGAGAACTGTCTGAAAAAGAGAAAATATCCAATTACTGGCAGTTATCAGGCTAAAAATGGCTTATTGATGCCAGAGGCCATCGTAGAACAAATGAGAAGTCTGAGGCCCTGTTTACACAACAACATAGAACAGCTGAAAACGAGACAGTTTTTGTGTTTTTGTCTTCTGTTTACACAAGAGCAGTGCCTGGAGTGCTTAAATCCACACACTTTAGAAACCAGAGTCCAGACTGAAAAGTTTTGAAAACAATTTGGTATCTGTCTCTGTGTAAACAGGAATCAGCATTTTCAGGGAAAACTTTGACACGTGGCACATGCGCAGTAAACTTTCAGATAAAGGTTTCACTCGCACCAAGGAGCAACAACAGCAGCAGTTTCGGCCGGCTACTGAGCAACATGTGTGCTGCTTACTTCGCTCAGTTTGTTATCCAGCTGGGAAACTCCTTCGTCTTCATGTGTTCACTCGCTATTGTTGTTTGTGAAATGTTTGGCCGTTTTTGAATTTGCCTATACTCGCAGTGCGTACTGATTTTCCCAAAATGTAGTATGCAGTATACTATATGTAGTATGCAAACAACATATATAGTGGCACACAATCCAGGAGATGGACTAAAAATGTAAAAAATCTTTGATGTAGACAGTTTCAATTTTAATGGCTATTATTTATTTACTCATTTATGAGTTTCACTTTTACTTCATTTCATTGATAAATGTAAGATTTAAATACTAATGTTTAAAATTTCAGATTTTTAGTACTTCTTTGGACTTCACATCATGATAATGTTTGTATCTGTTAACACTTGATTATTTTAGACTTAAAAAAATGTTTAATGTATTTTTAGCTTTTAATTTGTCTCTGTCTTCTGATTCTTGGTTTTATTACTTTTTTCAGATTTTGGATGACGTGATGTCTTGATGTTTCAGGTCATTTCTGGTGTGCAGACATTTCCGTCTTTTGTTACGTCTGCCAAGGAGGTTATGTTTTTGCCAGCATCTGTTCGATTGCTTTTTAGATTACACAGAAACTACAGGACAGATTTTGCTGAAATTTTCAGAAGATGTTGGTAATAGCCCAGCTTAGAAGTGGTTAGGTTTTGGTGTTGATGCATGTATTTCTCTTGATGCAATAAATTCCCCCCAATTAAAAAAAATCCATACGTTATTGGAAAGAATTAAAAAAAAAAATCATTTCTCTGCCCTTTATAAATGGATTTGCTTCCAAATTTCCAGGAAAATATGAGGTCAATGTCTCTATCATCAAGATAAATTTCATCTGGATCCTGCCAGATTGTTGCTAGAAAAAAACCCATCAAACTTTATGATGGGGAATCCCGTTAACGAAATTCAATAATTCATATAAGATCAAAATATAAAGCGACGTTCCTAAAACTTGTTGTGTTCATGCAGGATAACAACCTCTATGTATGAGCTGAGTTTGGTCCTTGTCCTGGCTCTGAATTGTATCTTTTACAGGGGTTGTGGAAAAGCCAGTGCTTGAACTGCGCTGTTGGCAGAGGTCTGTGCTCTCTGAGAGCTTTTCTAGTTTCAACACCCAGCAGCTATTTTTTCTTGGATGTGCTGTTTTCTTCACTACAGTTCTCACCAAAACTGGAGAAATATTGCCTTATCTGATGAGTCTGGATATCTGCTTCAAAAAACACAGACACCTTCAAACAATTTCATCACAACCAGGATGTAGTTGCCATGATAGATAACGTGTGAAAGCTATTATCATCCGTCCACTGAGGCTGTTACTATCAGTGCTGCCATTAACACTTGGCCTTGTATTCTTTTCTTCCTAGCCTGCATTTTTCTTTTTGATTTTGCCTCGTCTGTCAGCACTTCGAGCCTCTCTTTAAACACTTTCCCTCGCTGAGGAATGCCAGAGTTCATTCTCCCTGGTGTCAGTGTTGTCCTCTGGGCGAGCGTAGGACGGGGGAGAGAGAGAGAGAGAGAGAGTTGGAGGCAGTGAGTGATGGAGCGCCGTGAATGACGATCACACAAAACAGCAGGGAGGAGTCTGCTGACCTGTCTGAATGGGACAAGGACTGAGGGAGAAAGGAGGCTGTTTAAAACTCAATCTGGCCAACCGTAAATGTTTGTCCACAGCTTTCCTGCTGCCATTACAGGAATGCTATTAGCCGGGGCCCATTGTGCCCTGTGGGAATAGCCGGGCTAAACCTGGGCGCTAAGACTGGAGATTTGTCTACATGCGTGTGATACAAAAGGTATAGGAACCGAACACTCAGGCCTGCACAAAAGCTGCGGAAACATGATCTTCTGTTTTTTTATAAGGCCCAGTTTTGTGTGGCTGCTTCCGCTGGCTGCTATAATTGCAGGTCTCCACTCCCCACCGAGGACCTGGCCCCGGTCTTTGCTCCTGTCGCTTTGTTTCCTCCTGGGCTCAGGTCTCCCGCCCTGGCTGCGAGCGTTCGGGGAATATCTCCTTCTGTTTTGGGTGTGCCTCTGTACCCACGCAGATGGCGACTGAGACACCCCGCATGTCAAACACCGCGCTGGCTTTATCGCTAGCGGTGACTTCACCAGCAGTGACTTCACACACACACTAACACACACTCAGCTCCCTTTTATTTGCATACACACCACGTGTTTGAACAAAACAGGGGCTGTTTGGCCCGGGGGGACAGTCTGATAAGAAACAGGAGGGTTTGGATTCCAGCTTTCACCCTCTGCTCTGGCTGCTCATTCATGATTAACCAGGTGACAGTCGGTGTCCAAAAACTGTGAAAAACGGAGACACATTTACACACAGCTGTCAGCTGACACATCTGTGAACACTGAAGAAACCCTAAATCAGCTTCAGTCGTGCCGTGTTTGCACAGAAACTGTCCCATGAAAACAGAGCCGCTGTTTGTTTGAAATGCCAAAAAGTTTCACATGCAGGTGAGGATATTTTGATGTCAAAAGCCATTCAGTTCAATCTGCTAAACCTCTACAGCACACACACCAGGCCAGTGTGTGAGTGTGATTTTGTCATGAAACAACATGTGGTGCCACGGATGTGTTTTTGCAGGAATCCGGCAATACAGTAAATATACAGTACATGGGGAGCAACATTGGGTGGCACAGTGGGGAAGCAGGTAGCACACGAACCTCACAGCTGGAAGGTTGCAGGTTCGATTGCTGGGTGTGGGGACTTTGCATATTCTTCCTGTGCATGTGTGGGTTCTCTCCAGGCATTGCAGCTTCCTCCCGCAGACTAATAGCATGTTCCATCATTGATTAATGACTCCAATTACCCTTTTCAGACTGGCCAACAAACCAGTTTAAACCCGGTAACAATCGGCTCCTGTTGGCAGGTTGTAAGGGTTTAGGCTACGTTTACACGGACACTCCTGACTTAAATACACAAAGATTTGTCCTTTGCATTTTGAAATTTTTCTGCGTTCAGATGACAACACTGGAGACGTATATATCCGCTGTAGTATGCATGCCAATTCAGTAGATGGCGGTCTAGGCAGCGCTGCTACAACACACGTACGAAGAAGAAAAACTTTTCACAAACAACAATGGCGAATAGACGCACAGAGAGGCAGGAGTTTCTTTTCTGGAAAACAAATCAGTTCAGACAACAAATCTGTGTGGATAGTTTTGTCTGGATAACAAACCGAGTACGGTAAGAGGCTCACATGTTACTCGGCAGACGGCTGAATCTGTTGTTGTTCCTGGTATGCGCGCACAGCCTTCATGTAAAAGAGTACTGCGCATGCGGTGACGTCAGCGTTTCACCCTGAAAAGCTCTGATACGGGTTTACACGGCGCTGCATGGAGAGCATTTTGGAAACTTTTCACTCTGGAGCCCGTTTTCAAAAGTTTCCATTGTAAGATGAAATGCAGCACGTTTACATCTTAACACGAGGCCAAAATGCAACGAAAACTTATCGGATTTCACCGTATTTGGCGCAGTGCAAACGCAGCCTTAATCTGCATTTCAACCCGAGTGGACTGACCCAGTAAGCGACACAGGTTTTTACCGGCCTGCCTCTGATCAGCTTCATTGAAAACACACACTGGATCGACACGCTAATTTACGGATGACGTCGGCATAATGTGCCGGTGGCATAATATTGCGCCCGTCCTCTCCGTCTGTAACTTACGTGACTCTTTGCCATCTCAGCAACAAATTCCATCTGCCTTCGTATCATCAGCACCGAGTTTGTACATTTTTAAAGAGGGCCAAAAGTACAAAGTCGTCAATTGTGTCAGCGTCTTCTATGCCCCTTTCCATTGTTTACATGGTCATGTTTCATCATACTGATGATGTCATCAACATGATGGCCCGGGTCTGCTGGCAGTGGGAAAGGAGTCACTTGCCAATTGTTAGCGGGTCAACCTGGATTAAAAAAACAACAACACATTGACCAGCTAATTTTAGTGTGAAAGTGGTATATGTGGATAGACTTAGAGATTCTCAGGGTTCACTCGATTTGTCAAATGTCAGGTGGGATAGGATCCAGCCTCCCCTTGCAGCCCAAAAGGGATAAGTGGCCAGGATGACAAATGGAAAGAGGGGTAATAATATAATAAATTTGTTCGCTCTTTCTAGTTCTGTCTCTGTGTATTACTATAATCTTTTTTTGGTGTTTCTGGCTCTGATAGCTGGTGTTAGCTTCAAATGTTCCTGAGAGCTTGCTCCCTGCAGGATACCAGGTGCTTGTGGGCACCTACTTGGTCACCTCTGACCTATGGACTATTGTCAAGTACCTCATATAACCCAACATAAAAAAATACTGAACTAATCCTTCAATCTTTTGTGCTTTTTCAAAGAACTTTCTTAACCTGTTTTAAAAGTGATAAGCTACACTGTAAAAAAAATAGTAATATAACAGCATTTTACTTTTTATGTTACAGTTTTTTCTGTATTTTCAAAATGCCAATTAATTCACAAAAATAAACTGTGATTTTACATGCCAAATGTAATATAACAAGAAATTACTGTAACTGTGAAAAAACACAATATTTCTGTTCTTTTACAAAGAAACCCCATTAGAAATACAAATATTTATTGTTAAAATACGTTAACAAGTGTATTGTAATTTCACTAATAATTTTCTGTTATTTAAGGGAATAAACTATAAAATTCAACTTTACAACTCTAAAAAAAAAGTTTCTATAAAAATAATGTCATTAAAAGGAACTGGTTTGGCGGAGTGGTTAGCAACCAGGCACCCCATGTACTTCTGCCGGTCCAGGTTCGAGTCCCGCCTGTGACCAGTTTGCAGAGTGTCCTCCCCTACTCTCTCACCCCCTTTCACAAGCCTATCCACTGTCTCTCTCCTATCAAAAATGCCCCAAAAATACATAAAAAATAACAATAATTTCATTTAAACCAACTATTAGCAGCACATTCCTGTAAATTTAAGCATAATTCTTTATATTACAATGTCGATTTACCATCTTTATGGGTAATTTAATTGTTTTTTAATGTTAAATGTTTGTAAGTAAACGTAAAAAAAACCTTAAATTAAGGCAAAATCTTGTTAAATTACAACTACAAACTGTATATTAATTACGGAAAGAAACTATTTCTATGAGAAAGCAATTTTCTGTTATTTCAAGGCATCTTTGTGGTGCCCCAGCTGATGGAAAAGTTAGTTTTTTAAGTTGTTGTTTTTACAGTGTAATAAACTTTTTATTTCTGTTATTACATTGTCATAAAAGCCTATACTCCTACTATAGGCCCACGTGTTTTCATATCTCAGAAACTTTAAATATTGTCAAACCCTTAGTTAAATGTTGAAGTGTTTCAACATGATCTTGCAGTTTGCATGTAACATTACATAACTACCCCGAATAAAGCCCATCTCAAACCAGCTAAACCAGGCGCCTTCATTCAACAGTCCTGCGGTTAGTCAGTCTTATTTAGAGGATGCAACAAAGGTTATTGCTCAAATTACAAAATTAAGGCCAAAGCAGTAATAGGGCACAATTTTCCTTTAACAAGAGCTCTTATCCCACACAGGCATGTTTGAAACTGAGCCAACTCTCCATACATGTGTGAGTGGGAGCCACCACATCCGGAGAAGACACCACAGCCAGTGACCGCAGATATACCGCTCAGCTCTGCTCCACGGACGTATGTGTGTGTGTGTGTGTGTGTGTGTGTGTGTGAGCTCGTATATCAGCGACTGTCACCTGGAAGTAATAGCACCCCTGCATTCCAACACTGATGTAAAGTGTTTCTCATTAGCGGAGGGAAAAGTCCCTCACAGGCCCGTCCTCAGGCTAAACACCTACTCCATCCTCATGGAGAGTGCTCAGCCTGCACAAACAGAGTCATCAGCGTCCAAGCGGCAGTCAGCGAGAGTGTGAAAGTGATCTGTTAAAGTCTGTTGAGGGATCGGGAGTGTTTTGGTTTGGAGGATCTGACGGGGAACAGGCTTACAGGCAGGGAGGGGGGAGCAGATGCTGATCATATGAGATGATTAATTTCCCTCCTTTAAAGATTTGATTTAAGGCAGCCCTGCAGGCGGAGAGTGAATGGCAGCGTGTGTTGTGGGTTGGAGGGTTTTGGGGGGTGGTCGGACTGTTGTTTGTGCCTGGTGATAAGACTTTTTGTCTGTGCGGATTGCTGCCTCAGCACACAGGGATGCCACTGGCTGACAGATGCAGCAGGAGCAGCATGTGTCTCTCAGAGTGGATGTTTGGTCTGCCAGCACGCCACATGCAGAGTCTGTAATGTTGCAAAAATAATTTCACAACAACAACAACAAGGCTGCCGGTGATGTGTTTTATCTCTCATGTTTTATTGTAAGTAGAAAATCTGTTTGCTTAGCCGGGTTTGTTTGAAGAACAACATTTTTATTGTCATGTTTTTTTGTGGGCTTATGGTGGTGCAGCTTGAGAAGCTTAACGAATCGGGGGGGGGAAGGAGCCTATTCCAGCTGGCATTGGGTGAGAGCAATCACAGGGCCACATAGAGAGACAGACAACCATTTAAGTTCAGACTCATACTTAGGGCCCTAATTTCGTGGCGCAGCGCAGGGTGCACAGAGCCGGCACACCCCGCGCAGTGTTAATTTCATCCGGTGCACCGCCGTGCGCTGCCAATTTGACAATTTGGTACTCCGTCTGCGCAGAGATGGGTGTGCGGGGCACCAGGGGGAGGTGCCGACAGATTCATGTTGGCTTTGTTTAATGCAATAAACAATCACAGCATTCACTATTTAATGTCACCGTCTGAACCAGCATATACATTTGTATCTATATCAATTGTCCCGTCACATCTGATGTTGGATTAAAGCCATTTGTCATAATGGGAATTTAACCTGACGGCAGCTGGAACTTTGATGCACATCTTACAAGTTAACAAAGTTGTATACAGAGTATACAGTATATCACCAAAGGCTCTGCTATTTGGTGATGACAAACCAGGAATGCAGGTGGATCACAAGTATTATGAATGGATAAGCCAGCTGCTGTGTAACTGTCTCTTAATTTTGTACTCCTATAATGACAAAGGAACAGATTACATCGGTCCCGGGAGCTGGCCCACACGGTGACGCGCTTCATGGCCTCTGATGCGTGCCCTGATGGCCAGTCCGTTCTCCCAGCTGCTGAGGTGACAGCTGCCCTGATTGTCTCCGCTACCGGGTCTTTCCAGCACACTGTTTCCGCGGTGGTGGGGATCATACAGACCAATCAGACGCTGCGCCTCGGCCGCAGCGCATTTAAAGGCAAGGAGAGGCGTTCATTTGATTGGTGAAGACAACACTTGGCTGTGTTAAACCCACTCACGTCTTTTCTCCTCCCTCTCTGGCACTTGCGCGGAGGGGCAGGGACGGAGGCGTGCATGCGCCTCTCTGCACCTGGAGTGCGCCTCTCTTCCCACGGCAGGAAAGCACTGCAAAGTGCGCTGGACACACCCTCTTGGCAAAGTGCAGACGCGACGCAGGGCAGGTGCGCTGCGTCTGCGCCTGGTCTACGAAATTAGAGCCCTTAATGTCAACCTGGAGTCACTTATCAACTTTATGAGCATGTTTTTGGTCTTTGAGTAGACAGAACTCGAGTAGACATGGGGAGATCATTCAACCTCCACACATAGAACCCTGACTGACAGGGGATCAAACCAGCAACCTTCATGCTGTGAGGCCTGTGCTCTACCTGCTGTACCATAGTGCTGCCATACCACCATACCATCTTCTTCCACTTGTCTGAGGTCGGGCCGCAATGTCAGCTGCCTAAGCACAGCATCCAATTCAGTTTAGTTTCATTTGTTTAACACACATTTCATGTAAGCTCAATGTGCTTCACAGAAGATAAAAACAGGTATAGAATAGGATTAAAGTAAAAATAATAATATTACAAAAAATTACTAAAACAATGATAATAATAAACAAAACAAAACAAAGCAAACAGCCAAAAAAAAACACGAAAGAAAAGTAGCATTTTAAGACCCTTCTAAAAAGAACTGATTCCATGGACCTCAAGTCAGCAGGCACGTTGTTCCACAGGACAGGACGATAATAACAGAGAGCTCCTTCACCTGAAATCTTAGGGACAGTCAGGAGACCCATGCTGGATGGTCCGAGAGATTTAACTGGGCTGTCAGTTAAGGCTTTGAATACAAGGAGTAAATCAATCCTCTATTGGATAGGAGGCCAGTGAAGATTTTAGCACAGGTGTAGTGTGTTCAGTTCTCTTTGGTCCTGTCAGTACTTTGGCTGCTACATTTTGGATTACTTGAGGTCTAAAGATTGAGGTTTTTGAAAGTCATGCAGGGCATTTCAATAATCTAGTCTGCAAGATACAAAGGCTTGTACCAGTTTTCTTTAAATAAGACTAGGACATAAATGACTGATGTTTAGCAGTGTTTCTCAGATGGTAGAATGTTGTCTTTGTTACAGAGGGGATATGCTGCTGGAAAGTCAAATTTCGATCAACTACAGTGCCGAGATTTATGTTGTATTTATAAGGAAATGATAAGGAAATAAACTCCTCTCTGTGTTTGAGCACCTACAATTAAAATTTCCGTTCTATCAGTGTTTAGTTGTAAAAAATGATGAGACAAACAGTGACATGTTTCATTAATGTATTTGATCAGGTTATATGCAGGATCAAGATTTCCTGAGGAGAGGGAGATGTATAGCTGTGTATCATCTGAATGGCAGGAGACATTGTGCTTTTTTAGTCTTTTATTTTCCTTCTTTCTCTGTGTTTTAGTCTCTTTTCCTTTTATTTGTGTTTCAATCTCTTTAATTTGATGGTATTTCTCTTATCATTTTAGCTCCTGTGTTTTTATTGACTCCTTATTAACTATTTTTACAGACTGGTGGCTTTATTTACTTCTAATTCAGATTGTTTTATCTTGCGTCATACTTTTAATCTCTTTATAGAAACTTTTAGGGTCATTGTGTTATTGTTCTATCTCTTTTATTATCTCTGTTCTACTATTTTATATTGTCTTTTAATTTTGTTTTTTTTAAACTTTACTTTGGTCCTCATGGTCTCATTTTATGTAGCAGTGTTACTGTATTGTCTGGGTTCCTATGACACATGGAGGGGCCCTTTTGAATCAAGGGGTTGGAGCCATTCGACATGGCACCTATGCATGTTAGTTAGCACCCTTGGAGTACAGTTTACACTTTTTCAGCCTCTTGTGTGTTACTGTATCCTGGTGTGTTGTGTCTCCGGCCCCATGGGGTCAGGGCCTCCTCTGTGTCCATGTTTAGTGACTGGGTCTGGACTGTTGTACCGACTTTTGGGGGTTTAAGTTATTTATGTGTTGTGGAACTTTCTCAATTTCATTTTGCCATTTGTGTATGTCCTAAACGTTCTTTGATTTTAATTAACTTTATTCTGTTGCTCTTTTTTCTTTGTGTTTAAACTCTTGTGCTTTGTTGTCTTATGTTCCTGGTTGCTGTCAGAGCACTTTGTAAACCAATGTTTTTAAAAGTGCTATGCAAATAAAGTTTATTATTATTATTATTATTATTATTATTGTTATGTATTATCGTATCAAGGGGGAGCATGTCCAGACTGAATAATAGTGGACCGAGAGCTGACCCCGTGGCACTCCGTCATCAATATTGGATTTATTAGCCCAGACTCTGCCACCACTGCCCTGCAAACAAATTACCAGAATTGATATTTAATTCAAACCTTATTTAATATTCCTGTAATATTAAGAAACTATTAGCATGCTGAATATGTGAGCTGCCTTGGAAACATGCATCTTTTAAGTTTGACATATATTTTAGCTGACTCAGCAAGTTTTTCTCAGGCACTCGGCCACCTCTTGTTTTTTTTGTTTTTTTTGAAAGATGGATGGACACAGAGCAGCCTCTGATGTTGAAGCAGCCTACAGTGGTCAGCAGTAGAGTGCAGTCATCTGTTGATGAAGATGCAAATCTCGATATTAAACCCTTAATTAGGTCTGATCGGTGTGTGAGGCTTCACCGGGCTCGTTGAACCTCACACAGCTCCTCTCCTTAGAGGTCTGGAGTGTGTTTACACGTCTGCAGCCGCCTCTTTGATCGTCCCCTCGGCCAGTTGCTCCCAATTACTGCCTAATGCATGGTGAGAATCTCTGACCCCTGGCTTCAGTAAACAGGACTGCTGCTGTGCGTGCTGCGTCAGATCGGCAGCATTTAAAGCAGGAATTTAAGGGGCAACAGGAACTGGACTCAAATCATAACAGTGATGCCCCTCGAGCATCGGTCATTCCAACTACAAGGCATTCCTTCAGCCTCAGACCATCAGTTAGGGCTGTTATGAGAGTCTTTCAGGGCCTGCTCCCCTTTAATGGCTCATTTGATTGAGATCTAAATGTGTCTCATCCATCACTGCTAACCATCCTGATAGTGTTAATGATTTATGACATCAGTTAAGGGGTCATTTGGACTGAGCTGGTCTTTGGGGGGTATAAGGCTATTAAAACTTTGTGTAAGGGGAGGACGTGAGGCCTGTTCAGGGTTTCAGGCGCTTAATACAAACCTCAATTCCAATGAAGTTGGGACATTGTGCAAAATGTAAATAAAAACAGAATAGAACTATTTGTACATACTTTTTAATCTGTATTCAATTAATTCACTACAGAGACACAATATTTAATGTTCAAACTACTAAATTTTCTTGTGTTTTTACAATCTTATGTTTTTATACATTCCCTGTTCATTTTTGTTTTATTTTATTTATTTTCTCTTTTATCCATTCTCCACCGACCCTCTTCTTTTCCATTTCCTGATGTGATGTTGTCATCTATCAAGTGTCATCAACCTGTGTATCCATAATACTATCTATTTATTGTCTTATAATCTCTTTATCATTTCATATATCACAAAATACCTTCTTTCCTTATGTTCTTCATATGTACTTGTTGATTTATCAAGCTCTACTAATTTAGTATACTCCTATAGTACTTCATCCTTTTCCAGTTTACCAGTTTACCTTTTTACTTCCTTTTGTTGTTTCTTTTACATAAATGTTTGAGCCTTTTCATCCGACTCTTTTGGTCATTTTGACCTGATTGTTGATTTATTGTCTCCAGAGTTCTGCCTTTTTGTGCTTTTGTTCCTTCTTTAAAGCACCTTTTAAACATCTGTTTTTAAAGGAGCCATGTAATAAAGTAATTCTTAGTCTTAATATTTTGAATTTGATGTCTGCAACGTGGTCCAACAGTGCTGGGACTGGCAAATGTTAATGTTCACGTTACATTATTTTTCCTAGTGTTTAGGAACTTAGGACACTAGTTGCTGAAGCTTTGTTCTAGACTTCTTCCCTACTCTTACTTGATGTAGGACTACAGTTGCTAAACAGTGTGCTGCACATTTTAAACTGGTGACAGCTCTAAACAGCAGGCAGGCCAGTCTAGTATCTACACTCTTTCACTCTGAAGTTACGTTGCAGTAACACGAGCAGAATGTATCTTTTATTATCCTACTGAAGTAAACAGGGACGTCTCTGAAGTAGAGGATGACATTTTTCGGAAATTCCTGTGGGTCACGTGATTCCCGCGGGAATCCCACGGGATGGGAGCCATTTTTCAATTAATCCCGTGATCGGGACAGGACGGGACAAAAAAGCAACAGGAGCGAGAACGACATTAATAGATGATCATTTTCAGCCGTGTTAAACAACCAGATGAACAGATGTGTCCATTTTTGTAGTCATCTCTCAGTGAGAGCCAGCACTCTTGACCGCGCTTGCAACACAAAAGAACTACAAAAGTGGTTTGACTTCCTGTCACCACCGGAAATGAAAAGCGACTCGGAGCGTCTGCCGGTGACACACAAAACAAAACAACATGGAGGGAGAAGACACATATCGAAAAGAGAGCTGTTTAGACCGACCGAATGTCAGGCGTGTGAAACTTAAAGGCAATGCCTTTAATATGCACTGCACTTTTACCTAAAATAAAAAAATGCAACATTTTTTAAACGTTGTGTTTTATTCAAACGGGAACGGGACAGGAGTGGGAGTCATTCTACGGGAGTGGGACAGGACAGGATTAATTCTTTTACCCCGGCCCGGGATTTGGACAGGATGGGATTTTTTCTCTGGGAATGGGACGGGACAGGAGTGACAATCCGCTCTGTATCATGCTCTACTCTGAAGAAGATGTCACCTGGATGGCAGCATGTTGCTCTAAAATCTGTATTTTCCCTGCAGCAGTAATGGTGCCTTCACAGATGTGCAAGCTACCTATACCATGGGCACTAACACACCTCTTGTACCACAGATGCTGGCTTTTGAACTTTGCACTGACAACAACCTGGATGGACCTTTTTCCTCTTTAGCTTGGTGGACACGGCGTCCATGATTTCCAAAACAATCTAAAAAGTGGACTTTTCCTCTTTGCTTCAGTCCATGAGCTTGGGCCTGGTGAAGCCGGTGGTGTTTCTGGATTTTGTTGATATAGCTGTGGCTTTGCATGGTATAGTTTTGACTTACTAATGTGGATGGAGTGAGGAACTGAAATAACTGATGATGTTTTTTTAAGGGGCCATTTACACGGGGCCGAATACAGTCAGAACTGATAAGTTTTCATTGTGTTTTGGACTTGTGTTTAAATGGAAACTCTTTGCGGATTGTCCGAAAACAACTTTTAAAAACAGGTTCCAGAGTGGAGAGTTATCAAAAAGCTCCTCGATGCAGCACCGTGTAAACGCTGACGTCACAGCATGTGCAGTACTCTTTTACATGACGGCTGCGCACACATACCAGGAACAACAACAGCTTTGACCGTCTACCGGGTAACGTGTGAGCTGCTTATCATGCTCGGTTTGTTCTCCGGACAAAACTATCCAAACAGATCTGATGTCAGAAATTATTTGTTGTCCAGAAAAGAAACTCCTGTGTTTTGTGCTGCCTGAGGAATCGAAGGTCAATGGCATTCAGTGTTAGTTTTAGACCAATAATTTCCTAATTATTCATTTTAAAGAATATGTTGACATGCAAATATGTTGAGTTATTGTTATTCAGCCAGAAAATATTGAGACATAAAGTTAGGTCCACGTGGTCTAGACACGTGGTCAGTCGGTATGGTTTTCCCAAACTGTACCTATTTATTACACATTACTGCTTGGTCTATTTTGATCATTTTATTGTATTTTGCCTTTTCTTTACCAGGAAGAGAGATCTATAGAGTGACCTGGTAAAGTTACCAGCCGATGCAAAATGACAGAACACCAAAAAAAAAGGTTAAACAAAAGCTCCATATAATTATAGTAAAGATTACAAAGAAACATTTGTAAAAACTCTGCCTGTTTTCCCTGGTGCTTCGGCTTTGACATCTTTTAACACATTCATCTGAGAGTCACCAGTTAACACAGCCACTGATTTAACCATAACACTGAGACAGACACGAAGGTGCATTGAAAATTTTAAATCAAAATACTGTGCACGTGGCGCTGATGATGTGATCTGTCTATTATCAGCTGCTTACACCCATCTTATGATGACATGATGACATTGTTTATTGCTTCTTATGCTGTCAGTTTTACTCTCAGTATTTGCCTGTACTTGCTCGCTCATATCTTTTGGTCCCAGAGCATTCCAAGGAAAATAATATACAGTATTTCATCCGTACGCTTGGTAAATAAAATGAATGTAAACAAGTCAGATATCAAACTGTCGTGTTTACTCAGCTGTGTTGTCTTTTGGAGATTCTGGTCCCTATCACTGTAGCGGTTTAGCCTCAAGGGACAGGAATGTATGATAAATTAACAACCTGTGCAGACATTGCACATATCGAGGATATTTGTAACTATGAATATTTAACAAGTACAAATATTTACCTGTTAACACAGCAAATGCTTGATTCCCTCAGACAGTATTGTGTTTCTGTGTTATATGCAGTCAAGAGGGAGGCCAAGAAACAGCATGACAGAGGCACACATGCCTCAAGGCCCAAGCAGCCGACAAACTGCTTTTTCGTTTTAGCTAAAAATATGATTGATTTATAAATGTACGATTCACATTGATGTAGAAATCATTTAGAAACAGTAGTAGTGCACTCACATTTTTAGACAAAGAACAAAAACTCATTTGAGTACCAGCCAACATTGATTTTTCTGTAATCAGATTTTCTTGACTTTTCATCAGCTCATGTTCTACACGCTGCAAATCTTTTGTTATCCTCATTTATGCTGAAATAGAAAACAAAAACTGCATGTCAGTTTCCTAACAGTGTAGGAACAGTGGTAAATGGAGCTTTAATGGATCTAGTCTCTCTGACTACCAGGTAACATCTTCCTATCCACATCTAATCACTATGACATTTACTCACTGATAGTTTTTAACTTCTTTGTTAGGTATCCAATAGAAGAGTAAACACATTTTTGCCATTTCATACTCATTTATAAGCCACCTAGGCAACAGTAGGTGCAATGTCTTGCTGAAATACACAACATGTGACAACCAGAGCTGTGCTTGATCCCTCTGCCTTTCATTTGTTAGTAGAGCGAACTACCAGACTAAGGCTACGTTTACACGACACTCCTGACTTAAAGATGCAAAGATTTTTCCTCAAATTCTTCTGCATTCAGACGACAATGCTGGAGACGTATGGACCCACTGCAGTGTGCATGCTGGTTCAGTAGATGACGGTGTAGGTCTGCAGAGAGGCAGCACTGCTACAATACACATACGAAGAAGAAAAACTTTTCACAAACAATAATGGCTATTTGACGCACAGAGACGCAGAAGTTTCTTTTCTGAACAACAAATCTGTCTGGATAGTTTTGACTGGATAACAAACCGAGCACGTTAAGAGGCTCACATGTTACTCGGCAGACGGCCAAAGCTGTTGTTGTTCCTGGTATGTCTGCGCAGCCTTCATGTGAAAGAGTACTGCGCATGCGGTGACGTCAGCGTTTCACCCTGAAATGCTCTGATACGGGTTTATGCAGAGCTGAATGGAGAGCGTTTTGGAAACTTTCCACCCTGGAGCCCGTTTCCAAAAGTTACAGTTTTCAGCGCATTTCAGTGTAAATGCAAGGCCAAAGCGCAATGAAAACTTATCGGAATTGACCTTTTTCGGTGCTGTGTAAACGCAGCCTAAGACACTTACCAGACATTTCAGTCCAAGTCATGTCAACTCAAGGCTCCAAAAGGACAAGTTCATTGGTAAGTCAGAGAAGACATTTAGAAAAAGTTTGGCAGAAGTTAACTAAAATAAAATCCTTGCTTAAAGGGACTGTGAGGAGTTTCTAAGTAATTACAAAAAAGTCTCACTTTAAGATATATGCCTGATCGAAATACACACTTTAAGATGAGTTTTATAGCATCAAAATAGGTTATCTATAAATGCTATTCTTAGCTTCATGGTCGGGACAGACAGGGCTGGACTGGCCTGGATACTCAACCTCGGGAACGAGACAATTAAAACTAGAGCAAAATTATATTATTAGAGCACGTCTTAGAGCACCGGGCTGTAAGTAGCGATATACAGCCAGCCACAAAGCTACGATACTAAAGTTTTCCAAAAATTGCTTGTTGTCACACATCAAAAACTACCGCTATGTAACTAGAAAGAGATACATTACCTCGTCGCTTTGCATCCTGTAAGTTGTTGAAAAAAGAAGTTGTAAAGCAATGCAGAGTTCTGAGGAAGGTCTGAGCTGCATTCATTAGCATCACAACAAACGCACGCTTTGGATTGCACACGTCTTTTGGTGCATTCCAGTTATTGTCAGAAGTAGGAATTTTGAGTTCCGAGTAGGAAACTGCAACTGGATCGCCCCCCGAAGTCGGAATTTCCTACTGGGAACTCGGTTAAAACCTCGCCACCCCCGAGTTGACAATCGAAGATGGATGCCCCCAGTGTGAACAGTTATTTAGCTCCTGTAATAATCAACTTATTTGCACTTCTGACTGGGGTGTGTCGCTCTAGATCAGCTGTTTACATAGTATTGTTAGACTTATATTTACAAAAATGCCCCCATATTGATAATCACATTCTTCATGTGATATTTGTGAACAACAACGCAGGCATGCTAACAACAGCTAACAATAGCCTGGTAGATGGGCATGTTTTTTTCCAACTTCAACTGGAGCACCGATAAGTTGGAGATGTCACTCCCAGTTCCGAGGTTACTGGAACGCAGCATTACAACAGTCGCTGCGCGTGCTCATGGGTAGCAGAGTCTTTACGTTGCCAGTAATAGATTCTCCTCATAGTACCTTTGAAAGACACCCAAGACTTTATATAAACAGTCAAACACACAATGACATGGCACCTTTAAGAATTATCGGTATTAATATTTACAAATATAGAGAAAAAAGGATCAGTAATATGAGCCTCTACTGGATTTAAAGTAAAAAGTAAAATAAACATTTTCTGCAAAATTTAAAGAAAACTGAAGTATCTTACATTCACAACTAAGAAGCACTTGGAGAGCACAAACTTCCACCAAGGTAGCTCACATATCACCGCTACATCGAGATGCAATAGATTCATGGTAAAGTTACCATCATAACACGATTCCTTGACCCTGAAACCAAACCCAGCACCCTGTATCATGTTGATAAGATTATTAGACAGTTACTGAGCTAAACCAATCCTTCGCTAATGGTGGTTTTCTGGATCACCACCAAAATCTAATCTTTTCTGAGTTGGGTCATGACCAACATCTCCTGAAAATTTCAGCAAAACTGGTACGACAGTTTTTGCCTAATCTTGCTAACAAACATGCAAACAAAAACAAAGAGAGACAAGCGTCAGGGGCAAAACATAATCTCTTTGTCAAAGGTAATGATGCCCCTTAACTTTTGACAAACAGTATGATCTCCTTAATCTTTTGAGTACATCTATATGTCATAATGGACATTTGTGCAAAGCTGGAAGAAATGTTCAGCAAGCAATCTTGAGATTTTGTGTTCACAGTATTTTGTTCATAAGCCCATGACCTTCTAGATCATGCACCATTACCTTCACCTTAGGGACCTTGAATATATTTTAAATTCATCCTTTTATCATGGTAACTTTGCACAACAGCTGAATCCTCAGAATTCAATGTATGTAATCTGGCAGATCCATCTTGCAAAGGATTGTGCTCAGCCTAAAAGCAGCAGAGGTGGGAGCTAGGAGTCAGATGACAACAGGAAGTGACTGCACATACATGCTTCATTACCATTTATTCAAGATCAAGATCAAGATTTGTTAAATGAAAAACAAATATCTACACTGAAAGCTTTTGAGACCCATGTTTACAGCATTCAGAAGATGCTTTTGTAATCAGTGGAATATGTCACAGACAAGATAAACACAGTATGGTTACCATACTGATGCTAATGGGACTGGGGATATAAAATTAGCACCTTGTCATGAACAATGGCGCAAACTCTCAAAAAGAGACGATGGAGGCAGAGGCAGAATTCAGGGTCTTTAATGCAGTCCAAAAGGTCGATACACAAAAATCAGGTTCTCACACAGTCCAAAGTCAGTACACAAAAACAGGCAAAAGATCAGGGCAGAGGTATCAAAAACGTGAGACGAGAGACGTGGTCCAAGAACAAAGGGGTTTCAAAATCGTGACTGTGACTGAGAGAAAGAATGCCTAGAAAGAAACTTTGAGCTAACAATCCGGCACAAGACAAAGGGAGACAGGAGGTTAAATACAAGAGGTAATGAGGGGTAATGAGATACAGCTGGGAAGGGACAATCAGGGAGCAGGGGTGACAAGCCAGAACAGGAAGTGAACCTACAGAGACAAGAGAGAAATGTGAGTTTCAAAATAAAACAGGAAGTAGCACAAACACATGAACCAACATAAAACAGAACGGCAAAACGGGTAACTTGACAACACAGAAAACAGTGATCATGACACACCTAGGCAATAATCTCATGTATTTACATGAAAGTGTACATTAATGAATACTGTCCTATTTGAAAAATCAATCGATCAATCAATCAATTTATCAATTAATCAATCAAACCATGTTTTGTACATTTACACCATAGCAGTTGTGCCGGCCTACTACATTATCTGATTGGCCTGTAATGAATTTGATAGACCAAACGATCATTCAGTCACCTGTCAGATATATTATGAAAGGTTCTGCCCATTCCCAAACACTTCCTATCGGCTGTTTCCTAGATGGAAGAGTAAAGTCTATTGCGTGGTCCATCTGGTATATCAGGTTAGTAACATGGTAGACATCTTACAAGGTTTGAAGAAAGTCAAAGCATCTCCATGATTTTTTGTTTACAATATTGCTTGAATGGGCAACTTGTAAACATATGACTCCATGACTGTGAGCTTGGTTTAGCTAAATGATGCTAAATGTCAGTAAATCATGTCAACTTTAATAGTAATTCTCAAGTGATTTGGTTAAACATAGGCTACTCTAAGCTCTTCCTACAAGACTCCACTGGTGGGTTCAACTCACTTCATAGTGTTCCCACAGTGGTCTTTGTTTACATTTAGGTTAGATGGCATTTGTGCAGTGAGGCAGCAGCCATAAGGTCGAGCTAAAGCAGTGACTCGTGACAGGCAGCTGTATTAAAGGTTGGAGTATTTTGACCACCATGTGGGGCCTGCATTGATAAAAAGAATAAGGTACACCGCGAGGTAAATGGATGATATATTGGTGTGGTAATTTAAAAGTTAATCTGTCACTAATTCTTTGACAACACCATGGATAGATTGTTTAAAGTTGATTATACACACAATTCAATCCTTCATTCAAAGTTTCACCATGTTTTATTGGTTGCTGACGGTCACGGAGAAGCCAGCTCCTGCAGATTTAAGAGCTAACAAAAGGCTGTGTGGCTGTTGGCCAGTTGGCATCACGCTAACCTTGTTGTGAGTGTTTTGAGTGTTGGAGGCAGCAGTTCCTGGATATCTGCTACAGAGCTCAGCGCTGCTCCACTGCACCTGTTATTTTTACACCAACACTGATTGTGAAATTAATTCAGCTCAGCCCACACACTATTTGCAACCGAGCGCTTTTAGTCCTTCAAACCTCATGTGTTACAGTGAAATGATGTAACAACAAGGATCTCACAGACCTTTAAAGCTGGTATCTTTTGGCAGAATACTCTAAATCAGACATCTTCTTTCAGAGAATATCACAATATCAAAGAGAGCGTGCACAAAGGTAGGATTATTCTGAGCTAATGGCCTCAGTTGTATGAGGCCGGTCAGATTGAAAAGTGTAACTGGGAACATCTTTTATAGTCATTGAAAAGGTCAGAACAAATCAGGACTGCTTCTTTTATTGCAGGAGCCTCTCACTGATCATGTCACCATAGAAACTAAGAGAGGAGGCGGAAGTCAACCCAGGCGGTCCAAATGGTCTGAGAAGATTTAACACCTTTTCATGTGCTGCTCGAACAAATATGGACATGAGTAACTTTGAAGGGGACAGTGGAGCAGTTAAGAGTTAAAAACTGACGTAGAATAAAGGGATTACTGAGACTATTTAAAGGTGCTATGAGGAGAATCTATTTCCGCTTTTCTGCTACCAATGAGCACTGTTGTAAAGACGTGACCCAAACCAAAGCGTGCGTTTGTTGTGATCTTAATGAATGCAGCCCGGACCTTCCTCAGAACTCTGCATTGCATTACAACTTCTTTTTTCAACAACTTACAGGATGCAAAGTGACGAGGTAATGTATCTCTTTCTAGTTACGTAGTGGTAGTTTTTGATGTGTGACAACAAGCAATTTCTGGAAAACTTAGCATCGGAGTTTTGTAACCAGCTATATATCACCACTTACAGCCCGGTGCTCTAAGACGTGTCAATAATAAAAATGTGCTCTAGTTTTAATTGTGTTGTTCCCAAAGTTGAGTATCCAGGCCAGTCCAGCCCTGTCCGACCTGACCACGAAGCTAAGGAATAGCATTTATAGATAACCTATTTTGATGCTATAAAACTCATCTTAAAGTGTGTATTTCCATCAGGCATATATCTAAAAGTGAGACTTATTTGTAATTACTTAGAAACTCCTCATAGCATCTTTAAAGACAGTCAGAAACATTGATGATGCTTAGATACGAAAACCTTCACCAAGGTAGCTCACATGTTGCTGCCACACCCATGAGCAATCGTTCCATGATGGAGTGACCCTCATAATCTGATTCCTTGATCCTGAAAACAAAACCTAGAACTTGAAATCATGTTGATTTTATTAGTTCGACAATCATTAAGCAAAAATAACTTTTCACTAATCCAGATCACCACCAAATCGAATCGTTTTCAAGTCAAACCTTTACCAACGTCTCCTGAAAATTTCAGTAAAATCTGTCCAGTACTTTTTATCCTTATCATGCTAACAGACAAACAGACGGACAAGCAAACCCTCCTTAGTGGAGGTAAAAAATAAATAAATAAATAAAAATCAACATAGAAAAACATCTCAAATGTTCTGTGAGGTAAAATTTGCAGATTCAATAGACAGTCTTGTGATTTTATGCAACTAGTAACAATAATAAAAATCTTTATTTATAAAGCACATTTAAAAATCAGAGTTTCAAAGTTCTTTTAAAGGACCTAATCAATTAAAACAAAATTAAACATACAACAAAACAAAACATACACTACGATAAGCAGGTTATGAAACCATGGGAAAGTAAAATGAATCGAGAAAATACCCAACATTTCAAAATATAAGGATCAATTAAAATAATGTTAGCAGACTTAAAATTATTTTAAAGGAACTCTAATGCCACAGCCACACTGGATGCAAATTTGGCGAATTTAATCGCTCGTAGTGCCTGTGATGCGCAGCGTGAAATGTCCGAGGCTGGACGCTGGACCATTTTGACAAGCTGAGGAGCGATGCACTGACGCGCGTCACTGCGCAGGCGCAGTAGAGAGCCGGAGCTTGTCGGACTCAGTGATGACCCGTGCATGCAAATCCAGCTGGAAACGAATATTTACAGAACTTACCTTCAAAACCTGTCTCCTCAGAGACTTTCACCCAAGCCTGCTCCTTTCTGTTCTGGTCTCTGTAGAGTACACATGTCGAATCGTATAGCCCTGGATGATAGCAAACAGCGCAGCTCAACCTCTCCTCCATCTTTCGGCGGGGCTTGAGCGGGAGCAGGTGGCCGGAGTGTCACACATCATCAAATCAATGACGTCGGGGGGGAATGTCATTGCTGACTGGCTCCCGCGGCACAGCGTCAAGCGAATTTGCGTCTAAAGTTCAATATTTTCAATTTGAGCATAGAGGCGTTTGACATCCCAAACGCGCCGGATGCTCCATGCGCGCCACGCCAAACGCGTCCAACATGCCGCCTGGGGCGAATCTGCGTCCAAACGCGTCCTTGCATTGACTTTGTATGTAATCTCAAAGCGCATCTTTGCGAATTTGCGTCCGGTGTGGCCGTAGCATCAAAAAGTAAAACTCATTCCAGCTGTATTAAACCGAAATAAAATACAACAAAATAATGAATTACCCTGCAGTGCAGATGATTTTCATGTCTGTTATCACAGATCCGTCCAGCCAAGTTCAAATCTAATACAATTGTGAGTGACCCAATCAGCATCCATCAGAGGAGGAGGAGGTGGGAGCTACAGTCAAACAGAGAGGGATTTTTTTGAACAGACAATAGCATAGATGCTAACTGTAGTGTTGTGTTACTCGAGACTGGTCTCAAGACCAGAATTTGAAGATCTTGGTTGTGTCTCGGTCTCTGACTGGCCAGACTTGGGATTTTTCGTCAAGACCGATCCAGACCAACACTGATCTTCTGTTCTTCAGCTTTATTAGCATGAAAGAGGAACAACAAAAGCTTCAGTTCATTAGTTAGTTTCTACACCTTCCACTAACGTTAAAAAATCTCTACTTTTCACGTACTATGTACCCCTGATCCACCTGTATTCTCAGTCTGTCTTAGCCCTTCTGTTGGAGCTCCTCTTACTTTAAGATTAGAGTTTTGATTAGATGAAACTTTTTATATAAGGACCCATTCCCGATGTAGGCCAAGTCTGTTCTGGGCCCACGTGGGCTAGTTTAGCAAGATTTAGAGACATGTTTTTAACAGCTCTGTATTCTTTCTACAGACTACATAATGGCCATTCAATGCCTTGGACAAAAGTACTTTATACTTATATATAAGCTCTTTAGTCTACAGTCTTGTTGCCTCAAGGCATTGTATGCAGCAAAGTCATTTCTATTTTCATTTGCCACAATATCCTGTTTTATGCCTGTACAGATGCTGTTTGATTAGCCAGTGAACACAGTATGACCCTGTGTTGCCTAGGGGTGTGTTAGTCCAAAAATGGCAAGTGCTCAGAGGAGAAGCTGACGGGGTTTTTTTGTCTCAGGGATACAGAAAATGTCAAATCCAAAAAAACACCTTAAACCTGGTCTATCATCCAAAATCTGAGTTGTAGTTTGATCCTGATATTTTAAGGCCAAGTTTGAGAAATAGACAAACATTCACTCATGCACAACAGCATTTGTTGATGAACTTAATTTACATTTTAACAGCTTAACCAAGCCAATCAACTTGTCTTCTTGTTTTCTTTTCTTGTTTGAAGTATTTAAGGGCAGTGGGAATAGGTTTTATTCCCTGGTAACGTCTGCAAGCATCTGTGGTCTTTAAGAGAGGTCAGTTCTTAAAAATGCAAAGAGGCCGATCCAAATCTAAAGTACGGTGTATATTATGCTTTGCTTCCATCAGTCTAACAGGCCTGGATGTGATGTATGGATGTTCAGGGCTCTCCAGCTGAGCCCCGTCGATGGCATTAATAATGAATGTTCAAGCAAGATTAAGTGGAATTGTAGATAACAGCGTGAACTGGAGGAAATAATTTTCTTCCACAGACAGAAATCGATGTGCTCATCTGCATTAGAGACTTTTCAGAGGTGTTTTTGTCGGGAGGTGAACAATCAAGACATGGACTGATGAATACTGCAACAGACTGTCCTTATTTCTGAGCCTTTTGTGTTTGAAGATTTCAGTTCCCACAGTAGATGAAAAGGTTTAAGTCGGAGCATGAACACAAGAGGAAAATCATTTAAAAATCAGCTCATGTCAGAGAGGTCAGTCAACACGCTGTGGCAGTTTTTCAATAAAAGAGGGTGGAAATCACCAAACAATCAGGGTAAGCTGTGCGGGTTAGGAATGGTTAATAATGTGGTTTCAAGTTGGAAATCAAATAAACTTTCAAGAAGCAATTTCAAAACTGGTTCTGGTAATACTGGTATCATGGCTTAGAGCAACTCAGGAGTTTCAAGTGTTTCTTTTAATGGTCCAACATGTTGTCATAGCTGTCAAGCCTCCCATTTTGGCCAGGAAATTACCGTATTTTTCCCCCCTCTTTCCTGCCGTCCTGTCATATTAGTATCATCCTGTAAATCCTCTGTATTGTAATATAATAATAAAAAACATTCCTGTACCTCTATAAACTGAACTCTGTCACTAGACTTGCCAGAATTGGGCAGTAATGCACCAAAGTGGTGGATGCCAACCGTCGTAAAAACCGAAGAAGAAGAAAAAGCCTGGGGAGAACTGCCTGGGTGACAGTTGTTGCAAGATTAGTGCCAACAGCTGGAAGAAACCCAGAAAAACAAAGGAGAGAGATTGATGGATGGATGAGACGCAGGAGAAGGCATTCCTGTCAAAAAATAGAAAAGCTGTGTAACTATGGGACAGCAAGTTTACTCTCCTAAGTAAGTGAGATCTATAAGATTTGTAACTGCGATTTTAGCATCTGACATGGAGTAAGGAACAATGTCGGTCAACATGAAAAATCCTTCAAGCACAAGCGCTGGATTCTGGTCACCTAAGTGTAGTTAGTAAGTGGGTGACAAGTGGATCTATTTAGATTTCTTGTCTAAAAATGCAAGGGATTCAGGAGCTTGGTTGGGATGGTGGAATGGCTCGCAGCGGGCGGTGGAAAATTCCTGTGTTATCTGATCCAAAACTTGACAGGTATCCTTTTTGTATTTTGCATTACATTGACCTAATAGATTAAAAAAGGACTAAACTTTTATTATTTATCTTTAAATTCAGTTCTTCTATCATAAAAAATGTTTTCAAAACTCTTCGAGAAATTTTGTCATTTTCAAAGCTGTAGCCAGTGTTGTGTATCCTGACAAGCCAGATGGACAGCTCCATATATCTGCCACAGAAATATTTCACTAGTCCATCTGGGTAGGGGCTCTTTTAATTTGTTTTCAGGGGCAAAACGTTTAAAAAAAAACACAAGCTTGTGATTGGATAATCGTTCTGCTCGTCACATTCATCACAGACCAATCCACATCAAGCAGGGTTGCCTCATATAATGAAGCAATGTTTTCATTGAATTTGTCATTATTTTTTTCTTTTATATAAACATTTTATTTTATTATTTTGTTTATATTGGCCGCTGATGCTGCTCAGTGATTTTTGAAGACTGTATGATGCAAAATGTGCCTGTTTGTTACTTGAAATGGCTGAATAAAGAATTGAAAAAAAAAATAGCATACTTTTTTGTTAGCTGTTGTTAGCTGTTAGCCGCTAACTTAGCTGCTAACAGCTAACAACAGCTAATGACTGTTAGCCATTAGCAGCTAACTTAGCTGCTAACGGCTAACGACAGCAAATGACTGTTAGCCGTTAGCCGCTAACTTAACGGCTAACGGCCTTATACTATCGTTTTACACTATATCGTACCACACAGATGATTCATTTAACACTTATATGTGACATGAACCTCGTCAAAGATGATCCCTACTAGTAAACTTCTGAGGAGGGCAGATTTCGCCAAGTTTTACCAAGTATCTATGAGAACAATAGGCTAATCAGCATCTCCGTTCTCAACTTCTGGTTGTCGTCACGTCCGCATTCTGCTGCTCCTGCCTCTCTTCCCTGATTGGGCCGTTAATATTTTAGCTGAGTGAATCCATTGGTCAACGGGGCGCTACAAGATGGGATCTGCAGGATTTCAGGAACTGAATCAGGCAGGCCCATCTGCTATGCAAGGTTAAGTGTTGTGAGTAACACATTATAAAGTAACGTAACTACTATTTTAGGTAAAAAGTAAAGTAACGCACTACTACTGAAAATTTGGTAGGGAAATGTAGTTTCCTTTTTAATGCAGCATGACTTGCTTTTCCTACAGACAGCTCTCACATGCCCGCATAGACATGAGCAGCGTTGCCAAGTCCTCTCGTTTTAAGCTTCTAAGAGCCACAAATCTCGTGAGTCACCGCCGCAGGTCGCGTTGTTTTAAGCTTGTTTCTAAACGTGCAGTTGCTTCTTGGAGCTCTTCTGTCTATATGAATCCCCCTGATTATCTCCCAGCTCCCAGTAATAAAATGAAACACGACTGCAGTAGGCAGTTTGTTCACTTCCTCGTTTCCTGGTCATCGCACACGCTCCCAAACACACTCACGCACATGGCGCATGCTCCAGAGCCAAAGTTGCCAGGTCTGCTTATTATAAGCGGTCTTTTTTTTTTTTAACAGATGCTTGGCACTGTCATATTGAAATGCATTGTAGACAAAAATTAACACACTTTATTTAGATTTCTCTTTTTAAAAAATAATATGTCACATTAGGAAAGGAAATAGCTGGAGGTTGCTTATTTTGGGCTTGTTTTTATTGACCAGGTTGCTTCCTACAGAAGAAAAATGTGGAAACACTGGGTAGGAGCTCTCATTCTACAGGGTATGTGAAATGATTTTGTAAAATAAAGAGCACAAAAGAAATAACTGTTATGTTCTCTGTAGTAGAACTTTTTGTAGGCCTTCACACGTAGGAACAGATATAGGGTTCTGTCCAAGATTGAGCAATGGAAAAGTAACGTAAAAGCAATGAGTAACGTGAAAAGTTAGTTTTCATAGAGGGTAACTAAGTAAAGTAACGAGTTACTTTTTAAGGAGTAACGAGCAAACACTACTTTTTAAAAGTATACCGCACACCAAAAAAGTAGCTCCCTTGAAGTTTTTTATTTTCAGATAGTGATCTCAGACTTTTATAAAGTCTGA
Organism: Scarus forsteni; assembly: GCA_036419115.1. NCBI lineage: Eukaryota > Metazoa > Chordata > Actinopteri > Labriformes > Labridae > Scarus > Scarus forsteni. The sequence goes on from JAZDUH010000135.1 coordinate 1,742,269, forward strand.
GGATGAGCGATCACGCTCGAAACGTCACTATCTGAAAATAAAAAAACTTCAAGGGAGCTACTTTTTTGGTGTGCGGATCTCTTTATATATTTTTCATTCTTACTCATCTAGACTACTACCCAGCAGTTTGGTCTGGTGAATCAAACACTGCCTTAGAGAATTTACAGTTGGTACAGAAAAGAGCTGCAAGGCTCACACTGAACTGAGACAGAAGGGAAAACATCAATAAAATGCATTTAACCTTGGGCTGCTTATTGGTGGAAGAAAGGATTATCACCTTTCTTTATTCATTAAGGAACATTTTACATCTCAGGTTCCAAATTCTCTGTATGGTGAAATTATATTTCGGTGGGCAAGGGCACAATTTCAATACCAATACAGGACAAAGTACTGTTTTGTATAGAGATATGAAAATATCGTCTTCCATTATAGATCACAAGTTCACCAGTAAATTATTTTAAAAGACTTTGAAGAAATATCTAATGTCAAGATTATCTTAACAGTATGTCCATTGCATAGCTTAAAGTGACATCCATAATCTTATAATTATCTTTTAGAAACATTTAAACGGTAGTTCTGTTCAAATGTACTGTTTAAATTGGAATTATCATTTATAGCACTGTTTTAAAATTACTGCTGTCAGACGATTTAAAAAAATATCTAATTAATTACCGGATTTATAATTAATTAATCTAATTAATCGCATTTTAATCTCATATCTGCTTAAAGTATCCAAATAAAGAATTTGAATTCTAGGATATTATAAATTGTAGTGCATGACTAATCAAATGAATACACTAAGAAGTGAAGATTTGTAAAAACTCAGTTATTTGTAAATAAGTCTTATATAGGCCATTCCTGTTGTCACCTGGGCTTTGTTTGGTTTGACTAGAGACACATGTGTGAAGTGACGTGCCACTGCCATGTACGGGTCCTCCAGCTGGCCAATATCAAAATGTTTGTGTGCTATGATTAATCTTGCGATTAATTTTTACAACGCATTAATTTGCGGTGTAATTAATTAATCTAATTAATGCACTAAAGTGACAGCCCTATTTAAAATATAATTTTAATGATGAATGTACATCCTGATCTTTGGGCATCTAAGGGGCTATCACCGTGACTGTAAGATGACTCCTGTTTTGACTGTCTTTTATTTCCTGCTTCAATTTTTAGAGTATATTGAATGTCATTGGTGTATTTTGTGGATTATGTTTAATGTGTGGACCCCAGGAAGAGTAGCTATTGCTTCAGCTAAAGGGGATCCAAAATAAAATAAAAACTTAAGAACCCCTGTTATGTATTAACTCAAAAGAATCAAGTCTGCAACTGCAGGTGTGGGAGTGTTCAATATGTATTCAGCACGTTAAAAAAAATATCACCATGATAATTAATGCTTAATTGTCTGCCATCATCATATTAGGAAAGTCCTAAAATATGAAGTAAAAACAAAATAGCCAAATATTGTTTCTGAATGATAAATATTGAACTGGGTTAAGTTGACTCCAAGGATAATAGGAGGGTGAAGATGCAGTTAAGAAACTGATTGACTGCAGTTAAAAGAATAAATTGTCTCCAGTCTTCAGGCAGACCTCCCCTCTCATCTGCAGGTATCTAATGTGTGAAAATGACCTTTAGGGCCTGGTGACTTCCCACGTTTAATGACTCAGACTCGGGGTTTGATGTTGACTGAGGACTCTGAAAAAAGATGAATCAGTTCTTAATGAGCTCTTTTGTTCTCCTGTGTGTTTGCTTGTAGAAACACTGTGGGCTTCCCCTCCATCCACAACATACAAGCTCCTTTATTCAGTCGAATGTGTTTGTGCGTCTGCTCTAACAAGTGACTGTTATCACACTGAACCACAATCAGACTTTACTGCATACCAGCCAGTCTTCAAATATTTGTAGTCACTCAGCTTTTCATTATATTCATGGCACCTGGTCATGGTGATTCACACCCTGTCATTGGCGTGATGCTCCCTGCTGCAATCATCCTCAACAATAGTGTGTCTTTGTTTGGACATTAGTAAATCCTCCCAGACCTCAGGCACAAGACAGACACATTTTGTGTTGGGCTGGAGGCTGATTTGGCTGAAATTATCCTATTTGTATTGAACAGAGGCTACTCACAATACTCCACATTAAAATCTCCACAGATACAGTGACTCAGTTACATTTCTTATTTCTACCCCTGCACCTTGTTTTCAAGGGCCCCTTTGCCTTTAGGAAGAATTTTTAAAAAGCCATCTTGATCTATTTCCTTGCAATGCCTGTACTCCACCAGTTCTTGTTGACTTTTAACCTTGCAGTGCAGCTAGATCCGCCTGATTTAGGGTCTGGGATCAGACTGATTCACCTTACCAAGCTCCAATCTACAAATCTTTGCTGGGCCTGAATCGGCACAGCCACATCAGTATCCTTAAGAGCAGGAAGAAATGAATGGTTTTACGTACTGTAGGTATTGAAAAAATCCAAAGTAGTTCCATAGAATTGACGTTCAGTATATTTTATAGAATTAATCTTAAGTTGCACTTTCATTTCCAGTGTCACTTCCCATCTACAATGCGGAAATATGGGGGAACTACAGCATATAGAATTTTCACCATAGACGATCCTATGATCTCTGTTCGGCACATCACCTAATCTGTGATCATCATATTGCACAACGCTGATCTTAAGACAGTTTGTCACAAACTGTCAGAGATTTTAGCCTCAGGCTCAGATTTTACAAAGACTGGAAATCTAAAAGAGTCTCTAACTTGAGACCACACCAAGATTTAATGCATCCAAGTCCATGTCCTCTCGTCCCTCATTTTGAGGCCTCTGCCTGTTTCCTTTAATAATATTATAATTACCATCATGGGAGGCATTGGTGGTGCAGATAGTACACATGCCTCACAACAATAAGGTTGCTGGTTCGGACTAACCCGGGTCGACCCGTTAATTTACAAATGATGTGGGTGTGACGTGCCCACAGCATAACATTGCACAAACTAACATGATTCTTTGCCATCTGAGCACCAAATTCTGTCTGCCTTCTTATCATCAGCAATCAAATAAGGTTAAGTCTGCACTGAGTTTGTACATTTTCAAAGAGGGACAAAAGTATAAAGTACAGCAAACAGCTGACCAACGTGTCCACTGCTTCCTTGCTCTTTTCCATTGTTTACTTGAATGTGGTTCAGCATGGATGATGTCATCAACATGATGGCATCAGAGGAAAAAAACAGCTGAGCAGCTCATCTGCTGCTGATTAGACCCGTGTTCGCTGGCAGTGGGTAAGGAGTCACTTGCTGATGATAAAAAGATTAACTTGCCCTTAAAAAAATTGACCCTCTAATTTTAGTATGACAGCGACATGTGTTAACCGGTTCAGGGTGTACCCCACATCTCACCAAATGTCAGCAGAAGTAGGTTCCAGTCTGCTGTGACACTGTAGATAATGGATTGATGGATGGATAAGTGGTACTACGACAACCACTATACTTTCATTGATACCCAGGTTTTATTTTTATTTCAGTCCTCAAATGTTCACTACTTTCAAAAACTGTGACAACTGAAGTGGAACAAACATTTTGGAGCAGATAGAAGAGCACCGCCTATGGCTACAGAACAGCTTTTGAACATATAATACCTCAGAACATAGATCATATTATACAACTGCATTGAATACACTTGCTGAGAAAAATACTCTGCTGAAATGCTACTGTGTTACACTGTTCTCTGTCTTGGCTGAGGGAAATGTGGCTAGTTAGGCTGCTACTGAACTACCAATGAACTAACTATGCTGCTGACAAGCTATGTGAGTCAATAAAAACCAAATTTAACCACAAAGCTACTGGAAAGTTAAGTTTAGCTACCAATGATGCTTATGGGAGTGACATTAATGGCTATCATTAACGAGGACATATCATGCTTGTTTCTCCTTTTCACTATGCCAGACTAGGATGCCTGTAAAGCATTTCTGCCCTCAGTACAAGTCATTTAGTTCCTTCATTGCCCCACAATAGCGTTCTCAAAATCCTCATTTTAGGCCATTATGAAGCGCTTGTTGAAACGCTTGGTCTCAAAGATGACCTACAGTTACCTTGCAACGTCACAGCCATTTGTGCTCTGATTGGTCAGTTCTATCGGGGGTAGAGCCAGCTTGTCCTTCTTCTTCTACTGTATTTTCCGGCAGGCTCAAAGCAGCAAATCTGCTCCAAAATGTTTGTTCTACTTCAGTTGTCACAGTTTTTGAAAGTAGTGAACATTTGAGGACTGAAATAAAAATAAAACCTGGGTATCAATGAAAGTATTTGAGTCCCCCTACAGGCCAGAGCTGGTAATGAGGGAGTGTGAGCGAGGGAGCTTTATACCCCTGCTGCTGAATGTGTTCCTCGGTGAGGGTTTGGGGCTGACGGACATCACAGAGGAGGAAGTGTTTTGTCAGATTACTCCAATAAAAAGAAAGGTACCTCGTGTCGTCATGACGTTTGAAATCTTGCGGACATCTCGCAATGACCTATTTTCAGAGGCATCAAATGTCGTTCTAGGATATCAGAAAAAATACAATATCTAATTTTTTGAAAATTAAGGGGGTGTGAGGTCTTGTTTTCAAATTTATTATATTATATGTAAGTATTAAATCATGCATCAGCATGATATGTCTCCTTTAAGGATACTTCTTTCATCAGTGCTGTATATGGCAAAAAATATTGTGAATCAGGTTAAAAGCCACTTTTTAAACTAGTAAACATACGCTGAACTTTTTTGGATATGGATATGACACAGTAGAACAGTTACTCAGGCTACTACAGTCTTGTTTATGCAGCCTTTATTGTCCTTTCTTGTTTGACACCAAAACATATAAGAAGAAAACCTGCGTTCAAAAGTTCACACACAGCCGTTTGTGTAGAACAATAAAAAGTTCTTTACAAGCTGTAACTACTGTACACTGTTTAAGTATGGGTAACAGATGCAGTGTGTGATTTCATCCTGTGGTTAAAGAAAATGTTAGCAGTCAACCCCAAAGCAAGGCTGCGGTTATTTAGTCTGTCATGTGCATCCCAGAGCATTTGTTAACCATTGTGGAGACTCTGGGAAAAACGAAAATCCGACCCTGGGGGGTTAGACTCATGCTCTGAGCCTCGGTACAGAAAACACCTCCAACCAAACAGGAGTACAGTGGTCAGAGAGAGGAATTAATGATGGTTACATTATAGGTCCCATATTTTGTGCCTTTTATGCAGTTTAACATGGATCTTTGATACCTTCTTGAAATGTTAGTAACATTCTTAAGTCCAAAAAGCCAACAAATAAAGCATTCTCAGTTTACCCTGTGCAGATGTTTGTGTGTGAATATCCCAGTAGAGCAGAAGTTTCTGAAATACTCAAACCCGCCTGTCTGGATCCGACAACCAGGAGCTCTCTGAGCAAAAATGATTGATATGTTAATATTTAAAACAAGATAATTAAGTTCTATGTTTTAAATGAAATAAAGCTTAAAGAAGTGATTCTTTTTTCTTCAAAATATCACAATTATACCCCTTTCAGACTGGTCAAAAAACCCAATTAAACCCTGTAACAATCGGCTCCTGTCTGTAGTTTGAAAGGGTTTAATCAGCATTACATCCCAGCTCAACTGACCCTGTACTGAAATGGGTTTTGGATCGGCTCGCTGATACGGCTTCAGTGGGAACATCACACCCCAGTCGACCTCGCTACTTTGTGGATGACGTCGGCGTAAAGTGCCCACAGCACAATGTTGCGCTCGTCCCCCCCGTCTGTAACTTACGTGACTCTTTGCCTCAGCAACAAACTCCATCCACCTTTGTGTCATCAGCAGTGAGTCTGAACATTTTTAAAGAGGGACAAAAGTACAAAGTACTGAAAACCATGTCCACATCTTTCATGCTCCTGTCCATAGCTTTTATGGTCATGTTTTGGCATGCTGATGATGCCATCAAGACGATGACATCAGCTTGATGCGCCAGAGGAAAAGAAAAAAAAACATCCAAGCAGCTCATCTGCAATGGATTAGACCGCGAGTCTGCTGACAGTGGGGAAAAAGTCACTTGCTGATTGTTAACTTGTACTAAAAAAATCTGCATTGACCTGCTAATTTTAGTTTAAATATGGTTTTAGATATAAATTATTGTCTGTCTCTTGTATTCATTGGTTAAAACAGTGAATTTAGTCTTATAAGATTCGTAGGGTGACTAATTAAAAGAAAAATTATCAGTAAATTATTGCTTATTCTTTAGGGTTTATAAATAGAGGACTTTGCCAAAAGCATGTTAGGTAATGTCTCTATTTAATACTGAGGATCCTCCAGGATACAACCTTTCAGTGCTTAATCAAACAAGTTATACGTATGTTTCCACAATAGGCATGGCTATTGGAGTTGATTCTGGTCCTCTTACCAGACAATTGCCCAAGTCCCTCCGATCTGAGTCCCAAGCAAGTCTCGAGTCATTTCAACTAAGTCTCAAGCAAGTCCCAAGTTTTTTCTGTTGTGAGAAAGTCGAGTCGAGTCACAGGTTATGATGGGTTGAGTCCCTCACCACTGTTCCCCAGTCAACCAAAAAAGCACTCAGATTTTCACACATACAACACACGTACACCCTCTTTACTAATTTTAGCTTTGCTAGCTCCATATTGACCACAGGTTGGGCCAATGTTCCTGCCATATTAACCTATGGCAGGAACGCTAGCTACTTGGCTAATGTTTGCAGGTTTCACTTACTTAGTCTCATGTGTCCTCAGGTGGCAGATAAAGTTCGATGTTGTGCCCTTTTTTTTCGCTTATCCAAGCGTTGCCGGTTGTGCATTTGGCGTGTCCTCGTTTTCCATCTGATTGAAATTCTTTATATGCAGAGAAAATAACTTTGGGCACAGCAACATAGTGGCTGCCAAAGTGAAACCCGCATCCCGCACACCCTGCCCACTGATCATCACTGTAGCAGAAACGGGTGTGTGTCAGGAACTTATGTGTGTAGTACTGTGTTGTGTGCGGGACAATTATAGGTGATGGACAAGTGCACTGTGAATGGAGCATCAATAAAGTGAACCGTAATGGAAAGAGCCGCATATGTCTTCTGTCTGGCTCTTCATATAAAGCCTGAGTGTGTGCAATTTCCGAATCATGTTGTCTTAACTCAGGTCAAATCTGAAGTCCGAGTCAAGTCTCGAATTTTTACCTCCAGAGTCGAGTTGCAAGTCGTCTCATTAGCGGCTCAAGTCGCCTCGAGCCCGAGTCCCTATCACTCGAGTCCAATTGTCTGCCTCTTACCATCATCAGAGTATGTTTAATCATTTACAAACACATTTACAAGTGCAGGATGTAAGAAAGGCATGGCAGCCATTTGGGGTCAGTCTCTCCCTGTTCTGGATCTAAAGGTTATTGACAGTTCACCTCAAGTGAAAATTGCATTCTGCAGGTGTTACAGAAATAGTTTCCTCGGCTTTCCTATCTGACACATCAGATAAGATGGATATGAATTTGGTGTGACAGCCCAATCCTCACTCTTCTCAGATTTCCTCCTCTGAGGATACTTCTTACATGCATCAGCTCACAGTACACACTTTTGGTGTGTTTAGCTCAAACAGCCGTGGACCTGTGAGCTCCCTAAAACCCCTCCACGGCATTCCTCTTGCTGCAGATAAGGAGTGATGCTGTAGAGCACAATGGGCACATTATGTCCCGTCACGCTTGTAACTCTCTTTGACGGATGGAAGGAAATTCTTCGTTATGCGACACACATGCACTGCTGCCCATGCCTGGACCTAATCCCACGTCTGGATCTGCTTCTTCTGCGTGGGGTTTATGGGAAACAGCCGAACATGTGCCCTGTGCTCTGCAGAGAATCACAACTCAGTGAATTGACTGGAATTAAACAGTTAATCTCAATTGGGCTTTTTCATCCTTGACAAGACCTCTTGGCCTTCTTTCTGTTGTACTCCATCATGGGCTAATTGTGAGCCCCTTACGGCTGGGAATGTGAGCCCCCCTCCCCTTCTTGCTGGAGGGCATATGTACATATTCGCTGAGGAATGCCGGAAAGGCATTGTTGTCTTCTTTTGAGAGGTCTTCCGAGGTCTATGAATGCTATTTTCCCAAGCCCTCTTCAGAGTGTAACTCACTGTCCACTAATTGCCGCAGATGGAGTCTTTGAGGAAAGAATGGTAAGGTTGTGGTCACAGTTGTTTGGGATTTGTCTGGAGGGATAAAGGCATCAGTGGGCACGTGAACAATGTTGAAGGAGGGCAGCTATGAATTAGGGAGCATTGCTAAATACCAGGGCTGATGAGCTGAGGGTCATTGAGTTTGTTGAAGGAAGTCTTGCAGTCATTCTCAAGGATAAAGAAAACATACTTGACCTTATTTCGGGACATTGTAAATTTTGGTCTTATTCCAGTTTATTTAACAAAAAGCAAATACTTACAAACTTATCTTCTTTAAATATTTGAGGATAACTTGTTGATGAGAGCTGTAAACATCTCGACTGGCATTAAGTCTCGGTTAAAAACAAAGCAGATGCTGTGAAGCTTCAGGTTAAATAAACACAGGCTGTCACAGTTGCAGTGTTTGGTTTGCCACAAAGTAAAGTAGAGCGTCAGAGCCCTTCTGTGAAATGATTTAGCGAAACCACAGCAGAAATGAAACTAGATTTGTATTTGCTGATGCTTTAAAGCAGAGGTTCCCAACCATAACGCTGCAGACCAGTACAAGACAGTAAACAAAGTTCATCTGTTGTATTGCCCTTTATAGAATAACTGAGATCAAACATTGTTTTATTTTGAAAGGATGACCAGATCCTTGCATTTCTACTTGTGAAGCATGACTGTGCAGACTTTAAGGTCAGGCTCTCTGTCTCCATCAGCACTGTAACAAATCAACAAGTATAACGAGAGATTAATTCACTGTTTAACCATGGGCTCAAGTTCTTTTTGGTACGTATAGATTCTTCCAGATGTTTAACAGGAGGACAATCGAGGCATAAGAGAGCACTGAACTTCCTGATTGTTTCAGGGGGAAAACAAGTAATAAAATACCCATCAATTACAGATGAAAACATCTAATAAGCTCAGACTGATCACAATGACTAAACCAAACACAGTCAGCACCATATAAACATATAACAAACAACATATAACAAGAACAGACTACACTTAAGTTTTACCACAGATGTGGACATCTGACATTTGTCCAGTCAGCAAACTTAGCTTAACGGCGCAGTGGTTTGATCAACATTTTAACATGCAAAAAGATAATATTAAATACAATAATATATACTTATCAGCTATTGGTATGTGCCATGAGAAGCAGAAAATTCTCGGTTATTGTATCGGTTGAAGTTTTTCATATCATACAACACTACATAAGATCAGTCAGTCAGTCAATCAACCTTTATTTGAATAGTGCCAATTCATAACAAGTGCTATTTCAAGACACTTTATAACGGAGTATAAAGCTCTTCATTTGTGGGGCGTTGGTGGCGCAGTTGGATAGTGCGCTTGGTCAGTGATCGGGAGGTTGCAGGTTCAAGCCCAGCTCCGGGCGACACATGGCGATGTGTCCTTGGGCAAGACACTTAACCCCAAATTGCTCCCACTGCTGCGTCAGTGGCGTGTAAATGGGCATGAAAGGGCGTGAATGTGTTAGAAATACTGATGGATAACTAACATAGAAACTCAGAACCATCAGTGAGTGAATGTGAGTGCGAATGGGTGTGAATGGGTATGAATGGGTAGGTGTGACCTGCGGTGTAAAGCAGCTTTGAGTAGTCAAAAGACTAGAAAAGCGCTATATAAGCTCAAGTCCATTTACCATTCATTTTATGAATACACATATAGATACATATATACATATAAAGATACACATACATACATACGTATACATATACTTACAAATATAAACATCCAAAACCCAACATGAATCCATATAGCCAAATATGAATCCCTCCATTATGGCGGCAAGAAAAAACCTTCTGTTCAGCAGCAGGAAATCTTGAATGTGGATCCCAGTCTCATGATGAACAGCAAATCCACACAATGCTGTGTTGGGTTTGTGGGTGAAGGAAGGGAGGTAAGAGGAGACAAGTGGACTAAAGTAAGAACTAAAGTTAGTGACAGATCCATGAACCATAGACCTGTCATCTGATTTATTAGAGGTTAGCTTCTTGAGAAGCTACATCTCATTTTCAGGAGGGTCCTCATGTCTGAATGGTTGTGGTGATCATTTTATAGAAGTATAATCAATGACATTCTTACTGAAAATAAGAATTTATGGTAGTGACGAACTCATGGATGCCCAGACCACAAGTACATCCCTACCGTATTTTTCTCCATTAAGTATAAATGTATTAAAGGCCTCTTGAGATGTGACATCCCATTTTAAAGAGGGACCTCATGCCTATGTGGTGATAAAAATAGTTACTATAGATGCATCAACCATGGATAGAGAGATCATGCTAATATTTACATTAACAGCTTTAATGATAATGAACTGGAATGTTTCTAATGAAATGGCCAAATATGTGTCATGTCTTGAAATGTAGTTATTAAGGCTTCATGACTCCACAGCAGCAGGCAGTCTACACCAAGGATCCCAGACCACCTACAAGACCAGAGCTAGAGACTGGTCTTGACAGGATTGCTGGTTAAAGGAAGGTACTGGCACAGGTTTGAATGGAGTTATTCCTCACGTCTAGAAAAGAGGGGTTGACTTTCCTGTTTGTACCCACTTTAAATGAAATAAAAAGTAATCATAAAACTAACTCAAGGTGAGAGAATTAGGAGTTTCATCCTTTCTGCTTGTCTCCACCATCCAGGCGTTCAGTCTCTCGCCTAAAATAGCGAAATGGGTGCTTACATCATATCCTGCGTATCTGTTGAAATGATGGAGGATGCTTTGATGGCAGGCGCTGATCTAATCAGGCTGTGTGTGTGTGTGCGTGTGAGCAGAATAGAAGCTTTATCTTAACTCATTTTCTTCTGCTGCTCTTTTCTGGCTGAGAATAAAAGGTGTCCAGGTTTCCTCAGTGACAGAGCTTCACTGGATACACAGGACAACAGAGCTGCCTGACAGACTAAAGCTCGTGCGTCAGCAGCGTCTTTCAAAGAGAAAAAGGCAACTTAAAACGGCGGAGGCTGCCCGGGGCTGTCACAGCTGATCATCAATCTCTGTTACACTCACAATCCTGCCGCTCATGTTCTTGTTACTGTCATTGATCTCAAAGCACAAGTTAAATTATGGTGTTCGATGATGTTATTTGATGCAGTTATCTATTTACAGGTCTCCGTTATTCTGTGATGCTCTTTGATTTAATGTGTTGTAGCCATGGAAACAGCAGGCAGCCTTCTTACATGGGCTTGACATATTCAAATGTTAAACTTGAATCACCTGTTACTCTGTGCAACATCATGCAAATCACACAGCTGCACTGACTTATATAAGATCAGAGGCTTTGCATGTTCAATCTATTTAGTGCAAATTATATTCACTCAACATCATTATGACCTTCATCTGAGGAACAAGCCTTTGTAAGTTTACCAGCAATGATTTCATTTTTACTAGTCTGACATCATCATGGAAATAGTTTTACATAGATAAACATAAAAGGACCAAAACTAACTCAGGAAACACAGTACATTTCACTTTTCAAGGTTATTCCTCCAAGCGTAAGGTCTAGGTCGCTGTCCTATAAATGGATTTTGTTTAAAGTTATTTATGGAAATTACTGCCAAAATAGCTTCATGCTCATAAATGGATACTCATATTTAAATGTGGTTTACTGTAATGAAAGGGAAAATGGTTACAATATCAGGAAAGTAGAAAGAAGGATTTATAAATAGATGAGAGAGTGGCTTCATGAATGTACAAGCATACATTTGAACAGTGGAAGTGTGATGGATGCATGGATGGACAGAAAAATCAGACCAATAAAGGACATTGATATAACAAGATTACTTAGTGAATTAACTCTTAAAATAGAATTAAAAACAGAAAACAGTGGAAAATTGGGAGAGAAAATTGAAGGATGGTACAAAGCTGTCTGCACAGTCTTTTATTAAAGCTGGAAAGACAAGTTGATGAATTTCTTGATAATGAGTTGTCAGTAGAAGCAACGAGGATGCAGCATCTCAAGTTAAAACATCCAAGTGCTGATTTCCCTCTCTTTTTTGATTAAGTGAAAGAATCATTCAGGCTCTGATTAAGAGTTTCTCTATGCATGTCCCTGTGTTAAAGTGCTCAGTGAGTCCCATTTACTCTCTCTGAGCAGTAAAGAGTTAGTCAATTATTCGTCCTGGTATTGAATCAGAATGACAATTGCCCCTCTATTCCAGTCCCACTGCTGGATCATTTGCTTTCTTTCACCTAATTATCATTTCTCTTTGAACAGGTGACACTCAAAAGGACAGATAGAGATCCATCTCTGCTCTGAGCTGCTATCTGTCTGTCTGACTGCTGCAGAAACAAAGACAGGGATTGTTTCCTCCACTGTCAGAGATCCACCGGGGGTTTGAGTGATGTTCTGCTGATGCAGGAGATGGAGATCTGTGTTTGGAAGACTTCACAGTCGGCGTCTTCAGACAGAAAGCTGCAGTAGAGCTGCAGTCTGTTCTGAGAAGTGTAGAGATACAGGGCTGCAGTTTAAGAGGTTTACTTTGGTTGAAGGCAAATTCATTTGCTTTAGGGAGAATGGTTTTCATTGCTTGTGGATGACGTCTTAAAAATGCATGATTACATATAATAAATCAAAAGCTGAGTGGAAATACATGTGGGGCTGGAAATTGAACTAACCAACACTTTACCATATTTTAGTAGAAATAAATAAGTTATTTTGTCATTTCAGTCAATTGGGCAGTGAAATCTTTTTTGGGGGGAAGATATGTATAAGATATGATATGTATACTGGATGCCTGGTTGCGTTAACCTGACAAGCCAGATGGACAGCTCCATATATCTGCCACAGAAATATTTTACTAGTCAGTCTGGGTAGGAGCTCTTTGAATTTGTTTTCAGGGGCAGAACGTTCAAAAAAACACAAGCTTGAGATTGGACAATCAATTGGCTTGTCACATTCATCACAGACCAATCCACATCAAGCAGGGTTGCCTCCTATAATGTAGCATAAATAGTGGCTAATGTAGCGGTTAATGGCTAACAACAGTTAATGACTGTGGGGTGCTGGTTTGGCGTAGTGGTTAGCACCCCATGTACATGCTTCTACCGGTCCAGGTTCAAATCCCGCCTGTGACCAGTTTGCAGAGTGTCTTCCCCTGCTCTCTCACCCTTTCACAAGCCTATCCACTGTCTCTCTCCTATCAATAAAGGCACAAAATGCCCCCCCCCCCCAAAAAAAAACAGTTAATGACTGTAAGCCGTTAGCCGCTAACTTAGTTGCTAACAGCTAACGGCCTTATACCATCGTCTTACACTAAATTGTACCACACAGATGATTCATTTAACACTTATATGTGACATGAACCTCGTCAAAGACAATCCCTACAAGTAAACTTCTGAGGAGGGCAGATTTCACCAAGTTTCACTAGGTAGCGATGAGGACAATAGGCTAATCAGCAGGTCCGTTCTCAACTCCCGGTTGTCGTCACGTCCGCATTCTGCAGCTTCCGCCTCTCTTCCCTGATTGGGCCGTTAAGAATTCAGGCGAATGAATTCGTTGGACAACGGAGGCTGGCAAAACGGACCTGCAGGATTTTTTTTCCCCACAATTCAACATCAACTAAATATAACAAATACCTGTTTGTGTTGTGATAGTGTTGAATTATCCAGTGGATATCTTCTTGCTCAGCAATTAAATAAAAAGATACATATCAAACTAAGCTATACTACCTCTTGGAAAGACTAAGGCAGGCTGGGAGGGTGAGAGGATGAACATATGTGGAGTTGTTTTCTTCAAAAAATGAACAATAGCGCCTCCTGTGCTAGACTTTTGTTGTTGCTTGTTTGTTTTGTTGTTCCATTTACATCCGAACTGGGAAGAGGGGAGTGGGAATGATGTCATATCCATTATTATTATTATTATATCCTTTATTTAACCAGATAAAAGCCTCATTGAGATTTAAAATCTCTTTTTCAAGAGGGACCTGGCATGGCAGCAGCAGACAGTTACAAAATAAAAACAACAAATACATTCAGACATCAGCACATTGAAACCAAACCAATCTGGAAACACCAATTCAAAACAAAATGAGAAGCAGTCAAAAATTGAAACAGTCACAGTGTCCAATGGCTCTTTCCCGGTCCCTTATCAAAGTCTTAAATTCACCAACAGTGACCAGTTCTGTTAGTCTCAAATCCATCGAGAGATTATTCCAGGTAGAGGGGGCAGCATATTTAAAGGCTGTCTTACCCAGTTCTGTTCTGACTCTAGGAACAAACATTTTAATGAAATCCTGTGAGCGCAGTCCATGACGGTCACTAGATCTGATCCATGTTATCAGCATTCCAATTTCAAAGTCAGAAAACATACAGAAGACCTAGCTGCTGAGTTAGCTGTTGTTAGCAAGCCCTGCATTGCAGTTCGCACATACTGCATGAAGAATGAAAAACACTATAGCAGTGTTTCTGTGTGTAAACACCATACAACACATATGGCCCTTTTCCACTAGCACGCCTTGGCCCTACTCTACTTGGCCCTACTCGATTTGCAGCATGTTTCAGCTAGCCTGGTACCTCCTTAAACAAGCTATTTTTAGTACCTACGCCGCTCTGGTTCCAAGCGAGCTGAGTCGATACTAAAAGATGACGTCACCGACTGCCAGCTACTGATTGGTCAGACAATGTCATCATCAATGAGTCATGAGCGCAACAACCTAGCATGCTAGTGGTAGCTACTGTTAGCTTACACTCATACATCTTTTCCTTGCAGCTCGATTGCTCTCATCCTCGGCTTCATTCTGTTGTATAGCTTCCAAAACTCTCCTGTGCTTCTCAAGGGGTATTTCTTCTTGCCACCTGCAGCCTTCTCCTGCTTTCCTTTTTTACTCAGTTTGTGACAAAAAGCCACAGACTGTTGAGTTGCGCTCAAAATGACGTCACCGCAGAGCCGCTCAGCTGTTTGCAGTGACACTGCACCCCATGGGCAGGCAACTGGGGCTAATGGAAAAGCAGCACAAGACGAGTAGAGTTGCGTAAAGTAGAGTAGGGCTAATGGAAAAGGGCAATAGGTATACGGCTGATTTAGTGCAACAACACTCTTTAGAAGTGCTAATAAACAGAACATTACAGGAGCTTAATAACTGTTAACACTGGGGGCAGCCATCTTTGATTGTCAACTTGGGGGTGCTCAGGATCCCCTGACTTTCCAGTCGAAAATTCCTTCCTCGGGGGTCGTTCCAGATGAGATTTTCATTTGGAACTGAGAAATCAGTACAACGGGAACACAGCATAAGCATCGTACAGGTCAAAGCTCCACATCAAGCTTACTTTTCCAAAGCAAAACTTGATCAAATAATCAAACAATCCTGTAGCTCTTGCATATCCTTCTGAGCTTTGTTTTTGTCTTGATTCCGCCCCTTTTTTGTCTCAGCTCTTGTTCTTGGTCTGCCTGGTGAACTTTTCTCTGGACTCACTGGAGGCATTCGCACTAGTTGTCCAATTGGCAAGAGATGATCACGATGCAAGGTTTTAACCCCTCCCATTCCTTCTTCAGGTTTGACTTTGTATACAGGAAGGTTAGGCAGCTTTCTAAGTACAACATATGGAATAGGACTCCATCGGCTCTCCAACTTGTGTTTCCCTTTCAACCCTAGATTCCTTAGCAATACCCGATCCCCAACGTCTAGGATCTGAAATGCCACTCGTTTATCGTAGGACCTTTTATTTCTTTTGTGCATCTTGTCAGCTGCGTTAGAGGCCAGTTTGTAAGCACTCTTCAAGTCCTCCTTTAACTTTGTAACATAACGTGAATGACATTCTTCCTCCCTACCATCCAGAGAGGTTCCAAAACACAAGTCAACTGGGAGCCTTGCTTCTCGGCCAAACATTAGAAAATAAGGTGAGTACCCTGTGGCATCACATTTTGTACTGTTGTATGCATGAACCAGATACCCGATGTGCTTGCTCCACTGCTGCTTCTTTTCACAGCCAAGGGTTCCCAACATTGACAACAAAGTTCGATTGAACCTTTCAGGCTGTGGATCGCCTTGTGGGTGATACGGAGTATCAACCTTTGGAAAGTGGCTGGAGCCCCAGTTACCCCCTGTGGCATCCTCTCAAACTGATAAAACCCCAGTGGGCAGATAAACGCAGTCTTTTCTTTGTCAGCTTCGGCCATGGCAATTTGATAATAGCCACTCCAGGGTCAAGTACTGAGAACCACCGGCTGCCAGTCAGTGAGTCAAGCACATCATCTATGCAGGGTGTGGTATACTGATCGAGATAGTGCGGCTATTGAGCAACCTGTAGTCAATACACATCCTAATGGTTCCATTTTTTTCCGCACAATCACAATTGGAGATCGTAGGGACTCCGAGACTCCTTTATAATTCCAGCCATAACAATTCTTGGAGGTGTTTCCTCACATCTTCAATGTCTGCAGGTGCCAGGCGCCGAAGCGTTCGGAATGGCCGTGAATCTGATAACGGATGGTGTGTTCCACATCCTTGAGTCCAACATCCCATTCCTGCAGTGAGAACACCTCAGACCTGGTGGATATTTTTTTACGAAGACGTTCTTTCCACTCCTCTGAGATGGGCGAGTCTCCAAAGTGGATCAAGTTAGCATCAAACTTGGGGGCTGCTGACTTGGACGTAGTAAGAGGAGTAACAGCATCAGTCAGGTACATATGTCCTATAACTGTCCCCTCTGGTATTAGGGTCTCTGTCAGGGACTCATTACGGACCAATATTCTAAAATGATTGACATTCACTTCCCTGCTGGGCACCACCATAGGCTGAAGTAATACACCAGCTGGGAGTGGAGCTGCAGAAGAAGAGTCAACCATCAGGATTTCTTTGTCGACTGAATGATTGTAATTAACTGTGCAAACTGCACTGCAGTCACCACTAGGGGGTAAAGTCAGTGGTCCAGGGCCTGGCCATGTCACACAACCAATGTCCCCCTCTTCCTTAACTTCAGGGGCTTCGTTTGCAGATGTGGTTGTAGCCTGTATTCCCAGAGCTGATGTGATGTCAATGCCCTTCTCTCTACATTGTTGCACCAGTCGTCGAACATGACTGGTGTTGGTCCCCTAATGACAGGAGTTTGGTCTCTGCGATGCAGGGGCTGGGGCAAATAAGGGCAAGGACAGTAACAATCTCTTTAGCACCCGCTACTTTTGCTGGATACTCCAAATCCACCACCACATAGCCACGATAGGGGTAGCTGAGGTCGGCTTCACTTAAGCCCCAGAGAGCCAAACCAGACACTGGGCCAATTGGAGCGTCAGACAGGTGCGTTTGATACCAAGACTCAAAAATGATGGTCACCTGAGAGCCACTATCAAACAAAGCATCACAAGAGTGACCATTTACTTTTAGCGGTACAATGCTGGGTGGACCAATCAAACCCGCAGGAATTCCATCAGGCTCAGGTGTAGAAACTGCACTTTTCTTAATGCCACAAGTAACCTCACCCCCAGTAAGCCCACCAAACTGCTGCTTGCCTTTAGCCACTTTCAAAGCCTGAATTAGCTTCTTTATTACTCTGGCCTGGTTCTCTGGATTGCGACACTTTGTAGCATAGTGTCCATTGTCTCCGCACCGATAACAGAAATTATCATCTAACTTATTCACTACTCTTTTGGGGGAGTTAGGGACCTGACTAAAGCCTGTAGGTTTGACCACGGCCGCCTCAGCCTCTGGCTGTGTCCCTTTACTTTTAACTTTCTGTTGTAGTCGTCTCAATTCTTTCCTCAAGGCAGACAGTTCAGAATCGTGGCGGTTCTCTGGGCCAGAAGGTGTATTCTGTGGGGTAGCCTCTGACTGACTGGTCTTGACATGGGCAGGCTTGTCTGCTATTGCCGCCACCACGGACTTTAACTCTTTTAATTCAGCTTTTAAATTCTGAATCTCTGCTTGCTTCCAATCCACTTCAGAGTTGGCATGAACTTGGCGTACTGAGGCTTTGAGCTTCTTTCTGGATGCATCGTATTCCTCCTCTGCACGAATCTCACTCAGAAGTTGTAGAAAAGTTGGCGGGGCTGCTTTCCTTTCTCGCAAGCGCAGCTGGATCAGCATCAAATCTGAGGCAGTAGCACCCCTCAGCAGTTGCTCCAACCTAGCTTTATCCATGCAGCTAGGAGTAAGGCCACCTCTCTGAATGACTTTTGACAGGGACCTCTCGAGACGTCTGAGAAAATCTGATAGCTTTTCTCCTGATTGTTGCTGCATCAGTCTAAAAGCAAAGTACAGATCTTCCCCGGACTCAGCACTTCCGAAAGCGCTTTCAAGTGCTTCCAAGCATTTTGATGGGCTGGCATCCGGGTCGGACTGTCGCACAGCTCTAACAATTTCGAGAGCTGGCCCTTTCAAACTTGCAATTAATCTCCTCCTTTTCTCTCTCTCAGAGCAATCGGTCTCCTCTACCATAAGTGATGCTTGTTCCCACCAGTGGTCAAAGGGTTCCTCCCCTGGTGGGGTTGGTAGGCTCCCTGAGAACATTCGCAGGCGTACATAGCTCCCACCATCCGACGTCTTGGTTGTCTTGTCCAACAGAGCACCAACAGCCCGTAGAATGGATTCAGTAGGGTCTAGAGCCTGGGATGCATTAAGGGCCGCATTAGGAAACAATGACTTGGGGTCTTCTTTTGTCGTTGCTTCAGCCAGCATTAACTCTTGTAGTTTCACCTTTAGATCCTCAGCATCCGTCTGGGTCTCCCTTACAATGATAATTGGCCATGACTCTCCCCCATCTATAGGCACAACTTCAGTGGGAACACTGTCTTCCTTCACTATCTCTTTGGTTTCACATAAGGCCATCTGCCGGTTTAGTCCTACATGGAACTTCCTTCCTCTAACCCGTACCTTCCCCAAACACTTGACCGTTTCTACACTTTCCACTATTTTTTCTATCTCCACCCCTTCTGGGACTATGGCCATCAAGGCATGCGTCTCCTCCAGACCCTCGCCACGACACCAGCTCTTGAGCTCTGACACTAACTCAGTTAAGGCCATATTAACACATTAAGTATAGTCTTTCTAATTTTTGTTAGATTAAAAAAAAAATCAAATTTCTTTTATTGTAATATTTTTTACTTTTTCATTTTTTATCCTTAATACTTTTTAACTATTTCAAAGAAAATCAAAAACATCCCAGCAGTGCCTCCATTTTATGTAGCGGTCCCCTTATTAATCATTCCAATGAGGGGAGGGCTCCTGAGTTCTTCCTTCAATTACTATTTATTTACTACTTCAGCTCCATACCAACTCATACCAAATGTTTACTCTGTAATTAATACACAACAACTTAGATTTTCAGCATGATTCTCAGTGATTTAGTTAGAAAGCAGTTCATAACCAAAGTAATGATTACACAATAACTTAGATTTTCAGCATGATTCTCGTCTCAATCATTTCGTTAGAGATCAGTTCATAATTATGAATTAAATTAAAAATAATACTTAGTTGTAAATTCATGAAGTAAATGCAAACGAAAATTGTCCCGCTTATTTCATAGATATTGTCCTTATTTGTAATTAAAAAAAGAATTCATGATGTGTACTCGTGGGCCCACATACACCATAAACCAGTCTCCTAAAGCCGGCTAACCCCCCAAAATAATAAACGATGCAGGCCGGTTAAATGCCTTGTATGCGTGGTGACCGAAGCGGAATGGCCACTTCGCTCCTCCGTGAGCAACAGAAAAATAAAGTTTGCCTTACTGAATGGTCCAGAGTACTTCTCCACAGCTAACGGGTACCGGTCCAGCTGATCGCCAGGGAATGGCCGGCGATCCGGACTCCGTCCTCTCGTCCCACCCGAAGGTCCCACAGCTCCACAGCTCGTCGCTGGCCGAAACACCTCGTTCACTCTGGATGAACCCGGCGGACACCAACACCTGCAGTCTCGCTGATTAAGTTAAACTGTTCACACGGGTGTCCACTTAGCGAGAGTAGCCGCTGCACACCGGGAAGTCGCTGAACTTCTCAGTCGATTTCTTTTCCCACTCTGCTGCATGCAGGTTGTCACTCTTTCACGGACTGTTGTTTTAACAATCTTTTAGATACAACACTGACACAGGATTGTGCACCACTAACTGCCAATACAGACTGTCTCTGCATCGTTCAATGCTCTCGCTCTCCCCATAGCTCATTAAGTCCGTCCCTTTATCTCTTCCGGGCGGAAACACACCTTTGTCACCTGTTCCCACAGAATATAACATCCGACGTAGGGTCAACATACAATGCTTAATTTGTCAATACATCCAACCACAAATAATATTTACAGAATTACATAACATAATAACCCAGTTCAATTAACACAAAGATTGCCCCCTTAACTGCACAATTACTGTTTTTAACATCTACCATCAAAAAGTTGTTAGATTACGTATGGCCTGACTTACATAATGTGTCATCTTACTGACTGGGTTACATCAATAATTGGATGTCATCATCCATCCATCATCCATGCTACTTATCCCTTCCAGGGCAGTAAGAAGGCTGGAGTCTATCCCAGCTGACTATGGGCAAGAGGCGGGGTACACCCTGAACTGAATGCCAGTTGATCACAGGGCTACATAGAGAGACAGGCAGCCACATGCAATTTAAAGTCACATTTAACCCTACAAGCATGTGTTTTTGGTGTGTGGAAGGAAGATGGAGTGCCCAGAGGAAACCCATGCGTGCACAGGAAGACTATACAAACTCCCAACAGAAAGACCCTGGTGGACGTGGGAGTGAAATCAGTGAATTTCTTGCCAGAGTTACGCAAACAATACATGGTAATGGTAAATGGTAAATGGACTTGAGCTTATATAGCGCTTTTCTAGTCTTTGACTACTCAAAGCTGCTTTACACCGCAGGTCACACTTACCCATTCATACCCATTCACACCCACATTCATTCACTGATGGTTCTTTGTTTCTATGTCAGTTATCCATCAGTATCTCTAACACATTCACGCCCTTTCACACACCACTGACGCAGCAGTGGGAGCAACTTGGGGTTAAGTGTCTTGCCCAAGGACACATCGCCATGTGTCGCCCGGAGCTGGGCTTGAACCTGCAACCTCCCGATCACTGACCAAGCACACTATCCAACTGCGCCACCGACGCCCCACATGCTGCACCATCATGCTGCACAAGTGTCATAATACCCAGTTTACATGCTCCGGTCATGTCCTACCCATGGTAATCTACTGAACCACGACCACAATTAAGTAAGAGACAACTTTTCTCAGGACCGCAGAATATATACAGTCATGCAAAGTCACAATCTAATAAAAAAAAAAATGAAATAATAAATTTAAAATGTAATCTAAATCTCACAGAACTCAACTCAAATCACACACAGATCAGCGATGAACAAGCTGTTTCACATTGAAATTATTCATTTAAGTTTTGACTATATGGAGAAGAAAAAAATAACATTACACAAAAAAAAAGAACTATTGATGTATTTTCATTTATATTTCCAGGTGCTTTTGCTCTATAGAGTTATATGTTACACTTTTGGATGCATTTTCTGTCCAAAATGTTACATATAGTTACTTCAGGTTGCTCATATTACCTTATTCAATTCTTTTTAGGAAATAAAACAGTTTTATTGTCTCTTGTCGGCCCTTTGGTGCTTCTAATTGGATGCTACCACCAAGAAAACAACACTGCCAAAAATTTTTAATGATAAAAATCAATTAAAAATCCCTATTCCCAAGTAATCACTGTGGTTCAAATGAACAAACAAACAAAAAAAGCAGACTAACAGACATACACCAGCAAAAACACAACCTCCTTGGCAGAGGTAATAAGCATTTTTTAAACTAAACTGGGTTTTGCTCTTCATGGATTTCTTTAAGGGAGTGAAATCTCAAAGTCAATGAGGTGGATGTCCTGCTTTAAGAACATAATGCACTCCATGAGAGGGGTGGTAAATCTAACTTCAGAGCTGAACAACAAATTCACAGGATGTTTTCAGTAAACGTGGTCATTATGACGACTTCTCACTCGAATGCTTGACACAGATGGAAGAGGCGATTTCTAAATCACATGGAGTCCCCTGATGATATCAGTCCAAATATGGCTTAAGCCTGAAACTCCCCTGGGAGGTCAGAGAGATCAAACTCTAAACTATCCAGTTTGTTGTGGTGTAGCTGCATCCGGATTGTTTTGACCTCTCTCCTGTGGAGGCGGAGGGAAGAAGGAGAGGAGCAGGAAGCAAATGAAAGAAACAACATGAGTTCCTGCAAAGTTAAAAAATAACCTATGAACTGTTTCACAGACAACTGCTCAGCACAAACAAGAGGAGATGGGGAGTGTTGTTTTAGCAAACTCTTTTAAAATGTCTTCAGATTGAAAATGTTGAATAATAGGACTGCCACTTTGTTTGTTTGGAGGTTTCTGTGGTCATAATTAAAACAAAACTGAAAGACATGTTTTCCTCCAGCAAAGCGAACATAGCATAGACACATCATCAGGGATTCAAACTAAATATGTACTTTTGACTCTAAACAGTAACAGGGCTTGATGCAGACAGGAATCTGTCTTTGTCTTTGCTGGAAGAAATTAAGGACTTTAGGTCCATGTTTTGCCAAAAGAAAAGATGTTTAAATTCATGGGGTGATGTCTCAATGACTCACAGAACAACCTTCAATTCTACTGCAGAAATATTTCACCAGGAGGACCAACACTCTAAGTCCAGTGCTGCAATTGTGTTCTTTGCCCACAACTATTGTCTCTGTCTACTAATATCTATCTATCTATCTATCTATCTATCTATCTATCTATCTATCTATCTATCTATCTATCTATCTATCTATCTATCTATTAGGGCTGGAAGATTATGGTAAAAATAAGAATCCCAATTATTTTAAGTGATTTTGAAATCACAATTAATATACATAATTATTAATATATTTAAAAACTTCAGTATTGATTTAAACACATTTTTAAAGAACCAGCGAGTGGCACATAGAGTATTATTGATCTACATAAGTCCCACACACTCGCTGTGGCTGCACGTGGAACACAGAAGCGCTATGAAGCGCAGGAACTTGCATACAAGGCACTCCACACTGTGTGGCATATTAATCGTTTTTCTTCGATTATAATGTTTTTGTGATTGTCAGATGAAAAAATTGAAATCACGATCAAAATCAGATTAATTGTCCAGCCCTCTTTCTTTATTTTCATCACTATTCACATTGTAGATTCTCACTGAAGCTATCAAAACTATGAATGAACACAACTGGAATTATGTACTTCACAAAAAAAGTGTGAAATAAATGAAAACATGTCTTATATTGTAGTTTCTTCAAAGTATCCACCCTTTGCTCTGATTACTGCTTTTTGAAGACTCTTTGGTTTTCACTTCTCAGGTGTGCCAGGGTTATTTAATGGAATTTCTTGCCTTTTTAATGGGGTTGGACCATCATTTGTCAGGCTGATGCACAGCCGACAGCCCTATTGGACAACTGTTAGAATTAATATTATGGTAAGAACCAATCAGCTAGGTTAAGAGAAACGAGTGGCCATCATTACTTCAGCGAGAATCCACAATGTAATTAGTGATGAACATAAAGAAAATGTATTGAATGAGAAGGTGTGTCCAAACTTTTGGCCTGTACTGTATATCATCAAACTGATGCTTGCTGATTGACTTTGGTATAATTGTGGAGTAATTGTACTGAGGAGTAATGAATAAAATTTCTTTTTTTTAATACATTGCCAACACTTTTGCTTACACTGCAGACTACAGCTGCTTGATTAAAAACAAAAAAAATAATCTATATTATGTTGCCTGTTATTGATATCATTATTATTATGTGCATTACTGTACACATGCACACAAAGGCTCACTCATGGCGCTCCTGTCTCCCGCTGACTCCGTGTGCCTTCTCCTTTCCAGTATCAGGCCTGTTACCACCTCTGAAAAAAGGCAAAGAGGGGTCAACTCGCTCCCCCCATTCTTCCTCCAGGACTTTCACAGTGGAGGAGTTAATAATACGCCTTGAAAGGCAGTATAAATTTGGCCAATAATCATTCAACTGGTTAAATACTGGCTAAAAATGGCTGGTGTCAGATAAAACACGAGGTCATACTTGATCAAACTGTTCAATCCCCATTGTTTTGGGGAGTTATAGGGATAAAATGACAAAAAGTTACCTATAAAAACATGTATGATTTTTGTCCCTCACATTTCCAGACTTTCAAGGTATTCTAGGGGCCACGTTGGGAGCTGTGGAGGGCCTGATGTGGCCCCCTGGCCACCTGTTGTGTATGGGGAGAGGGGGGCCTTGTTACTTAGATATTTTCCAGGAATTATCATGGCTGCATGAGTGAAAAGCTGTCAACCCTATCATTAGAGCTGGTATTTCAACTAGTATGGATCAGTTATGATAAAACACCTTTTCCTTTTGGTAGCACGTGTTAATATATCGAGAAAAACGGATTTGTTTTGATTAGTTTGCAATTTTCAAGTGGTTGTGGGACATGGACCAAACTGTGCAGTTCCCTTGAATTAATGAAAAAAAATGTCCTTGAACCACAAAGCTCTGTTTGAGAGATTTAAACCTAAGAAATAACACATTTTCCATGATCAAACTTGACCAAAACACTGAAGAAAAAATACACAATTAATGCAAATGTGTCACTTCATGCAGAATTTTGTGATCCAGTCAATCATGATGGATCATTTTTAGGAAAAGGTAGACCATAAATCCCTCCGACAGTCAATCCAAATCCTGCCGTGCAAAATCATGATTGGCTCCCTTTTCTAATTTTTTCAGACTCTGAAATTTGCGAGCTGGTATTCCCCAGTCCTGGCCGTCATCCCCCCCCTCCTCGTACCCCCCCTGCAGTATCTTGTGCCTCAGTCTGCCTCTGCTCTGGAGAATCCCGGTGACCTAGATTCAGCCACAGTTTACTGCCGGCTCCAGCCCCGGCTGTTTGCTACTCCGCTGCCAGCGCCAAATCCACGCCGCGCTCTGCACATCAGCGCTCTGACCCACATCTCCATGGCAACAGCTCCACAATGCCCCGACGATGCAGCAACGACGGGGCGAGAGGAGAGAGTGCAGGGCTCTCTGACCTGCAGAGTAGTGAATTTCTGGGGCTTTACTCCCCCCCCCCACCACCCCGCCCTCCATCTCCTGCCCCCTCCTCTGTCTCCCTCTCCCTCACTGGCCTGCATGCTGATGAGGGGATTACCAAACACACATATGAAGATGTAGACTCTTTATCTTATCACTGCCATGGGTACAAGTGGAAGCTGGTTCCTCGTCTGTGTCTCCTTTAAGCCGCCCTGGTGACTCTCTCCGCTCCGCCCATCCTGTGCCATATGCTCCCATAATTCACTGCCAGTTGCTTTTTTTCACCCCACGTGTTGAGTTGCCCTGTCAGTGGTCTGCTCTCGTTCTCCATCTTGATCTTTCTATTGTTCATGTCCAGGCCAAACCACACAGAGAAAACTTCATCTTTAAAAACAGGTCAACATGTTTTGTTGGATTTCTTACTTGGAATTGATTCAAAAATTCATCCCAAACAGCGTCAGGAACCGGTTTTGCTGCTAGCTACAGCAGTTTTTCCACCTCTTGCTCACAAAGGCAAAGCGCGGGCCGTTTGGGTTCAGCTCACATTACAAATTCTGGCCGTGATGGTGTCCGAGTCCCCTGCCAACAGAATGCCCTGGAATAAGACCGGCCCCGCTTGATTTTATCACAATAATGCACTGTCACTTCACATTTAGGGCTGGCTCAAACCCACCCTGCCAACTGCCACCGCCGAGCTCAGATAACACCCAGTGACAATCAGCTCTGTGTCCGTCCGTCTCCGGGTACCTGCTGGGGCACTTTGTAACATGGCTAATAGTCACATGGAGGCTGCCAGGCTGACTCCCAGGACAGAGAGATCCCACCCCCTGATTCATGTCCATTCGAATATTCTGTGAGGGAGAGAAACTGTCAGCCGTTGGGCCAAACTGTGGGGGATATCAGACAGATTAAATAATTGTGAAATCAGTGTAAGAGGTTGGTTCAACCTCTTATCTATCAAGGACTCATGACACCCAAAGGGCCCCATTTTGACTGAATAAATCACATTGTCAAAAGTGTGCGATGCACAACGGTTGTGTGACTGCCAGTCAATATTTTGCCACTTTAAGGATACATGTTCTTAGCAGAAAGCCAGGCGTATGGCACAAAAGAAATAAATTATGTGCCTTGATTATACATTTGTATCCTTAGGGCACAACATAGATCAATCATAGAGTATTACCTCCCATTCCCTTTAAATCAGTGTGCACCAGGCTACTGACAGCCCATAGAAAGCATTTGGGAATGGGCAGAATCTTTCAAAGCATATCTAACAGGTGATTGGACAATTGTTCCATCAATCACTTTCATTACAGCCCAATCAGATAATGTAGCATGTGGACACTGCTGCTGCAAAGTTAAGAACAAAAAATAAACCACTACATAGAACAAACAAAAATGTAATATGTTTTCAGTGTTGTTGTTTTTTTCATTTCTAAAAGAAATTAAAAATGGTACTGAAGTTGTTAGCATCTATGCTAACTATGCAAGGTTACAGGTGGCTGGCATTTTGCTATTAACACACCAAAGTTAGCTGTTTGGTCTATGATGGAATATTTGATCCATCTCCTTTTATTGTGCCGCTTATCTCAATGAGCACACACAGAACACTGCATGAGGCTTTCTTTCACTGAAGCATCCAGATCATAATAACCTCATTAATTATTTAAATCTTCCTCTTAAACTAATACATATTCATGATAACCCTTTTGACTAATCATAAAATACCTGTTTGCTTTAAGGTATTTATTTTCTCCCTTTTCTGCACGAGTCCTTGGCTCTGTTCTTAACTGGGTGCATAAAACACACTGCACAGCCTGTATTACTATCAATGAGCATTTTATTAAATGAAATTTATCAGTGTGTAGATGAATATTAGAAATGTTGCTCCATTCTTTAGCAAAATCATTATCAAGTCAGACACAACCCCTGGAGTGTTGATCATTTTTCTACTTTAACAGAGAAAACACTTGGCGTATGATTGGCACCTGCATCAGAGCACTGGAATTATAAAGTCATGCATGTTCAGATTATTGTAAAACTGCATTTATCACAGTAAACAATTGTAAATCTCTGCAATAATTTCTACATTATATTAGAGTTATTTTACAACACTTTCATGTAATCACCATAATCTAAACAGTATAACTGTAAAATCCCAGTGTTCTGCTGTGAAATTACAGTACAATGCTGTAAAATACCCACAATAGTCACTATTACATTGAGTGATAGATTGCTGATGCTTTATGTATTATGTCTGGCTCATTGTAAAATTACAGTTAAGTGTTGGGAATTTACAATATTGTAATATAAACTGCTTTCATAATAGTTTTGGTCCAATAAAGTTAAGTATTATATGTACCAGGGTTGCTCTAAAAACACAGCAATTTAGTCAAATTTTTAATCATGTTACTGTGAACCAATATACTACAATGTAAAATCACCACAATTGCAAGTCAGTAATTTACTGTAAATTTAGTCACACATATTTTTGCCACTACTCTACATCAAACACCATCAATCATGCACATTTTCTGCCATATTTACTTTGTCCAAAGGTTTCATTTACAAAATATAATGTAATATTCATCTTCAAGCACTAACATTCTTGCAGTTTTCTCTTGTTTCATGTCTGAAAGTGAAGTTAAGATGTCAGTGTCTCCCATCTCTGTTGATCAGAAGGTCATTCTCGCCCTGACCAGATGCAAATCCAGCCATAGTCCAGGGTAACAAAGGCTCTTTGGCAGGTGATAACCCACCCCTAAACCCTAAATCTTTAACTTCAATAGTCAAAAAAGTATCTTCTTGTTGCTGTCAGGCATGAACCTCTTACTTTGACGATGAATACTATTTTTGTGCTTCTATTTGGCAGTGTTTTATGAAAAAAAAAAAAACATTAACAATGGAGGTAAGAGGTTTGTGCCCGGCAGTAACATTAGGCAAGGTAGGAAATTTGCAAAGTAAATAAAGTATGATCATCTGTAGGGGTATTGTTGAAACATAATAATATGAGTATTCCTAGAAAGCTTACTGCTCTCTTAGCCTGGACTCTCTCAGAATGATCATTGTTTCCACTTCTAAATGGAGGGTTATACGGGATTACGCTTGTCAAATTGACCTCATGAGCTTAAATTTTATGAATGCAGATAATAGTCAGGATTTACATACATGTAAATAGATAAAGAACATTATTTTTTATCTCAAAGATCCAATTTATGTTGCTGTCAAGGTCATTCATGTTTATCAGCACAGTAAGATTGGGAGCTTTGCTGGGATTTCACTTCTTTAGAGTACAAATGAGACCATGAAACCAGATCCAGGAATTCCAGCGCTGCTCTTTCTTCAACTCATTTTGTAGAAGGGCTGTGAAAACACAAGTATCTGTTGTTAATAACTGGAAATATTTGTCAGTTCTAGAACCTCATAAAGATCCTTGAATTGCACTCCTTTTGTGAAAATGGGTTGTCTGTTGTTCCAGTATCGTGTGAAGACAGTCCACAATAATAAATCCCACCCTGAATATTCTCCAAATCAATCCACCCAGATTTCACGGTAAAAATTACTCCCAGATTGTTTCCCTGAAAGAAATGAGATGGCTGCAGCGAGCTGGGTCAAAATATTAGTGCACAATAAAGAGCTGTTAATGTGACACAGTGTGTGCATATCGGCTAACGAACAGCGCTGCAGCTGTTTGCTTCAGTCTGTGTGAAATAAGATTCCTCTCACTCATGTAATACTCGACTCTTTCAGCCTGTTACAAGTTCACACCTGTTTGGGTCTATGTACGTTTACTGAGGGGATCACCCCCACAAGTAATAACACACACACTTAAACACAATCCCTCTCCTCGCTGCCACTCGGCTATTTGGTGATTGTGACTGAATGTGTGTCTTCAGCATAAATCAATAGGATGGAAAGTGTGCAGGAATTTCTCAAAAGGCTGAATGAGTTACAAAGGACCTCACATAACAGCAATAACTTTTGATGACCCACATTCTTCATTAATGTAAAACAACAAAGAGGAACACAGTGTAAAAATCTGCAGTTCTTGAAGAATCAACTTCAGGCCCGGTCCACACAGAGACAAAAACACTTGGTTGATAGGTCGGTCAGTCCTTATTTAGATGGTTATAGGGTAGGTTGATTGGTTTTTCAGTAAGGTGATTAGTTGCATGCATGGATGGCTGTAAGAAATTGGTAAGTTATTTGGAGATCAGTAGCTTGTTGGTTGGCCATTAAGCAAGTTAAATGGTTCCTAGTTGGTTGATCCGATAGTTGATTGGTTCGCCTCTTGGTGTGTTGGAATGTTGCTTGTAAATTGTAAATTAGTTGGTTAGTTTGTTTGGGGCAAGTTAATTGGTTGCTAGTTTGTTGGCCGGTAGTCGATTGGTTGGTTAGTTGGCAGGTTGAATTGTTTGCTGGTTAATGTTTGGTTGATAGGTTGGTCAGTCCATATGTAGATGGTTATAAGGTAGGTTGATTGGTTTTTCAGTAAGGTGATTTGTTGCATGCATGGATGGCTGTAAGAAATTGGTAAGGTATTTGGAGATCAGTAGCTTGTTGGTTGGCCATTAAGCAAGGTAAATGGTTCCTAGTTGGTTGGTCTGATAGTTGATTGGTTCGCTTATTGACGTGTTGGAATGCTGCTGGTAAATTGGTAAACTAGTTGGTTGGTTTGTTTGGGGCAAGTTAATTGGTTGCTAGATTGTAGGCCGGTAGTCGATTGGTTGGTTAGTTGGCAGGTTGAATTGTTTGTTGGTTAATGTTTGGTTGATAGGTTGGTCAGTCCATATTAGATGGTTATAGGGTATGTTGATTGGTTTTTCAGTAAGGTGATTGGTTGCATGCATGGATGACTGTTTGTTTAGTGATTTGTAGCCTAGATCAGTAGCTTATTGGTTGGTCATTGAGCAAGTTAATTGGTTGCTAGTTTGTTGGTTGATTAGTTGGTTAGTGTGCTGGTAAAATGGAGTTCTGGTCAATTGTTGGCTGGGATTAAAGGGGCGACCTTACAGCAGGCTCACTGGCACCGTTGAAGGTGCGACAGGTAGAAATGCCCTGCAGGAGCAACCACCTGTGCTCACATCTAAAAATTGGTCTCAACCCCATTAAAAAGGCAAGAAATTCCATTAATTAACCCTGGCAAGGCACACCTGAGAAGTGAAAACCATTTCAGGTGACTACCTCTTGAAGGTCATAAAGAGAATGAAGAGTCTGCAAAGCAGTAATCAGATCAAAGGGTGGATACTAGAATATAAGACATGTTTTCATTTATTTCACACTTTTTTGTTAAGTACATAATTCTACGCATGTTCATTCATAGTCTTGATACCTTCAGTGAGAATCTACAATATAGATAGTGATGAAAATAAAGAAAACACATCGAATGAGAAGGTGTGTCCAAACTTTTGGCCTCTACTATAGACATTTCATACAGCTACAACAGTAACATTTTTTTTGTAAATCCACGGCTTATGAAATCTATTTTTCCCCCACAAAAACTAACTTTGTAACTTCTAAATGTACTTGTAGGTTTAATGTGGCATTGCCAAGTGGTCAAACAAACTAAAAATCTACCTTTAGTTTGTCTTAGCACTGAATGTCATACAGAAATACCATTTTTTTTAACAGCACATGCTTCTTTGACATAGTTATATAACATAATGCCGTTGCTTTTTTCCCTCCAATTCTGCCGTACGTGTGTTTGCATCCCTGTCTTTGCCTTCAGGGTCATCTGTCTGAAATTCCATCTCAGCCCCCTTTCTGCACCTTAAACAAGCTTTTCCAGTCTGTCAGCCATATTCCATGACAACCAGAGAAATAAAGGTGTGCAAAACAAAGACTCCTGAAAAAAGCAAATGAGTTGAGCACGAACACCCCTCCAGTGATTGCAACTAGATGCCTTTAGTTGTGTCAGAAACCCTATAGAGGGACGGTAACCACTCCATTTTGAGAACAACCTCTGAAACCGATCCTGTCTGCCTGAGGCCCTGGAAAAGGTCTGGTACGAAACTTTATTTTCAACAACTGCAGCTGCTTTCACTTGTTAAAAGTCAATTTGTTGTAATTACACCCATCACTGCAGCAATGAGAATGTAATTAGGGAAATATTTGGTGAAATCTTGGATAATGTAATGAATATTAACAAAAACACAGGCAGTTAAACCATCAGTCAGCCCATAAACAGACTGTTAAAGAATCTGCCAGCTTATCTAAATGACTCTGAGAGAAGCAACTGTTTCCAAATGAAGTGTACAGTAACAACAGACTCGGGGAGATTTACAGTTTATATCTGGAGCTCAAACTTACCCGGGGGCTTGTTCCAAAACCGTTCGTATAGCTGCTGTTTTTGCTTCATGGTTTCATCACTTCAGAGATCACTGAGTGCATTTCTATTTACCTTTTAGTTTGCTCTGTCTGATCAGGACTTATGCAAAAATGTTGTTTCAAATAACACTAAATCACATGTCCAGTCAGTCTGCGCCTTTGTTTGCCGATTGATTCTTGAACATTGTCACTGCTTAGTGTCATGTTTGCAGCTAAGGAGAGCACATCCTACAGTAAAACATTTGTTCTGTTAAAAAGGAAAAGTTCGACGTGCAGCAATGTTAAGTATCAACTTGAGTTCAGGTTTCTCAGTGTGCTGCTTTCAAATGGAAAGGTTTGTGAGTGGAGGGTTCAGGGGGTTCACTAAGGGGCCGTCCACACAGAGAGAATTCAGGCATATATGCACAAGTTTTTAATTATACAGATGTTTTGTCCACATGGATCCAGCGTTTCGGGTCCAGGATTGGATAGATCTGAAAACGCCTGCCTTGTATCTCCATGTGGACAAATACAGATAGCTTCAGAAGCAATGACATCATTTGGAGAAGAGAGTACAGAGAGAACAGCAGATGTGTTTGCATACATTTCCCATGATGTGTGCAAACTTCATGTCTTCTTCACTGGTTTTATTGTTGGTCTGCAGCAGCATTACAGTGCCACCTACAGACCTGGCCTATGAACTACGGTGTTTTCAGTGTTTTCTTGTGACCGGACACAAGTTTTGAAAGGATGTTGTCTTTACAGAGAACGTTTTGAAAGTGAAAATCTTTTCACATAGACTTAACAAAGTTAAGCTAAAAGTGCAGCAGTCTGATTGGTACCAAGCAGCTGACACAAAATTGCATACACAAATAAGCCATGAGTTTCGAGAAATATGATCCACTGCTGTTTTTTACGGAGCCCCTAAGGTGCCATGGAGAAAAAAATATATAAATCGTGCACACAAGATACTAAAGTGATATATTAAAACGTGCACACGTTTAAGATAAAATGTGCTCTCGGTTGAACTATACAGGCAAGCAGCAACAGACAGCCGGGTTTGTCTGTAGACGGCGGTAATGCCCCATAATATATTGTCGTCAGCTGCCGTTACAAACCAAGAAGAAGACAGCCAGGCTCGATTGAAGCATCCCAGTAACCAGTCAACGTTCGCTGTGTCTGTGAATGCAGGAGTGCAGTGTATGAACAGTCCCTTAGGCTATTTATCACTACCTTATATAAAAGCTGCACAACTTTGAAGACTCAAGCAAAAAAGCCTGTGTCTTGCTGCCACCCGCTGAATAAGTCGGAGGGAGTTAGCCCCAAAGTTGCATCCCAGGTCAGGACACTGACTGGTTCTTAACAGAAAATTGGTGCAATAGTAAGAGGTAACTATGCATCACTACAAAACCAACTCCTTCCGCTGGCTGAGCCTGTTGTCTTTTAGTATGCACAGCAAAGTTCTCCTACTGGAGATTATTCCATCTCTCATGGCAAGAGCAGCAATGAAGTCATTATATGACATTCCAAGGTGGAAGTAAAAGTTAACTAGCTAACTTCTTCTCTCCATTGTGTGTGGTTGTAAACATCTGACGTCACTACGGGAAGCTGTAGTGGACAAGGACAAGGACAAGTCAAAACATGGCAAATAACTTTATTTCGAGCGCACGTTTTTGCTAAAACATGCGCATGAAAAAGTATTTCGAGCGCACATTTTAATATATCGTGCACGTTTTAGTATCTCGTACGTAGGCTCCGTAGTTTTTTCTATAAGGACTGTCCTTATAAAAGGTAGTTCTGGTTGGCAGGGCAGTAAGCAACCAGGCACACACTATAGCTAGATCCAGATCCAGCATGAGGCCCATTTGTGGAGTGTCCGCCCCTGCTCTCTCTCACCCCCTTTCTCAAACCTGTCAATAGTCTCTTTCCTATCAATAAAGGCATAAAATGGCCAAAAATAGGTTATGACAGTGGCTTTTTCGCTCCAAATGAACAGCAGAGTATCCGCTCATGTCTGTCCAAGTGGAGAATGCTGTGTTATCAGTGTTTTAGTTACACAGTTGGAAAAGACGTGCCGATCCACCAGCTGACTGTTAGCCATTGTGTTGGCAGAACCCCTATGCTGGCATTACAAGGGAAGCTGGGAAATGTAGCGACATAGGCTTGGAAAACGTTGACATCAGTTTGCAAATAAACTACAATTTCCATTATCCTGTAAATACGGGATTTGCCTTCATAAACTTCAGTGGTTTTTTGTGATGTTAATCTGGCTCGGATCAGCACTAAAATGTTATGCTTCTTCCTTGGACCAAACCACACCTCTGGTAAAATTTTCATGTAAATCCATTCAGTAGTTTCTGTGTTATCTTGCTAACAGTCAAACAAACTTCTCTCAAGACTATCAAATCTAA
The DNA here is from genome assembly GCA_036419115.1 of Scarus forsteni. NCBI lineage: Eukaryota > Metazoa > Chordata > Actinopteri > Labriformes > Labridae > Scarus > Scarus forsteni. Next base: position 1,776,183 of record JAZDUH010000135.1, read on the forward strand.
AAGGAAGCTTCATCAAAGTGTTGTGGGGCTCATGGTGTGATCAATTTTATTTACTCTAGTACTTGTAAATCTGGCACATCTGAGAATTTTCAATAAACCAGCTGAGTCACTTGTTTGACTAAAGAAAGCATCAGTGTGGTGAACCAGACATATTAAATGATTATTTCAGTTTTTTAAATCTTGCCAACTTTAAAGTGCATCATCTTTAGCTGTGAGCTCACCTGTGACACCATCTTAAACATTTTATGAAGTTAATTTAGGCAACGGCTTGATCCTCTCTCTAATAAAAACAACAGCTGCTGCTGTGAGGGAATGGAGAGTCAAACTTAAAAAGAAACTAATCTGTCTTGGCTGTACAGCTTTGAGAAAAACAGGGGAGATGATAAATTCAACACAAATGTGACCTCATTTTAGAAATGGGGGGATTTCTACACAAAGATATGAAGTTGATATTTTGTTATTACCGTGCCTGCTGTGATGTGATCGCTGTCACTCGCTTGCTTGAATTCAGTAAACCTCAAACTCAGGTGTGTGTGAGTCACCAGGGTAGAAGTGAATCGGACACATTTTTGAAAAGAAAACATTTCACTTTTAAACATTTAATACTAAAACAAGATGAGATTGGATAAAACTGCTAAGAGATTTCAAAAAGCACCTCAACATAACAAGACCACCTTAAAAGTTATAATGAAAAATCTTCATGAAGTGATCATAATGCAGGAAAGAAATTATTTAAAGGGATAATCCAGCATTTCTTTTCATGTCTTGCCTCACTCCTAAGTCCATGACAAGCAGATAGACATCATTCTTTCAACTGTGCGTGCAGTAAAAAGGAAGAGACAGGCAGAGGTCGCCCGCTGCTAAGTAGCTTAGCTCAAACACAGAGAGTCAATAGGTAGCGTTAGCCTGCCTCTGCTCATCATCAGATAAGCTCATCAGCAACTCTAAACAGTCTTGTGTGCTTGTTATGACTTGTTTCTTTTTAACTGTGTTGTTATGTAATCTATTTTTAGACTAATATTAGCATTTTATGTAATTTTTAAAATAAATACATTAGGAACTAACTGTTGCACTGCCTCAGCTTCTCTTTGAGCACACTCAGCTTCCAAAACATATAGTTCCTCCTATGTTTAGGTAAGGTTGTGGATCTTCGTCAGTCTTGAATAAAAAGTCGGCAAAAGCTGACCATAATCTTCAGCACCATTATTCTTTTACTTGTAAAAAGAAGCTTTGTTTTGTTGAAAAACCAAAATTGCATAAAGTGCAAATCCTATTCTAAATACATTTAACATAGCATAATGTGGTTAAAAAAAAAGTCACAACAAGCAGTTGCTCAAAAGTTTATCTGATTACCATAGGCAGTGACAGGCTAACGCTACCCATTGACTTCCAGTGCTTGAGCTAAGCTACTTAAAAGTGAGCGAGGTCTGTCTATCTCCTTCTTGTTACTGCACGCACAATCTGCAAGCAAGAAATGGTGTCTATCTACTTGACACAGACTTAGGAGAGAGGCAAGATATAAAAACAAAAAAAAAGGTGGCCATATCTCCTTATGTTTTAAATGTCAGGGGAAGACCTTTATGGAATTTGAACCAAGATATGTATGCAGTCAATCCATCATCAGTGTCTCTTGACAACATATTAATTATTGAGAGGGAGAGGATAAGGGTTGTATGATCCAAAACAGAAAAAGTATTGGGAGAAAATTGTTTGGGGGCCACTTTCAGTCCATACCAGCTGCTAAACACAAGATTATTAAATTAGTAAAACAACCTATAGATGTAAAAAACAGTTTTCAACAGTTATTTTAAAAACTTGGTCAATTTCTTTTTTTAATTGATCCAAAATATGTTTTCCTAGAGCAAAATAGAAAAGCAAAATCAGAAGTTGATGTTTATGCAATTTTAGAACAGTTTGAAGTAATGCAAGTATTTAACTAACATAAGTACATGGATAGGACAAAGTTCAGACTTTTAATGTAAGAGATATTCATATTGCTCCTTCAGTATTGATTTAATGAAATTACAGTAATAGATAAAAAAATAAAATGTGTGAGGGGTTGTTTTCATTCAAGTGATGTTTTTAAGTGCTGTTATTTTACTTATACAACCTTTTGTTGTGTTGTGCCCACCACCTCCTTCATCTCAAAATCCAAATCCCAATATATTAACTAAAGTTGTCAAAGCACAAACCATTGGAAAGTTTTCCTTCTCATGTAGTCTGCTTCTATAATGCCCTCAACTAGGAGATAAGCCATCCACAAATCCACTTTCTGTTTCCCAGAATGCCACTTTCGTTCTGACTGCCAACATCTCTCCATATCTGCTGCAGATAGTAAACTTGGAGGAGGCTCTTCTTAATCGTAAGTCTAGACTCAACAAATGTGATTTCAGTTAATTCTTGCCAAAGATTGTTCCCTCGATTGTGCCAGGAAGAGCAACTTATCCAGATTAAAATTGTTCATCTCATCACTAACCATCCATCAGCTCTACATATGAGGAGAGTGCCCTCGTATGTGTCGGGGTTAAGCCTCAGAGAGCTGCGGACTGATTTAACCCCTGATTATGATAATAATAGAAAGCAGAAAGGTATAAACTGATTAATGGATTACATTTGGATAAGCCATCCAGGGGTGGCATTGTTTACCTGATGGCAACGGAGTTTTTACGTGACTTATAAAATCTAAGGCAAACTTTGCACCAAATATCTACAGACAGTAATTTTTCTGTAACTGCTTATGACTGTTAGTGTTTGTGAATAAAATATGTTCTGAAGAGGGGTACTGTTTGCTCTTTGGATCATTTTACGGAGTCTACATTTTCCCGTTTTGTTGATACAGGTTCCCAAAGCAAAGCAAATGCAGAGTGCAAATATGACTACATGAATGTGTGTCAGGTGAAAGAATGAATCAACCAATCAGAGTATCAGCTCCTGTTTCCTGTATTAGCAATTAATGTCAGCTACTTAGCGTTTTGTTATTAACATGGCAGATTTAATTTAATCTGAACTCAACACTGATCATTAAATTAAATCAATCAATCAATCTTTATTTGTATAGCTCTAATACATAACAAGTGTTATCTCAAGACACTTTACAATAGAGCATAAAACTCTTCATTTTATGGATACACATGTATGCATAGATACATATATACATATAAAAATACACATATGCATATCTATACAAATATATACATCCAACACCAACATGAATCCATATAGCCAATCATGAATCCCTCCATCATGGCTCAAGAAAAAAACCTTCTGTTAAGCAGCAGGAAATCTTGAATGTGGATCCCAGTCTCATGATGAACAGCAAATCCACATGATGCTGTGTTGGGTGTGAGGGTGAAGGAAGGGAGGTAAGAGGAGACAAGTGGACTAAAGTAAGAACTAAAGTTAGTGACAGATCCAGGAACCACAGACCTGTTGTCTGATTTATTAGAGGTTAGCCTCTTGAAATGCTACATCTGGTTTTCAGGAGGGTCCTCATGTCTGAATGGTTATGGTGATTATTTTATAGAAGTATAACCAATGATATTCTTACTGAAAACAAGAATTTATGGACAAACTCATGGGTGCCCAGACCACAAGCGCATCCCAACCATTCTTGTCTCCATTAAATATAAATGTGTTAAAGGCCTCTTGAGATGTAACATCCCATTTTCAGAGGGATCTCATGACTATGTGATGATAAAAATAGACACTATAGATGTATCAACCATGGATAGAGAGATCATGCTAATATCTACATTAGCTGTCACTTTCATCTATCTATCTATATATGTATTAACTTTATACAGAACAGGACAAAAGTTTGGACACACCTTCTCATTCAATGTGTTTTCTTTATTTTCATCACTATATTGTAGATTCTCACTGAAGGTATCAAAGCTATGAATGAACACGTGTGTGTTCATTCATAGTTTTGATACCTTTTTTCACACAAAAAGTGTGAAATAAATGAAAATATCTCTTATATTCTAGTTTCTTCAAAGTATCCACCCTTTGCTCTGATTACTGCTTTGCACACTCTTCATTCTCTTTATGAGCTTCAAGAGGTAGTCACCTGAAATGGTTTTCACTTCTCAGGTGTGCCTTTCCAGGGTTAATTAATGGAATTTCTTGCCTTATTCATGGGGTTGGACCATCATTTGTGTTGTTCAGATGTCAGGCTGATGCACAGCCCACAGTCCTATTAGACACTTATTAAAATTTATATTATGGCAAGAACCAATCAGCTAAGTTAAGAGAAACAAGTGGTCATCATTACTTCAGTGAAAATCTACAATGAATTAGTGATAAAAATAAAGAAAACACATTGAATGAGAAGGTGTGTCCAAACCTTTGGCCTGTACTGTATATATATTCATACACAGACAAACAGATAGATGTAGATACATACAGGAGATAAATGAGATATTTCATACTTCACAAGACAGAAATTTCTACATGCTTTAAGAAAAGCTTAGTAACAGAATAGACATTTTCCTTGAAACATCTGAACGTGTTTTCCTTCTCAGTAAATATAATGTAAAAATGGGAAATATCAGGAGTAATTACCAGATAGCAGTTTACTTAAATGATCCACAAAGCTTTGTTTGGAGCTGCTCCATGAACCATGTGACCCTCTTACGTTCTGACTCTGCAGTGACACAGCTTTGACCCTGCCTTATTCCTCTGTAAAGTGGGGGGAAATTGATCAAATATGGGGAAATGGTTACAGATGTTTTTTCTACTGTTTGGGCTCCTACTTTGAAGCCCTACTGCTCTCTCTCCCCTGGATGCGTAGGAGGAACCCCCCTCCCCCATCAGGCCCTGTTTCCCAGCACCCATAAGCCTGATAATAAATCCAGACTCGCCAATTGTGCTCCAGCTGTTGGGCGAGAGTAGTGCCATGATCACAGACTGATGTGTGAGCTGATGTGAGCACAGTCTGGGGGCCGCGCACACCACCTCCACACACAATGAACCACCCAGAAGCCCCTGAGGTGTCTAATCCTTTCCCACCATTGTCCACATACTCCTGCGGGCCACGATGAAATCCATCATTCATACGTTTTCACACTTTTCCGTGCTGTTGCTGCAGAGGAGCGTTGTGTTGACCACTGTGCTCCGGTTTCCCCAGCAGTGCTGTTTGTGCCTCAGAAAATGCTGGCCCCCTTCACCCCCATGCTGTTTTTCAAACGCTAAGAGACTTGTCTTGATGTGGCTCACAAAAGCAGCTTGATTGCAGTCATCCCCTGCCAGACCTTGTTTCTTTTTAACAGCTTTTTGACTAACCCTAGAAACACGACTGCCAGTGCCCAGACGTCTAAATAACACACAAGGTGGCCAACAGGCTTGTTTAACCAGCAGCAGGAACAGTCAGCTCACAGAGACAGCAGAGAGAGGGCAGATATTATTAAAGATAACTTTCTGAAAATAAGAAATTATGTGTTTCCAAAGATCTTGAAGAACTCTTAAATTATTAACAGGTATTTTCATTTCTTGTCCCCTTCTGTTTTGTTTATATTTTTTGATCAGATAGGATCAAAATAAGTTTTTGTCACTGATAAACCTCGACAGTGAAACAGCAAGGAGTGCATGTGCCATACAACAAAAAGGTTGTTGGTTCACTGTGCCACCTGTGTCAGTCAGGGCCTTCCTCCCACAGACCAAAAGCATGCTCATAAGGTTGACTGGTGATTCCTTTTGTCTTTAGGTATGAGTGGATGTGTGAATGGTTGTCCATCTCTCTATGTGGCCCTACAATTGGCTGGCAACTTGTTCAGGGTGTACCCGAACCTGACAAGCCAGATGGACAGCTCCATATTATCTGCCACAGAAATATTTCACTAGTCCATCTGGGTAGGAGCCCTTTGAATTTGTTTTCAGGGGCAGAACGTTTAAAAAGAAAAACACAAGCTTGTGATTGGACAATCGTTTGGCTCGTCACATTCATCACAGACCAATCCACATCAAGAGGGTTGCCTCCTATAATGTAGCATACATAGCAGTTAATGTAGCAGCTAATGGATAACAAGAGTTAAAAACAGTTCATGGACATTAGCCATAGCGGCTAACTTAGCCGCTAACAGCTAACAACAGTTAATGACTGTTAGCCGTTAGCCGCTAACTTAGCTGCTAACAGCTAACAGCCTTATACTATCATCTTACACTAAATTGTAGCACACAGATGATTCATTTAACACTTATATGTGACATGAACCTCGTCAAAGATTTCGCCAAGTTTAACTAGGTAGCCATGAGGACAATAGGCTAATCGTCATGTCCATTCTCAACTTCCAGTTCTCAAACTACGGTCATCGTCACGTCCGCATTCTGCAGCTCCCGCCTCTCTTCCCTGATTGGGCCGCTAAGAATTCAGACGAGTGAATTCGTTGGACAACGGAGGCTGGCAAGACGGACCTGCAGGATTTCAGAATGAGGCAGGTCTGTCTGCTCTGCGAGGCTAAAGTGGCCTTGGGATTGGCTGGCACCTGTTTCAGGTTGTATCCCTCCCGATGTCACCTGGGATAGGCTCCAGCCTCCTACAACCCAGAAAGAGCTAAGCAGTTTAGATGATTGATGGATAAACTAGTAAAGCTTAAAAAACAAGAAGATGAAAGAAAGCACAGGGCATTTCTGAAGATATTTGCCCATGTCTTACAGACAATGTGAAAAATTGCCCTATCTTGCAATGTAATAAAGTTCCTGGATTCATATCCCAATCTGATCGCTTTTTCCAATTCCCAACAAGCCTTCTGGATTGGTCTGCCGTGGCTTACGTAGTGCAGGGAGCGCGCGTAGACGTGCACTGCGGAAGTACGATATAGCACTGTTTAGGCTCGAAAAATGTACTAAATGACCTCGTTTCGAACTAATTATGGACGTTACCCGCTCAGGACACTTGGATTACAGCAGACGAGCAGTATGAAGGAAAATAGGCACGTTTTTGTGGACTTTTATGGACCTTTTTCTTACGGGCGCCATTGTGCCCTGTTAGATGGACGTTTGTTGAAAGCGAAAATCCCCCCGGATCTCCGGCTGCATTTGAGACATCAAAAAAGTGCTTCAGAGTGTTGCTCAGCATGAGGGTGAGTAGAAAATGAAGGCATATCATTGTCTGGGTGAAATATTCCTTTAATACACCAGTAGCCTAGATAGACACTAACTGAAATAATATTTTTGATGCTAAATATAATTTTAGTCCGCTAATTTTAAAATGCACTGTTCAAGAAAACAGAAAAATAGTGAAACATTTCTTGAACAATTTCTTGACTACCATTTTAAATCATAGCTTTACTTGCATCCCTGAACAGAAAAATTATGCTGAATTGATTTATAACTATCAATTATAAATACATTTTTGAACAATGTTCTTGTTTTAATGACAGGAGATCTAGTAAATCTGTTTTAGCAATCTATTTGATTTAAAATAATCCTGTTAAAGCTTTTATCTGTTAAGAACTGTCTGCTAAATGTCAGTAGCGTGTTGAACTATCTTGTAAAGTTCAAAAATGATAGCATGCATGCTTCTGAAAGGTAAATAGACTGAAATGAAGATAAATGATCCTGATGATATTTCATCCTACTTGAATGTTGTTTTCCCATGATGTACTTAACCACAGGAAGTCTCATGTCCTGGTCGACCTGTGTCACTGTCCATGCTAACAGGCTTGGATAAACAGTGGATCCATCGAGATGAGCTCATTGCTTGGTTTGGGATTAGCCTGCTCACATCTTTTCACAAATGGATGATTTCGACCAAACAGGAGCTTGTCACATTGGATCACCGCCCGGGATCACAGAAGGCGGTATTAAAACATTGAACAGAGTTATTTTCAGCACAATCCATGAATAATTTCTGCAGCTGTCGACTGCCTGCCGCTTTCATCTCAGACAAAACATTTGCTGTTATCTGCTTGTAGCTAACTCCTTTAACACAATCTTTTCTTACCAGGCAGAAGTGTCACACTCAGCCCTTTGTTGGGAGACGTGTGTGAAAAAGTGAGAGGGGAAAATGAATCAATTGAAGAGCTTGATGTGTCAGCAGTAATGGCTCCGGTATTGTGTAGTTTTTAGTCCTGCACCGTCACTGCATTCAATGGTGCAAAGTTAATGTGAGGAGGCATTTGGCAGATGGTGGCCCTCACTTCATGAAAGGATGTGAAAAGAGATATTTTTCCCTTTTGCTTTCACCTCCTGTGATCTCTCCACCCCGCACCAGAGTGACACGAGGGAGCAAGTGACGGCTAACACAAGAGGCTAAAACTTCACAAATCATATTAATGAATGTATTTTCTGGCTTTCGCTGTAATCTCATGAAGAATAGAGTTGCCATTTAGCACTTCCCTATTTCCCTAGTCCATGGATTTTACAATAACTTTCTCAGATTAACACCTGAAAAAGTTCCTGATTAACACATGGGTCATTCTACAGAAACGTGGATTTTTGGGATGGCAAAATGTCTTTTGTTTTATTTCTTTTTTTAGCATTTAAACTTCAACTACATTGTTAAATATGCCATTGACTTTATGAATACACATAAATGAAAACTTAAAGAGGACATATCATGCTTGTTTCTCCTTTTCACTATGCCAGACTAGGATGCCTGTAAAGCATTTCTGCCCTCAGTACAAGTCATTTAGTTCCTTCATTGCCCCACAATAGCGTTCTCAAAATCCTCATTTTAGGCCATTACCAAGCTCTCATTGAAACACGAGGATCTGAGGATGACCTATAGTTACCTCGCAACGTCACAGCCCTTTGTGCTCTGATTGATCAGTTCTATCGGGGGTTGAGCCAGCTTGTCCTTCTTCTTCTACTGTATTTTCCGGCAGGCTCAAAGCAGCGACTGCGTATTGAGTCCCCCTACAGGCTGGAGCTGGTAATGTGAGCTAGGGATCTATATACTGCTGCTGGGTGGATGTGTTCCTGACTGATGGTTTTGTGGCTAACAGACATCACAGAGGAGGAAGTGTTTTATCAGATTACTCCAATAAAAAGAAAGGTACCTCGTGTCGTCACGACGATTTAAATCTCGCGGACATCTCGCAATGACCTATTTTCAGAGGCATCAAATCTCGTTCTAGGATATCAGAAAAAATACAATATCTCATTTTTTGACAATTAAGGGGGTGTAAGGTCTTGTTTTCAAATTTATTATATTATATGTAAGTACTAAATCATGCATCAGCATGGTATGTCTCCTTTAATGATTTTTTGTTTTGGCACACTTATCACAAAACACCACTTAATAAAATGTATCTACACATCTGATTGTCACTGGTGTTCCTTATTAAGAAAGTGACAGTTTCACAAAAAATGCCCTATTAATATTTCTGAAAACTGAAAAAGGACAATGTTCTTACCAGGGTCCCTCTTCATAGATCTTCAAGAAAGAGGTCAAAGGAAGTCAAGTGATGTCATCAGAGTGATTTATTTTTCCAAAATAAAAGACTTTTGTCACATGGTAACACCAGTGACATGACTGCAGGGGATGACTACTTTTAAGTATATTTTATAATACTTATTTGGAATTTTGTTTTAAATGTAATTTCTATCATATATTTGACAGTTATTTATACATTTTTGTCCTTTTTTTTTTTAGAAAAGCATAGTTTTAAACTCAAAATGCAACACTTTCTCTCCATCAATGACTGTGGGGACGAGCACTTCTGTTGTGGTTGGGGTTCTAAATAATTGATTAAAAATTAAATATTACCAAGCTGATGGCTCCAAATAGTGTGATAGCTGAAATAATATGTTTTGAAATAAAATACTTAAAAAATCTAACACAAACTGTTTTCTTCAATATATCTCTTAAGGCTAGGGACAGAAAAATGCATGTTTCTGTAGAATGAGCCACATACAACTCCATTTTTCATTTTACAAATTAAAACCTGATGTTGCCCTGCTTTTGTTTGTTTTAAAAGGTTCTTCTGCGTTTAAAAGGTCAGTTGCTAACAGATGGCTAACAAGGACTACAAAAGTGACTGGGGATCAAAACGTAATCATATCCATTTGTTTCCTCATAAGCAATAATACACAAATCATTGCCACGAGAAACAACTTCAACAAGTTAGGAGAAATTTCTCTATCAAGAGGTTGTAACGTGATGTTGGTAGTAGGCTACTGTGTCTGATTCTTAGTTCCATACTAGCTTGATAATATAGTTTTAGTCTCACCAATTACATTCAAGCTTAAAAAACTTGAAAGACATTATTTAAAAAAAAAACGTACATTTGGTGATGTTTTCACCACAGACCTTATCATAAGCTTCAAGCAATCCCCCAGGCTTTTGGTCCATCGAATAGTGACAGGTGATACCAGAGTTTTACAAGTTGATATGATACCAGTAGTTTTTGCCATAACTTTTATTATCAATACAAAAGTACTTACAGGAAACATGTAGTCTGGTGGTTCTCAAATGGTGTGCCTAGTGAGTCTTGAGGTAAGTCTAGGTGTGTCTTGGGACTTGTCCAACCATAAGGTACCATAGCAACCATACAACTGCCTATGAATGAGTCTGTATTATCTCTTTCTTTGGGTGCATTACTATCCATATACAGCTGCAAATTAAGTAACTTAAAGCCAGTAGTTATAAGTCAGGTAAGTCTTTTACGGATCACAGAGTCTGTCCATGGGGGAAATTAATGTGTTTTTGTTTCTCCTATTTGTTAGTTTAATTAATTTCATAATTGTAATCAGTCAGTTTTTTTCAATGATTGTTATCCAATGTCTAAAATTACAACTTTTCAAATGAGCAGATGATTCATTTTGTCAAAGTGAACTTTGCACAACGTGTATACATTATTATACACATATACAAGAGGCTCTCAGGCATGGCTATGAATATGTTTTGGCCTTGCCATGGTTGAGACTTTGAGCTGCCTTTAGCTGTGCCTTTGTCAACATACGTTTATAATCTCTTGTCTTGATCATCAAATCTTAAAGTGAGTTAGTTTTTCAGTCTTAGTCCAAAGAAAATACATACAGAATATTCAAAACTAAATGTATATATGTACATACTCACACATTTGTCTTGGATGAACTGATATTTATTCCATAACTGCAAATAAAAACCTGCAAAAAACATGTTGCACTAGCAATTTAATATTTTTTAAAACAATCAGAATGAGTTTTAAGTTGTAGAAAGGTCAACTTCAAAGTATTTTATAGGGTATAGTAATACTTAAACAGTGTTATCTTTCAAAAATTTCTACTCAAAGGTGCTATGGGGAGAATGTATTTCCGGCGACATAAAGACTCTGCTGCCCATGAGCACGTGCGGCGACTGTCGCAAAGACGTGACCCAAGCCAAAGCGTGCGTTTGTTGTGATGATAATAAATAAGCTCGGACTTTTCTCAGAACTCTGCGTTGTTTTACAACTTCTTTTTTCAACAACTTACAGGATGCAAAGCGATGAGGTAATGTGTCTCTTTCTAGTTATGTAGCGGTAGTTTTTGATGTGTGACAACAAGCAATTTTTGGAAAACTTAGTATCGTAGCTTTGTAGGCGGCTATATATCACTACTTACAGCCTGGTGCTCTAAGACGTGTCCGAATAATATAAATTTGCTCTAGTTTTAATTGTCTTGCTACCGAAGTTGAGTATTCAGGCCAGTCCAGCTCTGTCCGACCCGACCGCGAAGCTAAGGAATAGCATTTATAGATAACCTATTTTGATGCTATAAAACTCATCTTAAAGTGTGAATTTTGATCAGGCATATGTCTAAAAGTGAAACTTTTTTGTAATTGCTTAGAAACTCCTCACAGCATCTTTAAGTTTGTTATTGAACTGTTGTGTGTGCAGCTGAGTGCTGTACATACTACACCTGACCGATCTCCGCTGTCACATCACAAAGAAAGTGGGGCTGCCTTGGTAGACAAGAAAAAAAAAAGAAGGTAAAACACCACAGATATTCACAGATATTGAAGTGCTCATTTGACACCTGTATCTTGGTGAGTAGTCAATACTTAATAAGTCCTTGTAAAATTATTGACATTTGAAAACTCAATACTGATTTTTACGCCCTTACCATAGAAAAGTGCAAGGAGAGCTCCAACAAATTTGTCATCCCTTGTCATCTGATGAAGCACAATTACCACAAATATCCACAGCATGTATATTCTTTGTGTTTAATTTGACTAAACACAAGAATTTCTTAGAAAATGAAGCCGTTTCAGTGGTTGAAAGTAACATATTTGAGAAATGATACAGTTACATGTAAACAGCCAGTAGACCACCACATTTAACAACATAACCAAATCTGTCATAACACTGAATACAACACAGCAAAATTCAACAACCAAAAACATGTAAAACAAGACCTTTGGTTAAAAAAGCAAAGGAAAGACAGAGCAGAAAAGGCCAGTCATTTTTAACGGGGTCAGTACATCCAGGGTTCACATTTCAACTATTGCTCATTCCATAACGCACCGACCCCCATGAAGATCCTTGAAGTCAAGTTTATTTCTTCAATGTCCCACATGAAGTGAATCTCGTTCACCAGACGCTAGTTAACAAGTCCCCCCAAGGTCTGGCTCAAGAGGAGTGCCTCATTTTCCCTAATCCAGGCGAGGTGACTAAGGACTGAAGTTGCATATTCATGGTAAGCATTGAACCGCACCTGTTCTGGACCATAGGACCAGTACGTCATAGGAGACCCAACAAGGAGTAAAGCCCTGAAAAGCAAAGCTTCTGGGATCACAGGGTCACTAAAACCCCTCCACCACAGTAAGGTGGTCATTTTTAAAGGGAATTTGGTAGGGGAGAGTGAAGTTTGGGCTGAAGTGCTTGGCTTGCTATGCCTTCGACCCAGTCCCAGATAAGCAGTGAAAGATGGATGGTTGAACGGATGGACGAGTAATGGCAAAATTAATCAATCAATCAATTTTTATTTGTATAGCTCCAATTCATAAGTGTTATCTCAAGACACTTTACAATAGAGCATAACTCTTCATTTTATGGATACACATATATGCATAGATACATACATATAAAGATACACATATACATATATATACAAATATATACATCCAACACCCAACATGAATCCATATAGCCAATCATGAATCCATCCATCATGGCGGCAAGAAAAAACCTTCTGTTAAGCAGCAGGAAATCTTGAATGTGGATCCCAGTCTCATGATGAACATCAAATCCACACGATGCTGTGTTGGGTGTGAGGGCAAAGGAAGGGAGGTAAGAGGAGACAAGTGGACTAAAGTAAGAACTAAAGTTAGTGACAGATCCATGAACCATAGACCTGTCGTCTGATTTATTAGAGGTTAGCCTCTTGAGATGCTACATCTGGTTTTCAGGAGGGTCCTCATGTCTGAATGGTTGTGGTGATCATTTTATAGAAGTATAATTGATTATATTCTTAATAAAAATACAAATTTATGGTCGTGACAAACTCATGGGGCCCAGACCAGAGGTGCATCCCTACCATATTTGTCTCTGTTAAGTATAAAGAGAAAACATCCTAGTAGGTACCATCAAAACAACCTGAAGGTAGCCAATCATAACACACTTGCCTCACAGAAAATCCAAAAAGAATTGACAGATGATTTGGAAAAGAATCAAATTGATAAGCAGAATCATCAATGGTATTTGGTATCTATAAAATCTGGTCAAATCCCATCCCTAATTACGATACGATACAATACAATACGATATACTTTATTGTCCCCCTAGGGAAATTTGTTTTGGACTCCCCTGCTGCTTACAGTCTCCACAGTCTGATAAAACAAACAACACAACACAACACAAAATGTCACATTGCCAGTATTGCACATACAAACACATATTGCACATTACAGAAGTTGCACATTATACACATTTTCCACATACCTAGCTATGAAAGAGAGAAAACCATGTAAATATTGCACAATCCCTGCAGCCTTAAAAAGCAGTATTTGAAGCAGGGGTGGGCAAGTGGCGGCCCGGGGGCCAATTGCGGCCCTCCACATCACTAAATGTGGCCCGCCATTCATTCCCTAAAACCAGCAGCTATTAATATGAAGAAAACTCAGATATCCAATAGAAATAATTCTATATAATCTAGACTGATATTTTTATTGGCTTATGTAAGTTATTTAGGACCTTACTTTGCTATTATAGTGTCTCTTAATTTCTTTCATGAGGCCCATAAAATTATATCAAGTATTACTCAGTACGATATTTAAAAAATGGCAGCAGTAAAATATTTGAGCTCTAAATATATGACAAACAAATCTTTTTATTGATTTGAAAATAGCTTCATTGTCTTTAATTCCATGTATGTTAGTTAAATTTGCTTGAATTCTGTCAAGTTCATTTGATTATGCATAATAACTTTGTATTTATGTTGTAATATATGAATATTGGTATTCTAACTTTATGACAAATTTATATTCTCATACGTTGTTTATCCAACACTTTTTTTCATTATCGAGAGTTTCTGAAACTTTGTAACGATGTGGCCCTCAGGCTGGGAAAAATGTTTTATGTGGCCCTCTTGGTAATTAAAGTTGCCCACCCCTGATTGAAAGGCTGAATAGAAGTAGGAACAAATGATTTTTAAAATCTAAATTGTTAATCTTTAAATTAATAAAGAAGTTTTGCCCAAGGACACATTGACATGTGACTTCAGGAGCTGGGGATTGAGCCATTGACCGTTCAGCTGAGAGCAAATGGACTGTACGTCAAAACCGCCTCGCCCCTACAAGCCTTTATTTAGACAGAGATATGTGATACTGTCAGTGTAACTAAGTTTTGCCTTCTCTTTGAGAGTTCTGGTTCGACAACTTAAAACTCTAAAGTGATTCATGAGCATTTACTCACTCTTGGTCAGTAGGTTAATGGGACATGGACTTGGGGGTATTGCTGTGTGAATCTCTTAGTCATATCTTCTTTATGTAGGTCAGCGGTATAGTGCTGCTATGGAGAAGTGGGCAGCACCCCAGAGGAGCCACAGGCTGTATTGTATCCTCGGCTCCCTGCCTGCTCCGAGCTGCCTGACTAATGAGAGGGAATCTGTTTGGATCGCCTCTAATTAGGCCTGACAGCGAGGGCAGGGGGCCGATACACCTGCTAATGAAGAGAGAGAAAGAGCAGACACACCTTGACCTGCAACATGAGAGTCTGACTTTCCCACACACATTCGGACTTTATCAGGATTAATGCGGAGCCCTGTGACCGCTGAAACCCTCCTCTCTGATCTGAATGAGAATCTTGTGCGATTTCCTTCCCATTCAAGTGAGCGATTAATTATTTTTGAGCAACGGAGACTCATTGGAGTCGTTTTCTACTCTCAGTTTGCAGTAACTGACCTTGCTGATGGTTTGGCACAACAAGACACTTAAAGATTTTCATTTATTTTTCTCAAGGCCTGGAAGAGACCCAATGAGAGCTGATTAAAAATATTGCTGAGGGAGACCATTAATCATAAACATACTGGCTTCCTGAGGGTAAATCTACTATATAAAATATGTGTTTTTTTCAGAGTTAACTGAGGACTGGGCCTTGCCCAAGGACTCTTCTTTTTCTTTTTAACAAAATGTCTTAATACAAAACAAAAAAACGGACTTGAAAAACCTTCATTGAGTAACTGTAAGAATGATTTGTGACACTGTCGATGAAAATGAAACCTCTCTAAGTAATCTGTTTTAAACACAATGTTAATATTTATATAACATCTCTATTAGAAAATGCCATAAAACCAGAGTACTATGCACTCATGAGCATTAATAATGTTATTACAGCAGTCTTTACTTCTTTTATGTCAGTATATATTAGTTTTGCTGCATATCAAATAAAGATGTCACACTAAGGTAAAGGTTAAGGTTTGAATCACCATCCAGTCCAATCCAATTAATCTTTATTTGTACAGCATCAATTCATAACATGTGTTATCTCAAGACTATTTTCAGTAGAGTAGGCTGAAGACAAGCTCTTCAGTTTATGGATACACATAAATGCATAGATATGTATATACCTATATAAAATGCTCACACACACACACATCTATATATATATTAGGGATGGGACGACACACTTAAACTCATGATATGCTGCACCTCGATATGCCCGTGTTACGATACAATAAGTCACGTCACAATACAATATCAAAAAAGGAAAATATATTATTGTGTAATTTCCAACTTATTTGTTTTTGTTTAAGTTGCACACAGGAAACCTCATAACACTCTCTCTAACCCTAGAGAGGTTAGAGAGAGTGTATGCTAATAAGCGGTAGGCTCGTTTTCGCCGTCTTCGTCTTTTTTAATGAAAAAGCCAAAATACTGCCAGACAGATGACTTGTATCCAGGCGGAGCGTCCTCAATTTAGGCCTCATTTGACTCCATCATTCGGCTTTTTGGAGGCAAGGTAGTTGGTGCTCATGTTTGTTGTCATCACTTCTGGTCACATGCACTATTACCGGACGTGACGTCTTTATTTCGCGACCCATTTTTTTCAAAGTCGATGCATTTCGTCACGTACTGTACCACGATATATTGCCAAACGATATTTCATCCCATCCCTAATTTACATATATATATATATATATTAGATATCCAAAACCCAACATGAATCCATCATGGCGCCACAGAAAAAAAAACTCTGTTTAGCAGCAGGAAATCTTGAATGTGGATCCCAGTCTCATGATGAACAGCAGATCCACACTTGTGTAAATATAATTGATCTGAACCACTTAACTGATCAGGAAAATAGATAGATTCAACAGTTGCTTTGGTCTGCTGTGCTCTGTATTTGGCCAATCAAGAGAACCAGGACATGTCATGGTGGCTGGGCTGGTCTCAGAGCTGCCTTGGCTGTAGCTCAGTGACAAATGTAGTGTACAGTCTGCATGATACCTGTATGACCCCAAACATATTTAATAAAACCAAGATATTGTTCAGTTCAACCCCTCGTCTTCCCCCTACCCCTTAAACCTCTCTCTTCTGCTGATCTCTCTCTTGCACTTTATCTCATGCCTGTGTAGAGCGTGCAAAGATGGTGCTCACATGTGCCTCGCAACAATAGAAAGAGAGGAAAGATGTAGAACTATTTCATTTGCAGAAAAAAAACATTAACTGTATCTTAATTTTCTACATCAGCCAAGAGGGTAAAAAAGTAAAAACTGAAGTAGCCTGACTTGGAGAATAAGATGCAGTGTCTTTTAAAAAGTGGGCAGGGAACCAAAAAAAACTCTACTGCTGAATGAACAGATATTGTTTCGTGCCCGTAACGTTTTTTTTTGCACTTTATTTTGTCAAAAAGTTATTAAAGCCCACGCACCAACATGAAAGGTGACCAATAGTACTTTTTAAAAATAATAATTAAAAGTTTTAAAAACATGAAGATAGGAGGTTTGTGCTTAACAGTAACAATTTTCTTGTAAACATGGTTTAAACTTTCTTTCTTAGAATATTTAATGAGAATTTCAAATGACTTACAATCACAAGATCCATTCAAACACCTATCCATTATGCTTTTTGACTTTGGGGCAGGAGCCTTTCCCAGTGGACATTTTGCAAGAGACAGGGTACACTCTGAACCGGCTGCTAGCCTATCACAGGGCCACTTATACCCCTTTCTCACTGGCCAAAAAACCTGTTTAAACATAGTAACTACTGGCTCCTGTTGGCAGTGGGAAAGGGTCTAATCGGCATTCAGACCTGCTTCAACTGACCAGACATGCAACATGGGTTTTCATCGACTTACTCCAGTCGACTCCCAGTGGCGTAACGTGCCCACAGCATAAAATAGTGCCTGTCTCCTTCGTCTGTAACTTCAGCAACTCTTTGCTGTCTCAGCAACAAATTCCATCCACCTTCCTATCATCAGCGCCCGAATGCTGTTCAGTCTGCTCCAAGTTTGGACATTTTAAAGAGGGACAAAAGTACAACCTATGGTATACATTTGACCACCAGGTCCATGGCTTCAATGCTCCTTTCAGGCCATGTTTCAAGCTGATGACATCCGCTTGATGCCACGGAAGAAAAGAAAAACTGCCACAAAGACCTGGGTCTGCCGGCAGTAGGGAAGGAGTCACTTGCCAAGTTGCCAATTGTTAGCGGGTTAACCCGTGTAACCCCCCCCCCCCCCCCCGCGCTGACCTGCTAATTTTAGTGGGAAAGCAGTAAAACAAACCATCATTCATGCTTACATTCATATGAAAGGCCAATTTGGAGTCACAAATAAATCTAGTAAGAATGTTTTTGGTCTGTGGAGTCCAAAGTGTCAGGAGAGATCAATGCGAAGGAAAAACATACAAAATCTACATAGAAAGGCCCTGACTGACCTTCGAGCATAAGACACACACCCTGCCTACTGTGTCTGCATACAGCCCATATGTCAATATGACACACTGACGCAGTGGTTATAATATAGACTGATTATAATTTATTACTAGAAGAATGGAAGTCTAATGCAACTTAGACCTTTGTTAAAATATTCAGTGGCCATCAGATATACTGTATGTACAGTATTATCCTTTAAGTATGTTCATAGGACTATATGCACAATATCAGAACTATGAATGCGTTCATAATGTGCTTAAATTGAATTGTAAAGACCAGCATAAAAAAAAAAAGTATTAAACACTATACAAACCTAGGTATTCAAGTTCACCATGACTTGCCAGTGGTTACACATTAGAGGTATGTGAAGGTCACAAAAACAGGTCAGCTCAAGTCCCCAGACTGCACACTGATGATTTCAGCCATGTAATGACCTGATTCACTCAACAGGTGAGCTAACCAGCAACATCTGCTTTGGTTTGGTCGTGCCCTAATAGACTGACACCTCATCTTCACCACATGTGTCCTAAATGCATCAGGTGCTAAAGATGTTCATGCGATCTTGATAAATGACAGTCTCTTTTCTGTGGATACTCAGCGTATCAGCTTCCATTGCTCATGTGATTTGTAGGCTACAATCCATCCATAGAGCTGACTGTGGTAAACACATTGTGCAGTGCAGGGCAGTCAAGTGCATGCAGTTTGTTCCACATGTTGTTTTTGTTCATTTAACAATCAAAAGCACTGTGCTGGTCTGTTAGCTGCATGTCAAGATTTGATCTTGTGGGCATGGTGCTGCACATCCTGATCATCTATCTGCAAATATGTTTGCTGTCATCCAAAAAGATTTCATTTCAGCTTGGTTTGACTGTGGCTCCTGAGAAAATAGAAAGAATGTAAGATATAAACTATAGAAATTACAGTTTTTATAACCGAATGTCAATTAGTACAACAGGGTACATCTATCATTGTAGACTGAAATTATGTATACCTTGTTTTATGTAAAATAAGGACCGGTCTGATGTTTTTGTTTTTAAAATACTCTGTCAAGACAGCTCTGTCAGGTGTTGTCACCAGAATTGTGCGTTGGACCCAAAAGATCAAGAAAGGGGTAGCCAAAAAAGGTTTAGCAAGTTTAATAACACAAAAAACACAGGAACATATGTACAGGGTGGTGGAGGTTCGTGGTAGGCACCTGAAAAGAGAGCAGAGGGAAAAAAATTAGTCCAACAAGTCCACAAAAACTCAAAACAGCAAAAACCATGAGAGCGCTCCTGAACAGGCCAAAGAGCAAAAATACAAAGAGCAAGGAAGACTCTGACGGGCACAAACCAAGGTAAGTAACTCCATACTTCCGCACTGAATCCTCCACCGGAGCCATCTTAAGTAGGGAGCCTCATCAGGTGAACAGGTTGCAGGTGTACCAGGAGCAGAGTGGGAAACTCCGCCCCCGTGACAGGAGCAGTAAGGGAAGGTGAGGGAGAAGGGAGAGAGGCGACCGTGAGGAATTACTGACTCCTCACAAGCTCATCCCGAGAAGTGTGTCCATCTACATCAGAGGTGTCCAAACTATGGCCCAGGGGCCAAATACAACACAGTGCAAATTTAAATTGGACTCTGAAACAGTTGAATGAATTCAGATTTCAAATAAAAATATTCATCTTTTCTGCAATATCTACTTTGTCACAAGGTCTCATTTACAAAGTATAATGTAATATTAATCTTCAAGCACCAACATTCTTGCAGTTTACTCTTGTTTTGTATCTGACAGTATAGATAAGCCATCAGTGTCTCCCAACTCTGTTGATCAGAGGGTCATTCTCGCCCTGACCAGATGCAAATCCAGTGATAGGCCAGGGTTACAAAGGCCCTTGGGCAGGTGATAACCCACCCCTAAACCTTAAATCTTTAACTTCAATACATTAAACGTGAGGTCGCTCAATTGCTGGTGTATTCGTCTTTATGTGGCCCTTGATGTAAAAAGTTTGGACACCCCTGGTATACATGAAAACACAGAAATGCTGCAGTTTATATGCCAGGCCTGTAAGTGGCACTGTAACGCTGCTGTAGACAAACAGTAACACCAGTGAAGAAGACATGTAGCATATTCATCCTAACAAACACTGACGAATGCTGTTTTCCGTGTCCTCTTTGTTGCTCATGTTGCTCATAGAGCAGCAGAAGATTTTGCTGTCAAGGCCGAAACAAGCTTAGAAGAGGTTACGAATATGATGCCGGATACCTGCTATTGTCAGGGTTCACACGTGGTCTAGGGAGAGGTGTTGCTATGGGCGATGCTCAGCTGGGGGTTTCGGATTCAAATGCCCCGGGACCTGTTCTCAAAAATGGGCATTTTCATGCTCCCAAAAACACATCTGTCAGCATAAGATCTTTTACAATTGAAAAAAAAAACTTGTGTAGGTAGGCCTGAAACTGTCTCCCCTAATTCCAGTAAAGGACAGACTATAGAGTCCTTGTTGATTCAAAATTTGGATAATCTATATTCTGCATCCCTACCAACAGCATTAAAGAATTCAATCAAATCACTGATAATAATAAAAAAAATGAATTTTACAACCTTTGTGATACACTGTTTTACTCAACTATATATTTAAAGCTTTTACTCTTTTTATTGAGCAAAATTAATAGACGTGCCTGCTCACGTTTTTAATCTGAGAGAACATAAACACTCTCCCAGAGCGTTTTTGAAACACTGTTCGGGCTGATTTTTCCCGCCTTTTGGTAATTCATTATGGTATCGTAATTTAGGATCATGCATGCTGGAATAAACAACACACCTAAACCTGTAGAGCCCAAACAAATGTGCAAAATTCCCTTTTGAAGCTGGTGATCTGGTACACAGAGTGGCAGCAGTATTTGGTCTCAGCCCTGGTGCCATTTCGAAACAGAGAACCAGGCTACATGGACTTTGTGAAACAGTCAAAAACAGACTCAAGTAGTTGTCCCAGGAAGACACCTGCCTGAGATGATCAGGTCCTCTCTCTTGCTTCACGTAACCTGTTTTCTTCAAAGGGGTTTTGGCACTTTTTCGGATGGGGAGCTACCCACATGTTTAGCTGTGTTGCTCATTTCAGCAATGCACTGTCCTTAACAGTTTTTTCTCACTGTAGAGGTGACTCATTAGGCTTTCTAAAGATATGAAACACAATATAAAATGGTTTTGTTAAAGGGGAGAAGAAATCCTCTGAGGTGATGTTTACAACCCTTTTTGTTAGGGAGTATATTATCAAGCCAAAATAAGAATTCTTGTTTCCTCTCAATCCCATTCCTACTGAAAAACTTTTAAAAGTAAAGAATTCTATTTATCTTTCAGATTGATTGAGCTTATTAATTATGATTTTTTTCTTCTCTTGTGGGAACAGACACCATGAAAGCACCTCACTGTTTCACTACTCCTCTAAAAAAAAGATCACAGCTCACAGGCCGACAGACTAAAAATGACTTATGATTCATAAAGATCACAATGATTTATGATTTCCTATGATGAGACTCCTTTTAAAAAGGATGTAAAAGTCTGTTATTACCATAAAAGGGACCCCAAGGGATGCTTTGTGTTTAAAGATGTGCAGCATCAGTGTTTGTCTCTGCTGAGTTCTGTGGTTACCTCCACCAAGGAGATGGTGTTTTTACCACCGTTTGTTCATCTGTTTTTTTGTTTGTTTGTTAACAAGATTACACAAAAACTACTGGACATATTTTACTGAAATTTTCAGGAGATGTTGGGAATGACCCATCTTAGATATGATTTGCCTTTGTGGTGATCCAGATAATCACTAACCATTCTAGCTCAATAGCAGAAATTAATAAATGAATCCAAGTGCGAAGTTTGGGTTTTCAGGGTCAAGGAATCATGTTATGATGGTAACTTTATCATGGAACTATTGCTTCAAGATGCAACAGCAATACTGTATGTGAGCGACACTATATTACAAAAAGTATTTGCTCACCCATCCAAATGATCAGAATCAGGTGTCCTAATTACTTGGCCTGGCCACAGGTATATAAAATCAAGCACCTAGGCATGCAGACTGTTTCTACAAACATTTGTAAAAGAATGGGTTGCTCTCAGGAGCTCAGTGAATTCCAGCGTGGAACTGTGATAGGATGCCACCTGTGCAACAAATCCAGTCGTGAAATTTCCTCGCTCCTAAATGTTCCACAGTCAACTGTCAGCTTTAATATAAGAAAATGGAAGAGTTTGGGAACAACAGCAACTCAGTCACGAAGTGGTAGGCCACGTACACTGAGGGAGAGGGGTCAGCGGATGCTGAGGCGCATAGTGCAAAGAGGTCGACGACTTCCTGCAGAGTCAATTGCTACACAGCTCCAAACTTCATGTGGCCTTCAGATTAGCCCAAGTACAGTACCCAGAGAGCTTCATGGATGGGTTTCCAGGGCCGAGCAGCTGCATCCAAGCCATACATCACCAAGTGCAATGCAAAGCGCCAGATGCAGTGGTGTAAAGCACATCGCAACTGGACTATTGAGCAGTGGAGACGCGTTCTCTGGAGTGACCAATCACGCTTTCCATCTAGCAATCTGATGGACCAGTCTGGGTTTGGAGGTTGTCAGGAGAACGGTACATTTTGGACTGCACTGTGCCAAGTGTGAAATTTGGTGGAGGGGGGGGGATTATGGTGTGGGGGTGTTTTTCACGAGTTGGGCTTGGCCCCTTAGTTCCAGTGAAAGGAACTCTGAATGCTTCAGAATACCAAAACATTTTGGACAATGCCATGCTCCAACCTTGTGGGAACAGTTTGGAGCTGGCACCTTCTTCTTCCATCATGACTGTGCACCAGTGCATAAAGCAGGTCCATAAAGACATGGATGACAGAGTCTGGTGTGGATGAACTTGACTGGCCTGCACAGAGTCCTGACCTGAACCCGATAGAACTCCTTTGGGATGAATTAGAGCGGAGACCGAGAGCCAGGCCTTCTCGTCAAACATCTGTGTGTGACCTCACAAATGCGCTTTTGGAAGAATGGTCAAAAATTCCTATAAACACTCCTAAACCTTGTGGACAGCCTTCCCAGAAGAGTTGAAGCCGTAATAGCTGCAAAAGTTGGACCGACATCATATTGAACCCTATAGGTTAGGAATGGGATGGCACTTAAGTTCATATGTGAGTCACGGCAGGTGAGCAAATACTTTTGGTAATATAGTGTACTTTGGTAGAGGTTTAAAGACTATTTTTTGCTGATGCTGCTCAGCCATCAGTTACCCATGTTAATTTCTTGAATGCATTTTGAAATGGCATCCTACTAGCCTGCACGCTGCAAAGACAAAACCCTCATTACTCTGCTCCTGATTGGCTTGACCTCTTACAGTTAGCCAATCCAGGCCTGGGAGCTGAAAAGTCTTAATTAGTTGGAAGAAGAGTATAGTATGTGGAATAAAGAAGGAGACAAATTGCATCATGCATTGACCTGAAATTAAACACATTTTTTTTTTTGTCAAATGTCTATGCATGGGATGCAAACCGTCTTGTACGCTGAGTATGTCAACTTTGTGTAACTTGTACAGTGCTATGGGTAAAAGCTAAGCTCATGCAGCAGCTGGATCAGCATGATTCAGTGTCTATAATCAGGCAGATCCATCTTGCCAAGCTCTAACCTACAACGAATGTAAGCGGCCCAATCAGCATCCTGTACATCAGGATGGTAACAACTAGCAGTTTTATCAATGTGGACCACATTTCTTTAACAACATTGAAAGTATTTTTTGATATAATGGATATTACCATTCAACATACAACACGGCTTTCTGTCTACGAAGGGCCCCTACACTCAAAGACAACCTGGTCAGGAGCCACCTGCCCGCCCCTACCACCACTTCATGGTTTCCTCAACCTAAAGGCACTTTCAGATGTGGGAACTGTAACCATTGTTGCAAGATCAAAAGAGACAATACATTTATGAACATTTTTAATTACAGAACTTAATACTGCCAAGAATTTGCAAACTGCAATTCAACTTTTGTTGTGTACAGACTTGAATGTGAATGTGGTTGTTTTCACATCGGGCGAACAAAGAGAAAAATGCATGAAAGTATGCCATAAAAACCCTTAACCCAAACTACCCAGTGGCACAACACTACAGTTCTGCAGGACATACCAATCCAAATTCTCTCAAAATCATGGCTATTGAAGTAATTCCTGGTTCTTTGGGGGGAGGGGACAGACTCAAATGTCTCTTACAACGTGAAACATTTTGGACCTATACTCTAAAAGCCACCTCCTTCCCAGGTCTAAATGAAGAAATAGACTTTTCTCCTTTTTTATAATGTATTTTTCTTGTCATTGTTTGGTGCAGGCTGTTTATTATTGTGCAGGCAGGCCTCTTGTGCTTCTTCCTTACATGTTGTTTCTTAATATGTCTTTTCTTTATGTCTGATGTAATGTGACGGCATCCCGTGACAAAATCACATGACACTTCCTAGGTAATTTCAACACCTGTTTCGTGTTGCTAATCATGTCCTGATGAATAATCGGATGTGTCGAAACGCGTTGACATGTCCCTGACATAATAAAGGATTTTAAACTTCATCGGAGTGCCTCGGATTGTAGGCCTACGTTGTTTTCTAAAGTACTGCCATCTTTGGATCCTTGAAGAGCACCCGATCTTACCTCTGTTTCATACCTTTTGACCCAGTGCAGCACTCACCCCGCCCTTTTCTTCAACATACAACACGTTGGAGAGTTTGTGGTTCACATTTTTGTCCTTTACACCACAGAAAGAATGCCCACCAACGTCGTCAACTAGTTGGCTCGTAATTAATGTGATTGATGGAACAATCATCCAGTTACCTGCTTGGTCTGCTTCAGAAAGTTTCTGCTCATGCACTGTCTGTGGGCTGTTGCTTAGATGGACTGGTAAAATAAATAAAACAGTTGATCTAGTGTGTCAGGTAAGATTAAAGGTAACAACCAGCCTTTACCTGTATTGCTTTTCCCTTCCAGAGTCGCAGGAGACTGGAACCTGTCGCCAGCCCATCACTGGACAGTCAACCATTCACACTTAGACTCGTAGGGCAATTGAGAGTCACTAGTCAACATAATTAGCATGTTTTTGGTCAGTGAAAGGAAGCCAAAATGCCAATAGAGAACCCACACATGCAGAACATGCAAACTGCACACAGAAAGGCCCTGATCAAACCAACCACCTTTTTGCTATGAGACAAATGAAATGCCTGCTGCACCATTAAAGCTAGCATCCCAAAAAAGTTTGCTTTAGAATTTAGAATCTAAATGTAGTTAAAAAAACAATAAGTGGTGTCTGTAATCTGTACTCATGTAAAAACACACGCAAGGACAACCAAGTCAGACCCAAAGGCTGAACAGAGAAGTTGTGGCTGTCTGAAAGTAGCTCCAGTTTCATGTTAACTTCGACCATCTCACTTTCACTTCTTGTTGTTCTTAGTCTTGCTTCACTGTTTGATTTCTCTTTGGCTCCATGGCCTACGTGTTTTCTTCTCTCGGCCATGAAAGATGAAAGCGTTCACGCCCTCAGTCATGAAGGACTTGGAGCAAATGAAGCTTATCGTGTTTTTAAAAAAAATGTTTTACCAAAGATAAAGTCTCCCTGTAGCCCTGGAAGCCACAGCCGCTCTGCTGTATGTTAAAACAGAGATGTTGCAACCAGCTGACTGAACCATAACACTGGATGTTATCACACTGCCAACAACAGATTGCTGTGTGGCCACTCCATTAAGCTCAACATGGTAGTTAAAGTGAGTTATAGCATCTCTGCCCGCTGTTCCAGGTTGAGCAAACAACAAATGTCAGCACAAAGGGCTCATATTCTCCTCCTGCAGTGTTTGTCTACAGAAAGTATAGGGTGTGGAGGACACGGAGCAGCAGAGGAATTCCTGTGTTTTTGCTTTAAGGAATGTGCTTGACTCCTGACACCTCTGTAATATGAGGTCTGCTGGAGGATCTGGGCTTTTATGGGTGTTAGAATGACCATAAAGACCGGGCGACAAAGGAGAAAAACACATCATTTTATGCCTTAGAGATGAATTCCAGTGTTGAAAAGAAGGATATATTAGGGGTCTGAGAGAGGGCTCTAGAAAACCCCGGATGAGAGTGCCCTGCAGACTTGGTTCACTTCAGGGGTTTAGTTACAACATTACGTTTTTCTTTTGGTACATTGAGCTTTACATTGTTATATCCACAAAGAAGGTTATGTTATTGTCAGCATCCGTTTGTTCATTTTTCTGTTAGCAACATAACTCAAAAAGTTATGGCTGAATTTAGATACAATTTTCTGGAAATGTCCGGATTGGGGCAGGAAATAAATGATTAGATTTTGGGAGTAATTCGGATCAGCCTGATACCACTATGACGAAGAATGTGATTTTCGCGAATAACTACTGAACTAAAATAGATATCATTATAAGTAAAATTGCTAATGTCATGCTTTCATGATCAAGGAATCTAAATATTTAGATGAAATAAAGGTAGGACTAATATTTATGGTGAAAATCACAATATGGGTGAGGACTGTGGTGCTGGCGGAGGTCTGCGCTCTCCAAGTGCTTTTCTAGTTGTTGAAAGAATTGGATGAAGCCATGGAGTCTATGGGGCATTGTCAATGTATATTTTTAATTCTGGCCAAACAAGGACCAAACAAGGCTAGGGAATCAAAAAACAATGACAAATGGCTTGAATCTAGCCAAATACAACAACAGTAAGCAAGCTAACATAGCGTTAACCTCAAATATATAGATGAGTGTGGTTAACGTTAGCATTACCAGCCTCAAGCTCTCTTAACCCTTTGAGTTCCAAACTAAGAACTACATTTGCAACAAATTATTTGTTAGTAAAATTTTGTTCCTTCTTCTTCATTTAGCATCATTTCAGGTTTAATTTTCAGATTACCAAATTGGGAAGCGGATATGTTGGTCAACGCTGGTTCGCTTGAATGGGTTTCCTCCATCTCTGCAGCATTTTTTTTCTTTTTGTTTTTCATATGAGAACATCCCAAAGAGCAAAGTTATATTAAGCACTTGACCCAGTTTTCTAACTAATTTAAATACAGTTTTATTGTCGGATGTACTTCCTTCAACTAAATTATGATTGTTAGAGGATCTGGACATTTGTGAAAAGATTTTTTCATAATCCAATGTATGCCCCTACTGTGTGAGCCACCTGAGTATCTGTGCATTAACAATTCACATCCAATTTTTATAGTCAAACATTTATATTCATGAACCCCACTGCTTCCCAGTCAATTCATATTGGTGTTGCAATTGCTACTCAGATAGGTGAATAAGGAAAAACAGCCAAAGATGGGCTTTCAGAGTTTTATATACAGTTTCAAAAAGTTAACCACGTGGTTACAATGCCAGTCAAAGGGTTAATAGATGAACCTCTTTTATTATAGGGGCCATCTAGTTTAGGTGTATCTGTGGCCCTGTGATTGGCTGGTGACCGGTTCATTGAACTCTTGTCCAGTGTCATCTGGGATAGGCTGCACCCCCCACAAGATATGGAAAGGGATAAGCAGTGTAGAAAATGGATGGATGGATAATATAGTTTTCTGATACAAAAAAATGGGTGATAAGCATTACTGATAAGTGATTAAAACATTTACTGATACAAGATGTAAGTACCGGTAATCCAAATAATTGACGTGTGAAGTGATTGATACAGAAAGTGATTCAACTGGTTGATCAAATATGGTTGATACAGTTACTTATTAAGAAAATGAACCATAGAAAGAAAGAAAAAACAAGAAAACAAACATCTCTGTGTTTGAGTACCCATATACACTGTAAAAAAAAAAACTGTAAAAAAAAAAACGGTCATTTTCCGGCAGCTGGGGCGCCAAAAAAATACAGTGAAATAACAGGAAATTGCTTTCTCATAGAAATACAGTTTCTTTCCGTAATTAAAATACAGTTTGTAGTTGTAATTTTAACAAGATTTTGCCTTAATTTAAGGTTCTTTAACGTTTAATTACAAACATTTATCGTTAAACTACAATTAAATTACCCATAAAGTTGGTAAATTGACATTGTAATACAAAGAATTACGCTTAAATTTACAGTAATGTGCTGCTAAAAGTCGGTTTTAACGACATAATTTTTTAAATGCATTTTTTGGGCATTTTGTTCCTTTTTTGATAGGAGAGAGATAGTGGATAGGCTTGTGAAAGGGTGTGAGAGAGTAGGGGAAGACACTCTGAAAACTGGTCAAAGGTGGGATTCGAACCTGTACCGGCAGAAGCAAGTACATGAGGAGCCTGATTGCAAACCAGTCCACCAAACCAGTACCCTTAAAGACTTTATTTTATAGAAAGAGTTTTTTTTAGTTATAAAGTTGAATTTTATAGTTTATTCCCTTAAATTACAATACACTTGTTAACGTATTTTAACAATAAATATTCATATTTCTAATGGGGTTTCTTTGTAAAAGAACAGTAATATTGTGTTTTTGACAGTTACAGTAATTTCCTGTTATATTACATTTGACATGTAAAATCACAGTTTATTTTTGTGAATTAATTGGCATTTTAAAACTACAGAAAAAACTGTAAAATAAACAGTAAAATACTGTTATATTACTATTTTTTTTTAAAGTGTAGCAAAGTAGGAAAAACAACCAACACTTTGGGCATACAGCCAGGGGCCAATCTAAAGGGCTGTAGCTGGATCCTGCTGCTTGGTGAGTGGGTGTCGGGGGCAATGAGGCTGTCAGACGTTGTTAACATATATTATATTAAAAAACAATAGCATGCTTCATTTTTAAAAAGATCTTTAAGAATGTGTTTACACTCTTTAGTTTGGTTTTATCCATCAAAACGGTTCAACTTGGCGTTTATTTTGTACAGCCATTTATCCAATTTTTTGTCGTGTAGCTGCCCAAACAGCTGTAAAACATCCTGGGTGAATTTTGGGAGGAAAAGAGTGCCGGGCACAGTTTTACTGAAGGGCTTAAGGCACACCAGTTTGCACCTCCACATAATCAGAGGACCGCTCATGTTCTGGGATAAGCTTGTTGATTAATAATGCTTACAAAATTTATCTGTTCAGCTATGTGGTCGTCTTTCATAATTCTGTCAGAGCAGGAATAAAAGAGGTGATTCAGACCATCCTTGGCAGTAAAAAGAAAGCAAAACCATAAAACAATAGAACTAAATCCCCGTGCAGAGAGGTGGAACTCTGGGGAGTGTACTCCGAGTGTATTATTCCCTGAACCGCACCTCTCACATACAGTCACTCTATCAGCTGTTGATATAAAATTGTGATGACTGCAGCTCTGAAGAACGAAAGTCCCCCGCTGAGAATTGAGGTCTAGAAACCTGGAAACAGTTAATGTTGACCTTTATTGACGTGTCACAGGTGGTTTCCTTTGTGAGCAGCTCACTCTCCTGCTGTGGATATGTATTAAATTTTTATTTTTTCATTCCAGTGTGAGGCCACATCCAGGATTATGTGTTCATTTACAGGAATTTATTCGACAAAATCATATGGAAAAATGATACACTGGAGGGAGACCTCCTAACATGTGGATCTGATAGAAGAAAACATTCATTTCGCTGAATTCCCCTTTCCCCTCCCTGAGAAAGAGCTTACGGTCTGCTGTATTGCATCCATAACACCTGCTCAACTGCTCCTAAATGCAAACAGCTTATCAGCCAATCACAAAGAAGCAAGCTAGTGCATCCAGACAAGCTGACATCATTAGAGTATGCTGAGGTTCGAACAGGGGCGGCTGGTCCATAGTGGGCGATAGTGCATCACCCTCCTTAAGCCTTAAAGGGACTGTGAGGAGAATCTGTTTCCACCGACATTAAGACTCTGCTACCCATGAGCACGCGCGGCGACTGTCGTAATGCTGCGTTCCAGTAACCTCTGAACTGGGAGTGACGTCATCTCTGACTTATAGGCGTTCCAGTTGAAGTCGGAAAAAACATGTCGATCTACCAGGCTATTGTTAGCTGTTGTTAGCACGCCCTGTGTTGTTGTATGAAGAATGTGATTATCACTATGGCAGCATTTTTGTAAATATAAGTCGAACAATACTATGTATACAGCTGATCTAGAGCGACACACCCCAGTCAGAAGTGCAAATAAATTGATTATTACAGGAGCCAAATAACTGTTCACACTGGGGGCATACATCTTCGATTGTAAACTCGGGGCGTGGCTAGGTTTCACCAAGTTCCCAGTAGGAAATTCTGACTAGAGGGACGTTCCAGTTTTAGTTTCCTACTCGGAACCCAGAAATTCCTACTTCAGACTACAACTTGAATGCACCACAAGCCAAAGCATGTGTTTGTTGTGATGCTAATGAATGCAGCCCTGACCTTCCTCAGAATTCTGCATTGCTTTACAACTTTTTTCAACAACTTACAGGATGCAAAGCGACGAGGTAATTTATCTCTTTCTAGTTACGTAGCGGTAGTTTTTGATGTGTGACAACAAGCAATTTTTGGAAAACTTAGTATCGTAGTTTTGTAGCCGGCTATACATCGCTACGTAAGCCCGGTGCTCTAAGACGTGTCCGAATAATATAAATTTGCTCTCGGTTTAATTGTCTTATTCCAGAAGTTGAGTATCCAGGCCAGTCCAGCCCTGTCCGACCCGACCGGAAGGCTAAGGAATAGCATTTATAGATAACCTATTTTGATGCTATAAAACTCATCTTAAAGTGTGTATTTCGATCAGGCATATATCTAAAAGTGAGACTTCTTCGTAATTACTTAGAAACTCCTCACAGTCCCTTTAAGAAAAAAAAGAGAAAAGAGTTTATAGTGCCCTGATTGTTCCTGTCTAAGTCTTCATATTATTGTTTAATCAGCAGCCTGAATATCGCTGCGATGTCACTGTCCAACCTGCAGCCCTGCCCCCTTTGGGCGAATTTAGTCAGACTGAAAATCGCCCCAGGCGCTCTAGTAGACTTACATGTAGAGATTTTTTTTTTTAATTTTGGACCTTACAATGCATTTCTATGGGCTCAGGGAGGGCTTGCCCCAATGTGATTACGTCATACGCACTGATGCCTGCTCGGACGAGACGCACAGCGCGCACATGAGAGAGAGATGATTCTAAGTTAACGTGAGTGATTTATCAGTGGATTATCAGTATTTTTGGAGTAAATAGTGTACAACTAATGTAAATAATAGCATTAATATCATCCTGGAGTGTTTCTTTGTTGTTCTTTTGCCATGTTTTTGCCGTATATTGGCCGTAACGTGCACGTATGAACACATTAAGACCAAGGATGGGAAGTTAAAGCAAATTACAGTTGCGAATCAGTAACATCCCCCTCAAAGTACAACAAAAGAGAGCATATTGAGAATATACAGAGGGAGGAAGCAGTGCACTGTGCAGAAAAATCTCTCCATGGATGTGAGGAGAACAAACTTGGACTCTGTCTTCATCTGAACAGGAACTGCTTCAGGAAGTTATTGTCAATGAAAAACACCTGGACATGGTCTAATAAAACAAAAAAACTGTAACATGCACACTAAATGCTGTAGGCAAACAAGAATGTTTGAGTGCATGCTAATAGGTTAATTTTATTTTTTTATCATCTCAAAAACATTTGTACATGGGCATTTACAATTTATTTGATATTAGTTTTCTTTTCTTGTAGTTACACAGGGTTTTAAGCATTTGTAACATAATAATGTGAAATATTTGCCAGACCTGTTTATGTTTATTTCTCATGAGCATAGGATGAAGGACATTTATTGACAAAGAATGACCAGGCATCCTGTTATAATTACAGTATTTAAAGAATTATTTAGGACCATCCAATAAGTAAGTGTGTACTGTGGAACCAAATGTATTTTAGACATTAACTTAATTTAGCTCTATAAAAATACTGTACAGTACATGTTATGTCTGGTGCTACAATCAACAGGAAACAAATTAAACAATGCAATGTAACACTGCAAAGTAAGCTATCTGACTATTTTTACATTATTAATTTACCCACTGAACGGTCAATCATAGCCATTACCACAACTGTTGCCCCCCCTGAGAAATTTTTCAGGAGCCGCCACTGGGTTCGAACTGAGCATTAGAATAGTGAAGAAAGATGATTTAAGTAACTTTAAACGTGACATAGTTGTTTATACGTGATGGGCTGATCTGAGTCTTTCAGAACTTTTGACATGAAACTATCTTGAGGGTTTAAAGAGACCATGTCCACTAAACTGTTTTCAGAAACTGTCCTATCGGTTCTCTAGTCCAGGGTATTTCATGCAGCCTCACAACACCCTTACATATCCTGAAACTGAGGCTACTATAATTTTCTATAATTGTTTCACTACTGCATTTTCATATAAGGTATTATCACTGTCTTTCAATTAACCACTAAATTATTGTATTTTCAAAAAACAGCATTGTTACTGTTTTTTCATTTACACTGTCATTGTCATTTTGTATTTTTTTTTAGCTTTTTCAATGCATTTTAAATTACTGTGAACTTGCTGTATTTTAGTTTATTTTACTTTATCTTAGACTATTTTACTGATCATTTATTAGCAAGATATAATTTTGTGAAAAAAAACACACATATATATTTTTCAATAAATATATTTACTGAAGCTCAAAACCCAGAAATGTGAAACCTTTACTTAACCCTTTCATACATGATGTCTGCTACAGTAGACAGATGTTTGAAATCAATTTTATACCCTTTATGTTGCAGTACAATGCCCAACTATCAGGTGGAGAACTCCCAAACACTTGTCTCAAGTTTAAAAATATTTTCTTTGCACTTTTTTTTTTTACCATATATGGAGTAGTGAGAGTGTCAGATTACAAAAATAAATCTATAAAACAATAAATAAATAAATGAATAAATACATAAATTATATAAGAATCTATAAAAGAAAAGGCTAATAAAAGTAGAAATATAAAAACAAATAAAAAAATCAGTAGAAAAGTGCCTAATAAATAAATAAATAAATAAGTAAATGAATAAATAAATAAAGTTGTTATATAAAGTGATATTAATCAAAAAATAAACCCTTAAAAGAAAAGGCTAATAAAAGTATAAATATAAAGACAAATAAATAAAAGTATTTAAGTCACATTATAATGTCACTTTAAAAGTGAAGGAAATATGTGCAGAAAAATATGCGCAGTAGGAATGTGGTCGCGTCACAAGCACAGGAGGAATCCCAATCGAGAAGAAACATGGCAAAAAGTTAGAGAACAACATAATTATGACGGAAAATATGTTTTGGGGACGGTAGAGGATGTAATGGAAAGTGCTGGTACGATGTGTGCTTTGACCCACACAGACATCGATGAGCTCGTGTGGCGAAATCTTGAGAATGTAAACAAACCGACATATTTGTCCTTCTTCCTCGATTGGGTTCCTTCTGCACCTGCTCACGACCACATTCCTACTGCGCATGTTTTTCTGCGCATATTTCCTTCGCTTTTAAAGTGACATTATAATGTGATTTAAACACTTTTATTTATTTGTCTTTATATTTATACTTTTATTAGACTTTTCTTTTAAGGGTTTATTTTTTGATTAATATCACTTTATATAGCTACTTTATTGATTAATTAATTAATTAATTTATGTATTTATTTCTAAAGCACTTTTCTAATTCTTTTTATTTGTCTTTATATTTCTACTTTTATTAGCCTTTTCTTAATGGATTCTTATATAATTTATTTTTTTATTTATTCTTTTATAGATTTATTTTTGTAATTTGGCACTCTCACTACTCCATAAGCATATTCAGATATTGCATCATAAACAATCAACAAAGGACAAATTTGGCTTTACCCTACACCTGTATTCAGATTTTACATAATTTTTTATTTTTTAATTTAAATTTTGGTGCAATTCACAAGTGAATTGTTTGATTAAACAGCAATAATACACATACTTCAGACTTTTGTTTCACTTTTATTACTCTTAAAAGTTTGTCAAAGTTGTCCGTGGATCTATATTTAGTTCCACTAACTTACTGTTTATACCAGTGAGGCATGGTGAAGTGAACTGATGCATAACTCCCTGAAATATAACTGAAAAAACGAACATGATTTTTAACTTGTTTGAAAGTAAAAACAAACACTGAAAATAGTATTCATTTGTGATTTAATAATTCATGCATGAAAGGGTTAAAGATACCTTGTTTGCTATTTGTTAGTTCTCCTGCCCAAAATTGAATTTTCTCTTGATTCCTTTCCCTTCTCAGTATTTAATTGTATACATTGACATTATACAGTAGAAAACTCTTGATTTTATGATAAAATGCTTATAATTTTACTAAAAGCATTATGTTTTACTGCAGTCTTTTACCATTTACTGTAACTTACTGTATATGTTTTATTACAGTAGGTAGCTGTAGATATTGCTGTAAATACTGTTAAGTTTGCAAAAAATCAGTTACAGTGTATATTTAATTTTTACTTTGCTCTGTAAGGTGGCCATGAGCACAAAGAAAGAAGTCATTGGAGCAGCTACTGGAAAGAAAATGTATTTTATCAGGAGAAATCTTCTCCTGAAGAGTGTCAGACTTATTAAATATTAATCAAAGCCATTTATTGGCAAAAACAGCTTTGGAGCTGCACTTTAGGCAGATTTAAAGAGCTCATCTCAAAGCTGCCAGCTGACTCATTCTCCTTTAGAAATACCAGAACTTCTAGCGTCTTAGTCATTAACCAGTTTGCTTATTTAAAGAAATGCCCTTGTTGCAAAATTCAGAGACTCCTGCTGAGGATTTACAGGAAACCATCACGTGAACTTTCCTAAATGCAGACAAAAGAATTCCTGAAACCAAAACCAAAAGCAAAGATGGTTTGATTAGCTTAGCTGTTAGAGGAGGATTGGATTCTTGGTATTTTTAGATGTGATAAGTGTTCAGACAGTGTCTGCTCCAAGCCCTGACTCACTCTCTTCTTTCTCAGGATGAACCCTCACAGTGAACAAGCAGAGTTCATGAGAACTTGTCATTTCTGCTCATTACACTGCTCACAGCTGGAGGTCAGCCTGTCCTGCCAAAGTCTACCCACTGATCTTTAAACTACAGACCAGAGAAGTCGACTGTCTTCAGCCTCAGAGAACAGCTGTTTATGTTGGAACCTTAAATTCTGTGCGTTGGACTGAGAAGCAGAAGTGAGATTGCTCATGTTTGCATGTATTATTGTGGTTATCTGAAGCCTGAAAGGAAACAGAGATGAGTTTCAGAGTTAGGAGTTGTTTCTAAATGTCATCTCATTATGAACAAAAAAGGAACTAATTCATAGTCAAACCACTTCCTCTAAAAACGCAAGAGTCCAGATTCGCTTTAGCTCCTGATGAAACCAGAATGTCTTTGACATCAGGGTGACTCTTACAGAGGTCAACGGCCATGACTGCGGCTCAGAGATTCAGAGGCTGTGACCGAAATGGCGACTAACGTCCTACTCATACTAAGTGTGACGTCAAAATGAGTATGTAGTGTGTTCACATTAGATAGTATGAAAAGATTGAGTTTGTGAGATATACCCGGATGTATACTATATTGGAAAAAATTTTAAGTATGCGAGGTGGGCATACTAGTCACACTCAAACGCCCCATAATGCATTGCGAGCCCCATAATGCATTGCACCATGCAAGACCAACCAGCATTTAGCTAAAAATCGGCCACTACCAAACTTCCCGTTTTCAAAATAAAAGCATCTGTTATCTCCTTTTAGTTCTTTATCGCTTTTGTAAATGGGCTCTTGTTTTGGAGCCGACCGAAAGTATAGCATAATGGCGTGCATAGCGGAATGTCCAAAATGTACATTAGTATGCCATTTCAGACACAGCCAGGGTATTTCCAAACAATAGATTCTAGTGCACATCCAGGTCCCTCTGCTTTCTTATCAGGACCCAGGCTTACCTTTAAAAAGTCCATGTTGTGCTTTTTGAGCACCCTTTAGTATGTTTAGCAGGTCTCCTTGATGTGAAAGAGCACCTCTATGAACAATTGACCCTTTGTCAAGCTCTGCCTTGTCCATCAAGCAATCTTTAGTTAAGCCCCGCCTTCCTTGCTGGCTTTTAAACAAGGGAAATTTACTCCCCTTTCAACCAGCTTTTATTTAAATATAATTCATTTGATTCTTTTCAAATTTTGCCTTAGTAAGACAAAAGCAACTAAACTACAGTAGGATGTATAAAAAAAAATCCAAACTTTTATAATCTTTCAAAAAAAATTAAAATATTACATGTATTTAGACATTTAGGTATTAATCTGCCTACAGACGTACGTACTGTATTTGTCTGTGAAACACCACCTTCTGCTTTATTGCTATAATCAGGGATTCTTATTCTGATTGGCTGGTCAGTAAGCCAATCAGAAAGCCAACAAAGGGTCAACAAGGGTTGAGAGATGTTGGAATGAATGCAGAGTTGTTGGCAACATGGTGCTGAGCAGGGCTGAACTGGCCAATTACTATGGAGCTGACCTTTAACTGAATCAGAGCGCACTGATCCCATGTGGGGAAGACAGCTGTAAACAGGCAGGAGCTCCGACAGAGTGTGTCAGACAGAGAGAGAATACAGCAGGATCAGGAGTACTCTCTAAATGAGAAATAGAAGACCTCATATATATATATTTTTTATAATCAGCGTGACTGGTCCCCTTCCATGAAGGTTTTATAAACATTTGAGCAAATTAAAATTAAAGTAACACTACAAAGAATGTAATCAGGACAATACATCATCAATTTTACATTTTTCTTCGAAAGTGGTAGTACTGTGTGCACGACAGAACCTGATTTTAGGCAAACTCTGACGTCTATAGTAACATTTGTAATAAATAGTGAAGCTTGATGTGCTGTTTAATCCAGAGTTGCACTGCTTTTCTAACATATACGGTAGCTATATTCACTGCCAGAAGAACTGTGGGCCAACTAATTATACTGAAACCAGTGGCGATTGCTCTAAGACTGCAAGGGAAGCTCAGCTTCCCCTAAAATGTCCCCCAAAAAAGTGGTGATATGTACTGCTGTGTGTACATTTCATTGACTAAATATGCGCTAGAATACCTTCATCTTTTGTTCAGAATCAGCTACTTATCACAGGTAACTGGCGGGACTTCCTTCTCATTCATCCCCGCTGCATCTTAGTGCTTCAACACAGCCGGACGCTGAGCGTCTTCAGACTTCAGCGCTTAAATATAGAGTGGGTTGTTCCACTGTGGAAACTGGACGGTCATTGGATAAACGCTGGGCTTTGTCCGCCCGCCAGACGCTCAGCGTCTCTGGGGTCTATGAGGCAGTGGGCTGGCCTGGACGCTGAGCTTCTGCATGATGATTGGATGATCTGTCTGAGGCCGAATCCTTTTTTGATTGACAGTGAAATGAGCCAATCAGCGATCTTGAAGGCTCACCCTTCAGCGGGGTATCTTCTAAGTTTTACATTCAGTTGTTCTGGACTGATCCGGAGGCTTTATCGATCACCAGCGACTTTATCTTTCTTAAAAATGTCTAGCGTTGAGTTTGAAGATTCTCTCCTGTCAATTTTTCTTTTCACAAACGAGCAGCTGTGGCTGGGGAGCTTCTCTCTCTCTCACTCACATTCACAGCCCGTCAAACAGTAGTTTCACATAGCTGCTCCAGCTGCTAGCAAGCTGCACGTCATGGCAGATAGTATGAATGTTGTAGACCAGATTTTGGCAAGGCCATTTGATTGTCTTCCTTACGAAGAGAAAACTAGAGTTAAACAGCAGGGCAGATCAACTCCTAAGATTGATTTAGTGCAAAAGGTGAGGAAAAGTATCAGATCTTTTAAGCATTCCTGGTATGACAAGGTGAGATGGCTCATTGGAAGTGCTGTCACAAATAAAATGTGTTGTCTGGTCAAAAGTGGGTTTTTGGGGAATAAAATCCCTGGAAAAGACACCTAGTTGGTACAACAGGGTCACAGATCATTTACATAAATAAATAAATAAATTAATGATGTAGGCCAGAAGAAAAATGAGCTTCCCCTACCTGACTGACCAGCAGCCGCCACTGACTGAAAGCATGTTTGAGTGTTGTTGGCACCATGTGTCCAGTTCTGACATGAACAGGAGGAAATGTCAGCAGCTGCTTTTGTATCCATGAGCACCTGGCACGCTTTCCCGAACCTGATCCATCTCACCGCATACCGGGTGTCCAGGCCAGACCATGGGGGTGACCAATTGCATCATGGAAGGGTCAGCTCAAAGGATGCCTGAGGAGCTGGGACAGACCTGGACAAAGACCATCAGAAGATGTACAGAGAACCGGTTGATGAGGCGAAGTGGCGAACCAGCATGTGTCTAATATTTATACATTCCAACCTTGTTTTCAAAATGTTACATTGTTTTCTGTATTTTTTTCTTATTAAAAAATGCAACATGGACAGATAAGTCTCTCTGCACTAGTTTTTCTTTTTCACGCCACAAGTTGTCTGCATATTAAAGTGCCCCTGTGACCTGAGGGGGTTGGGCTCACACAGATCTGACCAGATGCTGACTCGTTTGTCTTACTTCTCCATCACCATTGAGCTAAAAACATCAAGGCATAATTTTAGATCCACATTTCCCGTCCCTACTCAAACTTAAACGCTTCATGCAGATCATTGGACGGGTCGTCTCTCTCACACTTTGACGGCAACACGTGCTGACCTGTGACATCATAGTCCAACTCTTCCCCTGACCTCCGGGGGGGTCAACCTGCATTCAGCACACAATGTGACTGTCAACACTCATTCCCGAGCCTGACGAGAGCAGCGCCACATAATCAGCCGCGTCGTCACTGAGCGATGTCATTAGCAACGGCTGGATGAGCCTCTATGGACGACCCTGCACTGAGCACACCGAGCGCCACTGCTGCTCCGTGACCTTTGTGAACGCCGCTGAACACGTTCACTGCTGCAGCTGCCCCGCTGACTGGAGCCATTCTTTCTGCAGGAGGTTTACTACAGCGAGCCCTCTTACTCCATCTTTACCTCACAGACAGAGACAGAATATAGTCAGGCATGAGCAGCGGAGGACAGAGTTCACAGATTTATCAATGAGACAGAGTTTGAATAATCAAATATCGCTAAGATACAGGTTAAAGATTGCTGTTAAAGTATTATTCAAGCACAACTGCTATGGCTATCAGCTTGAAAAATATCAGAGTACATAAAGGTTGTTCAAACCACAAACAAACCCCAAATCAAGTGAAGTTGGGACATTCTGTAAAATAAATGAAAACAGAATTTAATAACGTGCAAATCCTCCTCAACTTATATTCAACTAAACACTCTACAAATACAAGATATTTACTATTCAAACTAATAAATTATTTGATTTTTCACAAATGTTCATTCATTTTTAATTTGATGCCTGCAGCCTACTCCAAAAAAGTTGGTACAGGGACATGTTTACCACTGTTACATCACCTGTCCATGTAATAACACTGAAACCTGTGTTTGTGAATTGAAGACACTAATTGTTGACATCACTTGGATGTCACCTGAATGTACCTTTCAGCATTAATGGTGCCTGTATGTGCAAGTAACCCATGCCATGGGTTACTTGCACTACACCATCACGGAAGCTGACTTTTAAACTTAAATCTGATAACAGCCTGGATGATCCTTAATCCTTTTTTGCAA
Source organism: Scarus forsteni (assembly GCA_036419115.1). Classification (NCBI taxonomy): domain Eukaryota; kingdom Metazoa; phylum Chordata; class Actinopteri; order Labriformes; family Labridae; genus Scarus; species Scarus forsteni. Next base: position 1,816,060 of record JAZDUH010000135.1, read on the forward strand.
CTTAAAGATGCTATGAGGAGTTTCTAAGTCATTACAAAAAAGTTTCACTTTTAGAAATATGCCTGAACAAAATACACATTTTAAGATGAGTTTTATAGCATCAAAATAGGTTATCTAAAAATGCTATTCCTTAGCTTCGTGGTCGGGTTGGACAGGGCTGGACTGGCCTGGATACTCAACTTCGGGAACAAGACAATTAAAACTAGAGCAAATTTATATTATTCGGACACGTCTTAGAGCACCGGGCTGTAAGTAGCGATATATAGCCGTCTACAAAACTACGATACTAAGTTTTCCAAAAATTGCTTGTTGTCACACATCAAAAACTACCGCTACATAACTAGAAAGAGATACATTACCTTGTCGCTTTGCATCCTGTAAGTTGTTGAAAAAAGAAGTTGTAAAGCAATGCAGAGTTCTGAGGAAGGTCCGGACTGCATTCATTAGTATCACAACAAATGCATGCTTTGGCTTGGGTCACGTCCTTACGACAGTCGCTGCATGTGCTCATGGATAGCAGAGTCTTTATGTTGCCAGAATTTCAAGCTGTTTGGCTGTGATAAATGAATATATCTGAAATTTGCCAGAGGATTTTGTTTTTTGAATAACAACATAAGTGCTGTCAGAATTTCTTAAATTAACCCAAAATGGCTACGCTTAAACTACATTTCAGTCCTCGGACTGTCGTCTAATGCTACATTATATCACACAAATGAATCATTTATCAATTATATGTGACCTCGTAAAATACAATCCCCACCAAGTTCTCCTGGTAAACTTCCGAGGAGAGCAGATTTCGCCAAGTATTGTTGAGTAACCTGACTAACCGCATTCCCTGATTTCCACATTCTCTCCCAGTTTCCCAGCAGTGATGCCCAGCGTCCCGGCTTCTCTGATTTGATCGTCCATGAGGACAACCAGCAGAGACACAGCTGTCACAATGGAGTTTGGAGTCTTTCCCATCATTTTCTAAACCGAAGGAGCCGGTTGGTAGATCAAACTCTGTCTGAAACTGATTGGGAGAAGAACAATCACATGATTTCATGTATGAAAGCTTTAAGTGATGTTCATTGCTCCTCCTTTAAAGGAGACATATCATGCTTGTTTCTCCTTTTCACTATGCCAGACTAGGATGCCTGTAAAGCATTTCTGCCCTCAGTACAAGTCATTTAGTTCCTTCATTGCCCCACAACAGCGTTCTCAAAATCCTCATTTTAGGCCATTATCAAGCTCTCGTTGAAACGCTCGGTTCTCAGACTGACCTACAGTTACCTCGCAACGTCACAGCCCTTTGTGCTCTGATTGGTCAGTTCTGTCAGAGCTGCTGAGAGGGTTGAGCCAGCGTGTCCTTCTTCTTCTACTGTATTTTCCGGCAGGCTCAAAGCAGCGACCGCATATTGAGTCCCCCTACAGGCCAGAGCTGGTAATGAGTGAATGTGAGCTAGGGAGCTATATACTGCTGCTGGTGGATGTGTTCCTCGGTGACGGTTTTGTGGCTAACGAACATTACAGAGGAGGAGCTGTTTTGTCAGATTACTCCAATAAAAAGAAATGTACCTCGTGTCGTTGCAACGATTTAAATCTCGCGGTCATCTCGCAATGACCTATTTTCAGAGGCATCAAATCTCGTTCTAGGATATCAGAAAAAATACAATATCTCATTTTGAAAATTAAGGGGGTGTAAGGTCTTGTTTTCAAATTTATTATATTATATGTAAGTATTAAATCATGCATCAGAATGATATGTCTCCTTTAAAGAAGAAATTGAGTCAATTTTTGACAATCCGCAGATAATGCTGCATCTCTGGAGACCTCTCCAGAAGCTGCCATTGTTTTCAAACATGCAGTCACTTCCTACTGTCGCTACGTCTTCTTCCCTGATTGGACCATCTGACTTTTGACCAATGAAGTCATTTGAGGTTGGAGCTTGGCAACATGGATCTGTGTGATTTCAGACAATGAATCAGGCACTGCGAGGTTATAAATCCATGCCAGGAGGAATAAAGGCAGATATGGAGGCAAAAAGAGATCCAACTGTTTTAGCAAGGTGTACCTAATAAAGTGGCCTGTGAGTGAAGGTAGTACTGTGATTCTGCTTCCTCAAACTCTCTAATTTCTCAGATTCGGCTTTAGAGGATCATACCTCATACAAATGCAGGGGCATATACCATTAATTATCACTTGTACTCTAACGCAGATGGTTATGATATTGTGGTTGATAGTCAAACCACTATGGAAGATCATGTTTGTTTTAGACTGTAGTGGAGTCAAAAAAAAATGCCTGCTGGAAAAGAAAATGCCCATGGTCAAGAACAGATACTCAGAGGAAGGTACTGAAGTGGGTTTACTCTGTTACCATCAGTGCATAAAGTGGCCTCCATGTGTGAATTTATCTTGTAATGCAGATGCAGCAGGGCCTTAGAGGAGATATATAAAAGTGGCATTTCATTTTGCGCTGCAGGAAGAAGTGCTTAAACTGCAGCCTAAAAATGAGCATTAAAAATTCAACAGTGCAGCAAAATGTTCTCTTCTTGTGCGCGGGAGTCATGTGCAGTCAGATTTTTTTAGGCTCGGTGGATGAAAACGTGTCTGCCTTTATGACTGAGCCCCCTTTCCCACACTCTAAAGCTTTTTATTACATTACGGAATGTGATTTATCTCTCTGCTGGAGAACACGCCTCCAGCTAAAGTCATCAGTTAGAGCTTAATTAATCAATGTACTTCTACCCTCGAACACATTAGGATAAATGTGCAGTTCTATTTAATCTTCTCTGTGTTTATAACTGTGTAAACAAGGGTATTTTTGCAGTCTATTTTTTCATTTCTTCTATAATGGAAAGTGCTGACTGGTAATAAACCATGTTAAGGCAGAAATCCTGACAGAGGGACTCAAAAAAGATTGACTAATGTGCCACTTTCCAAACGAAAACCACCACTTCCTGTATTTCTTCATGTTTATTGTAAATTTAGAGGCTTCAGACACAAATAAAAGGTCACGATTATGCCGACAAGGCACATATTAAATGGAAAATCCATGGTGGCTGAGCCAAAAGCTCACAGATGGACCTGGTTGATTGTTCTGCAAGTTTCACTACCCAGAATGGCACAAAAACATATTTGATAAAAATCACACGGAAAAAAAATGTTATTCAATGGTACAAAGAGCTGCAAAACATCAGGCACAAATTAAATAGGTCAACCTTACCGTGTTAAAACCAAATTGTGTCCCGATGATGACATTTGTCTCGCCTGATCTCTCATATTAATGCAACATAAAAATTCTGACAGCCCAACTTGCCCAAACAATAACTTGTCTTTAGTTTGATTGTGCCTGACAGAGTTGATGTTTTGTATGCATTATCGGGCGACACGGACTGTAATGGAGGAGTAGTGAGAGCCGACCGTGATGAAATATTGGTGAAACTAATGAGTTATTGGATGATTAATGCAGTTTTAGGAGCGGCGCTATACATGCCCCGTGTGCTACCATTATACGGATGTCCGCTGCTCGATTTTGGATCTAAATATCTCCTGAAGCACTGTTTGGATCAGGAAAGCCTTCTGGGTGAGTATATTGTTCTACTTCATTCTATAAACAATGTGAAAGCTGCAGGAACCAAACTTATCCTTTGACTTCATATGTGAGTCACAGCAGGTGAGCAAATACTTTTGGTAATATAGTGTATATAAAATGCACATATACATATATATACAAATATATACATCCAACACCCAACATGGATCCATATACCCAATCATGAAGGTAAAGGCCAGGTAAATATCTTTGCCACTACATTTCAGGGCCATCACATGTTCATTTATTGTTTGACTGTAAAATGCTAAAACTCCTGGTTTAACATTGGCTGATACTGGCTGACAGGTGGATGTCTGTAAAACAGATCCATATGAAGTCATTCCCAAGAAAACTGTTTCAATTGCAATTGTTTTGGAGGCTGCTTAAATGCTTGTGGAGACAAAACAACCAAAAATATCTTTAAAATAGCAATATGTTTTTCCCCTGACAATACTATGGGGGCCAAATGGGAAGCTGTGGGGGGCCTGATTTGGCCTCCGGGCCTCCAGTTGATGATCACTGATATACAGTATAAATACAAATTAAATGCCACCCCCTCCTTAAATTGGTTATAGAGGACCATTCTGTCCTTTTCAGCCTGTGAGATGTCCTTGTTGAACCCTGGCTTCTGGTAAGAAAGCGTTAAATTAAAGGTGCTATGTGGAGAATCTATTTCCGGTGACATAAAGACTGCTACCCATGAGCATGCACGGCGACTGTCGTAAAGACGTGACCCAAGCCAAAGCGTGTGTTTGTTGTGATGCTAATGAATGCAGCTCGGACCTTCCTCAGAACTCTGCATTGCTTTACAACTTCTTTTTTCAACAACTTACAGGATGCAAAGTGACGAGGTAATGTATCTCTTTCTAGTTATGTAGCGGTAGTTTTTGATGTGTGACAACAAGCAATTTTTGGAGAACTTAGTATCGTAGTTTTGTAGCCGGCTATATATCGCTACTTACAGCCTGGTGCTCTAAGACGTGTCCGAATAATATAAATTTGCTCTAGTTTTAATTGTCTTGTTCCTGAAGTTGAGTATCCAGGCCAGTCCAGCCCTGTTCAACCCGACCACGAAGCTAAGGAATAGCATTTATAGATAACCTATTTAGATGCTGTAAAACTCATCTTAAAGTGTGTATTTCAATCAGGCATATAACTAAAAGTGAGACTTTTCTGTAATTACTTAGAAACTCCTCATAGCATCTTAAAGTCTTTGGCAGACCAAACAAAGCAGAAAACAACTTTGAGTTGCATTTGCTAGCACTTAATATATTACCAACCCTACTTTATTAACCCCTCTAAATTAAGCATAAAATATAGCCCATCAATGGGAAAGAATTAGCTGTACAGTGATACTTAGCAGTATTTTACAGACCGTATTTAATGTATAATATAATAATATATAATATGGTATCCATTAAAACATCTGACCTGTTTCACTGTTCCTGTCGTGTGCCTCTTCTCCATTTCCAAACTGGAGCCACTGAATTTCTCCTTTGCAGACATTTAAAAAATGAATGTAGTGTGTTTTTTCTTCTACCAGTGAAGGCAGTAGTCTCTTCAAACAGATGAAACACACACACGCACACATGCACACACACGCACACAGAAGCAGATGGACGGGCGAACATGAGGAGAAAGGTCAGCTCAGAGCGTGATTAGAAAAGAGCAGAAGGGAGGGTTAGGTTGTTATCCTCACACATTTCTTTTTGATTCGGGGTCAGCCTGTTGCTTCTCTGTAGGATTGTCTCTGTTTTTTCATTTCCTTTTGTACTTTACTTGGAAGATGACATTTCTTTAAGAACTTTCAAAGAACATGGTTGAATCAGACGTTATGAAGCCAAATGATGGTGGTTTTTAAAGAGGTAATGCCAGCTCATCAAAACTTTATATCAAACTGGAGGCCAGGATGTGACCTGAAATACTTTATGCTTCATTAAATCAAAATTAATATTGTACGAAAGTGACTTTTCCATCTAGAGTGTGAACATCTGAGACAAGAAAAATAGAGCAACAATCCTTATCATCATAAATATATTGCATTATAGAGAGACCAGAACAGACATTTTCGATAGAGAGGCTATAACAGGACTTATAGGACTGTCAGAATATTCATCCAGGACTGTAAAATGTCGACTTTTGCTGCAGAATTCAGCTTGGGCAGAATCCCTCAGTCTTAAATCAAACCCAAGTAAACACTTAAATAACTGAAGTTTTATTCATTCAAGGATTTGGTTATAACCCAACATCTCAGGGCACTTAGTTTAGGCTACGTTTACACGGACACTCCTGACTTAAAGACGAAAAGATTTTTCCTTTGTATTCTCAAATTCTTCTGCGTTCAGATGACGACGCTGGAGACGTATGGACCCGCCGTAGTCTACATGCCGGTGCAGTAGATGGCGGTGTAGGTCTGCAGAGAGGCAGCGCTGCTACAACACACGTACGAAGAAGAAAAACTTTTCACAAACAACAATGGCGAATAGACGAACAGAGACGCAGGAGTTTCTTTTCTGGTCAACAAAATAGTTAAGACAACAAATCTGTCTGGATAGTTTTGTCTGGATAACAAACCATCACGGTAAGAGGCTCACACGTTACTCGGCAGACGGCCGAAGCTGTTGTTGTTCCTGGTATGCGCGCGCAGCCTTCATCTGAAACAGTTTCACCCTGAAACGCTCTGATGCAGGTTTACATGGAGCTGCGTGGAGAGCGTTTTGGAAACTTTACACTCTTGAGCCCGTTTTCAAAAGTTGCCATTTTGAGACAAAATGCAATGCATTTTAATGTAAACGCAAGTCCAAAATGCAATGAAAACTTATTGGATTTGACCATTTTCGGCACCGTGTAAACGCAGCCTTAGAGTTGGACGAAGTGTTATCCCAGGGATTGCCACACCAATCATCTGGCATTTAAATGCTTATTTACAAATCTGATGTTACTTCTATTAAAGGAAACAAACATATTTAAAACAAAGGGTTGATTATCTGATTAGTATTTGATGGGTGTAAAAATGGATAATATGTAGTTTTAAGAAAACAGAAGCATTTATTATAAAGCATAACTAATTCTATATAATGAATTTCTAATTTTGGCCACACACTGTGTGTTGAATATCCCCAGATGTTTTCAGGGTTGGCATAATTCTTAGTTTCTTGTACCACTTTCACACTAAAATTAGCAGATCAACACATTTTGTTCATTGTGTTAACTCACTGACAATCGACAAGTGACTCCTTTCCCATTGCCAGCAGACCAGAATTAGATGAGCTGCGTGGCTGTTTTTTTCCTCTGTACTATCAAGCTGATGTCATCACGTTGATCACATCATCATCATCATAGAAACATGTTAATGTTAACATGGAAAGCCTGGAAGCCACGGACACAGTGGTCAACTGTTTTCTGTACTTTATACCTTTGTCACTATTGCCAGCAGACCAGAATTAGATGAGCTGCGTGGCTGGAATTTGTTGCTCTCTGTACTATCAAGCTGATGTCATCACGTTGATCACATCATCATCATCATAGAAACATGTTAATTTATCATCATAGATGTAACAGCATGTGAACTACCTTGATGGAGGTTTAGCTCTCCCAGTGCTTTCTATTACACTGATTGGTTTGATTCATGCCATGCCCTAAACACACGTTTGCAAAACCAAGGTATATCATCTTTTGTGTGTTGTATGTTTTGTCTGGACCCCAGGAAGACTAGCTGTTGTCTCGGCGTCAGCTAATGGGGATCCTTTCAAATAAACAAATCTACTCTCTCCCTTTGGACAAACACTCTCCAAAGTGCAATGCAGCATGTACTTAATTTTAAATGCTCTGAATCATCCATTAAAAACAGTGAAGATGACACCATGATCTGATGAAGCTGTGATTGGTCTAAGCTCCTCATGCATCATGGTGGTGTCACAGCTTCAGCTCATGGAGAAGATAAGCATCCAGTGTGCATGCATGACCATGAGCCCTCCTCAGCTGGTACAGCTCATTACACTGGAGGTATTGTTTTCAGGGGGGTGCATATGCACACAAACACGTACAGACACATGTACACGTACAAAGGAATGCATGTCCACCAGTGTGGGCTTGTTGTGTTTCTGCTCATGACACTGTCAAAGACTTTGACCTCCTGAAGGCTGAGCGGTGACAGAAGTCGGTTTGTAACATGTTTGTGTCGCTCTGCTTGATCGGGTCCATGTTCACCGTGACAACACCCAAGTCAAACACAAAAACACAAACATTGTTCAGAGAAGAAGTAAATGGATCTGTGTTGTTGTCTTGGGTGATCTTCTGGCTCAAGAAAGGACAAGCTGTGGCTGACTCTCCTCACTTATGCTCCTTTCTGAGAGTCTTTATTCACAGTACTGCTGTTTGACAAGCTTGGATAATCGAACTGGAGCCAACAATTTCAAACACACCTCAAAAACGTGGTCACAGAGGCCATGGTTTGAGGCTTGGGACCCAAAGAATATTTCTATGATTCACAGACTTACATGAATTTACAGTCTAAAGGTGCTAACACCCGACGCTACTTGTACTTGATCACTCTCCATGCAAAGTCAATGTACAGCCGCGATGGGGCAGACGTGACGTCACCGAGCAATGTCCGACGGCAACGGTGCCCAAAATGAGGTATTTATGGACACGCAACGATACTTCAGTGGGCGACACAGTTTTGATCGCTTGCGGTGTGAACCCAGTTTAAAAGGTTTATTTTTTTAATCTCCTGTGATTCAGAACAACCTGTTCATGCATAAACATTGATATGGCCTGCAGCAGATTAAACGATCAAAAATTTGAAAAATTCAAACAATAAGATCAAGATGGGATCAAAAAACCTATATAATAGAGCAGTAATGTAGGATTTTATCATGAATGAAGCGTGTTGACACAAAGTTGCTTAGTCTCCCTTCTTAACACCAGTGAAGGACAAGCAGCAACCATGGGCTGAAAATGAAGCCAATACAGGAGCCAAAAACTGCAGTTCCACAAAAGTCCACTTGAGGCAGGCTGCAGAAAATCTGGAGGTTATATGCTCATGTGAACAGGAAACAATGTCTTTACAGCTTGGTTCAACAACCAAGAAAAGCCCTCACTGTGCAAGGATGGAATTTTCTAGCTATGAACACAACCAGAAGCAGGACCCAAATGCAAGCTGTTTAATAAAAGGTCAGGTTGATACACAGATAATTGGTCAGACAGGCAGGCTGGCTCTGTAAAGTTGATGTTGGCAGAGAAGAGGACACTTGACAAACTGCTGGACATTTTGGATGATGCCAGTCATCCTCTGCCTTCGTCATCAGCAACCAGAGGAGCCAGTTCAGCCCCAGACTGCTCCTTGAGATAACTTTTTGAATTATCTCACAGATCATCTGATGGAATAATAGACAACCAAAAAAAAAAAGTAATAAACTTTATAGCTCTGCATTTTACACTTTGTTTTTGGTATAAGTTGCTATTGGTGACTCTAAATTGCCTTCAGGTGTCAGAGTGTGTGTAAATTGTTGCTTGTCTTCGTATATCTGCCCTGTGATTGGATGGCAGCCAGTCCAAGGTGTAGCCCACTCCTTGCTCAACATCAGATAGGATTTGGTCAGACTAAAATCATATTTAAACTTACATGATTGATGCACTCATGGTTGTTACATGTTAGCTTGTATTTGTTAAATAACTTTTTAATCCAACAGACCTCATCCTGATTAGAAATAATATCAGACATGACTTGAATTTCTGTTAAAAGCCATTTACTGACTGAAATTTCCAGATCTTGAACCTATTTGACATTCTGCTTTGGGCTCATGTCGGGCTGGCATTTCCTAAAATAATTCTTGAAAGCTACAGGAGCAAGACATGGAATATTTTTAGGCAAGTCTGGAGTAAAAATGCCAAATCTCTTAATGCAGATCAGGGCAACCCAGAAGTTCCATGCTGGCATGAAGGGGACAGAATTGGGGAAAAAAAGCTCCCATCCCTGTGTGGGTAACTGTAATTACATCCCCACATCCTGATGTGAAGCAGATATGCACCAGGAGCTTTTAATAGGCTGCAAAGAGCAGGAGGAACACCATTCAGCCGAGGTGCTGAGTGTGCAGGAAAAGTTCACCACAGCTCCTAGTGCTGCCGTGACCCTCACGTAGGGTGAGTTTGAAGGAAAAGATGTTGCTCCTGTGGTGGACTTTCTCTGCTTGCAAGAATGAAGGGACATGTTTCTTCAAGCTGAACACGTGGGAAGTTTTTACCTTGTATCTGCATTTCTTCACTCTAAACTGTTTAGTTAGTCGGTGATGTTACTCAGGACACATTCATACAAAATAATTTGCTAAAAATAAAGTTTTTCATTTTTATTCTTAAATAAATGTAGGGGCTCAGCAGTGCTGCACCTTTAGGGAGAACAAGCTCAGACCGGCGGTGGGGTTGTGGTGTTGCTGTTTGGATGTATGCTGATGATGCAGTTGTGTATGTATCTGGAAAATGCAAATTAACAATCACTTAAAACACTGATGCTGTTGTGTGATGACTGTTTTCAGTATGTCTGTGAATACTGCATCTGTCTCTAATAAGTAGACTGTTAAATAAATAACAAAAACAGACTTGATTTCAAGGGGTTACTATGATCAGGTGCTTGTTGTAATCAAACAGAAACTTTTTGGGTTATTTTCATTTTCTAAAAGAGAGAACTTGGTGAGTTTCACTGTTAAATGCAGAACTGAAACTTTACCACTGCTGCTTCAGGACTACGTTCACAGTGTATTCAACACTCACCATCATCATAATGAATCTGAAACAGTAGATTCTTCTATACATTACCTTTGAATTCATCCATATCCTTATTTTTTTCTGACTTTTGTCAAATAGAAGAGTGTGCTCTGAAACAAACACTGAATGTTTCATTTTATTTTTTGTTGTGTGTGATGTGTACCATAGCAAGAGCTCTCTATCAAAAACAATTACAGTCTTGAAAAAACTCACAAAGCCGTTTCACTTGTGTGAAATTACATTGCTGTTGTTTAAGTTTATCCTGACACACCAGGTAGGCTGTTAAATGTCTCACTTGTACATCCACGTGTCTGAAAATGGGTAGAGCCTTTCAAAAGCATATCCAGCATGTCCTGTCAATCACATTTATTAGGATCAATCACACAATATAGTAGGGGCACTACTGCTGCATGAAATACAAAAGTTAAGCCACTTTGTAGGTCAAACTTTAGATAAAACATGTTTGCATTTGTTTTACTATCACAAAATGATTTCAGTGTGGTCATTTGTTTTCATTTAATAGGAAAAGGATATTAATCTGTAAACACTGCTATTGAAGCTGTTAGCATCTACGCTAACCTCTGCCTAAGGAGTCACTTCCTGCTGTCGTCATGCTCGCAGCTCCGGCCTCTTCCTACTTTAAAGGGCTCTGATTGGGCCGTGCATAATTGTTGTGGATTGAAGCGTGGCAAGATGGATCTGTCTGATCACTGACATTAGTCCAATTCACAGTGCTGGAACAAGGTTCTGCTATACGTACATCTGGAGACATTCACATTATTCTGTAATATCTGAGTCAATTCACGCTGCAATGCTGCCCGGATGCAATCAACACATACACATAAAGTCAGAGACACTCACTTGAAGTTCTCCCGGCTCTCGCTGAGACTGCGTGCCCCTGTCTCTCCAGTATCACATCTCTGAAACTACCTCTGGAGACAGAACAAAGAAGTGGTCAACTCATTCCCCCAATTCTGCCTCCAACACTTTCACAGCGGAGGTGAGACATTACGGAGAGGTAAATACTACACCTTCAAGGGGCAGTGTGAAATAAGGCAATTCAATCAGGAAGATCCAGCTGCACTTCAAGGTTAAGTGTCAGACTACGTCCTTTCCAACTCTGAATTCCTTCGAAAAGACCTTAAAAAGAACGATTGAGTGGCTATTGGTTTGGAAAAAATAAAAATTAAGGCCCTGTTTACACAGAAGTGAAATCAACCAAAAAAAATAGAAAGTTTTCAATACGTTTTCTGTCAAGTGTCCCATGGACCTTGTCATGTGACAACAGTGGGGATGTTAGGGGGAGTAGAAAAATTTTTCTTTGCTCCAAATTTCCAAAAAGCAGCATAAGACTGTGTTAAAAAATGTTTGATATGACTAAAGAATAATGCTCAAGGAGGCATACGAACAAGAAAAGGTTTATTTCCTGAACCAACATCACCTTTTCAAGTTTCGAGTATGAACTACATTGAAAAGATAAATGTCAAAATAAAAGTTTTGTCTCGTTGTTATATGACATCCCACACCCAACTGCACATGCTGATGCAGATTTCACAGTTAAAGTGCTGAAAGAAAGTATGTTCTGCATGCTTAATCAGAAAAACATGTTCAAATACATGAAAAGACTATATACAATATATACAAGAGTCAAGTTATTCTTAACATTTCCTTCTGTTTACATAAGAACAGTGCCCTGATTGGCTGAATCTGCAGACTTTTGAACCCAGTGTCCAGAGTGATAGTTTTGAAAATCTTTTGGTATCTGGCTCTGTGTAAACAGGAACCAGCGTTTTAAGGGGGAAATGACGATGTGGCGCATGCACAGTACTCTTTCAGATGAAGGTTGCATGCGCACCTAGGAACAACAACAGCACCTTCGGCTGTCTACCGAGCAACATGTGCACTACTTACTGTGCTCAGTTTGTTATCCATACAAAAATATCCAAACAGATTTGTTGTTCATACAAAAATTCCTGCGTCTTTATGTGTCCACTGGCCATTGTTGTTTGTGAAAAGTTTGTTTTCACCGTAAAGCAGACATGTGTTGTTACACAATGTTTCACTACAGACTTACATCCCTAACCATTGGCCTGCCATGCAGGCTACAGCGTTTTCAGTCGTTCTCATAGCTCCATGTGAACACTTATCATATTTCACAGTCTCCATGTCAACGTGGGGTCCCTTTGAAAATGTAAATGAAATGAAACTTTTCTGTTTCTGGTGTCAGGTTTTTGTGTAAATGGGGCCTAAGTGTGAATTATTCAAGCAAAAAACTAACAAAAACTAATCACACATTGTGAACAAAGGCCTAAAGCAACCCAGGCGGCTAAATAAAAGAGTCTTTTGTCTTGTCTGTCCCACAGCTGGTTTTAACTTCTCTGTCACTGCTTCTGTGCTCTTCAACTTTAAGCCTTTAAAACTTGAATTTCTTCAAAATGAAGTTTGATTTTGCTTTGGCTCCTAAATTTGCACCAACTGTGTATGTGGCATGGAAACCAGGCCAAACAGTGTGGTTGGAAAAGAGGATATTAAACTATTATAAGCTCCACTTTTTGCCTATTTACATGGAAAATTCATAATTGCAGAGTTATTACTCCAGTTTCCTCCCACGTGCTGCCTTGGATTGACACCAGCATGAGCACAAATCTGAATGAGTTCATGATCTGAACAGTCAACATGACCTCACTGGTTATGCTCCACATCGCTGCATGCCAGCTTTATTTTGTTCTGAAAATATCCGTCCCCTTTTTCTCCCTGTATGTGCTGTGTTGGATTCAGCCACGAAGAATGTGGATCACCTACAGGGTCTCCAGAGGAGCGCACAGGGCCGTGTGTGGTAAAGTCAGACTGGCAGAGCCGACTCTACCAAACCACAGATATGCAGACGCTGGGTTCATTTTCCCAGGCTGCACATGGACACGCAGAGGGCTTCATATTGTCAGAACACTTTTCAGGGGGTAAAGGGTAAAAGTAATGGTAAATCAAAGGTGTTTTTTTTTTTACATTTGTGAATTCCCTCTATTAATAAAAAAACAATTAAACTAAGTGTTTTCAGTGCTCCATGTCATTAAGGGAACTCTCCAACATTTTTGTTGTTTTCTCGTCTTGCCTCACTCCAAAGTCCATGACAAGCAGATAGACTCCATTAGCCAATGTGATGTATTATTTTTTTAAATGTATTTTTTGGGCATTTTGTGCCTTTAATGATAGGAGAGAGATAGTGAACAGTGGATAGGCTTGTGAAAGGGGGTGAAAGAGTAGGGGAAGAGGCTCTACAGAGTGGTCACAGGCTGGATTCAAACCCAGACTGGCATAAGTATGTATATGGGACGTCCCGGGTTGCTCACCACTCCGCCAATCCAACACCAGTATTTTTTAATGCATAATGTTACATTATCAATTTGTAGACCAAGATTAGCGCTTAATGCAATTTTTGAGAGAAATACTTATAAAACAGTCGCAGGGCACATGCACAAACTACATCTGAAGTGCTTCTCAGCAGGTCAACAAACTAAAGCCTCTATTTGCAAGTAGGAGAAAAGTGGTGCTAAGGACATTGGTCGACTTTATGAGAGAGGACAAGAATGATTTCTTCAGGACTGATAAAAATTCACAACTTTTCCTACTGAACCAGAACAAACGGAGAAGGAACTGGAACTGGGCGATTTCCCTGCCCCCCCAAAAAAATCTTTGCTTAAAAAAAAAAGAAACACGATTCACGACTCAATTCAATGCTCCCGCCCCATTTAAAATTGAATAACTACTCACTGTAAATTCATTTCCAAAATATACATTTGTTAATACTTAAAATATATATTTAAAGTGCCTCCAGGTCAAAAAATCAACACAGAAATCGACACAAAGTGCCTGTGCACTGTAGTTTTATACACGTGTTTGAGTTAACTATGAAGATGAAAATGCCTGAGGTAACGCTTGTTGTAAAAAATGAAAATCTTAATAGAAAACTCAACTCTTGCAGTAAAAAATGTAAAAGTGTACAAAGTAATGAGAAAGTGCCTCAAAGTGTGAATGTGAAATGAACGGGTTGAATTAAAGAAAAAAAACAAAAACGTTGAACTCAAGTTTCAGGAAAAACGAATTGATTTGACTTGCCAACTCGATTTTTAAATCTTATCGATTCTTTGCCCAGGCCTAGGAAGATCTATATGTTTTGGAAGTTGAGCATGCACAAAGAGAAGCTGAAGCAGAGGAACAGTTAATTTTGTATTTCTTTAAAGAACAACAAAAACTTCAAATCTTAGTCAGAGAGTAAGCAATGTAACAACGCGATCAATAAAAAAAAAATACAAGCACACAGGGCTGTTTAAATTTATCTGATGACTGTAGGCAGAGGCAGGCTAAAGTGCTAACCATATACACCCAGCGTTTGAGCCAAGCTAACTAACGATGGGCGAGCACCCTTTCTTGTTACTGGCACATTCAAAAGAAGGGTGTCTGCCTGCTTGTCATGGACTCGGGAGTGAGGCAAGGCACAAAAACAACAAACATGTTTAAGTGTTTCTTAAAATAAAAACATCTTCAGCAGTAGCTGCTTTTTGTTGCTCGATCATAGCTCTCTGTTGTTGATGATTATCCTTGAGAGCAACACTATGCTTACAAATGTAATTTCTACATCACTGGCCAATCAAAATCAAGAACTGGCAGAGCTTCTGGTATCAGGTTTGTCAACAACTGTGGCAGAAGTCAAAGTAACCAACGGCAAGAGAAGATGCAACATTTGTCATTAATGAGAAATTCTTTTAAATTAAGGTTTAATATAAAATGTTTTGGCAAGACACCAGATATTTGCCTCAAAATAATCACATATAAAGGCAGCATTTTCTTCATTTTAGGAATTACTGTATAAGTACATCCTGTCTTTGGACTTTAGAAAAAAAAAAACAATATTATTTAAAAATGGTGATGGCGAGGCATGCTTTTGTAAAGATGGTAAAAATAACATTATTTAAGTTAATTTATTTCAACTATGAATGGGTTATGGCCAGCACATGGAAAGATGGATAAATAGTTAGCTAAGTGGATGCATAGATAGGGAATTGATAAGATTGTATCAATACAAATGCTGTGAACGATCCTGCTAATCGATCCAATTCTTTAACGATTCCCTTAACGATTCCAGCAAATTTTGCATGTGGGCAAATGGTCTCATTTTCAGTGACAACAATGCCAAACATACATCACAGTATAGATAACTGCTTCTGCAAGTTGCTGGTGTTTCCACTCACTTAAGGTTGTGCAGTAGGTGTAATTAAAATTAAGCCAAAATTCTGATGCTTTTCAACCCTGTCAATTGAATGGAATTGATAAGGGAATTGATAAGCAAAAAGATTAATGATATCGATTCTTTGATGGAGCTGTTAACGATTCTCAACTGGAATTGGTTATCGATTCCCATCCCTATGAATAGATGCATCGATAAATGCATGAATTGATGAATGAACATATAAAAGGATAAGTAGATGAATTGAATTAAAAAAATAATAAGGATGGATGTGGTGTAAAATACTGAATGAAAGAATGAAAAAGCTGATGTTTGTACAGATACTGGTTAGGGAATGAATGGATGGATGGATGGGATGGTCACCAACAACACTTTGGTGGTCCGAGGCAGGACGGGTCCATGCCTTCATATTGCTTTACACACATTCTGACTGTACCATCTGAATGTTGCAGCAGAAATTAAGACTCATCAGACCATATTTTCCAACCTTCTTTTGCCAAACTTGGGAGTCCATGTAAATAGTAGCCTCAGTGTCTCATTCTTGACTGACAGGAGTTGCACCAGGTGTGGTCATCTGCTGCTGTAGTTCATCTGCTTCAAAGTTTGGCATTTTATGGGTTATAACATGGCCTTCTGCCTACCTTGATTATAATGAGTCAACACCTTAAACCACTCCGACACTCTGACCCAGAGAACTGCTGCTCGCTGGATATTTCCTCCTTTTAAAACCATTCTGTGAACCCAGTTAATGGTTGTGCATGGAAATCTCTCATACTCAGACCAGTCTGTGTGTCACCAAAAAAGCTATCATCTTCGATATCATGTAAAGCACCTTTCTTTCCAAATTTGAGCTTGTTTTGGACTGCAGCAGGATGTCATGACCATGTCTACAGGCTGTGAGTTTCTGCTATGTGATTGGCTGATTAGCTACTTCTGTTTAAGAGAAGAAAACAGTGGATGCATTTTTAAATACAGCTTCAACCCTCACATTTGTCTATGTAAAATGTGCTTCTAAGAGATGTAAAGCCCAGACAGAAGCACAAACAAAAAGAAGGTGTCCCTGATTTATTGGAGCTAAAAACACAAAAGTCCAGATTTGTGTTTGTCCGCAGACCCAAAGGTTGGACTGATCATCGTTTCACACATGACATGGATGGTATGTAGAGCACAGATGACTCCTCTTCTCTTTGGGAAGGAGGAAAAAAAAAAAAGCGAGAGCCTGGCTGCTCCAGTTTTAAGCTCCCCCTCCCCCATCTCCATCCTCAGAATCTGGGAAACAGTGACTTCTTCCCGTATGATTTCAATGCCAGGCATGCCCTCGATTCAGCCTGTGAAAGGACGCATTCCTTTCCAGCTGAGCAGGGGGTGGTGTTGTCCCAAAGATTAGTCCTCTTCTCACCCTCCTTCTGGAGACGTGCAGCTCCGCTCTGAATTCCTGCACGGGTTGTCTTGGTGTGAGTGCTTTTTCCACTTTCTTCTTGCATTCCTCGTATCCCCACAGAAAACACTCGCTTCCTGTGCTGCGGTGGATGGTTTCTCTGTCTCTGTGGTGACCCTGAAGAAGAAAAAAAAGACAAACAAGACTCACAAAACAAACCAAAGCAAAAATCTTCTCCTTTATTTGCACCGTTGGGACACATTGTAAGAATTGGTGAAAATGAGGAGTGATGAGAGGATAAACAGGCTGTAATTGGGCAGCTGTTAAACAGCACTTCACAGTATCACTGCCATCATCCTCTCGCTTTTCATATTCTAATAAATCGCCTGTGAAAACACTCATTTCCTCTGAGGATAGCTTTGGATTTTCCCCCAAACTGCCAAGACTCTCTCGAAACAGAATTCTCAGCCAGGAGATAGGCTCATTCCCAGGGTTATATTTCCTCAACTATTAAATACCATTTAATCCCTATTTAACAGTTCTGTTATATTTTATAATGTTCATTTTAAAAGACCAAGAGAAAATTGCTTCCATGAAATATTCAGGGCATTCATAACCTTGCAGTACAGATAAACCTGTCTCACATGTCCATTTCGGTCAAATCTGTCTCGTTAAAGGATAAGTTCGGTTCCTGCAGCTTTTACATTGTTTATAGAATGAAGTAGAACAATATACTCACCCAGAAGGCTTTCCTGATCCAAACAGTGCTTCGGGAGATATTTAGATCCAAAATCGAGCAGCAGACACCGATGTAATGGTAGCCCGTAGGGCATAGATCGCCGCTCCTAAAAACTGCATTAATCGTCCAAAAACTCATGTTTTTCACCAATATTCCACCATGATCTGTTCCGGATGGTCCGCCATTGCAGTCTGTGTCACTCCACACAGCGCTGTGTGGCTGTGCTGACCTCTGAACCGACTAGTTTGTTTACGTGCCCTTTGCGCATGCGTAGTACTCTCTGGAGCGCTGCCTCCGTTTCCTCCTTTCAATGAGCTCCTTATAGGTAAACTCTGGCTCGAACTGTAAGGACACCCATCATATTCAAAGTTCTCCTCCACAACATCTTCATCCAATAGATATTCGTCCATTTTGCACAAAACTGGAAGAAGAAAGTCGATTTGTAGCCAGCCGTCTTCCCCTGGAACAATGAGCCGCACTGCGCATGCGCGAAGGGCACGTAAACAAACTCTTTAGGTCAGAGGTCGGCACAGCTACACAGCGCTGTGTGGAGTGACACAGACTGCAATGGCGGACCATCCGGAACGGATCATGATGGAATATTGGTGAAAAACATGAGTTTTTGGACGATTAATGCAGTTTTTAGGAGCGGCAACCTATGCCCTATGGGCTACCATTATATCGGTGTCTGCTGCTCAATTTTGGATCTAAATATCTCCAGAAGCACTGTTTGGATCAGGAAAGCCTTCTGGGTGAGTATACTGTTGTTCTTCATTCTATAAACAATGTAAAAGCTGCAGGAACCGAACTTTTCCTTGAAGCTCCAATCTACAAAAACTGTGAGCATCCCCAAGCTGGATGGCCCAATCAGAGTACTTGAAAGCAGGAAGAGATGGGAACAATGAGGTGACAGCAGGAAGTGACTGTTCATAAAGAGATTAGCATAAATGCTATCAGCTTCAGTAGCAGTTTTATCAGATCTAAAGCATATTTCTTTATTTAAAGATGCTATAAGGAGTTTTTAAGTAATTACAAAAAAGTCTCACTTTATATGTCTGATCGAAATACACACTTTAAGATGAGTTTTATAGCATGAAAATGAAAACTGGCCTGGATACTCAACTTTGGGAACAAGACAATTAAAACCAGAGCACGTCTTAGAGCACCGGGCTGTAAGTAGCCATATATAGCCGGCTACAAAACTACGATACTAAGTTTTCCAAAAATTGCTTATTGTCACACATCAAAACTACCGCTACGTAACTAGAAAGAGATACATTACCTCGTCACTTTGCATCCAGTAAGTTGTTGAAAAAAGAAGCAATGCAGAGTTCTGAGGAAGGTCCGAGCTGCATTCATTAGCATCACAACAAACGCACGCTTTGGCTTGGGTCACGTCTTTACGACAGTCGCTGCACGTGCTTATGGGTAGCAGAGTTTTTATGTCGCCGGAAATGGATTCTCCTCATAGCACCTTCAATGAAAAACAAATATCAACACCACAAAAGTCTTGATAGAAAAGAAGTTCTTGGTCTACTTTCAACACCTTTTACCAAAAGTTTGTTTACAATGTGGTTCACGTTCTGTCTTAAAGACCCCACCAGTAGTGCCTGCGAACATTGTCTGACTGGACTGTTATGATTGTGGTTTAAGGAATTATCATCCAGTCAGTGTTCATAGTTTTTGGTGACAACCTTTTTTCCTCTGAAGGAGACAGTTTTGAATAAAAACAAGTGCACATGGACAAAAAGTAAAACTAAAATGATAAACATTTTCCTCAACAAATAAAAATAGACGAAAATGTTTGATTGAGACTTAATCCAATCAGACCTAATGTGGTCATGTAGAAAGTAGAGACAAGTAAGGAATATATCCAATCACAGCTACTTTGGTTGTGTGGTGGTGGGATAAGTTGTGGAGCGATCCAATCAGAGCTGCTCTCTTTCTGGATGGATATATTCATGTAGAGCAGGTTCATTGTTTGTTGTCAGTTCTGGTATTGTAACTGAGATGCTCTGCCAAGTAGCCTAAATAAAGACGACTGCATCTCACACAAAAGGAACATTTGTTTCTGTTCATTTATACATTTAAACTTTACTAGCATTTAATAAAGGGTTATTAGATATTTAATCAAAGTGTAAAATGACTTCAGAAATTCAATATTCATCAACTATAACTAGACTAAATTAGAGCAATACAGCTGGCTTGGTTATGACAAAAACTAAAAGATATTTTAGCCAAAGGTCTATAACTAAAATTAAATTAAAAAGTGCTGTCAAGTTAACACTGCATCCAATCACCTGTCAGATTTGCTTTTGAAAGGTTCTCAGCAGAGAAAGTCAGATATGCTTTGGTTGAGGTTTGTGTTCTCTGAGCTCTTCTCATTCCAGTTTGCTGTCCAATTTTGGTGAGTCTGTTTTGAGTTGTAGCCACAGTGTCAAACTGGAAAGTACTCTAAGAGCACAAACCTCCACTAAGTTGGGCCATTACCAACATCTCCTGAAAATTTCAAAATCAAAGTCTTTCCTGTAGTCTTTGCGTGATCTTTCTAGCAATCAAAAAAACGGAAACAAACATATGCTCGCAAAATCATAACTTTCCTGTTGGAGGAAAAAAGTTAGCCTGTCATCTGGTGTCCTCTTTGTTTCTCCATAGATCCTGGTGTCCATTATAAACCGCCCTTCTTAAATCCAGAGTCTTTTGAATTTTATACCATAAGTCAGGGCTATTCAATTAGAAATTCAGTTGGGCCAGATTTTCAGACTTAGGACATGAGCTGGACCCAACATTTATGGCTAACAGTGAACAAATTTAACCACTTAAAAGACACAAATAGATAATAAACACACTGGGTGTTTATGGATTTATTACCACATCCAAAATGCATTAACTCAATAAAGAGCAGTACTTAAACTAAACTTCTGCTGAAATTTCTTTCTTTAAATGTAACATTTCAACATGTTTTGACAGGTAAATACAAGCACATATTAAGGTGCGTATGAACATAAAAAAAGCTGCAGATTAAAAACAACATCTTTTGGCCACATTTGAAAGTGCATTAAAAGTAATTTGTTTCATTGCAACCTTTCTGAATGTGTTGCATTCAATGTCTGTAGTAATGTTGGAATTTTTGTGAGATCTTGACAGAGTTTGTGAAAGTTTTTCCTGTTTTTCTGGACGGACCGAAGTCCCAATCACTCGATTTCGGGCCGCTGATTGAATAGGGCTGCCATAAGTCATGACAATCTTAAGTACATATGGTCACATTTTAATCAGTCATGAGATGTATGAAAAACTTTTTAAACCAAGCCTTCCTTTGTTGTTAGCTTAGCTTAGCATTGTTCTTCCTTTAATGCAAAGTGTAACTCTGAGTCATGGCTCACTTCAGCAGAGGTAGGAGCAGGCCGAGACACAATGAAAAAGGCCCGCCCTGCCTTCATTGTGACATAACTTTCTCTACCATACAGCTGTGTGACTAAATATGATACAGAGGAAAACTGCAAATAGTAACGTTTTAACAACTAAATTAAGACAAAGCTGTAGGTGTAGTTGTGAGATGAAGGTGTGAAAACCACCAAGAGAAAGTCCCTATGATTTTCTCTGTGGTGGTTTTGACACCTCCAGCTCGGTGTCGTTGTTCTAATTCAGAAAGAAAAACTCATTTCAATCTTAGTTTTAGATTGTTTAATGTTGTGTTTCAAAAACTGGTTGATAAGCAACATGCTCTGTACAGAAACATATATGTACGTACCTGTGGGCTGTGTACCAAATTCTTCCTTGGTTGAATGGCGTTCATTATGTCTTCAGTTTCTTAGAAAAAGATTTCTTTTTTTCTTTTGTCTCAGACATGTATTATTTCACCTCCACATGTTTTGGCAGAACCTTTTGCCTTCCTCATAAGTGTCACTTGGTGGTAGGTGTGACACATCATATCAGCTGGTGTTACTGTGGCATGACCCTCCTGTCAGTTATTTTGACAGGACAATCATGCCTCCAGGATGCTGCTCCAAGTGTGACAGAGCATGTGTGCCCCCCATCCCTGTTCATCGCCCTGTTTCCTTATTTCAATTGTTCCCTAATCCAGCACAGGTGCTTATTGCTGTACTGAGCAGCATCCTGGAGGGGAGAACAGACAGATGGAGGCATGATCATCCTGTAAAAAAAAAAATTGATGGGAAGATCACACCTCTACAACACCAGCTGATATGACGCGTAACATTTTATATTTTAGCTAAATTCATAATTCCTGTCTATAAAATGATGCATCTTTTAGAGTTATTAAAGATCTGCTATAATTCTGTCCCCATGGACAAATCCATAAATCACTCTTTCTCTGAAGTTTGTGTAGTCCAGTGTTTGTACACATTCAAATCGGTTAGCAGCAGCTCATGGTTAGCCCTACCCTGGATTAACAACAAAAGTGATCCAGGTGCCTTCATCATTCAGCTGCCATGCATGTCCAGTGCTGGGTGATCAATAACTTGACAAGCCAGATGGACAGCTCAATATATCTGCCACAGAAATATTTCTCTAGTCCATCTGGGTAGG
The DNA here is from genome assembly GCA_036419115.1 of Scarus forsteni. Classification (NCBI taxonomy): domain Eukaryota; kingdom Metazoa; phylum Chordata; class Actinopteri; order Labriformes; family Labridae; genus Scarus; species Scarus forsteni. The sequence continues at coordinate 1,838,303 of JAZDUH010000135.1, forward strand.
AGCCCTTTAAATCTGTTTTCAGGGGCAAAATGTAAAAAAACAAAAAACAAATACAAGTTTGTGATTGGACAATCGTTTGGCTCGTCACATTCATCACAGACCAATACACATCAAGCAGGGTTGTCTCCTACAATGTAGCATATAGTGGCTAATGTAGTGGCTAACTAACAACAGTTAACAACAGTTCAAGGATGTTAGCTAAGCGGCTAACTTAGCCACTAACAGCTAACAACAGTTAATGACCGTTAGCCGCTAACTTAGCTGCTAACAGCTAACGGCCTTTTACTATCGTTTTACACTAAATTGTACCACACAGATGATTCATTCAACACTTATATGTGACATGAACCTCGTCAAAGACAATACCTACAAGTAAACTTCTGAGGAGGGCAGAGGACAATAGACGAAACAGCATGTCCGTTCTCAACTTCCGGTTTTCAACTTCCGGTTGTCGTCACGTCCACATTCTGCTGCTCCCGCCTCTCTTCCCTGATTGGGCCGTTAAGAACTCAGCCGAGTGAATTTGTTGGACAACGGAGGCTGGCAAGACGGACCTGCAGGATTTCAGAATCAGGCAGGTCTGTCTGATCTGCAAGGCTAGGTGATCAAGGCGACGGTAAGTGACATGATGTGTGCAACTCGAGCAACTTCGACCACCGCGATACAAGTGACGCAATTAACTTGAGAGAAGCTCAACTTTCTTCAAATTAGCAGCAGTGCATCTGAAGCGACAGCCATTTGAGGGCCGATGTGGATTCTAACCCTAATAGCAAATTTCCTTTGGCTTGGATGTGGCCCAGATGAACAGCAAAGATGTGGCCCACTTATGGAAGTGAATGACGGCCCTAATCTGGCCCATGTATGTGAAAGCTGTGTTGAACCATAACATGGCCAGACCTTTACCACAGCTGTACCAACTGCAAAGGATTTCATATGGCTTATTGCTGGGCCTCATTGGGCAGGCCTGTATGGCTGAGTTCTGGTAAAGCCTTATGGCTCTTATGTGGCCCACATGTGGCAGACAGACAAAAATCCAGATTTTACCCAGAAGCTAACCTAATTTACGCCAAATCTTTTACCTGGCTCACTTTTGGAACTGACTGATGGGCCACATCTGGCCCTAGGGTATAGTAGCCTTAACTGAACCATAACAATACCAGATTTCTACCAGGAGTAAACTAAATACAAATAATTATGTGGCTCATATATAGTTGACAGAGGTGAATTCTGGCACAAAATAATAATAATAACAATAATATAGTTAATGTATATGGATCACAACACACAAGTTTTACTTTAAAGTTATATTTCAAAATGAAAATTCAACAGTACAAAAATATGCAATCACTCATATACTACTGTGTATGTGTGTGCGAAATACTACTGTAAACAGTACATATGTCAACAGTACAAAAGTGTACAGTACAAAACAGTGAACTAGAACTGGGTTTAATGAAATGTTTTTGAAATGTAGTTTCACTTCAGTCTGCCTTAACTGTCAGCTTCAGCTTTCATTTCATCAGCATTTTGTTGCCGTTGTTGTCTCCATCTCTATCACCAGCCAAATGAAGGAATTTGACCATCAGGACCTCTTCCTCCTTGTTTGAGACTGTGGCCGTTACAGGGTTTCGTCTAACAGCTTCTTCAGAACACAGAACATTAGAAAGAATAGTGTTAGTAGTATAGCTTTTGATATTATGCAATGCCCTGCAGATTTTCAAAACTCACATAAAGTGAGTATACAGACAGAAATATAAAATTTTTAAATTCCAATTTCTTACCAATAATGATGGTCTTCAAAAGCAAGTGCTGGAGGGGGATTTTGTTGTTTAATCCTCTCCAGTTCATCTGCTTGGCGACATGGTTCGATATTGTGGTCTTCATTATTCTCCACACTGTGTCTTTTAAATTGAAGCCCCCAATCAACCCCAGGTAGGAAATCTAAACAAATATATGTATAAATTAATAAGTATGTATTGATAAAATGACCAAGTCACACTGTCACTGATGGAGAAAGACAGACAGATGGATGCTAACAGATAGATTCACTTTCAAAGGAAAATGCAGTACACAGCAGTAAAAAAAACAACTACTATCAGTTTATAAATTTTGTATGAAGACAAAAGAGATGTTCATGCTGGTCATTATCTCCCCAAAAGATCTAGACTGTGTAGAACCATAATTTAGAGTCAATAAAAACACAATTTATTATAGTTCAACAAAATGCAGAGGATTAAAAATCACTTACCAAGACAGATGGAAAAATGAGCAGTCCTGTAAATTTCTCCCAACACTGCCACCAGTTGACTCTGAACAGACTCTGAACTCCCTGATTCCCGCCACTCTTTGAATGTATGGTCAAACAGATGTGGTTACCATGTGGCCCTAATGTGTTTTGCCATATTACATTTGCCAGTTACAAACCTTGTGTGGCCCAAATGAAAAATCTATTATCTGGGCCAATTGTTTTAATTACAGAACTGTGCCAGAGGAGAAATTCCCTCCAATTTTGAAGGTATGGCCAAACCAATGTGGCCATGATATGGCCCACATGCATTTTGCCTCATCACAACTCGGCCAGAGGTGCCACCTAGATGCCACATGTGGCCCAAAAGTCAATGCTGGCAGGAGAATTTGAGAGCGAGGATGAGAAAACAATGGATTAAAAAATCATCATTGCTGTCTGCAGTTTCCCAGAGCTCTATGATGGATCTTTGTTCATCGTTAGAGATAATTAGAAAAAGTCTGATGCTTGGAAAAGTGTTCTGATATTATGGAGATATGTGGTAAGTTAAAGGCTACTGTTGGTTCAAGTGAACAAATGCAAACTTAAAAAATGTGTTAATTACTGTTGTGTCATCCTGTACACCTTCAAGTACCCTAAAGCAACCCAAAGAAGTCTTCCCAAACGTGATCCATGGTGAAAGAGGGAACCAAAGTCCTGCAAACATTATAGATGCTCCTATTTCCCTCCAAAAACACTCCTGCTTTGTGTGAACGTTATATAAAAAGGGAAGTTAAGTCATAATACTCAAATAGGCTACTGTTAAGAGGTGACATGCCCGTAGTGATGAACATCTGTTTGTTTTTGTAATATTTGTACAGTCAAAGTCATGAATTATGGGACACACATACAGTACCTATACGTAAGTGCGAAAACACAAATGACAGTAAACAGTCATCCAGAGCACAGCTGAATCTTTTTGATTGGCCCGTCTGCTCCACAGCTTGAGAGACCTGCCTCTCAGTTGCTCACTTTGCATCTCCTGCCTGTGTGTTCTGTGTTTTCAAGTGCCAGGCAGTGTGATGTGAGTGACCAGTGTGTCTGGTTCATGGCTTTTGGTGTGAAGCTAGGGTTAGCCATCCAGCTAGCTGCAGTGCTTATTAGCCAGCTACATGCAGGGTTTTGCTGTGAAGCGGGTTGAAAGAAAATTCCCACCACAGCTGAAGTTTGATCCAATATCATCAATACAAGATCCCTTAAAAATGCAGTCTGCATTCAAACAGACTAGCTGCCTGGTAGCCTTTATGCAATAATTATTACTACTGCTGATACCAATACTAATACAGCTGTGTGATGAGTTAACTCCACACCTCGTTTGTGTCAGTTGTGGGTCAATTATGTCCTCACTGCGAACAAATGTAACAGGGTCAAATATTCCCCCATGTTTTTCTATGCATTTATAAGGGGACAAAAGTACCCGGCAGTCTTCTGTCCTGTGCTAGCCTGAAAAGTCTTCCCATCCACTCTGCTCTTGTGTTTAAAGTTGCAGCTCTTCCTTTCCTTTTATTTCTTCTTATGTGGTTAATTCTATATATTCCTTTTTGTCCTACCCTTTCCCCTTCTCTATGTACCTCTAACGGAGGAGTGGGTCCATCCCTATGTTTACTGTTAATCTATTTGTATTTTTATATTAAATGTTATATTATGTCCACTGTTTTGTTCCCTATAATGTGTTAAAGATACAATGAATGAATAACCAGGTCTACATGCAGACTTTTTTTTTCTTTCGTGATCTAATCCAGTCTGGTGTTTATTTGTGCAACAACATTTAATCAGAATAGCTACAGACACGTGATACGCGCAGATCTATTTAAACATCACATGATTTATCAAAGATGGCGGTAGGAAGGTGTTTTGAGGAATTATTTGAAGGTTGTGCATTTAAACCTTATAGTAGCCAGCCTTCAGAGTTTTCCAGCAGTTCCTTATTTGTTCGACATTTTGGTCTATCCCAGTTTTGCTGTTTAAATAGTTCAGTATTTCTTGTTTCCCTACCGTCTAAATGTGTGATAATTTTTAGGTCTTTGAAAGATTGTATTAAAACCAAACTGTCCGACGTAGCCCATTGCTGTGTGCTCTGTTTGGAGAGTTTGGTTTTGAAAAGAGTAAACATCACTGCCTGTTTATGTCAAGACTGAGCATGTGCAGACAGAACCCAGCCTGACAACTTTCCAATTCACCTTTTACATGACAGGATTTTACTTTTAATCGGTTTGAGAAAAGGATTATACTACCCCTGTGCAACTGAATGAAGTTCCATTCGGATTTGGCCTGTTTATTCTGATTGAGGTGTTTATATGGAGCATTTTTATTCGGTTTGGGCTTCTAACCTGATTATAATCAGAATATTATGCTCCATGTAAACCTGGCTAATGTTAATTTTTCCTTATTACAAATATACGTTTGCCGTGCACAGCAAGTTAAGCTACCTTATGTGTTTAAATGCTGTAATTTTACCCTGTACAGGATTTGAAGCGAGCTGGAAAGTTCATGCATGTGTTTGTTTGATGTTGTCTCTTGCCAGAATAAATGTGGCCAAAGAAAGAATTCCAGCGTTGCATTATTATTCCCCATCATCACAGCACAATGCAGAAATACAAAAGGTTACACAACTGCTTCAAGCTCGATCTTAGACATGTTTAGACCAACTTTTTCAGGTGAGCTTGGCACCATTATTTGTTCAGAAACAGGGATCAAGTGCTTTGTTCATATATACACAAACTAACCATACTGAACAGGGAAGGCCGATTTTCATTGGAACAACTCTTAAAATTTTGCAGGTGTATAATTTACCTAATATGTTTTATTCATAAGAATCAGTCCAGATAGACAAACCTGAACCCCTAATGCCTCTGGCCTCAGCTGAAAGTCAAACCTTACTGTACCATTACAGTCAAACTTTCCAACTCAATGTCATCACAGCTTTGTTTAACCTAGTTCTTGATGTCTTTTTGTCAGCAGAGTACAAAAGCAAATCCTTCCGATTTTTTTTTTTTATATTTTTTTTTTTTTTTTTTTTTTTTAAATTTTTTTTTTATTTTTATTTTTTTTTTTTTTTTTTTTTTTTTTTTTTTTTTTTTTTTTTTTTTTTTTTTTTTTTTTTTTTTTTTTTTTTTTAAGATGACAGCACCAACTCATCTCTACCACCCACCCATCATTTCTCTGCTGTGCCACAAAGTAGACAGCTTAACAGAAATTGTTGAGATAATAATTTTGGTAGATCAGTACCATGGCATCACTGTTTTTGAAGCCTTAAGATGAAAGTCTCTCTGATTTCAGAAGGCTAATTTCCCTTTAACATACTTTAAGCTTCCATAGGTGATGCTGATTTTCTGCTTTAATTCATTTATGTCCTGTATATCCAGTCTTTCTGCCTCTATCTCACCATATGTTCTGTACAATGTGTTCAGATCAACTGAGGGAGATCAGTTGTCACGTCATGTGTGCTGGGAGAGTTTTCCTTGGATGTCGGCCCTGACGAGCTCTGTAGAATTTATAATCTGAGTGAGGCTTGTTAAATCCTCTCTGGAGCTCCAGTGCTCTGGGATAACACGAATGGAACCATCCCAGCTCTTGTAGGGAAGATTTCTGGAGCCACTCCACCTTCAATTCAATCATCTATGGGTTCCTTATGTTTAAGAAAACATATAAACTATGAAGGCACAAGAGGGAATTAGACCGCGGACATGGCTGTGTGTGTTGCAGTTTTGTTTATTGGGAGTTGAAGTGAAGTGAGCAGGAGAAGGGGAGAGTTTGTGAAAGTGCAGCATGTGTTTAAGCGCAGTTTTCTCGTAGCTTAACATTCCAAATTCATGGTTCACTGACATGGTTTGCTCATTGGGCTGTTCTGTCCCTGTGCCAGCAGCAGACAGAAAGCTGCAAACACAGCTCTGCATATCTTTTTGTGTGGACAGCTAATGGATTTAACACTTGCCGCCTGTCTGCGGAGATTTAAAAGCACCTGGAATTGTCATGAAGTGGATTTTCATTATGTTTCTCCTTTAACAGTCCACCAAAGATCTGCAGAGCGTCCTGGTCTTTCTGCTTTGGTGCATTTTATTTGACTTTTTGGATTAAAACAGTCAAGAACACTTCAGCGCAGCCTTCACATGAGGGGACCATCAACCTGCTCTGTCATCGTCTAGAGTGGTGCTTTTCCACTGATCAGTGGTGTCATTTGGCAACCTTGCAATGCAGCTGGATCCTCCTGATAAAATGTCTGTAATCAGACAGATACATCTTACCAATTCATGAGTGTGCTTGGCCAAACCAGAGTAACCTGACAAGCCAGATGGACAGCTCAATATATCTGTCACAGAAATATTTCACTAGTCCATCTGGGTAGGAGCCCTTTTAATTTGTTTTCAGGGGCAGAAGGTTTAAAAAAACACAAGCTTTTGATTGGACAATAGTTTGGCTCATCACATTCATCACAGACCAATCCACATCAAGCAGGGTTGTGTCCTATAATGTAGCAGACGTAGCAGCTAATGTAGCTAACTGTTGTTAGCTAATGGCTAACAACAGTTAAAAACAGTTCGTGGGCGTTAGCCATAGCGGCTAACTTAGCGGCTAACAGCTAACAACAGCTAATGACCGTTAGCCGCTATCTTAGCTGCTAACAGCTAACAGCCTTATACTATCCTCTTACACTAAATTGTACCACACAGATGATTCATTTAACACTTATATGGTTCATGACGAGGTACATGAACCTCGTCAAAGACAATCACTACAAGTAAACTGAGGAGGGCAGATTTCGCCAAGTTTAACTGAGTAGCCATAAGGAGAATAGGCTAATTGGCATGTCCGTTCTCAACTTCCGGTTCTCAACTTCCAGCTGTCGTCACGTCCGCATTCTGCAGCTCCCGCCTCTCTTCCCTGATTGGGCTGTAAAGAATTCAGCCGAGTGAATTTGTTGGACAACGGAGGCTGGCAAGACGGACCTGCAGGATTTCAGAATCAGGCAGGTCTGTCTGCTCTGTAAGGCTACAACTAGAGTCCTTAGGGGCTGGAAGAGGTGGGAGCTACGAGCAAGACAACAGCTGTAAGTGACTGCTCATGCAGTGGCTAGCATAGACGCTAACAGCTTCAGTCGCAGTTTCATCGCATCTTGACATTCCTTAATTTCTGTTAAATGAAAACAAGTAGCGACACTGAAAGCATTTTTCACGTTTTGGTGAGAGTTTGTTTTACGAAGTGACTCCAGCTCAGTACTTTACACCTACTACAGTATCTGATTGGTCTGTAATGAATGTGATTGATATGAGATATACTTTTGAAAAAACACTTTCTATGGATTGTTCTCCCGATCCATTCCACCATTATTTATGATGTCATAGGCTGGAGGCGGGGATACACCCTGAGCTGATCACCAGCCAATTGCAGGGCCATATATAGAGACAGACAATCCTTCACAGTCATACTCACACCTAAGGGCAATTTGTAGTCCCCAATCAACTTATTGTTTTTGATATGTTTTTGGTCTGTGGGAGGAAACCAGAGCGCCCAGAGAGGGCCCACGCATGCAGGGGAGAACACGCATACTCCACACAGAAAGGCCCTGACTGACCTGGGGAATGAACCAGCAACCTGTTTGCTGTGCCATCATGCCGCCTCTGTTACCCAAATGGACTAGTGAAATATATTGAACCATCCAAGTGGTGAGTCAGGTTCGTCATTTGGTACAGTAAACCAAATCTTGCTCATGTTTCCAACTCAATTGTACCCAGTCTTGGTAGGCGGGGATGTAAACTTTTTGCCGGTGATCAACAAGAGGCAGCAAGGGAGCCACATCAGCCCCTCCACAGCTTCCAATCTTTGCCCCCTTGTTCAAAACTACCACACCGTCAGCCATCCATCCATTATCTAAACCACTTATCCCTATCAGGGTCTTGGGGTTTGAGCCTATCCCAGTTGACACCGGTCCAGCGGCGCGGGGTACGCCCCGGACCAGTTGCCAGCTGATTCCTGGAGCAAATTCAAAACATTTCATTTGGAATCACCACGTAATCTAACAAGCATGTTTTTGGTCCGTGGAAGCCGTAGTGCCAGAAGAAAATATGCACAAGGAGAGTGTACAAACTCCACATAGAAAGACCCAGACCAACTCAGGGTTAAAAACCAGCAACCTTCATGCTCTGAGGCGTGCACAGGACCTGCTGTAACACCATGCCACCCCGACATGCTGCCGTTCACAATTTTTTTGAAAGCTCCACCAAGCAGGTCATGTTTTGCTGGCATTTGTTTTTTTGTTTGTTTGTTTGTTAACAAGATTAAGCAAAATCTGTTGGGCATATTTTGTTGAAATATTCAGGAGATGTCGGTAATGGCTCATCTTAAAAATGGTTGGATAACTTCCATTACCAAACAATCTTTTTTGCTTGATTTCTGTCTACATAATAATGATGATTCTTAGTGCTAGGTGTTGGGTTTTTAAGGGTCAAAGATTCATATAATGATGGTAACTTTATCGCGTAACTACTGCAAATAAAGTAAATGTACAAAATTATGAGAGCTACCTTGTTGAAGATTTGCGCTCTCCAAGTGCTTTCCAGAAAAGCAACAACACATTACAAAACAATACAACTTCATTAATATAGTGCTTTTAAACAGCCTAGTGAGCCAAAGTGCTGTACAGGTATATGTGTAAGAGAATTTAAAATAAATTAAACACATAGAATAGATCAAAAGTAAATGAAATTACGTAGAATGGATTTATTAAAGAAATAAAATAAGAAGATAAGTAGACACACAATGACAAAATCTCAAAGGCCAAAGAAAACAGGCGTTTTTTTTTTTTAATGCATTTTTGGGCATTTTTTTGCCTTTATTATGGAAGAGAGACAGTGAATAAGCCTGTGAAAGGGGTGAGAGAGAGTCGTGGAAGACACTCTGCAAACTGATCACAGCCTGGAATCGAACCCGAACTGGCAGAAGCAAGTACATGGGATGTGCATGGTTGCCAGCCACCCCACCAAACCAGCACCCAGGGGTGTAAAATTGGGTAGGGACGCTAGGAACATGTCCCTATCAATATTATGCCATGCCGGCATGGTCCCTAACATGAATCACAAGCATAGTATATAAAGTTAAAACTAAAAAAAATGCTTACATTTAATGCCAAAGAGATACTTAAAGAGTTTTTTTTTATTATTATCCATGTATTATTTGTGTATTGAAAGGCAGCAACCATTTAAGACCAACAATAAAAGTTTGTGGGAAAAAAATACAACAAAACCTCGAATTGATAACATGACTTTATACATTCATGTGGTTGGAGAATACACTTTCTGGTTCTATATTTATCAGACTATAACCATACCATCAAAATTTCTGATTGATCTCAAACCGTCCCACTGTTCATGAGTCATACATCAATATATTTCTGTCAAGGAATAGACAGTACAGATTTAGAGTAGTTTTTTCATAAAATGATAGTTTGCATGTTTGTTTGATTAGCTCTCCATGGCGTTAAAAAACAGTCGTAAATGCAAAACACATCAATTTTCAGGGGTGCCATCTTGGTGTGCTCTTATGTCCCCACCAATGTCAAAATCAAACCTACGCCCTTGCTAGCACCCCACAGGCAGTTTTTAAGGAGGGATTTATAATCAGGCAAAGACAAAGCCTGCCTAATGTGCACTGGCAAATTGTTAGAAGAGAACCAAAATACTTGTGAGTGTGAAAACTCTGGCCCCCATGCCACCCAATATCAGTCGGTTCAAAATCCACCCGCTATGTTTTTGTTTTCATTCAGGGCCTTTTGACGCAGATTTAGAGGTAATTTCACGATGTTACTATATCCAGTATCACAAAGACTCCCCTGAGGGTAAGTGAATTGTCATTCGACCTGCTTCCATAACCATACGCAGGACAGCGAGTCAGAAAAGTACACCTCAAAGAGCCATCTGAGAAGCTGCATTTATTTGCCTTGGGTAGCGTTTTTCAGGTTGCGGCTTGTTCCTGACCTTTAATTCCTCCTTGTTTAGACCTCTACCCTGCGTTCTTGCCTCTGTTCTCCAGCCTTCTCCTTGTCTGACCTGTTTGCCTGTTAGCGCTGTCTCCTCTGAGCTGACCCTTGCCTCTTTTTTATCCCTTTGAATATTCCTCAAATGAAAGCCTGCTGCCTGTCTGCACTTCCAGCATGCGTCGAGTTTGTCTGTTCACCCCCCGGGGATGGTCAAATTAAATGAAAAGAGGCATTACTATATCAGCTGTGTATCTTCCTCCCACTCATAAAATCAGATAATAAGAAAGCTGTCAGGATGCGGCTCCTTTTCTCTGAGATCCTAATTACTGCGATGATAGAGCGCCCTGTGGAAGGACGGGATGCTGCTGTTTGATGGCGCCTCTAACTCCTCACCATGATTTCCCCGAGGAACGCTCTGATTAGGTAAGATGTAGTAACAGCCCGCCTGTTAAACAGATGTCCACCAATATTACGCTAATGAACTTGGCGGCTGAATGCTCGGGGCGTGCCTCCGCTGTCACTCGGACGGGCACGTCTTGTCTCGGCCGCTGCCTTTGAAAGTGACACTCGCAGCGAGATCGTTGACCTCGGCCGGTTGACCCTTCGCCATAAAAGAAACGCAATAAAGGCGAGATCACTGCTCCGATACCTTCAGGCCTAATGGAGGCATTTAAGGAGGAATTTCAGATGAGCTGGAATTCCCCGGTGACAGCCCTGCGTTATTGTTCGCTGCCACTTGTGCGGAAGAGTCTCACTTTGTGAAATTATCCTTCGTCTTTTTCATTCCCTTATAATTGAAGTGGTGTATTTTATCTTGTTTCCCTGCCAGTTGTGACCATGTTTCAAGGACGAGAGGATGCAATTAAAATGATGGAGCTGAAAAATACTCTTAAATCAGACTCAGCCTCCAGTCATGGTTTACTATCTGCACTAACATAAACAGAAAACATTTCACACGGCAGATTTTACCGTCTCCAAAGACATTTTCTGGTTCGTTAGTTTTTAAATGCTCTTTGGTGGCGTTTCAAGATCTTTAAAGGTCAGAGATCACCTTTACATTTCCCTCCTTTGGTGTAAGTATTCGACAGATTATCTGCTGAGCCTCAATTTCGGCCACTTAACCTCTCAACTCCAATTAAACTTGGCCTGTCTTGAGGTTAAGCCACTTATTCCTCTGCTGGTGAGAGACTTCACTGTTGATATATAAGACTGGCTCAGGCACATAATCAGAAGTACAACGGATTGGGAATATCTACAGGCTTTCTTTTCCACTTTGGACCTGAGCTGAGTCATTGTGATTCCCTGACTATGAATGATTATCAGCTTAGGGCAAACAGAAACATCTGAGGGCCGTATGGTCCCACCAATAAAGTATATTGTGCTGGTTCAGATTTTACCTTGCATTCAAAAAAGTGCAATTACTTCAATTTAATTGTGTTTTTCTTAACCCTCGTTTGACCCTTGGACATTTTTGTCCATTTCCAAAATCCAAAACCCCCTCACAGACAACCCCCCTCCTCACCAGAGTTGATTTTTGGTGAAGGAGTGTCATTGTGGGTAAAATTTCCAAAGCCCAACTTTCAGTGTGAAAATCCATTATTTGACTACGTAATGCATTTTTAACCTATCCAAGACCCTTCGTGGACAAAAATGCCCTATTCTAGAAAGTGGTTAAAAAAAAGGTCACAGGGGCATGATTTTTGGCAAGCGAGGGTAATTTGGGGTTAAATTTGAGGATGCCAAGTTTCAGCAAGAAAATCTATCATTTGACTGTGTAATGCACTTTTCGCCCATCCATGACCCTTCGTGGACACTATTTTTAGACACTATCTAAAAAATTGACATTTTTGTCCACCTGAGGGGTCATGGACGGGAGAAAAGTGCATTACACCTTTAAATGATGGATTTTCACACTGAAGCTTGGCATCCTCAAATTTAACCCCAAATTACCCCTGCTTGCAAAATGTCCACTTGAAGGGACATGGATGGGATAAATTAGACTCATAGTTTAGATGCAATAGGTCTAGACTGCCGGGGGGGTGGATCTGGCACAATGGGTTCTATCACTCTCTCTCTCTCTCTCTCCGTATCTGCTTTTGCCCCTTTTGTTTGCTCCTGTACTCGTCTCTGGCTCTTGTCTTGTAGGTGGCCTGGGATCCTTGGTGGAGACTGCGTGCTGCTGTGGAGCCACGAAGCCTCAAAACTACAATTATAAACATGACACATACTTGGCCATTTTATTAGGAACACTCCATTCCCATTATCATTATAGCTGATCATGTAGATATTAGCATGATCTCCATATCCATGATCGATACATCTACAGTATCTACTTTTTAATTACCACATAGGCATGAGGTCCCTCTTGAAAAAGGGATGTCACATCTCAAGAGGCCTTTAACACATTTATACTTAACGGAGACAAATATGGTTGGGATGCACTTGTGGCCTGGGCATCCATGAGTTCGTCACTACCATAAATTCTTATTTTCAGTAAGAATATCATTGGTTATACTTCTACAAAATGATCACCACTATTATTCAGACATGAGGACCCTCCTGAAAATGAGATGTAGCATCTCAAGAGGCTAACCTCTAATAAATCAGACGACAGGTCTGTGGTTCATGGATCTGTCCCTAACTTTAGTTCTTACTTTAGTCCACTTGTCTCCTCTTACCTCCCTTCCTTCACCCTCACTCCCAACACAGCATCGTGTGGATTTGATGTTCATCATGAGACTGGGTTCCACATTCAAGATTTCCTGCTGCTTAACAGAAGGTTTTCTCTTGCTGCCATGATGGAGGGATTCATGATTGGCTATATGGATTCATTTTGGGTGTTGGATGTATACATTTGTATATATATGTATATGTGTATTTTATATGTATATATGTATCTATGCATATATGTGTATCCATAAAATGAAGAGCTTTATGTTCTATTGTAAAGTGTCTTGGGATAACACTTGTTATGAATTGGCGCTATACAAATAAAGATTGATTGATTGATTGATAAAACTGCATTACATGGTCAAGTGATAGATTTGCATGCTGAAACTTAGTATCCTCAAATTTAACCCCAAATTACCCCCGCTTGCCAAAAATCATGCCCCTGTGACCTTATACTGGACACTTTCCAGAAATGGACAAAAATGTCCACTTGAAGAGTAATGCGTGTAACTTTTTTGAAGGTTCACTCAACAGAAATTTCTGATGTCATTGCTTATGCTGTCATTTGAAGGGTTACAGATGGTAAAAGATTAAAATTTTGATCAGAACTTAAGTAGATGAGAGATTTTTAAAGTAAAGTGGAAAAAACTGCAATATATGACTTTTAAGGGCCTTTTAGAAGGGACGGAAATGCCCCTTTTCAGAAATGAGGCACTACACAGTAGCTGTAATGATAAAAAAAAATGAGGCAGCTCTGACCCAGCAGAAAAATTACAAATCCACAAAAAATAATGCTGTGACTAATCATTTGCATTTCATATATTGAACATACAGGCACCTAAAACATTAAAATTGGCACTTGAACAGTTCAAATTGGCATCTTAAGGGTTCAAATTGGGAAAATAGTTGGATATTTGGTAGCTATGACCAGAACCGAAGTGGATCAAAGATTTATGAAGACCCTACTTCAAAAAAATATGAACATATATTTTAAGGCACTCATCCATTTTTGGGCAGCATGGTGGTGCAGCAGGTAGTGCAGTCCCGGTTCGATTCCCAGGTCGGTCAGGGCCTTTCTGTGTGAAATTTGCATGTTCTGTTCCCGTGCATCCGTAGGTTCCCTTCGGGCACTCCGGCTTCCTCCCACCGACCAATAACATGCTCATTAGGTCAATTGGTGACTCTAAATTGCCCTTAGGTATGAGTGTGAGCATGAATATTTGTCTGTCTCTCTATGTGGCCCTGCGGTTGACTGGCGACCGGTTCAGTGTGTATCTCGCCTCTTGCCCAAAGGCAGCTGGAAAGGGGCACTCCAGAAGGGATAAAGGGGTGTAGAAAATGAATGAATGAATCATCCATTTCTGTCACCACCCTCAGGTCACTTTTAGAGCTACCATGTTCATTACAAACCAAACAAACAGGATGGTGTTTAATCTCACACAAACTCTGATGTGGTCCAAATAACCAAACCCTGAAAACAGGGGGTCTTGGTTGGAATCCAAGCTAACCAAAGTTTAGTTCAGCAGTGAGTGTGTGAGCCATCCAAACCAAACAAGGACCAAACAAAACAAGAGAAGGAAAAATCAGTGAGCTGTTGGTTTAATTTGGCATATAGATATATAGTGTTCATATACTGTACATTTGGTGTCATAAATTTGACTGAGTTGTCAGACATTTAGAAGCTCCATACCTATGCTTGGGGAAATTTTCCAGACCAGGACACAGTTGTTTTTGTTTGCTCTTGTACTTGTAGGTCACCTGTCACCCTTTGTGTAGACTGCCGGCTGTCTGATGGAACTTATGGAGCTTCAATAACTACAATTACAATTATTAGCCCAATTCCATTATCATTACAGTTCATGATACTAATGTTAAAGAGATCAGCAATATTAAATATATGGCAGTTACTGCTAACAGCACACATATATTACTATAACTGTGACAATCATGGAGGACCAGCTTCTGTGGACCTGCTCCACTCCATGAGCTCTATCCTGCATCAACCATCAACAGAAATCATTTAACATAAATTGATGCTTTTAGATCAGTTGAACCTAATCTAATGGGGGGTGCTGGTTTGGCGGAGTGGTTAGCAACTAGGCACGTCCCATGTACATACTTCTGCTAGCCCGGGTACGAATCCGGCCAGTTTGCAGAGTGTCTTCCCTACTCTCTCACCCCCTTTCACAAGAATATCCACTGTCTCCATCCTATCAATAAAGGCACAAAATGCCTCCCCCCAAAAAAACCCTAATCCAATGGCAGTTCAACCAGATGCTGCTATACTAATCAACATCAGTCCTCTCCAGATTACATTCATTCTAGAAATTAATGTTAACTTTAGCTTGACCTCTCTATCCGTGTTTTATTGATTATACATCCATATTAACTATCTACAACCACATTTACCCAAATCTCAGTGGCCTTACCTTTAATAAATTTATATCCAACAAAGACAAATACAGAGCTATACAAATAAAGATTGATCGATTGACTCTGTGTTCAACAGAGACAAATGCTATGAGGACAGATTTATGACCGGGGTATCCATGGGTTTGTCACTATCAGAAATGTTTATTTTTAGTCCTTTTGTCTCTTCCTGAACGGATACATCTCTGGATGAATGGATGTGATTGTGCTAATAAATATATATGTATGCATATGTATTTGTAAATATGCATAAATGTTTCTATAAATGAAGATATATGTTTCTTTGTGTGAAGATAAAGGCTTTAGAAATACAAGAAGTCAATGAATTCAAATTCTTGGGAGTCATTTTAGATCCACGGCTCAGGTTTGATAAACATGTGAAGAAAATACCTAAATCAGTAAAAAGCAATCTAAACTGTTTTAAATTAATAAGGCAATACATACCAATTCAGGCAGCTCAGATATTTATGCACTCTATGATCTTTTCTCATTTCTCATACTGTAAGACAGTTTGGGCTCAGGGTTCACCTTCAGCAATCAAAAGTCTGTCATCCTTGTATAATAAAACCCTTAAAGCCGGGGTTGGCGATCTGATTTGCATACACTTTTTGTAATACTGGTTAAAATGGTCTTAATGACCCGATGGTTATCAACTCATAATGTGTTCTTAAAACAGAGCGAAAAATATCCGCTATCTACAGCTGGAGTAAAACAGGGAAAACACCAACCAATAATCATGCCGGGACACCTGTTTTTACACCAATCAAATCCCGTCGGCATTCTGCCCACCTGCTGCGCGTGCATTTTCCTGGCGTGCACAGACAGTGCGTGTATCATGTAGCGTGTAGCGTGTAGGGAACAGACTCGGCTGGAGAATGCTTACCTTTCAAGTTTTGTCTTTGAAAATAAGGGAAGTCCGCTGTGAGCTGTCCCACAACCCCAACCAAGCTCCAGTATCCCTCACATTTTAAGACAGATGTACAAGAAATCTAAAATAAACTCTTTATTTTTCTAAGTTTGTTCTGCTGCTCTAATCTCGCGAGAACTGCCATCCATACTACTGCAGGTGGCAGTTCTCGCGAGACTTCTTCTTCTTCGGTGGTTGGCATCCATCATTTTGGAGCATTACCGCCCCATTCAGGCTAGAGACAGAGCTCAGTTTGGAGAGGCAGAGGAATGTTTTTATTATTATATCGTCATACAGGAGACTTACAGGAGAATACTGATACAGGAGGACGGGAGAAAAGAGGAGAAAATACGGAAAATACGGTACTTTAACGGCCAAAACGGGAGACTTGACAGCTATGTTGAGAATGTCAGAGGAACTACCTATACCCCGATCAACATCGGCTGTGAGTACTAACTGACTTTACATGTTTGTTTGGTGTTTTCTTCGTGCTGACTGAGACATGACTTGGTGTAGTGTGAAACAAACACGTTGTGCTGAGGGTTTGGAGTTGAATCAGTCTTCTGGATATAGCGGCTGTGCGCGTGCATGTGAGAGGGGGGTGGGGCTTAGGCAGAGCCCTGAGGAGATGCTACTTTCAAATTCACGCTAGTTTTACAAAATCGCCAACCCCAGCTTTAAAGTAGACAAAAAAAAACATCCGTTGGCACCACTCCCACATTTTGAAAAAATACAGTTTATTGAGCTTTGAAAGCTTAATGCAGTTTTCTTTCCTTAAACTAGTTTTTAAATGTATTAATAATCTCACCCCTGAACCCTTATCCAATTTTTTTCAAAGACAGAACAGCAGCAGAGTAACAAGAAGCAAGGCGAATGGAAACTGTAGCATAAAAAAATGTAAGTCAACATTTGGACAGTCAGCTTTCTCTTTTAAAGGCTCTAAACTCTGGAATTCATTACTAACCAAAATCAAATTAACCACAGATTTAAAACCCTTCTCTACAAAGGTCAAGTGCTGGCTAAAAGCAAACCAGAGCTGTAATTATTCATAGTTTGCCATATTTTTTTTACTTATTTTGAACTGGTTTGTGTAATTACTTGTTTTTATGTGAACATGTATTTTATTGTCGTCTTGCAAACTTTTTTGTTTTGTTATCCTGTTAAATAATGTACATTTTCTGACTTAAGTTTAAAGGCCCAACTAGGGACAGAGTTGGAAATTAGCATTTGCTATAAACTCTCTGTGCAGCACATCAGATTCATGCTCAGTGATGGAACTATGTTAAACTGCATCGTCCCTATCAAATAAATCAATTCAATTCAATTCAAATGGAAGAGCCTGCTCTGTTGTAAAGTGCCTTGAGATTAAACTTGCTATGAATTGGCACTAAACAAAGACTTGAATTGAATTTAAATTGAAGACCCCATTCTGGACAGAAAACTGTGGTCTAATGTGCTTAAAATTGCAAACTTTTAAGAAAAGAGGCTTACAGGGTCAGAAAAAGGACAGATTAGTCCAGCAATATTTTATATTTGGTCTTTGCCAGAATATTTTGTCTCCACAAGTATGTGATACCTCGAGGAGCAGGCTGTTGGCCCCAGGTCCATCTGAAGGGTGTGAAATGTGTGTATATTAAATCAGACCACACCCTTAAATCTTCTCATTTGTGAAGTATGATTTCTTCTTTTATCTGGAGGATTAAATCTCTTAATGTTGACTTGGCACAAAGACGGACATTTCATCACACGGTGAAAAAGGAGTAAAGCTTCAATAGTTCATGTGAAGACAAATAGATTGTGACACCAGAATCCAGATGAAATAACGATAAGGCTGATGTGAGCACTGGCTTCAGTGAACTTTTGCTTGACTGAAAAACATCAGTAAGAATAAATCTTCACAGGCAGCCGAGCAGCAGCGAGGAGGTGAAGGAGAGAGAGACACTGGATCACACACAAGAAGAGCAGAAAGAGGGGCTCCAGTTCATCGTCTGAAAGTGAGAAAAATGCCAAAATTCCTTCCATCCCTCAGGTCATTTTGGGGTTTGGGTCCAGTGCAGCTTCTGCATTTCTCTCTCGTTCTGGCCAAATATCTATGTAGGCTCCACTTACATGCAAGCTTTTTTGGTTTGGAAGCTGGCGCGCACATCATTCATCACAATATGAGTAACAGACACATTCTCAGAGTGAGTGACTTAAATAACCTATACAGTAAAAGCACTTAATGGATGTGAGAAGACGTTCAGCTGAGCAGTAAATTAAAGCTACAGAGGCTTTTATTACAATGAGAGAGGAAGCTATTATGCACGTCCGCATGTCTAAAAATAAAAGGCCAACTGGACTTAAAGAGTCTTGGTCTGCTCCCATCATACCTTCTGACCTCATCAGTCAGAGGAGATTTTTTTTATAATCTTTGGATCCAAGATCTACTCTTGCTCTCTGTTTCTAAGGTCAGAACTAAGCAGGAAAAAAGGCATTTACATTTGCTGCTCAGTTTGCTTCAAATGAGCTGCGAAAAGAGCCGAAACTCAACAAGCTGGATTCACTGGACACTTTTCAGAGGATGTTATGATGAGAATGATTTGGAGGCAGATGTTTTGACTAATGGTTCTTTATCATAGTCCATTTTTTCAATTAATTGTTGCATGTTGTATTTGTATTAAATGCTGTTGTTATTGAAAGAAACTTTGTTAACTGTGCTGCTGCCCACCTTGGCCAGAACAGTCTTTAATAGAAATGTTTGATGTCATAGAACTTTCCTGGGAAAGTTAATGTTAAATAAGAAATAAAAAAAAGTATCCTGGTTTTGTAGCAGCGGTAAACAAATGTGTACTGTATACATATAACCCCACCCCCAATTTAAAATCCTTCATGTAGCTGTAATGATAAAAATGTTTTTATTTGTCTTGAAGATGTGAATAGTTCGTTGTAGCTGCTCATTCAAAACCTGAAGATTTACTCTAGATTAAACATTGAGTTCTCAAAAAACTCCACCAAGACACTTCAAACTTTGTAACATGACCTCTCACACTGTTATAGCCCTTTTCTATTAGCCCTACTCTACTCTACTCAACTCTACCCGGCTCTACTCTACTCGCCTTGTGCTGCTCTTCCATTAGCCCATTAGTAAACAGCTGAGCGGCACTGCAGTGACGTCATTATGAGCGCAACACAACAATCTGTAGCTTTTTGTCACAAACGGAGTAAAAAGGAAAGCAGAAGAAGGCTGCAGGTGGTAAGAAGAAATACCTTTTGAGAAGCACAGGAGAGTTTTGGAAGCTATACAACAGAATGAAGCCGAGGACGAGAGCAATCGAGCTGCAAAGAAAAGATGTATGAGGGTAAGCTAATGGTAGCTACCGCTAGCATGGTAGGTCGTCGTGCTCATGACTCATCGATGATGATATTGTCTGACCAATCAGCAGCCGGTAGTTGGTGACGTCATCTTTTAGTATCAACTCAACTCGCTTGGAACCAGAGTGGAATAGGTACTAAAACTAGCTTGGTTAAGGAGGTACCAGGCTAGTGGAAACACGCTGCAAATCGAGTAGGACCAAGGCGGGCTAGTGGAAAAGGGCCATTTGAGTCTGCATCTAGATTTTGATCATCGCTGAAATCATGAAATTTCTTCCTTGTGTCATGGGTAGCATTCCCTGACGATGCCATGGAAATCTGTGGATAACTTCAACCGTAGATTGTTGTCTTTGCTAAGATCACCACCAAATCTAAGCAGTTCATCCTTGTTTCATGGCCGACATTTCCTGACAATTTTACTAAAGTCTGCTCATAACTTTTCAAACTAGAAAAGCACTCCAAGAGCACAGAGCTCCGCCAAGCAGCTTGGTTACAGCAGAAGCATTTCCACTCCGATATGACGGCTGAGTCTCCGCTCATCTCTGTCAATGTGGAGAACTCCTCTAGCGGCATTGCAAGGGAAGCGGGAAATGTAGTGACATAGGCCTGAAAAACATTGTTGTCAGTTTTTATGTGAACTGCAATTCCCTAAATAAAGGGGTATGAGAATTTACCACAATACACCGTGCCCACTAACAAGAAGGCAGGGTGTAATTATAATCATAAGTAATTATTAATCATGATTTGAATTGTTGATTGTATTTTAAAATTTGTCTTTTGTTAGCTTTCGCATCTGCCTCCACACAGCATCCAGCAAGCGACTCCGGCTGATGACGTAGCGGGAATCCAGTTGGGTCTTGTTTTCACCCCTTACCCTTGGCCCCCAAAACAGAGGGCTATCTATCAATCTCTCGATCTATCTAAAACAACAATGCCCTTATAGGCTAGCAGCTTGACAAGCTAGCTGTGTAGCCCAGAGACTGGTCTGCATGCTAAGCTAACCACATTGTCTGACCTGTCTGAGAGAAGCTGCTTGCAGTGATTCTCCAAAACACATCATCTGACTCACCTCTGTCTTATTCTGGAGGTAATGTGATTCAGAAGTAACAGAGGGACTTTAGTGTGTGTCATGGGGTTTATTTGTTTAAGCTGCATAACAAGAATTCCATCAATACTTTCCAACAGTGTTCATGCAGTTTCTTTATCTCTACCTGAACCACATGGAGCCTTGTGCTTCTCATACATGACTGGAATGTCTTAGTAAGCAATTTCGCTCTCTGTTCTCATCACATAGGCTTTTTATTGAGAGAGCTCTGCTGTAGAAATGGTCCAGCAGCTTCTATATTTTTAATTCTATCACAGGCTTGTTTGTTTAAATCCTTAATATCACAGGTGTCACTAATTCACAGTTTGCTGTATAATGATGAGGGTGTTGACTCTGTGTTTGCATAACACCTTGTTGCTTTGACAAAATATTAAACTGCTGAAGTGGCGGTGGTTACAGAAGAAGAGCAGAGGTGGTTGTTGTGGTTTTTGTGGTAGTATTGCTACAAAGTCATGTGGCTTCAACTTGCTGTAGGTGCATCTTTTGTAAGGTCACAGGGATTGACAATAAATACATGATAAATGAAAAAGATTGAGAAAAAAGAGATCAATAAAAATTGTAAATTGATGTATGAGTATGTACAAATATATTTATATTTTTATTTGTATGTTTGCATATTCATGTTTCTATAAATAAGCCTGCTGTAAAGTGCCTTCAGACAACACTTATCAGTTGACATTATACAAATAAAAAGTTCTCCTTGAGTCAGACTGTACCTCTATGAAAATACATTTGTAAACATCTTAGTGTTCCTGGCATGCTGTGTTCACAAGCAGGGGATGAAATTACAATCCCAACTCCAATGAAGTTGGAGAGAGGTACTGCATATTTTGAATATTTCTTGTCTTGTAGTCTATACAGATAAATATAGATTGTGGAGGATTTTCAAATTGTATTCTGATTTTTATTTACGTTTTACACCAAGTCCTGAGTGAATTGGAAATTGGGCTATGTCGTCAAGTGAGCTTGATGCTTGGGAGAGAGATGACTCAAGTTTGAGGCAAATCCCTCACCACATTGTTAAGATATTCTGTATACAAGCAAAGAATGACTGTGAGATTTGATGACTTTGGCCTTTGGCTCATGGCCTTCAGATCCAAGTAGTTCATCCATACATCAGTTAGAGTGAACATGAAAGTTCAAGGAAATTATTCACATTGTAATTGAGGAATTGAACCCTAAAAAAGTGTCTGGTTGGACCAATAGAAAATGCCAAAAAACTACTAGCGTTATAGGCCTACTTTATTAAAAAGCAGTTGACAACATGTCTGTTTCTTCAGCCTGTTAACAGATTATTTCTGTCTGAACAGCTGCAGCAGGCCCTCAGAGTGCACTGATTTTCCATGAGCCACCATCCCCATCCTCATTTAAACTACGTTGTTCACCTCAAGGTTTTCATTTTGTTAAACTTTACTTTGTCTTAAATTAGTTGCACATGGGGGCTGTTGGGATGCTAATAACCCTGGAAAACCAATAGAGCTAGTCAAATATGGTTAATTAAACTGCAGACGGTCTTTTTTTTTTTCCTCTGGTGTCCATTTGCAGATGTGATGTCTTTTACACTCATTAGCGTCACTTTTTAGACTTTCCAATAACAGTATTTTCTGCTTTTCCTTTTCACTTGTGACACTGACAGCCTCAACTCAGAGAAGCTTCTGCTCTTCTTACTGAATTACCTATTTCTTGTTCTAAGTTAAACAGTGAATATGTAAATGGAAATTGCTTTTAGCTGCTGCATTTATAAACTAATTGTCTTTTATATGCTTAGACTGGACCAATATGCATATTTAATGACAACACGTGGGGGCTGGTGTCATAATTCTGCTTCAAAATGTGTGCCTCTTTTTATGACAGATAGATAAATAAGGGCCATGTGTGAAC
Source organism: Scarus forsteni (assembly GCA_036419115.1). NCBI lineage: Eukaryota > Metazoa > Chordata > Actinopteri > Labriformes > Labridae > Scarus > Scarus forsteni. The sequence goes on from JAZDUH010000135.1 coordinate 1,860,903, forward strand.
AATCAAACACCTCTAAAACATGACGCATTTAGCATCCTACATAACATCCGTATGTCAAAGCCACAGTCTCAGCCTGTCACTCTGCAGCCTCCACCTAATCAGCCCAACTCCATTTACCTGCGCTCTCGAAAACACCTGAACCTCATCCTCTGCAATCAACCCTGCCTACTTAAACCCCAGCTCCAGCAGTTGTCAGATCGTCTTCACTCTCATGCCTAGCAATCCAGACCTTCAAACCGGACTGATCACCCGTTGCCAACCTGCTTTGTTCCTGCACACTAAAAACAGTTGGCTTAAAAATAACCCAATTTGGGCTGTTTTATAACTCAACCGCTGGGTCAGTATAGCACCAGCCCAGCAGTAGTTAATTGACCCAGCAAGATGGGTTGGTCCATTTTAACCCAACAGATCGTTAAATATTCTACCCAAATTCTGGGTCAAATTAACTGCAAACCTGGGTAAATTCAACCACACATATTTGTTAAATACTCTACCCAAATGCTGGGTCAAATTAATAAAAATTCTAGGTTGTTTCAACTACATATTTGTTATTTACTCTACCCAAATACTGGGTCTAACACGTGGGCAGTTAGGACCCAGAAGCAAGACATATTTTGCAGTTCACAATAACCAGCTTTATTGAACAGACACAGGAACAGTTGAGTAGAGAGCGGAGATCGAACCCGCGATACCTAGAACACGAGGCGTTAACGTAGTCCACTCAGCCACGCAGGAGCCACACACTCAATTTGCCACTCAGTCTATAAAGTGAAGCAGACTTGGACTCACTTTTTCTTTCAGAGCAGGAAACGGTTCAGATTGCCGGAGATCAGGCTGCCACCACTGATTCAGGCTCACAGATGGGTACTCGGCGCCTAGCGCTGTGTGTGTGGATTCGTGTTGGAGCACGTCTGTCGACATCATGAGGTGATGAAGAAGAAGAACAAACAGCCCAGGTGCCGAGTCAACCAACATATGTTGGGTTGATGGATTTTGACTCAGTGCCTGCGTTGTACAAAAATAACCCAAATACCATACAAATAACCCATAAAGGGTAAAACATTTCAGAACCTCGCGGTTGAGTAGATAAAATAACCCAGCTGTTCTGCCCTTCTCATCTGATCCTAGGCTTGACCACAAGGTACCGACCAGTTTCTGTCCTGTACTTACCTGCTCGCCTGATCCCTGGTTGCCGACCTTGTCTCCTGTTCCTGACGCCGAGTACCTGTCCGTGAGTCCTGATCTGTGGTGGCTGTCTGATCTTTGGCTAACAACCCCACTTCCTGCTTCTGATGAACGAGTGACTCAGAGTTGGCTTCTCCTTAAAGACCCTGAGCGGCTGTTGAAGTGTGTGGCTGATTGGATGGCGTTGTCTGCTTTAGATCCTGGGTTTGATCCCCACTCCTGACTCAACTACTCCTGAGCCTTTTAATAAAAACTACTTATCGTGAACTCTGCTTGCTGTCTCGCGTCTGGGTCCTTCCTGTCTTTGTGTCACCATAAGATAACACCTTTTCAGCTTGTTGAAGGCAAGTTTTGTTATGAAGGCTTTCTTTGGGACCCAAAAATTACATTCTGTTAATGGGATGGGAATCAAATTATAATAATTCCAGTTGAGAATAGTTACAGCTCCCTCAAGTAATCAATATCATTAGTGATTTTGCTTATTGATTTCCTTATCAAACCTTTGACTTTTTCTGCATGCTTTCCAAATTGAGGACATAATACTGTCATCACCGATAGTCACCATAAATGATAACAATGACGTCAAAAATCGTGGCAGAAAGGGCAAAAGTGTTCAAAACTGTCTTATTTTTGCAAAATTAATGCTTACTGCTATGGAAGTGGAAATACCAGCAAGTAACAGAACATTTTATCCATGCAGCACAGCACTGAACATCAGAACTATCATGTGTTTAACACTGTTGATACTGAAAAACTCTGAAGTCCAAAGCTTTGCAGAATTGGATCATATTGTTAAATTGCATTGGTACCCATGAAATCTTCTCAATTCCCATCCCTACATGCTGTGATGAAGAAAAGCTCAGGATTAGATCTAAATGCTGTTGTTTTCATGCACAAACACGGACTGAATTTCACGTGTTTAAATCGAAAAAGTGAGTAAGCTTTGCCAATATCTGCTACAAAACCAATTTAAATTCAGATCCAAGCTGTGTGATGGATCCATGCGATCCTATCTGCCTGCAAACAGCTATTCCATCAATAAACCCCCCTGTGTCTCCATGTTGGGCTTCACTGTGAGATAAATCTTTGGCTGATAACAGCCACAGGTGTGCACATGTAACATGACCCATCTAATAAGAATAAATGGTGGTTGGTTGTGGGGTGTGGATGTTCAAGTGCTGATGTAAGAGGATCCGAGTAGACATTGATAAATAACCATCTTTTGTTGCTCTTGTTTTCCAGTCTCCTGCTGATCAGCCTAACAACATTTCATGTTCCTCCGTGTTGTTGCCTGGCTACAGCCGTCCTCAGAATATGGCATATTTTTATCACGCTTGCTGCGTGTTCTGTTTTTATGCTCTGACATTATTTTCTGGAAGGCGACCAGCCAATTCTCGATAGCATGTGCAGCTCATTGTCTCCTCTTATTTGTCCTGCAGCGGTTTCGTTCCAGAGATATTTTTTCTCCTCTCTCCATTTCATTGTTTGTTAGTGGCGTCCCTCCAGAACGATTACACACCTGCAGCCCCGATAAGCGACACGGCCATTAGTGCGGGCTTCGCTGTCATCAGCGATAATGACGGCCATTTCCTCTGACTCCCACATTTGGAGATGATGATGAACTATTACGGCGGTCACATGTGACTCAGATGACGCATCCTCCCTCTGATTAATTCAGACATTTATTAATTAGCCATTTCACATAATTGATGCCAGGATATAAATGGCTACCTTTAGCGTCCCAGTGTGAAGCCTTGAGGTAGACCTCGTCAGATAAATCACAGGCCTCTAATTCAGTGCCACTTTAATGGATGGTAGCTTTGTGGAGCACGACAGCCTAAAGACAACAGCCTCCAGAGGCCCAGCAGTAGGCAGACAGCAGGGAGGGCTCGGGGCTGCACTCCAACTGATTACCTGAACCACAGGCGGACGACACGCTCCCTCTCTCTCTCTTTTCCCCTCTCTTTCATGTCTTCCCTCCCTCAAAAGCAGAGACCTGGCTGCACGTGGCGGGAAAAGAAGCCACTTAACAGATAATGACGCGCTGCCTCACCAGCCTGTGACACGAATAAGGCAAGTGGGCATGGAGAGGGGAGCATGCCCATCTGCCACGGCTTCATCTTTCCCCGATATGCCATGCGTATCCCCGGGAGACCAGCAGGGGGTTGTGGGAAGTGAGGAAGCCATTACCGACAGTAAACAGGCTGGCTGGCCCGAGCCTTCGTCATGCACGATTGTAACTGTGGAGATGCAATTAGAAATAAACAAAGCCGCCCTTTACACCTGGCATTAATGCTGCGTGTGCCTTGCATGCTAAGTGAGAGGAATGTGTTTACGTCTGGTATAAATAACCACTTTAGTATGCACATATAAATAGCATTTCTCATTTCCCTGCCAAAATGAATATGAATATTTTCTCCTGTCTTCTCTTAAATGTCAGTAAATATTTGGTGTCATCTTTTGAGCAGAAATAGTGTACTGTCGCGCTGTCTTGAATACATTTACATTTGCTGTGGGACAAAAACCAGACTGGATCCCTGACTTTATCCAGTTTGATTAATGGTGTGTTGATGAGGGTTGAACATGGTTAAACAAGCTGTCCAAGAGTCACAAGATGTCTTGAAGAATGGGCCCCAAATTGCCTTTTATACTCAACCTTTTGGGGAGTGTTGCTCTATATTTTTTTCCACTTTGAGGACACTTGATCCTACAGCCTGGTGGATTATAAGCTTTGATTATAGATGCGCTTACCAGCCAATTTCTAACATACACCTTGCTTATACAAGGTATGCACTGACATCATAGACTGACAGGTCAACTCACTGAGTGGCAGAAACAACGTTAAGGTCATAAATATGGTGGTGAGAGTTAGATTAATGTCTGATTTAAATTTAAAGATGTTGAAAATAAACTTTTGGGGCGATAAAGTTTCATTTAAAATGCAGCATTTAGTCACAATATGAAGTCATACGTTTTTAGCATCTGATTAACCGTTGTTATCTACCATTAACTTATAATGTGGCACACAACAAGGTCGAGTACTTTCATTTCATGAAAAATGGTCACAAAACTTGGCCAACCGGAGTCAAATAAATGTCATTATTTAATCAACTTGTGTAAATCTGCAGATTTTACTTTTTAAAGTTATTGTCAAATAAGCCATTGTATTTGGACTTCTCTGGATTTTATGTTGGGTAAGCATGAAAACATGTTTGTTTGCTCTCAATGCTTCATTGTTTAAAGGGATATGCCAATTTTTTGGGTGTGTGCCTTGTCTCACTCCCAAGTCCACAACAAGTTGATAGTCATCATTCTTTTCATTTCTTAAAATGATCACCACAACCATTTAGACATTGAGGACCCTCCTGAAAACGAGATGTAGCATCTTAAGAGGCTAACCTCTAATAAATCAGACAACAGGTCTATGGTTCATGGATCTGTCACTAACTTTAGTTCTTACTTTAGTCCACTTGTCTCCTCTTACCTCCCTTCCTTCGCCCACACACCCAACACAGCATCATGTGGATTTGCTGTTCATCATGAGACTGGGATCCACATTCAAGATTTCCTGCTGCTTAACAGAAGGTTTTTTCTTGAGCCATGATGGAGGGATTCATGATTGGCTATATGGATTCATGTTGGTGTTGGATGTATATATTTGTATATAAATATGAGTATGTGTATTTTATATATGTATCCATGCATATATGTGTATCCATATAATGAAGAGCATTTATGCTCTATTGTAAAGTGTCTTGAGATAACACTTGTTGTGAATTTGCACTACACAAATAAAGATTGATTCATTCATTCTTTTCACTGTATCTGCAGTAACAAGGAAGAAATGGGCAGAGTTTATCCACACTAATTAGCTTAGCTCAAACACTGGGAGTCAATTGATAGTGTTAGTCCACCTCTGCCTACAGTCATCCAATAAATGCTTCAGCAACTCTGCACGGTCTTGTTTACAGTGCTTCTTGTGACCATTTTTGTACTGCTAATATAATATATTTTTATACCAAGAGTAGCACTCTATGTAATTTTCTTGAAAAATACATACAAAACTAAACCGCAAGAAGCAAGCACAAGCCACAGCAGATGTGCTTGTAAGAAGGTCATCTAAACAAAGCACATCCGCACTAGTGTTTGATTTGTATGTATTGCTTTGAAAAGTACACAAAGTATTAATATATTTGGATATGAATTTAGTTTTCTATATTCTCTCAGTTTTACAACTTGTATTTTCACTTCTACACAGCAAAGATTCAACAAGGTGCTGGCAAACATATCTGAGAGATTACGGCCCATAATGACACGGTAGTATGCTGCAGATCCGTCTGCAGCACATCTGTGTTGCCAATCTCCAGCCTCACCACATGTCATTGGTGCTCCACTGGATGGTATGAATTCAGTTCATCCAACAATTGAGCAACCTTGTATTAGCAACCTTCCATTGTCTAATTTTGGTGAGCTCATGTGGACTGTAAGCTCAATGTTCTGTTTTTAGCAGACAAGAATAGCATCTGGTGTGTGTGTGTGTTTTGTTTTTTTTTTCTTTTGCTGTTGTAACTTATCTGTATCAATATTCAACCTGTTGGGCATTAAAAATGTTCTTCTGCATTCACTTTGGTTGCAACAAGTGGTTATTTGAGTGACTGCTGCCTACCTGGTATCTCAGATCTTTCTATTCTCTGACCTCTGTCATCAACAAGGTAGGGGTGGGCGTATCGATCTTAATATCGATAGTATCGATACCAAGCTGAGTATTGGTATTGGATCGATACTGGCGGGATGAGATCGATACTGCAGTTTCTCTTAGGTCGTCTTTACTTTACTTTCCTCGCTCCAACCGTCGCTTCTAAACGGCGCACCTCTCTCCCTCTATGTCAACATGTTACTGTTCCTGAACAAAAACCTATAAATCTGTTGTCAATATGGAAACAAAGCCAAAAGGGGCAACCCAAGAGAGGGCTTTGTGAGCAGAAAGCCAAAGGTTAAGGTTAACTGTAGTTTACACTTTATTTGTGCAATGGAAGTTTTTTTTTTGTTGTGATGTTGACATTGTTATATTTATATATATTTTTTACATTACTGCTTTTTTTATTTTTCACTTGTGATTTTTTTTCTTAATCGTGGAGTAATTTATTACTTTTATACAAAAAAATGTAAAATTTTGTTCTATTGTTGTGGTTCATTAATAAAAAGCATTTTAATTGCCTTAAAATCTCTGCTGAGTTTTTCCATAATCATAATCAACCAACTCAAGGCAAAATTAGAAAATTATTCAATGATCATTACATTGTGTGCATGTGTGTGCACCTGGGGCTGGGGTCCCCGCAGGGCTCGGGTTTGTTTCCACCACACTAATCCAGCACAGACTGAGGGAGAGCTGTGTGCTTTATCGGACATCTGGCTGCTCTGTCCTCTCCAGATTTCACATTAGATTTAATGTATAATGGAAAAAATGAAGGCTCACATTGAACAGTATATATTGTCTTACTCTCAGCTGTCTGAGTGCTTGTGTGGAGATAAAGAGGCAGAGGAGTTGAGGGAGTGGAGGTTGAAGCAGAGGACAGACAGCTGCTGCTACAGGATTTCTGTGTAGGTGAAAATGTTCCTCAAACATGACTGACTCCTGCTATTAGTGAGAGCAGTGAAGTGTTGAAAGTAGACTCGGGTTCTTCCAGTAATTGGGTGTATATAGCAACAATTCCCCTATTAGCCACACTGGAGGAGGTTTAGAGGTTGAGTTTTTGCCCCTAATCATTTTAATACGCAGGTCATGAATCCACAGGAGCCTTTACAAACACAGAGGAGGTAATACTGAACATACAGAAGTTTTAGGCCCTGGTTACCTCCCCCAAGGAAGCTACATTCTTGCTGGTTTATATCTGTTCGTTTGTCTGTTAGCAAGATTACACAAAACACCACTGGGCAGATTGGCTGGTATTTTCAGAAGATGTTGGCCCAACTTAAAATGGTTAGATTTTGTGGTAATCCAGACAACTGCTTAATTAACTGTCTAATTAATAGTGATATCAACATGATTCTGAGTGCTAGGTGTGGGTTTTCAGGGTCATGAATCATATTATTATGGTAACTTTATAGAACTAGATGTTACAGCAATAAGTGAGCTACATTGGTGGAGTTTTGCACTCTTCAAGTGTTTCTTAGTTATTGTATTGATGGTTTATTTTCACATGGAAAAATAAGAAAATGTAAGCCTTAAGTTAAATTATGATGCCGTTGCCAAACAGGAATTTCATGGACACATGAGTGTTGATTTTGGGATCTCCAAGGCCAGTGGATTTCAAACTTTTTGCCCAAGGCACATTAAAGACCGAGAGTACATTTGGAAGTGAGTACATGGAACAATTGCAATAAAGAAATGAAAACATGTACAACAATAGGAAGGCTCAAAAGTATATTCAAAAATTCCAGACTAGGATGGTACAATAAAAAAGAAAAAGGTGTGCCTTGAAATAGTTTATACATTAATTATATTGTTGTATTCTGTGGATTATGTTTAGATTCTGTTACAGTTTTTCAGTCAGCTGCATCAAGTTGTATTATTTGGTGTCTCTTTGAATGCAAGAGACTTAAAATGTTTTAACTGATTTTTGGAATAAGGGGTAGGACTAGATAAGCTATTTGCTTCACCCTTTTCGAACCAAAAGAAGAGGAGGACTTATGGAGAAAAATTTGTCCTGATCTTGATGCTATGTTTTTCTGTTTTGTCCTCCAATGATTGTTTATATGCATGTGTATGTGTATATGTTCATATACAGTCATGGAAAAAATTATTAGACCACCCTTGTTTTCTTCAATTTCTTGTTAATTTTAATGCCTGGCTCAACTAAAGGTACATTTGTTTGGACAATTATAATGATAACAACAAAAATAGCTCATGAGAGTTTAATTTAAGAACTAAGAACTATTCATTTTCCATGGTTTTCTTGATAATAACCAAAATTACTTAAATTCTTACATCAATAGCTATGGCATTGTACCGCCAAAAACACTACTTTTAAGCATTCCATGTTTTCTTTTCTGTTTGCTTTAAACACATGATACACACAAGAGTTAATACTTGATTGCATAACCATTGTTTTTGATGACTGCAGCCATGCGTCTTGGCATGCTCTCCACCAGCTTCTGACATTGTTCTGCTGTCACAGCAGCCCATTCCTGTTGGACAAATTCAAACAAATTTTCTTTGTTTTTGGGCTTGTGGTTCTCCATTTTGAGTTTGATGATTTTCCACAGGTTTTGAATTGGAATAAGATCTGGTGATTGATCAGGCCAAGGCATGGTGAATGTTGTGGTTCTCCATCCAGGCTTTAACTGACCTTGCCGTGTGGCAAGGGGCATTGTCTTGTTGGAAAATCCAGTCATTCGAGGCAGGAAAAGAGTTTTCCAGCTGATGGAAGAAGACTGTTTTCAAGGGTAGTCCTGTACATGACCTGGTTCATTCGGCCTTCACACATTTGCATTTGCCCTGTTCCACTCAGACTGAAACAACCCCAGATCATGACTGATCCACCCCCATGTTTTACTGTAGGGGCAAGACAGTCTGGGTTGTAAGCTTCTCCAGGCTTCCTCCTAACCAGTAAGTTGGCTGGAGTGGGCATCAATTCAAAATTGGATTCATCACTGAAGAGAACCTTAGCCCAATCATCAACAGTCCAATCCTTGTGGTCTCGAGCAAAAGAGTAACCGGGCCTTCCTCTGCCTTTCATTGATGAAGGGCTTCTTATGCGTGCTCTGTGTGACTTCAAACCAGCTTCAACAAGTCGGTTTGAACTGTCCTTGCTGAACAAGTCACATTTCTCGACAGTGCCCACTCATTTTTAAGGTTCCTGGAGGTCTGACAGCGAATCCTGACACAGGAGCGGATGAGTGCACGGTCATCTCGTGGGAGTAGAAAGAGCGTTTCCTGCCACAGCCAGGTAGCAATTTGGTAGTGCCATGTTCAGCTTGTTTTTTTGTTGTAATGAGCGGCTGTCTTGGAGATCTTCAGTTTTTTAGCTACCTGTCTCTCACTCATGCCAATTTCAGCAGTGCCAAGATGGCTGCCTTTGTGGCTTCACATAATTCTTTTGTTTTAGGCATTATGTGAGAGCTGACAACTTCTGAGTTGTGCTACGGCTTGAATGTAAGCAGGAAACCACTCTAGGCCTTTGCATGTGCAGTGCTGCTTGTGACATGAAATGGCCTCTTATATACCCTGGGAATCAATTAAGCTTAAGAATGTCAAATAGGACATAAAGTATTATGTGACCAGCTGCATTTTTTGTTGTGTTCATTGTATTATACGTTTAGTGGTACCAGATATTAGAATGAACAAGAAATTGAAGAAAACAAGGGTGGTCTAATAATTTTTTCCATGACTGTATATCTATATATATCTATATATCTATATATCTCTCTCTCTCTCTATATATATATATATATGTGTGTGTGTGTGTGTGTGTGTGTGTGTGTATTTATATGTATATTTATGTTTTTGTTTCTCTCATTTTTTTAAGATGTTCGAAATAAACTTTAAAAAAAACACATTCAAACCCATGCAAAAAGGAGTCTTTAAAATAAGCTAGAGTGTATCCTTATCCTGTACACGGTGTTTTAATCTGCTGACCTGATACAACTGGCAAACAATGTTATTACCAGTAAACTATTTATAAATTATAATTCCAAGGTGAGAATTATAAGTTATAAATACTTCTCTTCTATCCAGTCTATCACCAAAAACTGATCAATATTTCTTCTAAATGTCAAAACTTGACTCATAATGAAGACATGACATTTATACTCAACAAACACACTACACACCAACTCATAAGGTTAAGTTAAGCTTACCTTTCCCTTGACATGCCCAAAAATATTATTCATCTGTTTACAGTTTACTTTGCTTTGCTTAAATCAAGCGCCATAGTTCCAGTTGACTGCTCAAAGTGAGTACAATCCATCTACGAGTCTCATGCCACGTGACGGTGTGTTGGTCCATCAGCGTGACCTGTACACAGCAACTCCTTACAGTAGGCACAAAAAAAAAAACTCCCACAAAAGTGGACTTCTGTCACTTTTCAACATGCCACAGATGACACAAAACATGGGAGAGTGTGCCATTGGTAAGATAAGTGTTGGAATGTCAGCTACAGCACATCTTCATTCTCTTCATTCATTCACACTGTTTTGTGCATTTATGTTTTTATTGAATGTATATTCACATAGTGGTCATCATTATAAGCTAACCTTTATTATCATTATCTAACCTAATGTTACCGATGTTAATGTTATGATTTTATCAATACCGATACAGATACCGATACTCCTTATCAGTATTGATATTGTTATTGATACTACAACACGTAATTTTGTGTAAAAAATAAAGACTTTACAAGATATTAAAAGGTTCAACCTTTTTTTTATCACCACAAGGTAATAAAGCTTCAACAGAATAGAAGTAATGCATTACAAATGCTTCTCAGAGGCAAAAAAAAGCTAAGGAGATGGCAAAACCACTTCATGCCGCCCAACAGACTGCATGTACAGACAGACCCATATATCTTGTGGTGCTAAAATCGATGCTGTAATGATGACTACAAACTAGACAAAAAACTTACCGTGACTTGACATAGCAGAAACAAAACCGGGTGCCGCCGCCACCACGGTGCTGCAGTCTTTAGTATTAGCCGGGCTGCTAACTTTACTTGTGTTGCTATAGCATTCAAACAGCCCACACTCCTTTAGCTTTATACTATGCGCACGCTCCAAGTGTTTGGTGATGTTGCTAGTATTTCCCCCCTTGGACGCTACTCCTCTTGCAAACAAAGATTGCATCAGGCCGAGTTTTCATTAACTTTGCTAAAGTGAGCCCAAACCTTCGAGCGCTTAGCCCTCACCGACATGCTTGAGCCAGCTGCGTCATCACCTGTGGATGGCGGTAGTGTCATAACTACGTGACAGTTGAAGAGACGTTCAAGTACCGATAACAGTACCGTTTTTCCAGTTTCTTAATGGTATTTGGGTACTGACCCAATTAGGGACCGGTATATTTAAGTACCGGTCCGTGGTATACATCCCGACTCATTAGGTTAACTGGTGACTCCTAATTGCCCTTAAGTGTGAGTGTTGTCCTTCTCTCAATGTGCCCCTGTGATTGGTTGGAGACCGGCGCAGTATACACCCTGCCTCTCACCTGATGTCAGGTGGGATAAGCTGCGATCCTCCAGGGGTAAGCAGTATAAATAATACATGGATGGATGGATGGAGACAAACAATACAAACGATACAGTGGTATCGGACTCTGACCGATACCACCTTCCTGAAATGCATGAATCTTCCCACCCCTGACAAGACCTCCCACTGTTACATCAGTCGTTTGAACCCATTGGCTGTGAAGAGCAGAGACTGATGAGTGAATGCTGAGCCACTGAAAAGCCCTTGACTGTTGAAAGAAGGTGCTAACTGCTAGAGTTGAATGATCAACAAGCCAGAACAGACAGAGGTCACAAATGAGTCGGGACCTTGAACTGACAAGAGATGCAACAGAGACACTAAGAGTAGAGGTGGATCAGGGGTGCTTATGGACCTTTTCCACTAGAACGCCTTGGCCCTACTCTACTCGGCCCGGCTCGATTTGCAGCGTGTTTCCACTTGCCTGGTACCTTCTAAAACAAGCTAGTTTTAGTACCTACTCCGCTCTGGTTCTAAGCGAGCAGAGTCGATACTAAAAGATGACGTCACCAACTGCCGGCTACTGATTGGTCAGACAATGTCGTCATCGATGAGTCATTAGCGCGACGACCTAGCATGCTAGCGGTAACTACCATTAGCTTACCCTCATACGTCTTTTCTTTGCAGCTCGATTGCTCTCGTCCTCGGCTTCATTCTGTTGTATAGCTTCCAAAACTCTCCTGTGCTTCTCAAGGGGTATTTCTTCTTACCACCTGCAGCCTTCTTCTGCTTTCCTTTTTTACTCTGTTTGTGACAAAAAGCCACAGATTGTTGTGTCGTGCTCAAAATGACGTCACCGCAGTACCGCTCAGCTGTTTACAGCGACACTGCGCCCTGTTGGTGAGGCGACTGGGGCTAATGGAAAAGCAGCACAAAGCGAGTAGAGTAAAGCCGGGTAGAGTTGAGTAGAGTAGAGTAGGGCTAATGGAAAAGGGCCATTAGTATATATCACTGTGGTAGTCACTGGATCCAAACATATGACCATCTTGAGACCAGGTGTGGGGTTTGGCCTTAAATCTCAATCTTTGACTCTTCCCTGCATGTCACTCCCCACTCAAATTTCTCTTTTTTACATTCAATGTCATGCTGGATCCAACAAAGGCAGAGAATCACATGAATATGTCTTTTCTCACTGATTTTGCTGCCAAGTTTTTTGCAAATCTTGCACATTTTTACATTTGGAGTGAGAATAAAACGAAGGGAGGGACTTGAATGAAACTTTTTTAACCAGAAGGTCCTCACTGGGATTAAAAATCTCATTTACAAGAGTGTGCTGGTCAAGACAGGCAGAAGCACATGTACATTTGAGATTGTCTTTTATATAAACACAGTAATTAATAACACATCTCTGAACTTGAAAAAATAAATGTATATGCTTCGGCAGGATGGGAGGGACGGGACAGCTGAGTGACTGATGGCAGACGTGCTTGCAGACATTTAGGCAGAGTGGGTATTATTTTTCAGGGGGACACATTAACTGTGTTAGCAGAGGGGCGTGCCTTTTTCACTTTCTCTCTTTGACTCCAGGGGGAAACAAGAGACGAGAGACAGCAAACAGGGCAGGAGAAACCCAATCCCCCGGCTGCAGGACTCCTCCCTGCTGAGCAGGTACATGTCTTTGTCTCAGTAAGACTCGAAATGGTAGAAAAATAATCATCTCCTGGTGTATTTTGTCATTTTAGCCAACCATATACAGAATCAGCTCTTTCTCCATTTCGAGTGTCCTGGTTTTGCTTTAACATGAAATCAGGATGTTATTCTTTCTTCCTGCTGACGGTCAAACATGTCAGCATGTTAATGACTCGGCCGTGAATGGAGACAAACGTCCACGTCAAACAAGTGACAGGTGTCGCACACAGGCACGCTTTGTCCTCTGCATGTACAGTACATGCTACTGTACGTGGTGCGGGGAAAGTGCCGGCCTTCAGTGAGGGCAGAGGAGCCTCACTGTGACTTCTGTATTATTCATGTCTTTACCACAATGATGCCAGCTGTGCTGTATGGGCTTATTATCCCTCAGGAATGTGGAGAAAACCCTCAGCTACTGTTACCTCCCACTGCACATACACTGACCATGCATGCCATCTGCTATTGGCTATACAGTCAACATACAGGAGCGTGGCACTTTCACATAAAGTCACTATATGTACCAGAGATCCAAGCCTCTCCTATCAGAGCCATTTAGAGTCACAAAACACATTGAACCTTAAAATAGAGGTCAAATCACTCATTAAGTCCACATCATTAACATGACATGAGTGGCCAGTTTTATCTTTTGGAGTGATTAATCTCTAGCGGGTTGTTGCTCTAACAGTGCGTAATATTTACAGCTACACCATATTGTGAAAGGTTGTTGTCAATGTTGCAATAACTTACTGGCAACAAGTTAACTGTAAGTTACTGCAAATGTCTTTACAGTATATTACTCTATGTAATGTAAAGCATTATAACTGTATTTTCAATAATTGTATCACTGTATTTTCATTCAAAGCTAAATTACTTTATTTTTAAAAACAACATCATTATAAAGTTTTATTCTACAACTTAAGAAAAATTTAAAGAATACTAAACTTGCTGTATTTTAACTATATTTTATCGAATATCAATCTATTTTTATTTACATTGCACCATATTTGTTGAATGTAGAATTATTAAAGGGAAGCCCCTTATAAGCGGTATCTCATTTTCAAGAGGAGCCTCATGTAAAAACGGTAAAGATATTTACTTCGGATGTATAATCTATACAGACAAGGAGCTCAATCTAATATCAAAATTAACATCTTTAACCAATACAAACTGGACTGATGTTGATTAACATTGCCGCATCTTGCTGAACTACCATTAATATGGGTTTAACTCGTCTAAAAGTATGAATTTATGTAACATTATATCATTTCTGTTGATGGTCAATGCAGAATAGAGCACATGGTGTTGAGCAAGTCCACAGCAGCAGGTCATCCGTGGAGTCAATCATGGCCACACTAATATATGTGTGTTATCTGCAGAAACTACAGTGTAATTAATTTTGTTGATCTCTCTGAAGTGAAAATCAGGAACTGTAATGATAATGAAATGGTGCTAAATATGTGTAGCTGAAGCTTTAAAACTACACAGCAGCAGGCGGCCCACACCAAGGATCCCATGCAGCCTACAAAGAACCAGAGATGAGCAGGAAAAATAATAAAATATATACAATTTTTTTTCAACAATTTTACAGATCATTTAAAATCAAGATATCATTATTTGAAAAAATAACATACATCAATTTTTATCTCTCAAAATACGTTTACTAAAACATTTTTTCACTAAAAAATGAAAAATCCAACTGGTGTTATGGTTTAACTTGCTGCTATGTTAACTGGTGATTGCAGTGTGTTGAGTAAGTAGCTTGCTTCAACAACTATTATAACCACAGACCAAGTGACTAGTGTTGTGTTACTCAAGACCGGTCTTGGTCTTGAGACCAGTCTTGAGACCACATTTTGAAGGTCTTGTATTGGATTCAAGGGCATTCTTACTCGGTCTTGTCTCGGTCTCAGACGGGCTAGAATCGGGATTTTCCATCCAGACCGATCAAGACCAGCACTGACCTGCTGGTCTTCAACTTCACTAATATGAATAAGGAGGAACACTTGCTAAAATAACAAAAAGGTTCAATTCATGTGTTATTTCCCCCTGTGATGACTGCAACCTTCCCGGTGTTGTGACTGAGGGACACCCCCCTTAACTGTTCAACCTTGTCATGGTTTTTGAAATAGATTTTGATGAACTTGGTCTCGACTCGGTCACAACTTCTGAAAGTCTTGTCATGGTCCTGGTGCATTCTGGTCTTGGGCAAGTCTTGAGCGCAACACTACAAGTGACCATGGGTCATCAGTCATCACAGACACTTCTGTAGCAATAAGTCTTGTCTGAAACATCTACGGTGTTTGTATCATCATCATGTTTTTAATCTGGTATCATGCTGAAGCAATGACAGTAGATCTTTGCTGTCATGTAAACAGCCACACACATAAAAACAGAGGTAAGGTTGGCACCATGTGTGACATTTTAGGCCCAAAAGCTGTTAATCAGTTTTCCATGTCCACAGGGAGACTCCCAATAATCATTACCTTGGCTGGAGTTTCCCAAAAAACCCAAAATATGCATTTTCAGTGAATAAACACACTGATTACATGTAGACAGAAGGACGAAACACACAGAAAGACCTTTCTACGTTTTGACGTAGCCCAACTGACCTTTTACTCTTCATAACCACAGTGCAATAATTGTTCGAGGTTAAAGGTGCTATGAGGAGAATCTATTACCAGCGACATAAAGACTCTGCTACCCATGAGCACGCGCAGAGACTGTCATAATGCGTCGTTCCAGTAACCTCGGAACTAGGCGTGACATCATCTCCAACTTATCGGCGTTCCAGTTGAAGTCGGAAAAAAACAAGCTGATCTACCTGGCTATTGTTAGCTGTTGTTAGCACACCCTGTGTTGTTGTTCACAAATATCACATGAAGAATGTGATTATCACTATGGCAGCATTTTTGTAAATACAAGTCTAACAATACGATGTATACAGCTGATCTAGAGCGACACACCCCAGTCAGAAGTGCCAATTAATGGATTATTACAGGAGCTAAATAACTGTTCACACTGGGGGCATCCATCTTTGATTGTCAACTCGGGGGTGGCGAGGTTTCACCGAGTTCCCAGCAGGAAATTCAGACTTCGGGGGGCGATCCAGTTGCAGTTTCCTACTCGGAACTTGAAAATTCCTATTTCTGACAACAACTGGAATGCACCACAAGACGTGACCCAAGCCAAAGCGTGTGTTTGTTGTGATGCTGATGAATGCAGTTCGGACCTTCCTCAGAACTCTGCATCGCTTTACAACTCCTTTTTTTTTTAACAACTTACAGGATGCAAAGCGACGAGGTAATGTATCTCTTTCTAGTTACGTAGCGGTAGTTTTTGATGTGTGACAACGAGCAATTTTTGGGAAACATAGAATCCTAGTTTTGTAGCCGGCTATATAATCTTCAAAAAGAACTAAAACTGGATTCAATGATATCTCTTAGTGAATTTAAGAGCATCATTAAGAGTGTGGTGACAGAGGCATGTGGTTGTTTTTCTTGAAAGCCAAATGTGTACTTGATTATTTATTTTTACCTGTTGTTTGTGTTGTGTCATTTTCTATGTACTGTGACTCTGTACGGCTGCTATTTTGACCAGGTCTCTCTTGTAAAAGAGATTTTTTAATCTCAATGGGACTTCCTGGTTGAATAAAGGTTAAATAAAATAAATAAAAAAATATCGCTACTAACAGCCCGGTGCTCTAAGACGTGTCCGAATAATATAAATTTGCGCTAGGTTTAGTCGTCTTGTTCCAAAAGTTGAGTATCCAGGCCAGTCCAGCCCTGAACCTATTTTGATGCTATGAAACTCATCTTAAAGTGTGTATTTCGATCAGGCATATCTAAAAGTGAGACTTTTTTGTAATTACTTAGAAACTCCTCATAGCATCTTTAATGTAATGGGTATAATACCACCTGGTTGTTATATTTTAGTGAAATTAAATCCTTCTTTTTGGTCTGAACTTTAAACCACTGCACTCATGTTTTTGTTTTAATTTACTTTGTCAAAGTAGTAATGGGTATAAAAAGGGTGATATTCTTGTTACGTAAGAGTTTTTACCTACAGCCATGCTATAAAACTTAAAACCGTTTTATGAAGAAATAAAACTATACAGTCAAACATCAGGATGGTATAAAACTTTGACATCATTAGATGAAGCAGTTTTCTGCATAGCTACAGCGATCAAGCCAAATGCTTTGTTTTCATGTGGACATAAAAAGCCAAAAAGCACACGAGTACAGTATTTAATGCCTGAGGGTTACTTCACCACTGTTTACATGTTTAAAATCATAATCACATCTGATACAGTTTTATGAGATGAAATATGCCTGAGGGAGTTGGCCTAATTGTATCCATAAGAAAAGCTACGTTTTGACATTATTTCAAATGTGGTCACTAGAAACATTTGTGGTTACACCCACATGAGAAAGCCCCAGAACGGAGAGTAAATCATCTGTGGCCGCATATTTTCACTCAGCGCAGAGGTCCCCTCTCATACTGTCTCCACCTCAGCCCCAATCTCTGCTGTAATCGTCCTTTTCTCTTATTGTTTATGACAGAAGTTAACCTTTGAATTACAACATGGGCGTTTGAATGTAACATCAGAATTTACAGTCGCAACGAGGACCAAAATCATTTCATTTTGGCTAAATATGTTTGATAATTGGACTGGCTTGTGCAGAACATAAATCTGTGTTAGGGTCTTCTTTGGTCAAGCTCTAACATGAGTTTTTAGTTTATGGACTTAAACTGCCCTGATGGTGATGATTTCTGAGGGAGCAGTGTAAGTAGAAGCATGAATCACACCAATTTTACACGAATCTTGTAGGTTATAAAAAAAAAAAATCCCCCCCAAAAAGACCAAAACAAAGACTTCATGGTTTATTATCAACACTTTTCACTTTCACTTTTCACTGTTTTTTGAGGGTTGGTACTTGGACTTTTATAAGGAATAATATTTGACCCCTTTTGGAGGGTACATTTTATCTGCTCAAGAGGTAATTCTATATCAACACTGCAAAATGTAAGAGCAATGCTGTGTGTATTTACTGCGTATGAATGGGGAAATTGGGGAAATTAGCAGAAGCTATCTATCTATCTATCTATCTATCTATCTATCTATCTATCTATCTATCTATCTATCTATCTATCTATCTATCTATCTATCTATCTATCCATCCACAGTACAGGCCAAAAGTTTGGACACACCTCATTCAATGTGCTTTCTTTATTTTTATCACTAATTACATTGTAAATTCCCTCTGAAGTAATGATGGCCACTTGTTTCTCTTAACTTAGTTGATTAGTTCTTGCCATAATATTAATTCTAACAGTTGTCTAACAGGGCTGTCAGCTGTGCATCAGCCTGACTTCTGAACAACACAACTGATGGTCCCAACCCCATTAAAAAGGCAAGAAATTCCATTAATTAACCCTGGAAAGGCACACCTGAGAAGAGCAAACCATTTCAGGTGACTACCTCTTGAAGCTCATAAAGAGAATGAAGAGTGTGAAAAGCAGTAATCAGAGCAAAGGGTGGATACTCATGGTTTTGATACCTTCAGTGAGGATCTACAATGTAATAGGTGATGAAAATAGAGAAAACATCGAATGAGAAGGTGTGTCCAAGCTTTTGGCCTGTACTATATATGTATATGAACTCTTCTCTCACCCACCCCCCTCTCCCCTGGTTGGGTGGGTGGCTGTTCATCCTCTTCAGCTCGAGTCCTCTACCAGAGGACTGCACTCTTCTGGAGTGAGATGTCTGTTGTTTTTCCAGGGATCTGTTGGAGCCACTTCTCCCGTGTGGGGGTCACTTCCCCAAGTGCCCTGATGACCACAGGCGCTACTGTTGCCTTCACCTTCCAGGATTTCTCCAGCTCTTCTTTGAGCCCTTGGTACTTCTCTTGTTTCTTGTGTTCCTTTTTCTTGATGTTGCTATCACTTAGGATGGCTACATCTATCACAACGGCTTCCTCTGCTGCTTATTTATGAACACAATGTCCGGTTGGTCTGTCATTACCATTTTGTTGGTCTGTATCGGGAAGTCCCACAGGATCTTGGCTTGGTCATTCTCCATCACCTTGGGAGGTGCTTCCCATTTTGACTTCGAGGTCTCCAGTCCAGTTTATACTTTGATATATATATATATATATATATATATATACATATATACATATATATATATATATGTATATATGTATATATATATATATATATATATATATATATATATATATATATATTTATATATATGTATATATATATATATATGTATATATATGTATATATGTATATATATATATATATATGTATATATATGTATATATGTATATATGTGTATATATATATATATATGTATATATGTATATATATATGTATATATATATATATATATATATATATATATATATATATATATATATATATATATATATATATATATATACATATATACATATATATATATATTTATACCATGGTCTGGGTGAGTACTCGATTCTGATTGGCTGCAGGGTGTCCATTAAAAGGTGATAATGGACACCTTGAAAAGAAGTTCCGGTCAAATAGCCTGATTCTTCTAAATTAGACAATATTTCTTGCAATAAAAACGATTTAGTAAACTATCTGTTGACTTTGATTCTTTGAAAAAAAAAATCGCATCATCCTCTGGATACACAAACGATAAGAGTTGCACTTGCCCTCTGAAATCACACTTTTTTCACGTAACATCACGTTAAGCAATCATCTCACTTCCCTCCACTGATTAGGCCTAATACAACAACTGCGACCGACCGAGCTGCAGGTTCTGTGGCCAGAGGAGGTTACCTTAGCAACGTGTCACAATGAGCGATATTAAACAGTCGGCTCAGCCACTTCTTGTTTAAAACGAATGATTTTAACGGTGTAAAAACATTAACGTGTTAATAATTGATTAAAGATGTATTTTTTCATAAGTGACCATGGTATAAGCGGGATAATGCCCTCCAAGGTGTCCATTATCAGAAATTAACGGACTTCGCGGAGGCATGAACCGGTTCACACCTCCGCGTCGTCCATTAATTTCTGATAATGGACACCTCGTCGGGCATTATCCCTTACATATATTATATCTATATGGTGGGACCGGCAGTAATGTCTCTATGGGGCCCACAATTCCTTGTGGCACCCTGGCAGCCAAACAGTGCTGAATGATAGTCCATTGCTGCGGTCAACAAGCTGTTAGCAAACATCAGAATAGTACATATATATGTGTAGAGGACCCCTCCCCGTTGCCTTCAGCCCAGTCAGCTGTTGGACCGAGGTGACAAGGAGGAAGAGGATGGACAAGACAAGGGGACATATATGTTTGAGCAGCAGCAGGCAAAGCCAAAGACCATGCTGTAGTCCAGTCTCATCCCTGCAGAATGATGGGGTAGATATGACATTACAGTGTATTTTTTCTCTACTGGTAGGCTGATACTACAGTGGTGATGTTATCAACGGGAAAAGGTCATGAAAACTCAAAAATAAATGGATACAAAACAAGAGCACACCTGACAGGAGTTTATTACAGTACAATCAATCAACCCCTTCAGGCAGCATACACACGTGAATGACAGGAATAGCTAAGGAGCACTGAGGGTTGTTTTGAGTTGTTTTCCTCAGTTGCAGCTCCCCTCAGTTTACTCACATTTGAACTCTGCCTCTTTCAGCCCTCTGAAGACCTCCTGAATGCCTCCACCTTGACAGCTCATCAACCAGAAAGACACGTACCAGGGGAAAAAACTTGACCTGATGAGTGAGCGGAGGCCTTCTAACACTTCCTTTCCCTCCAGGCAGAAAGTTGCATAATGCACTTTAACTCGAACTTACAACCAACCCCAGCCCTGATGTCACATCTGATGATTCTCACATCCCTAAAAACTCAATATTCAAGTCAGAATCAAGACTCAGTGCAGGTTAGGAAAGAGGTACTGTCTGATCTGAGGTTCATGGTAGGGTTTTTCCCCTGTTATGACCTCAAGGATTGTCTTTTTTTCTAGCAGATTAATTGTTTACAAGTTTTGGTGATGTTTAAAACGGGGGATTTCTCTAATTGTGGGAGACTCAGGATATTTTAAGTCTCTGGAGTCATCCAAAGCAATGGAAACTCCATTAGTGGCTGAGTAAACAAGTCGTACAGTGTCCCTTCGAACTTGACCACACACTCAACTTCTGTTTATCTCCAAGCTTGGTTTTTATTCTGCTGAAATTAAAAATGAGGAAGAATTCTTGGGAACTGAAATTCTTTGTATATATTTCCGCTTCATCGCAAATTCACTGCCCAAACAATAAGTCATGCAGTAAATGACATGAGAATTTAACACAGAGAGTACGTTATTTCACTAGAAGTCTCTCAATCAAAACCATAACAAAAGATTAGTTGTAGAAGCATGCTGTCACATCGAGTAACTGCTGCTACTCACCCTATAAAAATGATTTCTCCCGCCATCATCTGTACCGTTTAGCTTTTTTTGGGTCCCAGGGAGCCTATCGCAGTTGACATTGGACAAGAGGGGGGGTACACCCTGAACTGGTGGCCAGCAAATCACAGGGCCACATAGAGAGATGGACAACCCTTCACACTCTCTTGACACAGGGATCGAACTAGCAACCTTCTTGCTGTAAGGCATGTGCACTACCTGCTGCGCCACCCATGCCAACCATTAATCCTGAACACCTGTTTGTTCTGTCCTTATGTCTACTGTATATGAATCTCCTCTGGATTACGAGTTTCCCCCTCCTTTAATAAAACCTGTAACTGCTATCCTAAACCAGATAGCGCTGTAAGCCCCACAAGGCTTAGATGAAGCTTTGACGAAATGTTCACACCAACAGTCCATGGCTGCAGGCTATAAACATCCTTGATTTTGGTCCCCCTCAAATTATTCCTCTCTTCCTTGTTACGGCACTCACAGTCGAAACATTGGTGTCTACGTTTGTCATGGACTCGGGAGTGAGACAACACACAAAAATAAAACAGAAGTTGCTGTATCGTTTTGAGCAAGTTAAAATGGCAGGGTCAGACCAGAGGTGGGAAACTAGTGGCTCCGGGGTCCACATGTGGTTCTCCACCTTACCTACTGCAGCCCGCCAGTCATTTCCAAGAATCAACAAGTATGAAGAAAACCCACAACTAAAAAAAAAAGTAATTCTGTATCACCTAGATTAACATTTTCATTGGTTTTTCTAAGTTATTGAAGAACTTATTTTGCTATATTAGTGTCTCGGAGTATTACTCAGTACTGTATTTAGAAAATGGCAGCGGTAAAATGTAACTTGTTTCCTTGATTTTAAAATAGTTAGATTGTCTTTAATTCTGTGTACATCCGCTAAATTAGCTTGAATTCGATGTCAAGTTCATTAAACTATGCATAATAACTTGTATTTGTTTTATATAAGCAAGAATCGAATAAGCAATGTCTGTGTTTGTAAATTGTTACTTTACTGTTGCACCTTAATGGGAAATTGTTGAATCCTTTTCCATATTTATTGTTTGTTATTTGTGGCCTTAAACTTTTTCTTGAAACTGCATTTATTACAGCGTGTGCTGCTGACGTCTTGGGTCAGATTGATATTGTAAATGAGATCCTGATCTCAATGGGAATTATCAGGTTAAATAGAAGTTAATTATAAATTATATACTATAATAAATATTGGCATACTATTTTTATGATTACTTATATTCACATACTTTGTTTTCAAACATTATTTTCCTCATCAAGAGTATAAAATAAAAATAATATAAAACTGGTTTTTATTTGACCCTTCTGTTGGTTAAGTTTGCCCACTTTTGGCATAGACCAACCTGTCCCAAACTGTTATATTCCATACACCTTTAGACAGTGGCCACTATTACATGATGTTTTTTTAATTGAGAATTAAGAATTCAAATTTAAATAATTCAGAATGAAACTATTCTCCTTCACATTTACATGGAAACAGTAGTTCTGAGTTGCGGTTTACATAGAAAACATATTTATTTGCCTTTATTCAGTTCCACTGAAGGTCTGGGGATTGTGGTAGTTCTGATTGGACAGGGGCGGACGTAACGTATTTATGCCTATCGGAAGAAAACAAACTCCAGTTAAGGGTCTCCTGCGTATTTGTTGGAAAACTTGTCCAAATTGGACACTACAACTTTGAAAAGGTTCACATTTTTATGCCTGCGTCCATCCACTCTATTCATTATTTCCAAATTTTTGAAGGCTCATTAAATTCAGTGTTTCAGCTCGAGTCCAACGCTGGGTGTTCTTGTTAGTACAGAATACGTGCATCATCACAACAGGACAAGGAAACGAGCATGTGCAGAATGACCAGAATTAATTTAAAGCTGAATGAACATATACAAGATCCAAAAATTACTCAATTTGGATTTAAAATCAGAATAAACCAGCCACTTGCTTCGGAATAAAGTCTAATTCAGATGGTCGTTTTTATGCGGGATTAGGTGTTTGCAAGATCATTTTCAATCTTTTTTAAGAAGATTTAAGTTTCATTCTGAATTAAAGGGGAATTAAAGCTCCCTGTGAACGTAGCCAGTGAGCTTGTGGCTGTTGAAATGGGCCTGAAACCAGCCCGCCCTGACTGATACAGGTCATAGTGACACCACTGAAGGTATTTTATCTGTTTACATATGCGGATCAGATCACGTCAACCCCTATCAGGAGCCACACAGATCCTCACATATGTAACAACACCTTCAAACACCTAAAACCCTTCCAGTAGTAAAATTGTCAAGTGTGACTACCTTGCATAGCTTGTTGCTCCTGGTATGCAGACCTAGTTTCAGAAAATGGATGGCCATTTAATGAATGAACAATCGCATTCTTGTCATACTTAAAGACATGAAGGCAGATGCCTGAAGTAGCAGAGCGTGTCATCATACGCAGCATGGGGATTCTGAGAAGAGGCCTCTCCACAGTCCCTTCCTTCTTATCAGTTATGAGCCTTTTGTTCTTTGTGCACACGCTGCCCCTGGCTCTAACATGTCATTACAGAACTATTTGTGCTACAAAAAAAGGAGGGTGCAAAGTTAATGAAATGCCTTTTTAACAGCCAGTGTCCCTCTGCAGCCACACAATGACACTGTTATGTTGGCTGGTTTTTAAGATGGGACACAGGCAGCGGTGTCTGCGGGGGTGTCCGAGGTTTAACGCCCAGTGAATGTACTTTTGTGATTGCTCTCCACAAAAGAGCCACACATCATGTCAGACAAGGCTGCGTACAATGAAAGAGCATTATGCCCTGATGTATAGACTTGCACCGTCTGGATTCCTGGCAAGTGAAAGGAGGATGTGACTCTGGGCTTTGTTTGATTCTCTGAGACTTTCATTAAGGATGAGCACAGATTTATGTGCTTCGTACCCATCGGGGACGATGGCACACATGAAAATACAATGACTGCTCACAGATATCGAGGCTGAGCCAGATATAGAGATGAATCGTCTCTTTCAGTCTGCAGGTGTTGTATTGTGCCGCCAAAACAAAATCAGGTCAGCTTTGAACTCCCCCGCAAAGACGAAGAAGGAGACGACGAAGGAGAGGAGAAGTTTAAGAGAAGCCGAGCTGCGGGAGGCTAAAAGTAAAGACTAGCTCGCATGCAAATCAGCAGATCGAGTGCTGACATCCTGCAACGACAGCTGACATTTACGCATCGTTCCAGCACGGTGACATGACAGGAAGACATCAGGCCTTAATAGACTGAGCCGTACAGTAGATCCAGACGCAGTGGCAGCATTGTTGTTCTTCTTATCGGGCCCAGATGTGTCAGCCACAGCCAGCAGGTACTCACAGCTCGCCTGGAGCCGCGCCAAACAGGAAGTTGGAATAATAGCGGCTCCCCCTCAGCTGTGTGCCACCACCCACAGATCCAACCAGCGTACACACAACACGCCCCTGGTCTGCTCGTGCGTCACGTCGCTTCACTCCTCCTGCCCAAGCCGGCCGACGAAAAGCAGAGAGAGGGTTTTCATGTGTTAAATTGTTGAGGGATGGATCATCAAACTGGGCGTGCTCCCCTCGCTGGGCCGTGATCCCCCCATTTTATGCAAAGATAAATCCTTCAAGAGCAGTTTAAGTGTGTTTTCGTTGAGGATGATCAAATCGTTTATGGGCTCAGTGTTAAATAGTGGACGGATTTCTTATTGTCTCAAGTGAAATACGAGCTAATTAGTTGCAGATGAGGCACAAATCACAGAAAGTCACTGATGCCAAACACACAGAAGACTTTTAACAAGTTCATGATCCAATATTTAACTCACAGCATGTGCACAAAGACACTAAAGTCTTTTATTTTCACTTTATCTCACTTTACTTTCAAAATTGCACATCAAATGTCATAATTGAGAAGCTATTTCCATTTCATCTTTATTTCCTTTTGCCCTCTATTCAGACCCACAGAATTTCGTCTTTCCACAAGCACTTTTATTTTGTTTACTATTATTTTATTTTTCGTTTGTCAGGGACCATGTACAGGGAAAAAAAACTCTTTAGAGAGGAAAGCTGCACCAGATTATAGCATCTAGCTAATTTCTATCTGCAGCCCCTGTGGCAGGCAAGAGAGAAAGTAAGGTATAAATACAAAGTGAATTTTCAGTACAGAAAGTGCGTAAAAACAGAGAAAGGTAGAAAAAGCACTGCAAGAGGGCAGCCCCCCACCAAGCAGCTGTTACAGCAGTGGCTTTTCCACTCTGATTGGATAGCAGAGTGTCCGCTCATGTCTGTCCATGTGGAAAATACTGTGTTCCATTTACAATGAAACTGGAAAGAGGGGAGTGTGAATGATGTGATCTCTGAGTTATCAACATTCCAGTTACAAAGTCAGAAAAAAAACATGCCGATCTACTAGGCTATTTTCAGCTTTTCTGTTAGCCAAACTTCTCCACTGGCATTGCAAGGGAAGCTTGGAAATGTTGTCATATAGGCTTTAAAAACTAGACATCACTTTGCAAACTATAAAGCACTCGGAGAGCGCAGACCTCCGCCACCACCACAGTTCTCTCCCCTATTGTGATTTTTACCATAAATATTAGTCAGTTGATTTCATAATGATATCTATTTTGGTTCAGTAGTTATACATGAAAATCGCATTTTTCGTCATGGCGGATCCAGACGGTGATCCGGATGAACACCAAAATTGAATCAGTTCTTCCTTTTCCCATGCTGAACATTTCCTGAAAAATTTCATCCAAATCCATCCATAACTTTTTGAGTTTTTTTTGTTCACAGACAGACAAACTCTCCCAAAAACATAACCTTTTTTTATGTCAGTCTGGATCGGATCAGCACCAAAATGCAATGTCCTTCTTCCTTGGACCAAACTGCACCTCTGATAAAATTTTCATGTAAATCCATCCAGTAGTTTTTGTGTAACTTGCTAAGAGACAAACTAAAAGACAGATCCTTCTTGGCAGAGGTAGATACATTTTTCTTCATAGAATGTACATATATTCAGTTATATTGCAATGACAGATTTAAAACTGAAGAATGTAATCAGTTCCACTAAAAGGCATAGAAAGACAGTTATTAGAAGAACGTGTGTTAAAAGAACAGTCAATGCTGACAGGCTTGGTTTCTGATAATCTAGCTTTTTGCTTCTCTGGAGAAGACTCCATAGTTGTGTTGGTTTAGCTCATGAAGTTTCATCATATTATTACCTAAAAAACTAAAGTTAACGCAATGTGTCTCAATAGAAACTACCAGACAATAGACCAAGTCCCTCCAATCCGAGTCCCAAGCAAGTCTCGAGTCATTTGGTCCGAGTCTCAAGCAAGTCCCAAGTTTTTTCTATTGTGGGCAAGTTGAGTTGAGGCAAGTCACAGGTTTTGTAAAGTGAAGTGGAGTCGAGTCACAGGTTATGGCGGGTCGAGTCCCTCACCGTTGTTCCCCAGTCCACCAAAAAAGCACTCAGATTTTTATCTTGAAGAGAAAAACCTTATCTTCCCAAGGTCAATGTCAAAAAACAGTATCAGACAAGTCTGCCTGGATTAAAACAGCATAAAGCTGGTCATTTATACATTAAGACATTACATGTCTGATCATTTAGACCTAGATGGATGGGGAAAGGCTACATTAAAGAAATGACATGTTTTTCAGTTTTGTTTTCCTTCCTCGGTAACTAACCAATGTTATCCAGCTAGTGTTAGATTATCTGTCGTTAGCTGGAGTTAAACACAACCTAATATTTCAACACACCTACACCCTCTTTACTAATGTTAACTTTGTTAGCTTCATATTGACCACAGGTCGGGCTAACGTTCCTGCCATATTGACCTATGGCAGGAACGTTAACTACCAGGCTAACGTTTGCAGGTTTCATTTACTTGGCCTCATGTGTCCTCAGGTGGCTGGTAAAATTTGATGTTGTGCCCTTTTTTTTGCTTATTGAAGCATTGCAGGTCGCACACTTGGCGTGTCTTTGTTTTCCATCCGATTGAAATTCTTTATATGCAAAGAAAATAACTTTGGGTACAGAAGACATAGCGGTTGCCAGTATGAAACCCCCGTCCCGCGCACCCTGCCCACTGATCATCACTGTAGCAGAAGTGGGTGTGTGGTAGGAACATATGTGTGTAGTACTGTGTAGTGTGACAATAATAGGTGACGGACAAGTGTACTGTGAATGGAGTATAAATAAAGTGAACCTGAAAGGAAAGAGCGGAGTATATCTCCTGTCTGGCTCTTCATATGACGCCTGAGTCTGGCAATTTTCCAAATTATGTTGTCTTCTTGTAATTATATAGTTATAACTTTTTATTTATGTACTTTAAGTTAAATAAAGTCCCACACCTCTTGAGTGTGAATCATAACTATCAAGTCTCCCATTTTAGCAGGGAGACTTCCGTATTTTACCTCTTCCCATTTGTCCTCCTGTATTAGGATTCTCCTTTAAGTTTCCTGTATTATAATATAATAACATAAAAAACACTCATCTGCCTCTCCAAACCGAACTCTGCCACTAGCCTCGAGGGAATGGGGAGATAATGCACCAAAGTGATGGATGCCAACTGAGAATAGGCACCTGCTGTAGCCTGGGTGGCAGTTGATGGTTGGGCCCAACAATGGGAACAAACCAAGAAAAACAAAGGATAGAGATGGATAGATATGCTGAAGGAGAGGGCATTCCTGCCAAAAAAAGAACAAAAAAGTCATTAAAAAATGTAAATGTTTAACTTTAAGGTAAGCAATG
This sequence comes from Scarus forsteni, assembly GCA_036419115.1. Lineage (NCBI taxonomy): Eukaryota > Metazoa > Chordata > Actinopteri > Labriformes > Labridae > Scarus > Scarus forsteni. Next base: position 1,889,167 of record JAZDUH010000135.1, read on the forward strand.
TGAAATAAACAGTTATTATGTAATATGCTGACTTATCCATGAACTAAAAAAATGTACAATAAATGTGCCTTATATAACCGTTCATTTTTTCGTTTAGGCTGCAGTACAACAGCATTTCATTGTCACCAAAGGTAGGCCTATCAGATTCTGATCCCCTAATTGTAGTTAGTAAGCAGCTGACTAGTGGTTAAGTTAGAAAATGTAAGGGATACTGGAGCTTGGTTGGGGTGGTGGGATGACTCGCAGCGGGCGCAGGAAATTTCCCTTATTTTCAAATCCAAAACTTGACAGGTATGGTGTGAATGTGTGTGTCACATTTGCAGACGTGTGTATGTGTGTGCGTGTAATAAGCCTCTGGGCTCACATTTACAATTCTGAGTGTGTGTCTGTCCTTTAACCCACTTGGTTCCTCCTTCAGTGGAGGACTGTATTGCTGCAGTTCATCTTAACAAATGGTGTGAGGCTCTGGACTGATGAGGGCAGACCCTTCTGGGCGTCATTGTTCCCATGACAGCCTGATGCAGTACTGCTCCGTAATCAGAGGCTCTTGCTATCTTATGTCTTTACTCTGGTATGTGAAATGAAACTGCAGCCGTCACCAAAAAAGAATCTTAAATATGATGCTTGCTAATGTTTGCTATGCCCTTGTAACACAGTTAGCTCATGGGACACCTTGCTAGTTCTGGGTTGGACCCCCTTTTGCCTTCAAATCTCCCTTATGCCTTGGTTCATATTCTTCAATGTGCTGAAACATTTCTTGGAGTTGTTGAACTACCAAGACATGACGCATCACACTGTTGCTGTAGATTTGTTAGTTAAGAATCTACTGCATCACCAGATCCTCGGTGCTCCATTGAATTGAGATCTAGTGACTGTTGAGGCCACTGGAGTACAGTGAACTCACTGTCATGTTCAAGAAACCAGTCTGAGATGACCTGAGCGTTATGACATGTCGCAGCATCCTTCTGGGTTTAGCTAACCCTGCAGTGCAGATGGACCTGCTTGATTCATTGTCTGAAATCACACAGATTCATCCTGCCAAGCTCTAATCTCCAAAGACTTCACGGCCAGAATCTCGATGGCCCAAACAGGTAAGAGAGACGGAAACTGAAGATGTGTCAACAGAAGGAAGTGACTACATGTTTGAAAACAATTGAGGCTTCTGAAGTGGTCTCCGTGGATGTGGCAATACCTCCAGGTTTATCAGAAATGGGTTCAATTTATTTGGAAGAGAAGCAAAGAACGTCATTTAAAGCGAATCTTACAGGAAATAATGATTTTGCTCTTTTCCTGACCAGGGATCACTTCTGGGAAACTGGGAGAGATGTGGATATCCCCCAAGGACGATTCTGGTTTGACTATGGTAGTCATGGTTACTCAGTGATGCCTGGCAAAACATGCTCTTCTCAGAAGTTTAATGGGAAATCTTGGTGGGGATTGTTGTTGAGATTCATGTAACATAAAAGTGGTAAATGATACATCAATGTGGTGTAGTCTAATGTAGGAAGACAGTCTAAGGACTAAACTGTAGCTTAAGCTAACGGCTAACAACAGGGCAAAGCTGCTACATCAGACTGTTGCTTGAAATTAGTTGGTCCGTGATGAGCGTGACTGGCAGACCAATCATCCAATCACGGGCTCCTCTCCAGATGGACTAGTAAAATATTTCCATGGCATATATATGGAACTGGCATGTTAGGTTAGGATGTAGCCATTGAAAGGTAGATACAATGGGATCATAAAGGAGTGGACATGCTCAGCAACAACACTCAGGTGGGTGTTGGTGTTTAAACTGTGATCAGTTAGGTCAATGAGGCCCAAAGTGTGCCAGAATTCACATTTTCATGTTGTTTTTGCCAAATCTGAGTGTGTTAGCAGAAATCCAAGCATCACATCAGACTAAGCAGCTTTTTTCCAGTCTTCTATAGTCCAGTTTTGGTGAGCCTGTGTAAACTGTAGCTTCTGTTCTCTGTACTGAGCTGACGGGAGTGTTTGGGTAACAAACAAATTGAGGATTTCATCATCTACGGTCCATAATATGATCTAAAGATCCAGAAAATCCACAGAAACCACTGAACAGAAGTGGCAAATACCAAAACCAACACTGAACACCCATGACATTCTACATCTCAGGCGGCACTGCATTGAAAACTGACATCATTGTGTAAAGGACATTACCGCATAGGCTCAGGAACACTTAACAGTCTGTTCCTGCACCTACAAGTCTAAGTTAAAACTATACAATGAGAAGCTAAAACCATATATCAACAACACCTAGAGACAATGTCGGCATCTCTTGGCTGAGCTCATCTGAGATAGACTGAGGCAAAGTGAAAATCAGAATGGAATCAGAATGGCCTTTATTGTAATTATTCAGAATGTACTACGAGATTGGAGAGCTTCTCCTTTCAGTGCAACAGGTAGTTAAGTTAAAAAAAAAAAAGTATACAAAAAATAGTATAAGTAAAAAAAAAAAAAAAGTTGGAGAGCCGTGAGCTGCTGCGTCTGGGCGTGCCGCCATCTTGGATAGTCTGTGCTGGTCCGATGAGTCTACATTACAAATTGTTTTTGGAAAACATGGACATTGTGTCCTCTGGGCTGAAGAGGAAAAGGACCATAGAGACTGTTATCAGTGAATGGTTCAAAGCCAGCACCTGTGATGGTATGAGGGTTTGTTACTGCCCATGGCATGGGTGATTTGCACGTCTACAAAGACCATTAATGATAAAGGTTCATACAGATTTTGGAGCAACATATGCTGCCATCCAAGTGATGTATTATTAAGATGTCGATACACCAGCCTGGCTTTGCAGTTAAAGTCTGCTGGTACCAGACTGTCCTGCCTGCAGTCCAGTTCTGTCTCAAATTAAAAATGTGTGGAGCATTATGAAGCTTAAAATACAACAACAGAGACCCTGAACTGTTGAACAACTGATGATGTAACCACGTAAGAATGGGAAAGAATTTAATCTACAAAGCTTCAACAGTCAGTGACCTCAGTTCACTTACTGCATGTTTTTAACCCTTTAACTTCCTCGTAAAAATAGCCAGGAAACATGTACTTTTGACATATAAGGGCACTAATGCAACATTTTTTCACATTCTAAATATTTACAACCTATTAACCTCTCTCAAATGGTTGAAGTGGAAGTTTAGAGTCAAAGAAGTGTTTTCGTTGCAAAAGGGACAAAGTTGAAGGAAAAGTTTGGTTTCTGCAGCTTTCACATTGTGTATAGAATGAAGTAGTTTCTTGAATACGAGACAGTGATGCCATCGGACAGGTTTTTTGTCCTGGATCCAAGCAGTGCTATATGGATATGATTGGTTTTAAAGTTGGCGGTGGGCATCAATTATGACAGATGGTAAAAAAAAGGCATGTATAGCCGCTCCTAAAACTGCATTAATCGATCCTGAAAAACTCATTAGTTTCACCAATATTTCATCATTAGCTGACTTTATGACTGTGCTGACCTCTGAACTAATGCTCTCCTACTGTTCTTTTTTCCTAGCGTGTCCTAGTCTCAGGATGATTCCTCATCTGTAAACTCTTCGAAACTGTAATGGGCTCATTATTGATCTGAATCAGGAATGATTCTCCATTGTGTTGTCCATTTTGCACAAAAGAAAAATGCTTATAACTTTGTGAATGTTGAAACATATGAGCCATTTTTTCTTTTTTTGACATTTTTTTATAACAGCCACAAAAACATGGGTGGAAGCGACACCGGACTGTAATGGAGAATGATGGACCATGATGAAATATTGGTGAAACTAATGAGTTTTTGGGCATTTGCAGACTGTGCTACCATTGCAGGAGAGAGCCGAGGTAAATATGCTGGATCAGGAAAGCCTTCTGGGTGCTATATTCTACTTCACCAAAACCCAATGTAAGCAGAAAACTTATCCTTTAATAGCTTATTTATTTTATTTTATTTTATTGTTTATTTGACATGGACACACAGTAACACTGATGCTGCGATATTTAAATATACATAGGTCACCGATGCACTGCTGTAAGTGTTTATAGCACAGTGCTAATTTACAACACCAGTCCATGGGAGGCTTTTACAGATTAAAAATATACAAAAAGATATTTAAAGAACAGAGATACCCAAGACATAGTTTATTAAAAAGTACATCAGAATTCAAATATCCAGAAAATAGATAAATAAATAAAAATAAGTTCTAAAAAGATGAACGAGAAGGTTTCATCGGGTAAACATGTATACAAGCACAATCTATATGTGGGAACAGTACTGTTGCTCTTTCTGCCATGATTCGATACCTTTGTTGAAGCTTTTAAAGTTATTTAGCATTTTCAGCTCAGTTGGGAGATTATTCCAGAGTTCAGCTCCTATGATAGAGAAGGTTGATTGTCCAAAGGATGTTTTGCACATTGGAATTCGACAGTTACCGTAAACAGAAGCCTGTGTGTTCACTCAACTGGAGTTCTGATTCCTGCATGCAAACTCATCAAGCATTGATGGAACTAGATTATGTAGGCATTTGTAAAACATTTTAAGATTAATGTTGGTAATAAAACTTTCAAAGCTTAGCATACTGTGTTTCTCTAATACGAGACAGTGATGCCATCAGACAGGTTTTTTGTCCTGGATTTTTATTGTCTGGTTGTATATGGATATGATTGGTTTTAAAGTTGTTTGCGAGGATTGGGACCGGAAGTGAGGCATTATGACAGATGTGAAAAAATCATAGTGTGCATGTAGAGTTTGGCTGTGATTGAAGAAAGCTACATTCTGATGATCCTGAAACAGTTTACATTAGATTTAACTATTTTGCAAACATAATTTACTTGTTTTTCAAGCTGTAGGTGTTAGTCTAGGATGATTCCAAAATACATCATTAACCACATTAATGGGCTCATTATAGATCTGAATCAGGAATGATTCTCCATTGTGTTGTTTACGCATAGAGAAAAATGCTTATAACTTTGTGAATGTTATATTCAGTTCATATGAGCCATTTTTTTCTTTTTCTGACATTTTTTTTTATAACACTATGTTTACCTATTTGAGAAATTCCCCTCTTTGATAAGATAATGTTTTGTTTTGTTTTTTTAAATGTATATTTTTGGGCATTTTGTGCCTTTATTGATAGGAGAGAGACAGTGGATAGGCTTGTGAAAGAGGGAGAGAGAGCAGAGGAAGACACTCTGCAAACTGGTCTCAGGCGGGATTTGAACCTGGACCGGCAGAAGCTTGTACATGGGGTGCTAACCACTATGCCAAACCAGCAACCCAGATAATGTTTGATACTTATGTTCAACCCCCACGAAATGGATGGCCTTATCAGGTTTCAGAAGTTTCAAGCATTTCTGAATAAGACAAAGTTACTCCAAGTTTGGTCTACCAAGTGGTTGAGCTGGGAGTTAAAGGGTTAAAATGAAAGGTGATGCGACACAGTGGTAATCATGACCCTGTCCTAGCTTTTTGGAACATGCTGCTGCATCAAATTGAAAATAAGTGCATATGTGCAACAGCAACAATAAAATGTTTCAGTTTGATCATTTAGTATTTTGCCTTTGTATTGATTTTAATTGGATTTAGGTTTTATGTGTTACTCAGTGTCCCAGCTTCATTGGAATGGGGTTTGTATCAGTCCGTGTGAGAAAGGACGAGCTCCTCAGACGATTGTTGTGGCTTTAAAAACCACCTCTCTCCCTCTCTCTCTCTCTCTGTCTCTGTCGCTCACACACACTTATAAACACTCGCCTCACACACTCATGCAGGCTGGGATGGTCGGGGTCATATATCTGTTTAGTGTGTTTCTGGTCCGGGACTTCCTGTTCTCCGTTGTGACCCCACAGCACAGGAAGTCCTTTGCAGCTGTACCACCTTCCCGACTGTGACAGCAGCAATGGCAGGATGTCCTGTTTGAGCCCCCCTGGGAGGCTGGCAGGCCTTACAACACACAAAACAAGGTGGTTACAGACACACTTAACACCTAAATATCACTTCATTTACATATCATCATTAGACTTCATGATGTTGTGTGGCACAGAGGAGGAACTTTAGAAACAGGTGTGATATATGTTTTGATTTTTTTTATTGATTAATTTGATTATATGACTGCCTGTTTTTGAGGACACCTGCGAGCTCACCCTCCTGTCAACATAGTATGAGCTTATGGAACAAAACAGGAAGAGTACACATAAACCTGTCATTTATGTAACAGCCTGTATGATATGGCTATTAAAAATTAGATTAAAGCTGTAGTACAATTTTATTAAGCACATGCATGTTTCATAGCCTTAATTATCCTCCCCTTCTGCATCATTACATCACTGCTTTCAGGTCTTGTCTGATTTAGCGGTGCAGAAGGTTTTTGTTGGACAGTTGTCCCATATCCTTTGTCATTCTTTCCTAACTCCTGACACAGACTGTCTATCTGAGCACGGATTTGATCTCAGGAGAAAGAGAACACCCACATGTTGCTCGATCAGGTGAATAGGGATAGTGATCAAGCACTGTGATTAATTTTTGGGGCTTTACCAAGAGTGCAGTGCGAGCTGGAGCATTGTCTTGGTGAAGAATTGAACATTTTTCTACAGTTGTGGTCTATGACTCACTTCTCCAAAATTATCTTCTAAAGAAAGAAACCAACATGGCCTTGAACCTGGACTTGCTTTGTCAAGCTTCTTTCATACCTGGAGAGGATGGTGTATATATGATATTGGGCTTTTTGCTGGTATCAAACATGCCGATATTTCTGCACTTGTTATTGCTGACATCCATCACTTTGGATTGAGATCTGGTTCCTGTGGAGGCCACCAGAGAACTGTGAACCTATCACATTCAAGGAACCAGGTTGAGATTATTTGAACTTTGGGATCTGGGGTGTTATCCAACTGGATGAGGTCGACAGCAGTTGGGTGTTGATGAAGGGATGGACATGAATAACAGAGGAAACTATTAATCATATGTTTTGGGATTGTACTCTTAGTCAGGATCTTAACTTGTTGTTGAACAGAAAACTGAATACTCAACTCAAATTTAAAATTGAATTTATTTTATTTGGCTGCTTTGATGATACTTTGTCTATTAAAAAAACATATGTCATCAACTTTATTGTACTTTTAGCAAAATTCCATGTACACACCAGCAAATTTTCAAAACAAAAACCCAACCTGACTGTCTTCCTTACATATTTAAATTTCTACCTTGACACTTCAAAACTTTGCAGTAACCCCAAAGCTGTGAAGACAAGAATGCTTTGTGTTGAATTTGATTTCATTTGATGTACATTCCTCTTATATATTTTTTGAATTTATTTATTTTTGAATTTTGTGAATTGTATTATGTATTTCTATGCTTTTTTTAACATTTGTTTTATACTATGAGATGCATACTACCTCGAGCGTACAATGTTCCCGATGAAATTGTGAATTGTTGTTGTTGAGTTTTGTAAATAAAGTTTAAAAATAAAAATAAAGGATGGACATGAATGGCTGCAATATTTGGTGGCGCAGCAGGTGCACTACCTGTTTCACGAACCAAAACTAGAAAAGTAGCTCAGTTGCGGCAGTGGCTTTTCCACAACCCCAACAGATACAACTCTGAATCACCATGCACCATGTGACTGGACGCCAACTAACCTCTCATGTCTGTCTATGTGCAGAACTGCTTTGCTGGCATTGCAAAGGAAGCTGGGTAATTGACTGATATAGGCTCCAAAAACGCTGAAGTGAGTCTGCAAATAAACTACAGTTCTCATAATGATAGGGGGCAAAACCCTCAGAGCACCCAAAAGGGAATGAATGGGATTTGCCATTATTATAAACTTCAGTGTTTTTAAGACGTCAATCTGGATTGGATCCAGGTGAAATTTACCTTGATGATAGAGTGATAGTATATATATTTTCCTGTAAATTTTTACGCAAATCCATCAAGTGATGTCAGACGTATTTTTTTTAAAATATGGGCCAATGTTAGCTGATGTTAATTTCAGATTATTTGGGGATTTTTTTGCGTCCAGACAAATAAGCGGATCACCACCAAAATGTAATGGCTTTCTCCTTGGACATAACCATACCACTGGGACAATTTTCATGTAAATCCATCAGGTAGTTTTTCCATAATCTTTTTAACAGACAAACAAAAACACCCTGAAAAACATATCCTCCTTGGCGGAGATAGTCATGTCTGTAACGTTAACTTGTAACTCCAAATTGCCCTCAGGTATGAGTGTGAAAGGTTGACCGTTTTTCTATGGCAACGTTCACACTGCAGTCAAAAGTGACCTGAATCCGATTTTTTGGCTCAAATGTGACCTGTATCTGATTTGTTTCTGACAGTGTGAACAGCACAAGTCGCATTGAATCTGATATTTTCAATTCAGATTCAGGCCACTTTCAAATGTGGTACTAAGTCGGATACGTATCCAATTTTCTTAAATGCGACCGTGGTCTGAACAGCCAGGTCGCATTTAACGTCATTCTACAGCAGCAGTTCACCTCTGGACAAATGTTTTCAAAGTCACTTCATGGACTGAACATAATCAGAGGTTAATATAGACATGATTATTAAAAGTTTATGCATTTTTTCCTAAAATAAAGAGTTTTAGTTGTTTTTCCAGCTGCAGGCTTGATTAAATAATGCATAAAGGGGGGAGTGATGAGAAAAAGCGAGACAGCACTGGGGCGATCGACTGGCGTTTTGATTCCACACTCAATAAACTATAAACGTGAATGAATCATACGTTTGTATTATGATATCTGATAAACTTAGTTTATTAACACTGCGCCAACTTTTTGAATGGATTTATCAGGCTAATATAACAGTTGACAGGACGCAGAGACACTGATGATCCACTGATGTCCATCTCATCCGTATGTTATGTATGTTTGTATGAGACAGTCAGAGAACAGTCTGCTCCTGTCTGATCTGCTCTCAGACAAACTAGAAACATCAGAACAGATGACAAAACTAAGTTTTTGCCTCTTTGTTAACCTGTTCGCTGCTGGAGAGCCAAACATCTCAGAGCTACAGCGCTGATCTGTCATCGACGGGAAAGAGCGTCCCCCTTGAAGTTTGTAAGAAATAAAATATAGCCATCATGACTTTAATAAGAGCTCACTCAGGGTGAGCTGCTGAAACATCAGGTTCTGCGTTATGGGAAGAAACTTCTCCAGCATTGTGAAGCACAGTTTTGCTCTGCGTTTGTTGCTCCTCATCACACCGTGCTGTGCGTGATGTTGTTAAAGTTAAACTGCGCATGCGTGTCAGTTCTGAAGCCTGAGCTGTTCACATCACAGTCTGCAGTCAGGCCATATTTACAGGTGTAAGATGAACAGCCAAACAAAAACATCGGATTTGAGCAATAAATCAGAATTGAGCATTAAGGGCTGCAGTGTGAACGTAGCCTAAGTGGCCCTGTGATTGGCTGGCAGCTGGTCTGGGGTGTGTATCAGCTCTTGCCTAACGTCAGCTGGGATAGGCTCCAGCCACTTGTGACCTCAAAAGGGATAAGGGGGATAGAAAATGCATGGCTTCCTCAGGTTTGGCTGTGGTGTTTTAATGTCCACCCTGAGAACCGCTGCTTTTTGCCCAGCCACTCCATTAGCAAAACCAGAATGCTTTGCTAATAGGTCACAGTCCAAACTATCAACTACTTTAAGAGATATTCCCTCATTCTGTGAATTTTCTCAGTAAAATAGGAACACTAGTTTGCAGTTTAGTAAAAACACTTCACATGGTATTTGTTACTTAATATTGCCCCCCATTAAAAAAAAAAAGGGAAACAGTGAAGGCAGGCGGAGGTGACTGTGAGTCAGCCTCTGTCTTTTTACAATCTTTGGCTTCCTCTCTCTTTCTCTTGTCTTTTTTTGTTTTGGTTCAGAGCTCCTGGCAGCTGATTTAACAAACTGTGCCAAAGGTGAACAAACAGTTATGAGTTCTCATTGAGAGCCACGACCCAGATGTCGTCGTCCCAGGACCATGCAGGCTAAAGGACAGTCGCAGGGCAGACCTGATTCAGGCCGGATGGAAATCTGTCTGAATGGGAGCAGAGCCAGACGTTTGAGCCAGAGCAAATAAAACATAAGCTCACAGATTCGTCTGGTTCCCAGGCTTTCACTCTGGAAACAGCAGTAATCATGTGGTTGCATAAGACTGTCAGGTAAATATCTTTTAGATTGCTATCATGAGCCATAAACTGGATATAAGTATAATAAAATATATTCTCAAGGCTTTATATGAAGTACACAAGAATGCCAGTCACATGTATTTTTATATTTAAAGAAGGCTTTAGTGACCATCAGACTGGAGAAACCATTTTCTAACCTGTCATCTGATTGATAGACAATAAAATAAATAAACAACAAATGTATGAAATTAAAATAATGAGTTTCTTTTAAATTCCAGGCTTAAATGTGGAAGACTGGGTACTTTATACCGGGGTTCAATCACCTTTAGCATTTGTTTAAAACCAGCATTTTCCACAACTGAATATGGCCTTAGATCCTATACTATAAAAACACTGAAGGATGCTGGATCACTTTGGCCGACTGTCTGTGAGAGGCTGCTTGAATGCTGACAGCAGTTGAATTTGCACTACAGTGTTTTTTTTCCCTTACCGTGGAAATCTTTACACTTGAGTGGTGCCGTTTCAGGTGAGCTGGCATGTTTGACGCGCTGTTGGAAAATACCCGACCCCAGTTGAACAGTATCGGCACACCGCCTTCATTTTATCCACCTGTCTATCTTCGTTGCAATATTTCATCAGGAAGCCAAAGTGTTCCCAAACAGAAGATTTCAGCGACGGGGGAGGGTCTCCAAGCTCCAGTTGGTCGCTAGCAGTAGCCATGATGTACAATTCAGACACAAGTTTTTGTGGTTACGGAAGCTCTTTGATATTCGTCTTCTGACTGGCTCTTCATGAGACGTCACGTCCACATGATATGCACATGACCGCAAGAGCACGAATCACAGACCACTTTCCTCACGAATATTAAAAAGCCTGCCCTAACCACACCAGCCGAGTACCCCTGTGAATATTACAGAGCCATATGCAGCGGCTAACGTAAACTTTCTGTACTCGTTCGAGTACAGCACTGTACCAGACCGAACGTCCTTTTCGAGCGGTTCGGTAAGGATACATGTACTGTTGAACCCCTATTATTTAGTGATTTAAAGTTTTTATTAGTACAGAGCAGGTTGCACATTTGAGTTCAGCTCTGCCTCTGTGAAGTAGCATCTATAGGCTCATGTCCATTTTATCCGTTTGACATTTTCAGGGCATGTTGATCACTGCACTCAAGAACGGTGATTTGCTTTCTGTGGTGATCCAAATCAGGGTTTAGATCCAGAAAGGATTTGTCAACAATGTGAGATAGGGCAGTTTTTAACATTTTTGACGTTTGCTCGACTGACAACGTTGGAAAAGCCTTAATGGAGGTTTGTGCTCTTGGGGTTAATCTAGCTATTTAAAATTTTGCTGTCATATCTTCTCATTAAATTATCATGTAAAATACAAACAGCATGACTAAACTCAGTTTAACAAAAATTTAAACAGTCATGTATGATAAAGTGCCAGAAAAAGTAGAGATGCAATAAAAACCCTTAGATAGATTCTGTATTGTACCTTGTTTTGGTCATGGTTTACTGTTTGCTTTGGTAACCATATTTTTAGTGCTTTTTATTCCAATATATTCCATCCTGAGGAGTTAACCAAAAAAACTGCAAACAAACCAAAAGAACAAATATTTTCTATGTGTAGGATTTAAAAAGCAAAAAGTTATTAGCATCTTCATCATTTTAAGTACTTATGCAAACACTTATGATGTGTGATGATTTATACAGGCTATATAATCCATTACTTATTAAAACCTTTTTTTTTGTTTGTCAAACTCAATATCATCTATATAGCTTATCCTTTCTATTCTATTTACAAACATTTCTGCTTTTTCTAAAAGACTTTTTCCAAAATTATGTGCATTTTTATGTCATAGTGTAATCAACTGTTTATACCCCTACTTTTAAACCCTTTAAATGCCATACCAGGAACGTATCTGGTTTTTGTTTTTTTGGTTTGTTTGTAGTTTTCCCTGTTCTCTGATTTGATTCGATTGTTTTCTGATTTTTTTTCAAACATTAAATATCCCTGAATTCAATGATGACCTCTGCCGAACAGTTGAGCTGGTAGTTAAAAGGTTAAAGGCACATTTAAACAGAAAGGCAAAGCCCTGCTGAGGAGATTTTTTGTCATTCATAAACCATTTCTTTAATCAATTTTAAAGGTAAAATAAACAAAAAACTGTATCATCAAAAAAAAAAAAACATGTTTTACTAAACCCAGCACATCAGAATCTATATATATTCACTATCGCAGGAAAACAAATGTATTTGACTGCCAAACAGCTGAAAGGAATCAAGTTTCTCCAAACAAGGATTACTGCTTTTTATGTCAATAGTGTAAACACATCATGTCAATATTACATTTAAACACATCAGCGTTTTACAATATAAATTTATTTTCGGTTTTTGTTTTTTTGGTTTGTTTGTAGTTTTCCCTGTTCTCTGATTTGATTCGATTGTTTTCTGATTTTTTCATCAAAATGCCATTATTTGAGCTGTAATTGAACACATCAAGGGCTAGAAACATTAAAATTACACAAATACTATCAGCTTGACCCTTCTTCAGAGTGCTGTGGTGATCATCTTGCCAACTTAAGCAATGGTTTAGAAGTTGATCACAGCTTTAAATTAACTATTGACAACCTCTAGGTGTGTCTTTCACTGCAGTACTGAGCAGATAAGGATTTTTCTGGCTGCAGAGGCCGTTATGTTATGAGTCTGGGGTGGAACGGTATCACTGTTTTACATAGCAACAGTCTTACTGACAGATCTCGACGACTTTGTTTTTGTTAATATGTGACTTAACAAAAAATAAATCCCACAATGTATTTTTTTGCGCTCAGGAAAACCGATCTGAAACCACAGGGTTAGGGAGGAGTTGGGCTGTTGGACTGATGATGATTGAGTGGTCCGCACAGGCAGTGAAGGACGGTCCTCTGAAAGCTGCAGCCCAAGTAATGGCCAACTGGCTGACGATCTACCTACTACTGCCAAATGTAAAATACTGCATACTGGGTTTGATAGTGGCACAGTGGTGCAGTAGTCATGAGCGTACCACAGACGGTACACAGGTAGGCAGTCAGTGAGGCAATGATATCCAGAGACGTGAGGGAAAAAGCAGGAACCAAGAACAGGCAGGAGTCTGTACACATCTCAAGAGGCTAACCTTGAATAAAAGTTTGTTTTCAGCAGAAACATATTTTACAACGACAGGTCTATGGTTCATAGATGTGTCACTAACTTTAGTTCTTACATTAGTCCACTTGTCTCCTCTTACCTCCCTTCCTTTGCCCGAACAACCAACACAGCATTGTGTGGATTTGCTGTTCATCATGAGACTGGGATCCACATTCAAGATTTCCTGCTGCTTAACAGAAGGTTTTTTCTTGAGCCATGATGGAGGGATTCATGATTGGCTATATGGATTCATGTTGGCTGTTGGATGTAAATATTTGTATGTATATGTACACAGTATGTGTATTTAAATATATATCTATGCATATATGTGTATCCATAAAATGAAGAGCTTTATGCTCTATTGTAAAGTGTTTTGAGATAACACTTGTTATGAATTGGCGCTATACAAATAAAGATTGATTAATTCAATAAAGGGAATCAGATCAGGCAGCAAAATCCAAGAAACATGAGGCAACAAGGAAAGTCAGAAAAACAGGCAAGGTAATACATGGTTAGACAAACTAAGAGAAGGCTGGGACGAAGACTGTGAAGTACAACAAACTGGCACAGGACAAAGGGAGACATGAGATCAAATACAAGAGGTAATGAGGGGTGATGGGAAACAAATGGTGTGAAACAATCAGGATGCAGGTGCAGCAAGACGGGGGCAGGACAGACAGGAACAAATCCGCAACAGAGATAAAAAATAAAGGAAACTTTAGTATCTCAACCAGGCAGGTGCAGTACCTGCCAGACGACAAAGGATGCACTACAGGTTTCTGTGTGTATTAAGCCCTTTGAGCATTAAAAGTGTTCTATTTCAGCACCCCCATGAGACCAAAGTTAAGTATCGCTGTGCAGCAGCTACTAAGCATGGTACGACCTAAGTAAGCATTATCCCACTAGGGAAAGAGCGCGCCCTCTGGGTGCGATGTGATGTAAGAAATAAAAATATAGCCAATGACGACAAGAGCTCACTCAGCAAGGCCATAGTGGAGCTGCTTATCCCACAAGACAGTTGGAAATCTCCAGCATTGTGATCATGCAAGTGCCTGGAGCTTAAGGTTCTCATCAAATCAGTAAGCAAAGTGGATGTTGTTAGTTAAACTGCGATGCGGTTGTCTTGGCTGAATATTTACCAGATTTCGAGAGTGAAGAGCGAGCCTTTTCATTCTGACGGCCACCCGTATTTATTTGAGCCAGAGTATACGGACGAGGAGCTGCTACAAACTCAAGAGCTAACGAGGATAGCAACAGAGGGCCAACGAGCAGACGAGGGTGAAGCAGCGGCAGCACAAATGCTCTAGATTTGTCTCTGGCACACACATTTACTGTTGCCCTAAATCCTCTTCACTTTTTCCTCTCGTCCAGCCAGTACAGACTTGTGGCCTACCGTGTTACAATGCTAATTAGAGAGCTAGCACCGGCGATCGCAACCGGTCTGTGGCGAAATAAACACTTACACTATACACACAATACTTATACGTATTGTATGCATAAAGACATATTAGTTATACTTACTTTATGGATAGTTGACCATTTGGTCCCTGTGGTTTTGGTCACCTCCTCCAATTTATTTTGGGTACAGGAAAAAAGGTGTCCAGCACTGCCCTGTTGATCAGAGGGGGCAGATCCTCTAATGTAGTTACACAGCGTCGGGTACTTCCTGTATCATCCCACGACACATCGAGACCACGAATATTGGGCAACAGGTCCCACTCGTTGCAACACAGACATTCTTCCTCTGTGGGCATAGAGTCACAGCAACCACAGGAGCACCACCAGTCCTCATAAATTCGCGTTCGTGCCGCCGCTGCTTCACCCTCGTCTGCTCGTTGGCCCTCTGTTGCTATCCTCGTTAGCTCTTGAGTTTGTAGCAGCTCCTCGTCCGTATACTCTGGCTCAAATAAATACGGGTGGCCGTCGTAATGAAAAGGCTCGTCTTCACTCTCGAAATCTGGTAAATATTCAGCCATGATACCGATGCAGTAAAACTTTCAACTGTCCTCCGGGATAAGCAGCTCCACTATGAGTGGCGCGCTGCATGGCTCCTCTGTTTTCTTCCGGCAACAAGCTCACAGGAGATGACATCACACAGGTCAGAGGACGTGAAGGAAAACGCAATGCTTACAATGCTAATTAGAGAGCTAGCACCGGCGATCGCAACCGGTCTGTGGCGAAATAAACACTTTTTAATGCTCAAACTTATACAGGATGCAGTTGCCCCCTATCTGGCTTGGCTGCGGCTGCATCCGCTCCCTTGATACTGAGCCAATTTTAAAACGAGTTGTACCCGTCAATCGTATACACACATACACTTGGAGCAATAGGACCCAGGTTGAAAAATACCGAAGTTGCCCTTTAACTGATTTAACAGCAGCAGGTGGTGCATGTGCCTCACAGCAAGAAGGATGCCGGTTTAACCCAGGTCAGGGCCTCTGTGTGGAGTCTGCATGTTCTCCTTGTGCATAGTGGGTTCTCTTCAGGCACTCCCATAGACCAATATATGCTCAGCAGGTCAACTGGTGACTAAGAGTGCTTTCCCACTAGGGGCCCTGTCCCGGATCTGGGTGCGATTGAGCCCAAAGTCCGGTTCGTTTTAGTCGTGTGAATGCAAACAAACCACGCCCGGGCACCAGGCCCAGGCCCACTTGGGGAGGTGGTCACCGTTTGGTTCGGATGTGAATGCAAGTGCCCCAGGATACGGGACCGCTGCTCTGTGATGTCACGGTTGTACGACTCCCTGTATATAGCTCTGCCTGTGCTGTGGTCACTGTAGCTTCTAACAACTACAGGTTGTCCGCACTTTTTTAAAATGCCTTGTGGACTCTCATTAGACTCTGGTCAATGAGTGGTTTGATATCACTCACCTTAGGGAAGACTGCAAGTTGATGTGTAGAAAAAGCGATATATAGGTAAGTTTCAACATCTGTGCAGAATGGGCCCATTTCATCCTCTGAGCCGCACAATAGATATGGGAGTGGGAGGAAAATCACTGCTTACGTCTCAAACTATGTAAAAACACCCAAGCACTCAGGACTCCATTGCCGGTGCTTACACACCGTCTTTGCTAATATAAAAACACCTTCAAAACTCATCCATATGCATTTTTCTTTGTTTTTATTTACAATGAGGGTCGCTGATGCCGTCTTAAACACGATAAAGAAACACATTTGAAGGAAAATGTAGAAGAGAGTGAAACGTAAACATTGGTTGTCTGGTGTAGGAAATGGTTACCATGGTAGCCTCTTCTTCGTTCTCCTCCGTAGCAGGTTTGGTAACCAAAACTGAGTAAATACACAAGTGGGCATGGTTTGATGGTTCAGGTGTGAATCAAAACAAGTGGGCCTCATGTGGATGTGCCCTAAGTTGTCCTTATGTATGAGTGTGAGCATGACTGGTTGTCTGTATCTCTATGTGGCCCTGTGATTGGCTGGAAACTGATCGGGAATGTTTTCTTGCTCTCTCCTAATGTCAGCTGGGACAGGCTCCAGCCTCCATGACCACGGAAGGGACAAGGGGAGCAGATAACTGATGGATGGACAGATGAAATGTGTACTTTATGGAAAAAAATCAATCATAATTTGATTGATTAGAGTTTAATTCAAAGACAATAATGTCAAAATTGAATAATTGCAGCTATCTTCCTTTTATTGGTCATCATTGATTTCTGGAAAAAAGGAAACACATGATGTTTAAAAATTGAAAATATGCACTTGATTTGAAGTTTTGGCCATTCCATGTTTGATAAGCATGCAAATAAAGTATGCACAGCGTGATTTAATTGAAATATTAGGTGGTCCGAAATGTTGTAAATTATAGAAAAAAGTGATGAAACTATTGATAAAAGTCAGAGTATAGCAAGTCATTAAAACAAGATGTTCTGTGCTGTGAATGATAAGTAATTAATTAAAGACTTATAATTTGATTTATTCGAGGTCCAGTAGATAAAAGTGAATTTGATGGCATTATTCTATCACTCATTGTCACTCAACTTTTTTCCACCATCTTCGCTCTATCCCATATTTTCGGTCACTTTCCCCCGCCGTGTTCTTGTGAGCGTGGTTTGACAGCGGTGGGACTGAGAGCATGTGTCAGGATGACAGGATGACTGAATCCCATCAGAATGCGAATGCCCCCGGCCGGCCCAGCTGAGTCCAGCTCACTTCCTGTGGATCAGGGCTTTCTCTCATGGCTCTCTGAATGGGGATGGTGTGACAGCGCTGAATTGGGTTCCTGTTTTTGCCCTTCAATTGAAAGTGATCTGTTGGCCAAGGCTCAGCCCACTTTTCAACTTTCCACCCACTAATAAGACCAGGAGCTTTCAGGAAAGGAGAAATGAAAGTCAGGAGCTTCAGTAGAAAAAACCCGAGAGCCTGGGGATTTTCCCCTCTGAGCAGAGAAGATTAGAAATGTTTTTAAAAGGAGAAGCCTTTATTTTTGAAGACCATGTAGAAAACTCACTTACAGGGCTTTTCAGAAGGAAGGCAGGGTGGTTTTTTTGGCTGTCAGTTTTGAAACCTGGAATGAGATGTTGACATTTGGTTTCAGTGTTAAGACATCGCTGCAGTTCCTCTGTGTGGACCTGGTTTTGGTGTGGTTACCGGCCTCCACACACGTAAAGTACCTTGTTTCCCTATTACTTTGTCGTCTTTTGAAGCGGTGTAAATCATACTAAACACAGCAGTAAAAAGGAAGGAATCATGCTGTTGTGAACAACGTTTTAGTTTGTTAAATAAATGTATTAAAAACAAAACAATATCTAAGATATACTGAAGTATTAAGAATCTTCTGACAGACAGTCGTCTTTGAACTCACATCTTTACCACATAATATTGCATAATATTAATACCAACCCTTTACTAAATATACATGATACTGGCTTTTGCCAGTTTTTAATATGCCACAGAGCACCGAGCCTCCGCTTGACTTAACCCTTTAAGGCCCAAGACCATAGATTATAGCCAGAAAGTTTTAATTTTTTGGAGCTGAAATGTTTGTTTCACTTTCTGCTAAAATCCTACAAAAATCAAAATGTCCATAAAATTCAACATATAGATTTTTCGTATCTCATTTGATACATTAGGTGTTTTTGGCAACTGATAATCCATTCAAGGACATTTTTATCATTTATCTGATTGTATTCAGATTTTTTTTTGTAATTTGATCATATTGAGTAGATAGAGGTATTATAAAAGTACGTATCAAATATGATACAATTGGCTTTATAGGGTTAAATTGACCAGGACCCCTATGGGTAAGAGTGCACTTGTGCTTGAAGCAGATGTAAAACACAAAAACATTATTTTATTCTTTAATATATAACACTTTTGAATGATAAAAGTTGGCATCTAAGTAATGAGAGGTAACCCTTTCTGATACAGTAGTTCATTATGCAAAAGTTAAAGACAGTCTTTGGGGTATTTTGGCAAAATGCGCTTTTAAGATATCAGTTGTAAACATCTGCAATAATGATTTATATCTGCATATATATATAAAGATATATAAAGGACAATGATATTCATAAGTGTTATGCCAGTCGCCCTAAAAAGAAATAGTTATATTTATTTAAAAAAAAACACACACACATAAAATGAAGCAAATGTGAGTGTACCACAATGCACTGCTGTCATGTTTTTCCAGAGGGGAAGAAGAAGAGAAAGAAGGCTGAAAAATTGGAGCTGCTTTCGTTTATAAATGTAAGTAATGTGAAAGTTTCTATAACACGTTTGTGGTGTAGATTTTTTTTTTTACGTCACTTAACAGTTATGAACAGCTGCAAAACTTGCTACTTCCTTGATGTAGTGTCTGAAATCTTGTTCTGTTAATGCCGTAAAACACCAAATAATGGCCAGGGCGTTTATTTGTTTCAATCACTGAGCAGACCAGGCGTTTATTTGGGACCAGGTGACTATTTGGAACAGGCCTTTAATTCCTTCCCACAAAAATCTGGCTTAGCAAAAAACGAAAAATATGGTAAATGTAATCAAATTATTTATTTCACCAGTATGAATATCACACTTTAAAGATTACAGTACTGTACTTATACTCTTGTCGTCTTCTTCTTTCAACTCAGCTCTCTCTAAACACTCTTAAAACTGGTAAGGAACTACCTTACCAGTAGTAAGTAGTTAAGTTAAGGTCTTACTTCTGTGTTTTTTTGGCTGCACCGGGCCATGTAGATAAGCAGCAATGTACCGCTAACTGACGTGTCCAGCCTCCTGACGTTAAGGGCAAATAACATGCATCGTCTTCTTCTTTGGATTTGTGGAGCCCTAGTATGTAAGATTCTGGCTTTTGCGCTCTAGTGCCCTCTGTGAACGTTGAATGTAACTGCACTGTCGTGAAACAGCGCCGTACACCAACGTGCCTTTTGTTGACATACAGAGGGAGGAGAAGCGAGCCAACAGGACGTCCAGAGAGACAAATAAACCATGTGGACTGATAAGGTTCAGTCTGATCATGTTTCTTTTCAAGCGTGCACTGTCAGCTGTGAGCTCAGTGTTCGCATGTGTGTTCTGTAACTTCGACCGTAGCCCATAGGCTGCACCGAATAAATTACACCGGGTGTTTATTTGGAAAGGGCGTCTATTTGTCAAAATGTAATGCTACACTCTGCGTTTATTTGGAAAACGGTGATTAATTGGAAGTCTGCGTTTATTTGGTATTTTATGGTACGTATGTTCACTATTTCATTAACAGTATATAGGGCATAGTGAGCGAGTGAATGATTTCTAAAGATGCTTACACACTGGACGCTACTTGTACTAGCTCGGCGATCACTCTCATGTCAAAGTCAATGTACAGCCGCGATTGGGCGGGGCTAACCCTCCTGCGATTAATTTGCCCCGTACAAGAGGATCACTTCACACGTCGCGTGATGACACAGTTCAAAAAAGTTGATCTTTTCAGGCGATGTTGTGTGTGGCTGTGTGGTAGCAGCCAATCAGCGATGTGTGCATGTATGACGGTACCTGTGACAGACAGTTTTTCATCCGGACTACAGAGGAACAATTTATGTCCGTGTGGGAAACATTAGTCAGTGAGGACATTAGTTCCGCCTAGACGGACCGCAGAAAACTCACAGATGCTACTGCAGGGCATCAGCTGCAGTGTTTTGTGTTTGATAAATGAGTGAAAAGGATACAGCTGGAATAATGTCCGCTTATACATCCTATAATATGATATGAGATAGTATCGTGGTGAAACTCGAGCGGACGTGACGTCACCGAGCGATGACCGATGGCAACAGTAACCAAACTGAGGTATTAATGGACACGCGACAATACTTCAGGTGTTGTGATTTTGGCCGCAGAGTCGCTTGCGGTGTGAACGCAGCATAACACAGCTATGGCGTCTGCCTGTGATAGCTGTATAACTATAATATCATACACTCCAGGAAGTTAAAAAAAAACTGTTTTCAGAGCCATTTTCTTTGAAGAGGAATAGAAGTTTTTTTTGTGAACTAAAGATTAGTAGAAGATGTAGTGCTCTTCTGCTCCCAAAGCCAGTTCTAACAATACTGCAAATAAAATGGACTTTGTAGGATAAATCCAAGGATTTTTTGTCTTTTTTTCATAATCTACAGAAACAGAATGACATTTCCTAACCTTCCGGTGTAGTTCAGCCTTTCTTACTGTTGATCAGTATTTACAAAGAAAGAGATTAACATATATTTGAGTCACAGCTGAGCTGAAAATGATTCACAAGTAAAGCACATCATCTGTGCTGTTTTAAATGATACTAAATCATTAAATTTTAGAGCAAGCAAATTCTTTAAAAAAATGTGGGTTGGGTCATGGTGGCCACATTTGTGGTGATTCTAATTTTATTTTTCTTCTGTAATGTAAAAACAGAAACTGTGTGTTTTTTATGGCCTTCCCCCATGACTCCACACTTACTATGAAACTATGAGGAAACTAAATGACAGATCAAATGATTTCTGATTCATTCATCCCGGGCCTTTCATAATGTGGCAGCTGTTTAAGACATTTAAGTTTCAGGGTTATTAATAGGTGGCTTCAAACAAAGGAACCAGGAACTACAGTGATGACAAACAAAAGTCCTGACACTATGGAGACATAAAACCAGAATTTCTAAATAAGTTGTTTGGGAAACCCAGAGTTTCCCCACATGAAATCAAAAGTGAAACTGGGTCAGAATCCCTTATTGCATAAGTAATTGCACTCATCAGCAGACTGTTACCTACACACAATACTGCCACTCATTACTTTTACCTCCCCAGTGGGATATGCCAGATCCAGAACAGTTACTCTGCTAAGTTTTATTTTGTTGATTTATAAAATGAAAAGCTGTTTTCTGCTCTGTTTCCAGCTGACAATGTGAACAAGGGCAGTGACGTAGAACATAAATAGCCAACATAGCACAAGAAGTAGTCATCCTGGTAAAACCCTGAGTTGCTCAAACTGAAAGCAAAACTGAAAACTGGAGTCAGAGTCCCTCATGCATCAAGTGATTGCACTAACCAGCAGAGTAGAAAAGCTGAGGAGTTCTAACAAGCAAACAAAAGTAAGAAATATTAAACTACAAACTCTATAATGAAGTACCAAGTTGCACAGGAATGTTAGAAAATAATTTTAAGCTTTGACAAAAATAAACTTAGCTGATGAAAATTATTTGAATTGAAGTCATGTAACACAGTACACTGGTGGCACTCGGGTTTCCCTCAATTGCCATCGTGGTGGCTTTGGCGGTGGCGTTCTGGGCGTGAGCATGGCCCTGCGGCGGGGCGGTCATGCCCTGCTGTCCCGGGCCCTCTTCTGGTTTCCGTCCATGTAGGCTGTTTAGTTCCCATAACTATTGATATATCAACTGTCGATTTTTCTATTTTTTTATTGTCATTTATAGAACTATTAGTACTCTTGATCTCCTGCTCAATAATACTGCCATTACCGACATATGTATTATGTATTATATTTGAATTATACACTCACACATACACACACATTCCTTCATACACACAATTTCACAACAATTTCTTCTTTCATTTTCTTTTGACTTATCATTGTTTTTTTGTCTTTATTTTTTTTCCTACCTTATATTCTCTCCTTTTATTTCCTGTTGTATACAACATCATTAGTCATTAACAATTATAATTGTTATTTTCTCAGTTATGCAATATCTATTATTTTCTCCAAAACTGTATAATTGTAAAACTGATCTGCCTGTATGTCTTCTATTTTCACTTTTGTCCTGTTTTTTTTTTCTTGTCATTTGCATTGTCTGTTTTGTTTTGTCCTGCAATAAAAAAAAATGCAACACATTACCATTGTTTGTAAGAGGGCACATTAGATTTTTACTCCAAGACAAAATTTAATCAGACCCTGGAGTTCCCTCAGCACCATTTGATCATCATGTATGAAACCATTTTTACTGTATCATCATCATCTTTCATGAATAAAATATTCAGCTCTTTTAACTTAAAAATATCAAAACTGGACACAAACACCTTTAAAAGAACTGAACATTAGTGCATTTGTGTTGATGTAAGTATCTCACTTTTATTTAATGATATATATTTTTTGTTTCTTTAAGAAGTTATTTTAGAAAATCAGTTTCTGCCTGAAACTGGCACAAGTTTTTATTCTAAATTTAAAGGGATAGTTAAGGTTTTTTGACGTGGGGTTGCTTGAGACCTATGTCACTATAACTGTCAACAAACAGGTTGTTAACTCTCTCTCTGAGGGAAGACAACCGGGTATAGACACCAGCCAATATACTGAATGTCAGGCAATGGTGCCACTGAATTATTCATGATTGCATGATTTTTAGAAATACTACACTAAAACAAAAGTTGGATTGACTAGGTACTACAGTTCATGGGATGTTTTAACTGTACAGGGATTGAGCTGTCAGCCAATTTTAGGTAATTTCAACCAGGAAAATCAAAATTTCAGAGTTTAGCAGTGATGGAAAACACCATACGTGGATCCAACATTATGCAATATGTAAATAGAAAAATCGACGACTGCCGTAAAGACGTGACCCAAGCCAAAGCGTGCGTTTCTTGTGATGCTAATGAATGCAGCTCGGACCTTCCTCAGAACTCTGCATTGCTTTACAACTTCTTTTTTCAACAACTTACAGGATGCAAGGTAATGTATCTCTTTCTAATTACGTAGCGGTAGTTTTTGATGTGTGACATAAGCAATTTTTGGAAAACTTAGTATCGTAGTTTTGTAGCCGGCTATATATCGCTACTTGCAGCCCGGTGCTCGAAGAGGTGTTCAAATAATATAAAATTGCTCTAGTTTTAATTGTCTTGTTCCCGAAGTTGAGTATCCAGGCCAGTCCAGCTCTGTCCAACCCGACCACGAAGCTAAGGAATAGCATTTATTGATAGATAACCTATTTTGATGCTATAAAACTCATCTTAAAGTGTGTATTTCCATCAGGCATAAATCTAAAAGTGAGACTTTTTTGTAATTACTTAGAAACTCCTCATACCATCTTTAAGTTCATTTGAATGTAATCTGTGTCTCTGGGTTGCATTTGCTTTGCATTCAAAATAATTCAGATTAGTTATCACCCTCTTCCATGGTAAGACTACATAATTATTGTCTTCACATCCCTTTATATGACTCAAATTTATCCTGGTAAGTTGGTCAGAAATGTCGTGATTAAAACTGAAATGTATTCAAACCATTGTCCCCCCTTTACCTCCCACTCACTTTCACTACATTGGAGAACAAAAACATTTATGCAACCTCAGATGATGTTATTCCCTAAACTTCTTCGAAGTTCTTCTGAACCCTTCTGATCAAAGCTGGAGAAGTTTGTTGCTACAGTAGCGGCCCCTGGGACCCTGCAAATACATTGTGCATAAATCGAGTCGCTCAATGTAAACTTGATTTGAACCTCAGAGAAACTGAATCTGAGCGTGAGATGAACTCACGCCACGGCCACAAACCCACAGGAATGTGTGTAGAGTTGGAAGCAAATCCCAAAGAGAGGGAGATATCTTTAATTAATCACACATTATTGTGGCTCGCAGTCCAAAAACACTATGACGGCTCCAACGTCTCCATGTGCAGGCAGAGAGTGTGGGTTACCTTCATGAAAGATGAAACATGAAAAAAGTCATCAGTACCTCTGCTCAGGGTCTCACCTTCTGTCTGTGTCACCAGGAGTGTATAGGATCCACTGATGTAGGCTTTGGCAGGACATGCTGGAGTGGAGACGGATCTTAACACACAGACTCACTGAAGAAATTGAAAGCACAAAAACCTGTTTTTGCCATAAAGCTACTGGAAGGAATTTTATCTCTGTGACTGCCAAGAACAGGCTGGAATCGATGTGGTTTTTCAGTTTTAAAGGACTTTAATAGTCCTTTAATAAACCTCCAGGACTTTCAGTCTTTTATTTTTTCACATGGCATCAGTTAATGTGTAACAAGAAGTTTGGAGGACTCCAAGGACCCTATTCCAACAATGAAAGGATCTTATTTTGCAAGGTGGCTACAAGATTGTACATCTATATTTTACTAGCCAGATGGGGCAACATAGCTAGGCGAGTATAGTACAGATTTTGCAGTTAATGCATACTCATGTGTGATTTCAGCATGAAATTAATAAAAACAATCAGCATCAGCTCTTATTCTCTACAGTGTGCATCTTCTAGGACATTTTGTCTTCTAAAACGTTGACAATGAACATTCACACTGTATGAAATATGCTCACATTAAAGTCATACTTCACCGAAACATTCCTGCAACATCAGACATGGCTGAACTTGCATTATAAAGCTAGCACCAATGGCTAATTTAATTTTGTAATGCAACAAGAACACATTAAAAAGAATGAAGAATAAGATGAAGCTAAATTCACGTCATTCACACATCACATCCATCGCATGACAATTTGCAGTGAACAGTCGCACAAATGACGTAGATTTCTTCACTTTGCTGCTTCACCAAAGCAAAAACTGTGTCAAATTGAATGAAGCAGCCAATTAACATCACAGAGAGAGGAAAAAATAGACATCACTGCACATCATCATCAAAACTCCTCTACAAGGTTTTTAAGGGTTCAGTTACCAAAGCACAGAGAGGAGTAAAGGGGAAAAAGTCTCTGGAGATTTTGTAGTATTTGGTAACTTTAGTTTATTTTACACTTTGAATGTGTTGCATTGTGAACAAAGTCAGTCAGCACAACAGTGAGCTGGCCACTGGTGTGTGTTTTGGGATAGTGGGGATTGTGTTTTTCACCTGAGAAAATACACAAAACTCTCTGAAGAACTACAGGAGGATTTACAAGAGAAAGAATAGACAGGAAGAGAAAAGAATTATGGTCCTTTTCCACTAGCACGCCTTGGCCCTACTCAATTTGCAGCGTGTTTCCACTAGCCTGGTACCTCCTATAACAAGCTAGTTTTAGTACCTACTCCGCTCTGGTTCCAAGCGAGCAGAGTCGATACTAAAAGATGACGTCACTGACTGCCGGCTACTGATTGGTCAGACAACGTCATCAGTGATGAGTCATGAGCACAATCACCTAGCATGCTGGCGGTAGCTACCATTAGCTTACCCTTAAACGTCTTTTCTTTGTAGCTCGATTGCTCCCGTCCTCGGCTTCATTCTTCCAAAACTCTCTTGTGCTTCTCAAGGGGTATTTCTTCTTGCCACCTGCAGCCTTCTCCTGCTTTCCCTTTTTACTCGGTTTGTGACAAAAAGCCACAGATTGTTGTGTCGCGCTCAAAATGACGTCACCGCAGAGCCGCTCAGTGACACTGCACCCCGTTGGGCAGGCGACTTGGGCTAATGGAAAAGCAGCACAAGGCGAGTAGAGTAGAGTAGGGCTAATGGAAAAGGGCCTTTAGTCTGATTTGTTCAACCAGTCAACCTTTTTTGTCACTGTTTTAAGCAACGATGAAAAAGCTCATTAAGTGTGATTGTTTCAAGCATACTTCTGAATTTTCCATTTTAATTTTACCCTGTGTCTGTCTTTGCTTGGGCCCCCAAATTGCCAAGTCTGCCTCTTATAACCGAGGAACTAACAGTGAACCATGACTCCTGAAGTTCCACATTCACGGGTTAAGTCCCTGCTGTCAGAAAGCACCTTCAGAGGAGAAAATATGACCAGATTTTCCCAAGTCTGTCGGTACTGCTCAGCGTTTAGCTTGGGAAGAATAAGCATCAACTCCTTTCTCTCTGTATCGAAGACAAAACTGTGTCAATGTTGACTCGGTGCGGAGGAGCAGCTCCCCTCCTCACAGCCTCACCGCGGCTCATCAAACAACGTGAGGCTCAGCGAAAGGAAGAGGCTTTCTGAGTCACAGCATCTCCATGACAACTACACGTGGAGCTGCTCCAAGATCTGCTGCTCTCCTGCGTGTAATAAAGTCTCCTCTTGTTAACTGAAGATGGAGAATTGAAAAAAGATATGAGAGGGAGCTGTAACCTCTGCTGGCAATGGTGGGAGTATAAATAAACAAAGATATCCAACGGAAATACGAGCGCACTGTTTTATCTCTCTAGTGATATTTACAGGATAGTTGTAGCTTTTATTTCAACAAATACTCAAATCCGATTTTTTTCTGTCTTTAAGCCAAATGTTGACATTTGTGTTGATAGTGCAAATAAATAAGAATAAGCAAGGCTACATTTTTTCCTCTGATAAATCTAAAAGTTAACTGCACCTATACATTCACTAGCTACAAATCTTTCATTCTATCACATCCCAAAGGTGCTCTATTGGACTGAGATCTGGTTCCTGTGGAGTTCAAGATGATTTGAGGTTTGTGACATGCAGTGTTATCCTGCTGGAAAAGTAACCACTAGAGGATTGGCACACTATGGTCATAAAGGGATGGACATGGTCAGCAGGAATACTCAGTTAGGCCGTGGGGATAATGCTCAGTTGTTGCCCCAGGAAAATATCTCCTAACACCATGACACCATCACCAACAACTGCTGACACAAGGCAGAATGGATCCATGCTTTCACGTTCTTCACTTTCTGTCTGAGTGCTGCAGCACAAATTGAGACTCATAATTTGGCAACACATTCAATATTCATTACATATTCATGTGGTCATATGTGTGCTTATGTTGATTGTAACAGGTTGTAATTTGAGTGACTATTAATCTTAAAGCTATGGTCTATGATTTGGAAGCTTTGTACATATTAATAACACCGTTTATAAGGCTGTTATGGTCCTATGGTCCTATCTACACAGTATAAAGACCAAAAAGAATGAAAAAAATCCATTCAGTATATCCGCTGAAAAGCTGCATACTAGCTGACCAATCAAGCCTAAGAACCTGCGACTATTAATTGGTCCGTGAGTTAGTCCATGAGTCCATCCAATCCTTGTCTCCCTCACTACGCAGCATCTTGCCCATGGTCCGCCTCCTCCCTCTACCTCCGGTGAGCAGCAGCTAGCGTTAGCTACTGAACTATCATGGAGCAGGAAAAGCCTAGCGCCCGAACCGGGAATCCGCCTCCCTCTCCCAAGACAGTCTGGCTGCAGACCACCCTTCTCCTCTCCCCTCTCCCTCGTCTCCCTCACTCGCAGTCGCAGCATCTTGCCCATGGTCCCGCCTCCTCCCTCTACCTCCGGTGAGCAGCTAGCAGCGTTAGCTACTGAACTATCATGGAGCAGGAAAGCCTAGCGCCCGAACCGGGAATCCGCCTCCCTCTCCAGCGGGCCCAGCGGAGCTCTGCCCAGCGGGTGGAGGCCTGTTAGCGAGCTAACGGCTAACGAATAACCTCAGCCCGGCCGTCAGACCTTCAGCATCGGCCGTTTCGCCCCTGGTTGATCAGGTAATGGCTTTGTTTACTACAGTGGGAGATGTCTGCTGAATAACTCTGGTTAGTTTGTGCCTGCACGGGCTAATAACTTGTAGGGGAGCGGGTTAGCCTGTTAGCCGCTAATCGTTAGCACTGTAAGCTGAGCTGGGGAGGACAGGCTGAGAAAGATAAATCCTCCCCCACACTCGGCTCCGCTCTGGCGGCGCCAAACCCGCATTGCCGCCGGTCCAGTTGAAATGGCTACTGCTGTGTGTTACAAGGGAGATGTCTGTCGTGTTTGATACTTTCAGTTGAGCTGAGCTGTTTTTGATTGAGTTTGCTGCTGATATATTGTGCTAGTCGCTCGTAGCTCTGCCGGAGGGGGCTATATGAGGCGTCACGAGCTGGGGGCGGGATCTTGGAACACGGAGGGGAGAGGTGAGGGAAGGAGGGGCAGGCTGCGGTTTCAAATCGTAGACCACAGCTTTAACTTATCTCAGACCAGGACTTTCATAGGGAGAGGGTATAAGAACATCTCTCGGAGCTCATGTCTGGCAGGGCACCTAAGGCCCCATCCACACGAAGACAAAACGCTTAACAGTTTCAAAAATGATCGTCATAAAGACAAAGGCGTCTCAGAAAATGTGTGCGTCTACATGAATGCACTTGATATGCATGAAAATGCTGTAAAACAGATGTCAGACCTCTCGGGGCGCTGTAACGATATGGCGGAAAGAGACGAAAAACAGTGGGCATGTGCACTTGCGGCATGCGTGTCAACGAAAATATGAAACTATGACATAAGCTTATCTGAAAAGTTACGAAGAGCCAGTAATCACGGAGCTGCGTTTACGTCATTTCAAAATCTTTCCACTCTGGAACCTGGTTTCAAAAATGATCGTTTACAGACCCCTAAAACGCCGTCTTCGTATGGATGATACGCAGATTAGGCAAAAAA
Organism: Scarus forsteni; assembly: GCA_036419115.1. NCBI lineage: Eukaryota > Metazoa > Chordata > Actinopteri > Labriformes > Labridae > Scarus > Scarus forsteni. The sequence goes on from JAZDUH010000135.1 coordinate 1,918,145, forward strand.
ACGTATGCGTTTAGACCTCGGTTTGTCTTCGTGTGGATGGGGCCTAAAAATAAGTAGTTTTCACATTAATCATTATTTTTCACCAAATAAGTATGGGTTTTCTAACTAGAAAAGCACTCGGAGAGCGCAGACCTCCGCCAGCGCCACAGTCCTCACCCCCATTGTGTTTTTCACCATAAATATTAGTCCTACCTTTATTTCATGTAAATATTTAGATTCCTTGACCATGAAAACATACCATTAGCAATGGATTCATAATGATATCTATTTTAGTTCAGTAGTTATTCACAAAATCACATTTTTCGCCATGGCGGCCAGATGCTGATCCGGATCAACACCAAAATCAAATCAGTTCTTCCTTTTCCCATGCTGAACATTTCCTGAAAATTTCATCAAAATCCATGAGTTATTTTGTTCACAGACAGACGGACAGACAAACAAACTCTCCCGAAAAACATAACCTCCTTGGTGGAGTTAACAAGGCTTTCTTTATTTCTATATTGTGAAGCTATGCTTAGATAGCCCACAGTAATGCTGAGACTGTTGGATGTATTAAAATGTCTGGAAATTTAGGAAATCCACTCATGACAGTTCAATTCATGGCCCATTTTCATGGCCTTGGACTAGACTGCACCCATTCCATCATGATGGGGACTACGGCCTCTGTCCAATTCATCAGTCTGCTAACTGTGAGGCAGAGATCAATCACAGACTTGGCCTGGCTTACGGACCGATGAGTTCGCAGGACAAAGCAGTATGGTGCTCACTGTATCTGAGCATGCAGAAGAAGGTTAGTCTGTAGTTCTCTGGTACCACAAATCTTATATGCAGAGCTACACAGGTGGTCATTTTCCCAGAAACAAGCACCAAACAATAGCATTGCAGTTCAGAGTTACACAAACACAAACTGTGAGTTCTTCTGTTGTTGGTGCAGTCCTCTGGTATCAGAGACAAGATATTCCGTCTTGATTTGTCGTTTCCTGTTTCTAGTTTCAGGATGAAGGCTTTTCACACAAGCATATAGATAGATAGATAGATAGATAGATAGATAGATAGATAGATAGATAGATAGATAGATAGATAGATAGATAGATAGTGTTGCTTTGTCAATCAGTCCTATGATATTTATAAACTGTGCAAAGTTCAGAAACTATTTTTCATTGTCATAATTTTTTCCCAGTTTTTTCTGTCTCTCAAAGCATTATAAAGCTGTGTTCACACCAATGGAAAATTTAATTTTGTAATGCAACAAGAACACATTAAAAATGAATTAGATGATGCAAAATTCATGTCATTCCCGCATTAATTCATGGCAATTTGCAATGAACAGTCGCACAAGTGACATAATATCTTGCTAAATTCCTGCAAGACGTGGACATTGACTCATGAACACAGACATTAGCTGGACTCCTTTGGGACAGGAATAAGAAGGAGTGGCAGCTGTGCTCTTGGGCACCTGGCACCTTATTCTTAAGGAGGCTATCAGGACTCCAGAGTAGGACAGGGACCAGGTTGACAAGGCCAAGTGTTGAACCGGCATATGCTCCCATACCTAACCTGACCTGACAGTGACTGGTATTTTTACACGCAATTTCTGATTCAAACTTATTCTATTTTATATTACAAGGTTAAGGTGCTGTTTAAGGAGCTATGCAGGTTTAGTTTGGACTGATGAGGCCCACAATTAGTGGTGCCTCAGTCTCCAATCTCCCTGGCCGTTAATCATTAACATCAAGCATCAGCAAGCCATTTTCACCCTGAGAACTACTGCTCACTGGATATTTGCTCCTCTTCAGACCATTCTCTGTAAACCCTGAAGATGGTTATGCAAGAAAATCCCACTCAATCAGCAGTTTCTGAAATACTTATAACAGTATTCCCATGTCTTAAGTCACTTAAATCACCTTTTTTTCCTCATTATGAAGCTTAGTGTGAACCAAAGCAGGTTATCTTAACCATGTCTACATGCCAAAATGCATTGAGTTTCTGCCATGTGATTGGCTGGTTAGCTATATGTGTTGGGAGGCAGCTGCAGCATATGCTCTAGACATTTAAATATCCTGGAAAATGCAACAGAAGAAAGTAAAAGTTCAGAAAAGCAAACTTGTCTGTAAAAAAAAAATTGGAAAGTTTCTGAGCCACTGTGCAATCACATGATTGATACGAGAGACTGAATTTCTTTCTGATCACAACATTTTCAGATGATTATAGCAGACTTAGGGTGAAAAGGCCTAATTCCTACTGGAGGCACTTTGCTGTAGAGGATAACAGGCTGGAAAGACCCCTCCTCACAAACTTCAAGATGAGATTCTCAAAGCCAAAACATGTGTAATGCTTTCAAACCATTAATGAAGTTACAGAAAACCAAAATGCAGCACTGGATTAGCTCTAATATAGTGACGATCCATCCAGCACTTATTAATTTGTGGTTTGATTTAGTGGCATAGCCCGCAGGAAATCAGACCCTGTTCAACTTGAACATGATATATATATATATATATATATATATATATATATATATATATATATATATATATATATATATATGTATATATATATATTATGCATGCTCTGCCCTGCCCTGTCATTACCAACCACAGTGTGAGACCTCGGTGACAGCCTAATGACCACCACCAGAGTGTGAGTCATGCTCCGACTGCGAACTCTGCATCCTGGGCAGGACGGCTGATGACCAGCTCTGATGGATCAAGTGTTACAGGGGGGGATACGTCTGATTAGAGCCGCCAATTTCTGCAACAGCTACTGCTTTTCCCTTGAGGATGAGCCTGTCTTTTTTCATTCAGGCCACAAGCTCGATACTCTGATGCTGTGGATATTTTTAATCCACGCTTTCTTTTCTTTAAAAGGTCCCATTGTTTGCTCCATTACTGCAGTTTAACATGGATCCTTGATGTCTTCATGAAATGTTAGTAAAATGTTTTGGTTCAAAAGACTATGAATCAAGCAGAGCTGCATTCTTTCCACGCTCATATAACCCCTCTGTTCAGAACGGCTGGTTTTTAGAGCGGATTGAGAGCAGAGCAACGTACTTACCAGCAATTCACGATCAAGCTGTAGCATAACAGTGAATGTTTTCCCAAACATTACAGGCTAACACACAACATGCTAACTGTGGCCTCATCACCGAATTGGCACACAGCCATGACTTAGCCTACCTTCCTGGCTAATGTTAGCACAAAAGGAGAGGTAAAGGGTTAAGGACTGATTATATTGAGCCAACTGTTAAACTCCTCTTGACTAATGTAAGAAAGTTCATCATTTGAACTTTATCCTTCAGCCTTTCAACAACTAGCATGACATTGCCGAACACGTCTGGTCATCTCTGGTTCTTACCCCCTCAAGTAGAAATGAGCAAAACAAGTACGACACAGCATTAACATACTCCCATTTCCACTAGGGATGGAAATCTCCATCCCCAGGACGATACGATATGCATCTCGATATGTAGGCTACGGTACGATACACTAACCATTCACATGAAGCATCTACCAATTCATGATGATACGATTTATCTTCCTACCACGATGCAATCACGATGCAAATCTGTGCAAATTCAACTCAACTTTATTGTTCCTTCAAGACCACTTCAGAGTGGAGTAGTCCGGATGTGCTTCTTCTTCTTCTCTGGCATCCTTCCCCGGGTGTTGATGTTCAGTGACTAGTGACACCTACGTCGCCTAGTGGTGACTGTGAGTAGGTGAATCAGAGTGTGTTGTCGTTCCACAATAAACAGTCCACTCGTGAGAATTTAACGGCTGAGAGATAATTATGGAAGTGAATTGACTGAAAATAATAATTTTAAATTTTAAAAAATATATATATAATAACATGACATCGGATTTTACCGATGCAAAGCTTTTACAAGGCGATGCATTGTGGTTTCAGCCCAGTTTCTAATCCGATGCACACCACTCCAACCGATGCAATTTACCATAGACCCTCGCATCAATGCACTGATTGCGCATCGGATAAAATGCCCATCCCTAATTTCCACCACAAGGTTTGGTGAACAATTGTTTGTATTGAGTTTGAATTCAGAAAAAGTCTGGTGTCCAGTCCTGTGTTGAACTGACTGAAGTTGAAGAAGCAGATAGCTTTGAGATGAAAAGCACATACCAACAGCTGACTGTAGCTGCTCATTCCCTTCAAAAATTAAACTAATCCACTTGGTCTTTTGGTCCTCTGAGGCTGGTAGCCTATATGTAAAGATATATGTGGTTGTAGCCTCTGAGTTTGGACATTCTGAATGCTGATTTTTCCCTAATAATATAAACAATATGCCTGCATTTCACACAGGAATATATCCAGCGAGGGAGTGGGGATACTCAGGTAGACAAATCAGGTTAGGCTTTTGCAAATGAAAATGTTCTTTTAATTAACAGTATATCCACAGACTCAACAGCTTGCCAAATACCACGAGTTTACATTCATGCAGCCTGCTAAATACAGGTTTTGTTGTCTACTATCTAATTTTGTGGGCTGGGATGAAGTCCACATACCCAAAAATGTGTTCACAAGCCTTTAAAAACTGTTTTGCATAATATGTACCCTTTAAAGTGATATTCCGGGATGAAACAACTTGGGTCCTATCACAAGGTTTAGGTCAGAAATTACCCCTACAGCAGTGTTTCTGTGTCACAGAAACCCAGGGCGCTAGGACCAAGCGTGCCGTTTCTCATCCAGCCCTACTCGACTGCTGATTTGGCTGTACTCACATATTTTGCCAAACAAACAAACAAGCGGACTCCCGAAAATCTGCAGAGCCTCTGCTCTTCACGCTTTATTTGTTTCACGGCGCTTTATGCTAAATAGAGCCTTATTTAGCGGTGCTGTGTGAAAGTAACGCACTGAAAATTTCTAAATAAAGCGTGAATGCAGACCGACATCAGACTTTTTTCGTGGGAGTCCGCTTTGTTTGTTTGTTTGGTCACTACAGCGGAATGAGCAGACGAGCAGATCCGAAGGAGGAAGAGGGGTTAGGTCCAAGCGCCCTGGGTTTCTTCTCCACAGAAACACTGCTGTAGAGGTAATTTCTGCCCTAACCCCAGTGAGAATGTTGTTTGCTCCACTTCCTTAGAGCACTCCAGATTATGCGGTTTGGTACAATCAACTTAAAGGATAAGTTCAGGTTCTGCAGCTTTCACATTGTTTATAGAATGAAGTAGAACAATATACTCACCCAGAAGGCTTTCCTGATCCAAACAGTGCTTCGGGAGATATTTAGATCCAAAATCGAGCGGCGGACATCCGTATAAAGGTAGCACACGAGGCATGTACAGCACCACTCCTAAAACTGCATTAATCGTCCAAAAACTCATTAGTTTCACCAATATTTCATCATGGTCTGCTCGCGCTACTCCTCCAAGACAGTACGGGGTCGCTCCACCCATGTTTTTGTGGCTGTGCTGACCTCTGAACTGAAAACTGCTCTCTGGTCAGCTGTTCTTCTCTTTGCCTCTGCGTCCTCCTTTCAATGAGCTCCTCATCTGTAAACTCTGGCTCGAAACTGTAAGGACAGCCATCATATTCAAAGTTCTCGCCCACAACATCTTTATCCGATAGATAATCGTCTATTTTGCACAAAACTGGAAGAAGAAAGTTGTTGAGTAGCCGGCGGTCGCCCCTGAAAGAATGAGCCATACTGTGCATGCGCAGCAGCCGTAGAGAAATTTTTAGTTCAGAGGTGAACTGAAAACCCAAAACATGGGTGGAGCGACCCCGGACTGTATTGGAGGAGTAGCGCGAGCGGACCATGATGAAATATTGGTGAAACTAATGAGTTTTTGGACGGTTAATGCAGTTTTAGGAGCGGCGCTATACATGCCCCATGTGCTACCATTATACAGATGTCCGCCGCTTGATTTTGGATCTAAATATCTCCTGAAGCACTGTTTGGATCAGGAAAGCCTTCTGGGTGAGTATGTTGTTCTACTTCATTCTATAAACAATGTGAAAGCTGTAGAAACCAAACTTAAACTTTAAATAGATTCAGGCTTCGTACATGCGAGCTCCAGACACTGACATGCCGAAATTACCTTCTCTAGTCCATAATCACTTCCACAAATCAGCAATTTTTTGATACTCAACATCACCAACCAATCATATATATATATATATATATATATATATATATATATATATATATATATATAGATATAGATATACACATACATATATATATATATATATATATAGATAGATAGATATAGATAGATAGATATATGTATATATATAAATATATATATAAATATATATATATATATATATATATATATATATATATATATATATATATATATATATATATATATATATATATATATATATATATATACAGGGTCACCTTGACATGTGAGTCCTTGAGCTAAGCCCCAACCTACCAGCTGACAACAAAATATTCCTCACTAGCAAAGTTACACAATCCACCTGTCAATATAAAAAGCTGGTTTTATCGCTGTGTGATGAGCTGTGGGGGCAAACATGACAGCAGCTGATATATTTGGCGACTAGTTTGTAATCTTTTTTCTTCTTTTCTTCCTAATAAGGGTGGTTGGCCCTGGGCCCTTACTCATTCAACCAGTTTTGCTGTGCTTGGACCATCTCGGATATGTGTAGAGTGTGAGAAAAAGAAGAAATTTGCATTTTTAGGGACCCAAACCCTGAAGGTATGACTGAGGCATATTAGAACTTTTACTGTTTTCATCTATCTTTCACTTTCAGAAGTAATAAGGAGTTTGACTAAAGGCAAGAACCAACTAGGGACATGCTTAGAGCAAAAACATTTGGAGATGTTTCTTGAAAACTCTCATCATTTTCCTGTTTATTTTACAGCCCTGGCCAGGTGGGTAAAATGTAATTAGAACTGCGGAACACAATCCAACGTGCCTGAAAACATGGCCCTCTGCCTTTTTCCCCAGCAGCAAAACAGGAGATTTACTTATTTAGAATTTAATCTGAAGCAAATATGTGCACTGATCCTAAAACATGTAATTATATTGGCATAAGGAAACAGATCTGACATTTGATAGTCAGCATAGCGAGATCAGAAAAACAGGAGGACCAAAGTAAACTTGGAGTCAGGAAGAGATAGAAATCTTTGGACAGGGCCAGCTCATACTCAGCATTTATTAACGTTGGACTCTTACCTGGCACGAGCACTGAGAGGAGGACAGATTCAGTGTGACTGGAGACAAATCCGTCTTACCTTGCCAAGGTTAGAAATCAAATCTGTTTTAAGTTTTCGCACAGCTGCCAAAATAAGATGAGCCAAACATGGAGATAGAGCTGAAGGTAAAAGTTAAGAGAAGCAAATGAAGTGGAAAACTTCCAATGTGGTTTGTATCCAAGCTAAACACAAGCTGAGCAGCTACAAAAACAAAAGTCCCATATGTTCCTGGTTTCTTATTCATACACAATTCTGTATTTTGGCCAAAGATGTTCACACACACACTTGTGTTTGCAGCTTGGAGTTGTTTTCACCATTGCTGCAGGGCAAACAAATGCCTGCTTGGACAATCAGGGGTTTATTAGGAGCATCGTGCAATGGTTTGTATGACAGTCAGAGCTGCAGAGGTAGATTATGGTCCAGCAGCTCTTATCTCACTCAGACAGATTCCACTGGCAGGTGGCTCAGGACGGTAGATTTCCATCCCTGTTTACTGCAGCCATCGTTAAACAGACTGAGCTGCAGCCCCCTGTGTAACGCACTAACAAATAGAATCGACCAATCCTAGGATTTTGGAAGCATTACACATTTTATAACTATATCACTGCCACCGTTTATACAAACATTTCACAGTAGAGCCATATGAGAAAACTCCAATGCTGGCTTTGCTTTTGATACTAGATCAACCAAATGATGGTTTTAGGCCTGTGTTTAGAACACATTGCCAGAAACTAAAACAGCAATTGATCATTTGGTCTTTGACCTTGTGTCTCCCAAATTTAACCATTTCACCATCAAGTACGAGCCAACATTTGAGCAAAGTTTGACAGCAATCCCTCTAAGGCTGCGTTCACACTGCAAGCGACTCTGCAATCAAAATTGCATCACCCACTGAAGTATCGTCGCGCGTCCATAAATACCTCATTTTGGTCATCATTGCCGTTGACCGTCGCTCGAATTTCACCGCGATCATATCATATATCATATAATAGGATGTATGAGCGGACATTATTCCAACTGTATCCTTTTCACTCACTTATCAAACACAAAACACTGCAGCTCATGCCCTACAGCAGCATCATCTGTGAGTTGTCTGCAGTCCGTCTAGGCGGAACTAATGTCTTCACTGACTAATGTTTCCCACATGGACATAAATTGTTCCTCTGTCGTCCAGATGTAAAATTGTCACACATGAAAAGATTAACTTTTTTTAAACTTTGACATTGCGCGACAAGTGAAGTGATGGCCCTGTACGCAGCAAACTCATCACGGGAGGGTTAGCCCCGCCCCATCGCGGCTGCATTGACTTTGCATGGAGAGTGATCGCCAAGATAGGACAAGTAGCGTCCGGTGGGTAAGCACCTTAAGAGTATAACATATTGGGCTCAAGGGCAAAGAATGATCGTAAAGTCACATGACACTGGACCCTCCCCCCCTCGAATCTTTCTAACCAAAGTGAACTTTTATGCAAAATACTCACATAGACAAAACTGTTGGTACCCTTTTGGTTAAGAATGAATCCTATTTGTCTTGGTCAGTTTCCTTATTTTGCTTTTTAAAATGCCGCAAATAAAAAGCAATATCGGATTTTCATTAGTTAATTTTCAGTAAATTTTTATTTATTACTTTTGTCAGTTTCAACTTATTTCACTGACCATTGTGGGTTTTTCTTTCTTCAGTGTAAGGATACCAACAATTTTGTCCATGCATAGTGTGTCCATAAAACGGATAGCTTTATTCTCCATTGTCCGCTCACAATTGTTGTAGGTTTGAGCTTCAGAAAGATGGATCTGACTAATTGTAGACATTGAATCAGGCTGATCCAGCTGCTGTGCAAGGTTGTTGACAAGGACACAATTAACATGATGCTGAATAACGTTTGACCTATGACTTCCAATATTCTAGTCAGGTAATCTTTCAGGTTCTACTAACAAGTGCGTCCATCTTTTACAGAGTTTGGTAAAGGTCTGCCATCTTTGGTTGTAAAAACTCCTCACAAAGTTTTAAAAAAAGAGGACTTAATTGTGCAGTGGAGACCCAGTGAATAGACCGTTCTGACCCTTCAGACTCCCAGACTTTGCAGGGTATCATCCTGTGAACTCTTGGATTCAACCCTTTATTGTTTTGGCATTGTTTAAGAAGCAGTTGCCCAAAGTTTATCCCACACTAATGCACCTTTCATTTTTACTGATTCTATTTGTGGTTTTATCTTCTTCAGCCTGAGAAAATAATGTCTCTTCTCATGAGAAAATACAACAGATCCATCTTTTATTGTCTAAGGAAGTCTAATGAGCTTTAAAACAATCCCTGACTTAAGGAGTTCTGTTATATTATAGAGATTGGTAAAATTAAAACAATAATAATAATGAAAAAAAAACATACTTTGAATGTCTCCTCTTTAGCCAGGTCATGGTTTTAGAGTGTTTGCATGGATGTCCAGGACATTCCTGTGGTTGTGATAGCTCAAAAATACTTTGTTGAATTTTATTCAAATTCTGAAAAAAATCTTCAGTTTCACTTAAATACGAGCAAATCAGTTAAAGCTGGGGTTGGCGATCTGATTTAGATACACTTTTTGTAATACTGGTTAAAATGGTCTTTATGACCCGATGGTAATCAACTCATAATGTGTTCTTAAAACAGAGTGAAAAATATCCGCTATCTACAGCTGGAGTAAAACAGGGAAAACACCAACCAATAATCATGCCGGGACACCTGTTTTTAAACCAATCAAATCCCGTCACCATTCTGCCTGCCTGCTGCGCGTGCATTTTCACGGCGTGCACAGACTCGGTGCGCGGGAGAAAGCTTACCTTTCAAGTTTTGTCTTTGAGAATAAGGGAAGCCCGCTGTGAGCTGTCCCACAACCCCAACCAAGCTCCAGTATCCCTCACATGTTAAGACAGATGTACAAGAAATCTAAAATAAACTCTTTGTTTTTCTAAGTTTGTTCTGCTGCTCTAATCTCGCGATAGCTGCCACCCAGGCTACTGCAGGTGGACGTTCTCGTGAGGCTTTTTCTTCTTCTTCGGTTTTACGGCGGTTGGCATCCATCATTTTGGAGCATTACCGCCCCATTCAGGCTAGAGACAGAGCTCAGTTTGGAGAGGCAGAGGAATGTTTTTATTATTATATCATCACACGGGAGATTTACGGGAGAATACTGATACAGGAGGACGGCGGGAAAGAGGATAAAATACGGAAAATATGGTAGTTTCATGGCCAAAACAGGAGATTTGACAGCTATGTGGAGAATGTCAGAGGAACTACCTTCACCCCGATCAACATCGGCTGTGAGTACTAACTAACTTTACATGTTTGTGTGGTGTTTTCTTACCGCTGACTGAGACATGACTTGGTGTACTGCAATACAAAGACGTTGTGCTGAGGATTTGGAGTTGAATCAGTCTTCTGGATATATCAGCCACGCGCGTGCATGTGAGCAGGGGAGGGGAGGGGGCGCCTAGGCAGAGCCCTGAGGAGATGCTACTTTCAAATTCATGCTAGTTTTCCAAAATCGCCGACCCCAGCTTTAACAGGTCATGGGTTAAAGTTAAAGATCCTTGAGTCTAAGTTTTATCCCATGCCTGGATGTTTCCAGGTATCTTTATTCACTATTTGCACTTTGGTTGGTTGGCAGAGTTTGAAAACTGTTGATTTGGGTCTGTATAATAGTCTTGTGTCCTCCAGCTCCCATGGAGGTTTCGGCATTTTTATTCAAACCTGCTAAGTCTCCATCAGTAGACGTTTTTGCTGTGTGTACTTCTTGTTCATAAAGTCTCCTCATGTATCCAAAACAAATTATCATAAAATCTGTGGAAAGATATCTCTCTGCAGTGGTTGTTTTTCCTCTTTGGAGCCTCCCTGTACACAGCTGATCCACTCGCTGTCTGACTTCTGTGTGCAAATATTTCAGTCCGATCTACACTCATTTTTCTGTTGGTGAGCCTTCTTAAGGCGTCCTATCTGACAGACTCGGTGACAATTTTGTTCTGTGTTAATGATACTTTCTGTTACTTAAGTGGTTAAAAAATGCATCACCACAAGTCTATTGACAACAGTGGTATTTCCAACAACAGAAATGAGTGACATCATGTTAGTCATGTGTCTGAAAATGGTCAATAATTAAACCAATTTGTCGACTAAAGCTCATGAGCTGGATGGTGAAGATTGTGTCGGTGAAAGGTCAAGGTTACTATGTTCCTCACTTACCTTTGAATGCAACTTATGAAGACTGTCTTGCAGTTTTTCAAATCCAAAAAATGATCTGCTCTGTCTCAGATGTAAAGGCATTTGATATCAGAACCTCATGTCATATAACACTCTTTCTCCCCTGCTTTATATCAAATCTGATGTCCTGTAAGTTAAGTAAAACAAAACTTTGCCCATAAATAAAAAACATGCAAAAAGAGCATTGGAATGTTCAATAAATGTTCAATAACTATTGTAACTGTTTGGAACTTTCATCCTCTGAGCAGCTTTGGTGCTGACAAAAGTAAGATTCAAGTCTTAGCATAGCTGAATGCACGAACATCACTGAGCTAATACTACTTACTTATGTGAAATTCAATGATGATTCAATGATTCAATGAGCTCTAAAAAAACTTTTCAGCTTTAATGTGTCTAGAAATAGTGTTTACTTTGTCTTTTGCCCTAAATGTCTTTTAGTTTTAGTCATAATTTAATCATCCAAATTGGTTTAAATTTAGTCTTGTTTCAGTTGATGAAATCTCACATCTTAGTCAACGAAATCTACACTAAATTTAAGCAACTAAAATATGAAATGCAGTGTTAGACTTCTTTATGTTTCCTTGAATTTCTGAGGTCATGTTTTACACTTAGACACAAAGTGAAACATCTAATAACCCTTTACTGAATGATGGTAAAGTTGCTAAGGTAGCTGTGATTGGATATATTCCTAACTTTTCCCTCTTTTTTACATGACCAAACTTTTCTCATTTAGTCAGTTTTTACATGACCAAATGTCAGTTGGATTTAAGTTTTAGTTTTTGTCTAGTGCAGTTTAGTTTTTTAGGTACACAGAGATGTTGGCGAAAAGTGTTTGATTTTTTAGTTTTGTCAAAGAGACAGTTGAATGAAACCACTGCTGTGTGCATGCTTAGTCAATACACAGAGGACTCTGCTACAATGCACAAACGAAGGATTTTTTCCTTGCATATTCAAAGTCGACACGCTTGAGAGACAACGTGAAAGTGCTGGAGAATACAAACCACTGCTGTGTGCATGCTAGTCAAGTAGATGGCAATGTAGGTCTGTAAAGAGGCAGCGCTGCTACAATGCACAAACAAAGAAGAAAAACTTTTCATAAACAACAATGGTGAGTGGGCACACATAGACACAGGAGTTTCTTTTCTGGACAACAAATCAGTTCAGACAAAACTGTCTCGATGTGGAAAGTAACGTGACGCCATTTGCTAGACAGCTGTTGCTTGACTGGTATGCACAGTGGAGCTGCATGTGAAAGAGTACTGCAATGCAGCGTTTCACCCTGAAATGCTCTGATTTTGGTTAAGATGGAGCTGCATGGAGGAGCGTCTTGAAAACTTTCCACTCTGGATACTGGTTTCAAAAGTTTCCGTTTTTGAGCTCCCCGAAAAGTGTTCCCATGTAAACGCAAGGCCAAAATGCAATGAAAACTTATTGGATTTGACTGTGTTCAGCTCTACTTAATGAAGGTAGAAAAAGTTCAGGCTGTGCATCAATTAGACCTCATCACCTCGTTAAGTGTTGTTGTTGTAGGGTGAGACGTCAACAGCTTTCATTTAAACTGATCGTCGCCTTTTGTTTCCACTGTCTCATGGTGGTTTCTGTCCTGAACACTAAGCAGTGCCAACACTCAGCAGAGCCAAAACAGAAAAGGGATGGTATTTTTGAACCAAACTTTGTTTTTCCTTCAAGACATTTTGGTTTCACATCTTGAGTACTCTCTAAATTGCCACAGCCACGTAAGAAGCTAATAGCTGCTTATACAAAATACTCATCTGTGGTGGCTAATGTGGCTTACAGAAGTCCAACACTGATAAGGTTTTGTTTGTGCTGGTTCAGAATGTTCCTGGAAAGATTCTCCACAGTGATCAGCCTTAAATGAGTTCTTTTTATTACCAGGATTATTCACAAGTACAATTTTAAAATCACAGAGCTTGGGGCACACACGGCCTTGTAGCTAGGCCATGCCAAAACACAGAGAATATACTTAATAAGGCCTCTTTATCAGTGGAACCAACTGCACATTCAGTTAGCTTAGCTGTCAGAAAAATTATGCACAAATTACAGAAATTATTTTGTTGAAATTTTAAGGAGATGTTGCCCAACTTAGAAATGTTTCAATTCTGGTGGTGATCTAGATAACCACCATTAGCAAATGATCATTTTTGCTCAGTAAGTATCTAACTAATAATGATTCTGAGTGCTAGGTGTGGTGAAGGAATCATATTGTGATGGTATCTTTATTATAGATTTATCGCTTATAGATGTAACAACAATATGAGGGCTACCTTGGCGGAGGTTTTCGCTCTTTGAGTGCTTTCTAGTTTATGCTGTGACATTTAGATGGCACACTTTGGGTTCCTTAGCATTACCAGAGCATTGTTGCTGACCATGTCCATCCATTCATGACCACAGAAACTTCTGATGGAATAATGCGCAACATCTCAAAGCTAAAGCCATCTGAAACTGGCTTCTTGACCATGACAGAGAGTTCCCTGTACTCCAGTCCCCTCCATAGTCACCAGATCTCAATCCAACAGAGCACCTTTGGGATGTGACAAATGGTAGATTAGCATCATTTCATTTCATTTATTTCTTTATTTGAATGGGACAATGCATATTAATGAACAGGCAACAATGCTGTAAATATGCTCAAGGCTAATTTCCATCCGCAGTCCCATGGGGTAAAAACATACCACCAAGACAAGAACATTCAAAAGACATGACAAAATACACACAATACAAAAAACAATATGTTAACACCACACAAAACCTAAAATGTGTATATTTTACATCAAATAACACACATCCAACTTTCCCTCCTCCTTCCACACCACTCTCACTCACACATTCACCTGCTTATAAAATATGCTCCTGCCTTCTAATGCTGACAACTTTGCTGACCTTGAAGCCATTCTCTAAGTTGTCTTTTAAATGTCACATATGTGGTACATTCTCTAATTGTCATTGGTAGAGTGTTCCAACTAGAAGAGCCCTTAGTAGAGAGCACATTTTGGGAAAACATGGATTTCCTGAACTGCACTTCACAGTCCCCCCTAGATGTTGATCGAGTGCTAGTCTCACAGTTTCTTATTTTAACGAAATCGTTAAGAGGTGGAGGGGCCAGACCATGTCACACTCTATATACAAGACAGATGTTTTTAAAGATTTTCAGGTTTTCAAAGTTTGAAAAATTGTATTTTTCAATTAAAATACATATATGAAAAGACTGTTTTTTTTATCTAGAACCTTGATAGCCTTTTTATACAGCTGCTCGATTGGTTTAAGCGCTGTGGTACCAGCAAAAGACCAAGTCGTTAAACAGTATTCAATATGTGAGAATATCATGCAATGAAGGTATGACTTAGCTGCTTCCATTGTTATTGAGGACCGAATTTGTTTGAAGTTTTGCAAACCAAATTTGATGGTGTTGGAGACCATTTTAATGTGCTTTTTGAATGTGAGGTTGGAGTCCAAGATTGGCGGTTGGATCATGGATGAACTGCAGCAACTGTGTGAGGCCATCATATCAATATGGACCAACAGTTCTGAGGATTTGCTTCCGGCACCTCGTTGAATTTTTTACATGACTTAAGGAAGCTCTGAAGGCAAAATGGAGGTATTACAAGGTACTAAGAAGGTAAACTATGCCCTTCATGCTGGCAGTATGAAAGCTCTGACTTCACAGCAGGTTTGAAGAAATGAAATCATGCATTTACTGCTACTGTCAAGCGACTGAAATAAATCAAATATGAAACAGTGGCAAGACAAACTATTGTTGTTCATGTCACTTTAAGCCTCCCTCTATAGGCCCACATAGATCTGATTGATGGACTGCTCCACTCTCTTGTCGTTGGTGCATTTTTTTGGCTCCATACCTAGACTCTGCACTGCCCTCACTTCCCCAAGCTAACAGGCCTGATAGATAAGTGGTAGGATGTCACTGTGGTAGGTAAGTTCAGTGAAAAGTTAGACTTATGGTGGGATTCACCAGAGATTTTCTTTAATACAGTTTGTTAGTCCATCTGGGCAACAGAACCATACAAAGTGTTAAGGAATGGGCAGAACCTTTTACAGCATATCCTGCAGTTTGGACGATCGTTTCATCAATCACATTCAAAACAGGCAAATTGGATGTATAGGCAGGCCTTACCTACAAGGTGTAGAAACTAAAACATGAACCACTTCGTTGAACAAATTTATGCCAAAACATGTCGGAAGTGGAGCAAAAATATTGATTTTATAGAGAAATGCTTTCAGTGCCGTTAATAATAAAGAACATTTTAATGGAGAAATCTGGACTAGATTTGACAAAACTGTTACTGAAGCTGCCAGCATCTGTATGCCGCTTTTGCTACTTGAACTGTGTGTCTCCGTCTCTGTGTCCTTCCTTGTTGTGTCCTGCAGCTCTGACAACATCAGTTCTCCAACGACGCATCGCAGCGCATACAGGAAAATTTGCCTGATAAACTAGAATGGGAGCGAAGTGCTCCGCAGTACGTTTCAAGGGCGCCGCGCAGCATTGCGTTGGTGAAGCGCCGGCGCACGCCAAGGCGCTGGAGATACGCTTCAGGTCTATTTTCTGCACGGCCACTTCCAAACCTTGTAAATTCACTATCTTTAAGAGAGCACCCGACAGGAAGTCAACATGTTGAGTATCCGGAAGTTTCAAAATAAAACAGAATACAGGGACTCTTGAATGTAAAAATCCTCAATTCTTTGTCACCATGTCAAAACCGGAGGCACGAGCATCAGGTCAGCAGTCCATCAGAGGGTCCAAGAGGCAACACGACACCATTTACGAAGAAAAGTGAATCGTAGAGGTAGAGATATATATAAGATTGTATACATGACACCAAACATCTTTTCCACAAAGATACAGGCAGGTAGAAGTTGAATAAATCAAGAAGCTGTGTGGTTGGGACCTTCGAGAAGCGAAGTGAGGTGTTGTTTATTTCTTTTCTCAGTCTATAACACGTTTTATGAGCGTGTGACATCGCTATTCTCATGAGAGTGGCTCTCCGGGGATCAGCCCTCTCCCCTACAGGGCTGATCCTCCACTTTCAGTGGAGTTTGTCTGTTGGAGCAAGACAGACTTTGGGGGTGAGGCAGGTTGGATAACAGCCGCTTGACATAGGTGCAAAGTAACGTGCCACATTTCACTGTCAGTAACGTTAACGGCATTGTAACGCATGAAAAAGTAATTAATTAGATTATCCGTTACTGGGAAAATATAACGGCGTTAGTTACACAGTTATTTCTAACGCCATTACTCCCAACACTGGATTTGACTTATTACAGGAATCCAGTCAGATGGATCCATCTGCACTACAAGGTTACTCTTCTACAATCATGCCAGAATAAATAACTGCTAATCCATGCATGAAAATGACCAGTCACCCATTGTTTTTGTCCAGTGCATGTTTGATAAATTACATCCATTATCACCTCACAAAAAACTACTATTGACAAGACTGACACAAGACAAACACCTAACACATTATTGAGAGGATTTGTCAGATTTAAAACCAGGCCAGAGTGATTTGCAGAGACAATTTCACTACAGATTTCCTTCTCTTGGGAATAAAAATCACACAGTAGAGCCAGACAAAATACTGGAACCAAACCTGTGAGTTAAACCCTGTCATATTTCTCCTGTTGCATGTTTTCTTAGAAAGAAGCACAAGGACAATCTAAAGATTTGTCTTGTCCAGCCTGCTTTTCACTGCTCTGTTTCAACAAGCAGGGATCTTTAGGTGTCCTCATATCTTCAGACACACTTGTACTCCCCCTCAGACCCTCTTAGTAATTATAATGGACAGATGCCAAAGCAGTCACGATGTTCACAGGAACAGAAGTTAGAAACTTTCCCCAGAGGCCATGACATCCAGCTCACTCTGAAGCATTAAGGAGAGCCTTTTTTAAATATTAATGTATTCGACACAGTTCTCCCCAGTGTGCTCGTCGTGTCCTGAGATGACCATCAGGGTAAATTTAAGTTCACTGTTCCTATTTCCCCTCTGAAAATGTCTCAGACTGCTGCTCTCTGAGGCTCTGCTTGGCACCGGCTGCTCTCTGGTTTTCCAGTTTGGCAGATTGCTGGTAGACGTGGCTGCTGAAAACCATGACACAGGCACATTTGTAAACTCTTGACACAGGAACCCTGCCAGGACTCCATCTGATGACTTTACAGTGTACACAGAGGGCTCTGAAGGCACTTTTCCAATGACGTTTCTCTTGGCCTGAGTGGTGATGTGAACGACAGATAAATTTGATGTGGTTCACTGATGTTTCCATTGATTTAAATGACAGATTTTATAGATGCCTTGAAGTGTGACAAGTTATTCTTACAAGATTGTGAGTGAAGTAAGACAGTTTATGGGGTGGATTATGATGATACTAACAGAATATCAGCAGCTCAGTGCCTAGGAATGGACAACAATGACAGTCTGTTGTGATAAAAACTATCAAAGGCATCGTTCATCATACAGATCGAGTGGTACTAAAACTTAATGTTTGTTCTTCATCTGAGAGATTGAATAGTCAGGAAGCCAAACTTTAAGTTGTAAGTATGAAATGTAATTGAGCCACATCAATTTTGTTTTATAATATCATCTTCTCACAAATTTTGGAGTTCCATATACTTTTACTTGTGCGGTATTGGGTTGTCAAATCTTTATTCTTTTAGTACAGTGGTAAATGCAAACTTTTTTTTTTTACTTTTTGAGTCTTGCCTCACTTCTGAGTCCATGACAAGCAGATAACCACAATTCTGGCTCTTCCTGCAGTAACAAAAAAGAGACAGGTAATGCTTGCCCACCTCTTATTAGCTTAGATCAAACACTGGGAGTCAATGGGTAGTGTTAGCCTGCCTCTGCCTACAGTCATCAAATAAACTGTTTAGCAACTGTTAACAGTCCTTTGTGGTTGTTGTGACTCATTTTTTCCTTGTTACTTCACATTCTTTTCTACTTTCATTGTATTATCTTGTACTCATAAACAGAGGTTTTGTTTTGTTGACCTACTCATAAGCATGTCCACGGTGGTTTTGAGCTAGAGATGTAAAATTTGCAAATGACTCAAGCCTTTTGAACAGCACTTTAAGTGAAAGATGAGGACTGATTTGCAGTTATGAGTGAGCCTTTCATTTGTTCGTCATTCTTAAATGAAAATTGCCTGAAAATTTAGTAAGGGTTTGCAAACAAACAGCTCACTCACAACTGTGCATCGGTTCTCATTGTTCACTAAAAAGAGCTGTTCAAAAGACTCAACTCATTCATGAATCTCAAACCACCGCAAAGTATGTTAACAAAACAAATACTCTGTTTAGTAGAAGAAGATAGGATGATAGTAGAAGATAGCATAATGTAATGCACTATAAAAAATGATTCAGGAAAAGCACACAGAACCATTTAAATTTGTTGGGGAATGTATTTCATGACTGTAGACAGGCAGGCTAACACTACCCATTGACTCCTAGTGTTTGAGCTAAACTAACTAACATTGGGAGAGCTCTGTCCATCTCTTCCTCGTTACTGCAGTCAAGTTATGGTGTTTATCTGCTCATCATGGACTCAGAAGTGAGGCAAGAAAGTAAATTTCACAAAAAGTTGGCGTATCTCTTTAAGCAAACTACTGCATCTTGGGTAATACAATCTGTGCTGATAAATATTCTAAAAAGTCACATTCATCTTTGGTTTTATGCCTTTTAAAGGGACTGTGAGGAATTTCTAAGTAATGACAAAAAATTCTCACTTTTACATATATGCTTGATTGAAATACACACTTTGATGAGTTTTATAGCATCAAAATAGGTTATCTATAAATGCTATTCCTTAGCTTCGCAGTCCGGTTGGAAAGGCTGGACTGGCCTGGATACTCAACTTCAGGAACAAGACAATTAAAACTAGAGCAAATTTATATTATTCGGACACCTCTTCGAGCACCGGGCTGTAAGTAGCGATATATAGCCGGCTACAAAACTACGATACTAGATTTTCCAAAAATTGCTTGTTGTCACAAATCAAAAACTACTGCAACGTAACTAGAAAGAGATACATTACCTCGTCACTTTGCATCCTGTAAGTTGTTGAAAAAGAAGTTATAAAGCAATGCAGTTCTGAGGAAGGTCCGAGCTGCATTCATTAGCATCACAACAAACACACGCTTTAGTTTGGGTCACGTCTTTTGGTGCGTTCCAGTTGTAGTCAGAAGTAGGAATTTCCGAGTTTCGAGTAGGAAACTGCAACTTGACCATCCCCTGAAGTTGTAATTTCCTACTGGGAACTTGGTGAAACCTCGCCACCCCTGAGTTGACAATTGAAGATTGTCTAAGCTAACAATAGCCTGGTAGATCGGCATGTTAAGTCGGAGATGATGTCACCCCCAGTTCCGAGGTTACTGGAATGCAGCATTACGACAGTCGCCGCGCGTGCTCATGGGTAGCAGAGTCTTTATGTCGCCAGTAACAGATTCTCCTCATCGCACCTTTAATGTATCTTACACGTCTTTTCCATTTGATAGGGTACTTCTGTTTACAAGACAACATCTGTGACATCGGGACTTCTGCCTGGATAAACCCCACTCGTGGCTGCTTTCCCAGTCCCCCAAACAGACCTACCAGTGTGATGTCCCACTGATGTTATCTCGATGGTTTAACCCCATTGACTCAGGATTGCAAACTCAGTACAGAGCATAGACTGTAGTAAGAATACAGAGCAGCTGAATGGACTGAACGGAGGAGCTTACCACAGAGCAGACCAACTGGGCAAGGGCCAGTGAGTGACAGGAGCTCCAACAGAAGAGAGACTAGAAGTGGATCAGGGGGTAAAGGCTTGTCAGTCATAATTGGGCTCACTGCTGCAAAAAGACTGAAACTCAACCAAAATAAATCTATGACTCAAGAATGAATTTGTCCTGAACAAACCTCACATCCTTGAAAGTGGGTAATTTCTCTCTTTGTGGCAACAACAATGAGGGAAAGACAAGCAGCAGGCTCTGTGGGTCTTGCAACAATGGACAAATTCTTCATGCTCAGCCTGCAAACCATTAATAATTTGCTCAAATTGTTGAGAACATGTCAGCAATAATAATATCTGTATTTAATAATAAACAGTCTTCGATCAATACACTATTCAGACTGTTTATCAACTTGACGGGATATTTTGTTTCCAGGAGGCAGACTTCAGAACTGATTGTATCGTGCACCAAAGAGTGCTCTCCCTGTCCTCAGTCTGTTCTGTGTAATTAACCCTGAAATAAACATCAATGTTTTCCTTTTCATTTAGTCCAAGCTCTGTTTTTCCATCAGTGGAGTCTATCTATGACCCTATGGACCATTAAGCATCAATTATGTGTACTGTCTGACTAAATGAATGCCTCCACAGCTCAGATGCAGCTGCAGACTACAGCTGCTCTGTGACCCTAAAGTAAAAGTACAGTGTGACAGCACTGCACTGACTGCCGCTTTTCTTCATGTCTTCAACCAAATGCTGGTTTCTTTTGACTGTCTAATGTACAGAGATGATAAAATGAACAAAGAAACATTTAGACATATGTGTCAAAGAATGCACTGTAACAAAAAAGATCTTAGCAACTGCTTTGGTCTAACTTTTAGTCAAAAATATCCAAAACACTCCCTCAAATGTAATTTTAATTGGAAAATTCCATATGAATAAGGAATTAAACGTAGTGATAAAGCATCAAATTGCTTGTATTTATCAGAAAATATCTTAAACAAGCACAATATAGGCAATTCAGACTCTATTTAGTGTTTTTACACATTAAAACAAAAATTATGAGATCATACATGTTAGACATTTCTGGCTTTCACAAATCTATTGAAAGTTTCAGACTTGAAATTTAACATATAACTTCAGTAGATTTCATTTTGGCAGTATGAGCCATGATCAGGCATGGGGCCGACATGCTCCTGTCTTGAGGAAAATGACTGGGCATTGAAAAAAAATGGTCTTAAGTCTAAAGTCAGTCTACGGGCCAGTGTGTTTTATGATTGCATTAAAGTAAACCGAAAAATCTCTCTTTTTTTGTGAACAGCAGTTATTTTTATACATAGTTAATAACCAGATAATCATAAACCCAATCTCCCCTTCTGCTTTTTGATCATCTGTTATGTTGTTTCTTGGTCTCTTTAAATATTTCAGCACAATATCAAAAGTAAAAATCTGAAATCTCAGTACTTTGTGAATATTTGACAGGCTGTTAGGTAACAGTCCCAAAAGTTGTTATAGTTGGACCCAAAGCTGAAGCAGGAGACGAAGAGCAGGTTTACAGGTTTTATTAACAGCTCCAAAAGTAACAAATAAAGGGGAAGTGAATCCGGTGCACGAGGTGAGTGAGGGGATATACAAAAGTGGAAGGGTGAGGCTCCAGGAGATCACTAAAAGAAAAAAAGCAGAAAAGCAGAGATTAGTTCCAAAAATAGCATGAGCAAAAAGGCAACAATCCAACAAAACACCCAATGGCTAGAGAGCCTGAAATGCTGAGAGGATAACGGCTGAAACAAACCACCTAAGTGAGGCAATCCACCAGCGAAGAGTAGGGGTTCATCCGAGTAGTCCTTTTTTGATAAAGAACCTTCCTGAAGAAATGACCCGGAAGTATTTAAGCGTCGGCCATGATAAGTGCTGTCCAAATTCTCCAAAAGTTAAGGAAAGGAGGGTTGTTTCTTCCTTTAGTATCTCCTTTAGCTTAGGAAACACTGGACCATCCTTTTCAAAAGGAAAGGAGAAGAAAACGCCCCATAATGCCGTGCGGCACGTGACGTGTATAAGTACGGCTCCTGCCGAAGGTATACGTAAACTTACGATGGAGAAGGGACGGAAGTTATGTAAGTACTGTTGCTTTTTTAACATTTACTATCATGTGTCTGCCTGAATGTGTTTATTTAGGTGGGCTTTACACGAGTACAAATTTGTGAGACTCCGGTAAAATAAACTATTGCTCTGGTGATATTGACACACGGTTACACGTATTTGTCCATGACTCTGCATCTTTTTTGAAAATGGGTCTGCAAGTGGATATCTGCGTATTCGTCTTCATGCCGTAGTTGGTATAAACAGATAAGTTTGGAAAAGACGGTGACCTCATAGCACCCGTCCTCCTCCCCGCCCCCCAACCCACATTGTCACACACAACAACAACAACGACAACGGCGGCAGCCGGGCTGATTCTGATCTTGTTCCAGCAGCTACAAATATTGCTATGACTTTTATACCAACATTTGCTCACAGAACACCAACAACACCAGCTACGGCAACAACAGCAACAAGTGCTCATTTGGAGACGAAGCATGTTACGCGTGCATGAGCACTTGTTGACGTGGAATCTACCTCGGAGCAGAACCAGACAGGCAACCCGACAGGATTTTGCGTGGATTTTGCGTTGTCATGTAAATGCAAAAGCCTATGTACAATACAATGTGTAAACAGCGACACATGTTTTGATGCCGACGCCAAGACAATACGGGGCCGTCCTCATGTGAGGAGGGCCTTATAGTCATTGTGTTCAACGGTGTATGAATGTCAAAAAGATTCATAACCTGAAACGTTTGGTTGCAATTCCAAACTGAAACAATGAATCACTAGTGAAAGAGACTAATTTCTACGTTACTCATTTCTAAGTTATATCATTTTGTCTGGAAAAAATGTCTGTTTTCATAAAGGATGTATATTTCTCTTTATTACAGTCACAGGTGCTGAAACCTTTGCTCTTATTAGAGCAAGAGTTAAACTGAATGACCCCTTCAGTGGGAAGAGAAATGCGGCCAAAGAAGGCTGGCAGGACAAATGCGCTTCTTGTAGTCCATATTCGGAACATTGTAGTTTGTTGTGGCTTACCTACGTCACAAGTAATCGTCGTCACATTAATATGACATCAAAGTGGAAGTGCAGTCCAATTCCTCTATGGCCGCAGTTCTCCTTTCCTCTCATCTTTTTCCCTTCTTCCCTTGACCCTGAAACGTTTTTTTTTATCAGGGTTAAGGTAAAGTGGATAGGTAAGGACTTAGGAAGGGCTATTCAGATCCACCAGAGGTGATTCCTGGCAGCTTAAGTAGTGGACTTGATTGCAGATCTCCAACAGGTGTGAGGTGTGGGAGGAGACCACACCCAAAGCAGAGAGAGAAGCAGGAAGGGAGGGGGAGGAGAGAGAGCTGACTGCAGGGAGGATGAATCCTCACACAGGCAACCCTTTTCATGTGTTGTTAACAACCCTACATTAAAATGTTCTATTTCACTGAATGTTTTCCTATTATTCCCAAGCTTCCCAGAATGCTGCTGCTCGGGTCCTGACCAGAACCAGGAAGTACGAACACATTAGTCCTGTGCTCAGGCCCTACACTGGCTTCCTGTTGCTCAGAGAATAGACTTTAAAGCAGCTCTGCTTGTGTACAAGTCTCTCCATGGCCTAGCACCAAAGTACATCTCTGACATGTTAGTGCCATATGAACCATCTCGGACTCTGAGGACATCAGGGGCCGTCCTTCTGCTGGTGCCGAGAGTCAGAACTAAACATGGAGAATCAGGGTTTCAGTTTTATGCAGCTAAAATCTGGAACAGTCTTTCTGAAGATGTGAGACAGGCCTCTACTCTGACAATGTTCAAATCTAGGCTTAAAACAGCTCTGTTTAACTGTGCATATGACTGAAAGGATCTGATCTGCACTCTTCTTTTTACATTTATTTTATAATGATTAATGTTGATTTTATTTTGTATTGTGATTTTTTTTAAAGTCATTTTATAATGATTATTGTTGATTCTATTTTGTACTGTGATTTTAATGCATTTTTCTTGTTCTGTAAAGCACTTTGAATTGCCTTGTGTATGAATTGTGCTCCACAAATAAACTTGCCTTGCCTTGCCTTGCCTATATTAATCAGTATTATTATTTCTAAAAGAGCACTAACTCAAGCTGTGTTAGAAATCGCTCACTATCATGGATATAGATAGATAGATAGATAGATAGATAGATAGATAGATAGATAGATAGAGATAGATGATAGACAGACAGACAGACAGACAGATAGGATTATATGACCAAAAGTATTCGCTCATCTATCCAGATAATCAGAATCAGGTGTTCCAATCACTTTCTATGGACACAGGTATTTAAAATCAAGCACCTAGGCATGCAGACTGCTTTTAACAAACATTTTAGAAAAGAATGGGTCGCTATCAGGAGCTCAGTGAATTCCAGTTGAACTGTAGGATAGGATGCCACCCAGCAACAAATCCATAGGTGAAATTTCTTGTCTTTAAACACATTTATTCCACAGTCAACTGTCAGCTGGATTATAAGAACGGAAGTGTTTGGGAAAAAACAGCAATCAGCCATGAAGTGGTAGGCCACGCAAACTGACGGAGAACGGTCAGCAAGTGCTGAGGCATCGTGAATAATGTGAAGAGGTCGCCAACTTTTCTTCAGAGTCACTGCTAAAGACTCTGCAAACTTCATGTGGCTCTGATTAGCTCAAGAACAGGCAGAGAGCTTCATGGATGGGTTTTTGCGGTCGCAGCAGTTGCATCTGCTCTTACATCACCAAGTGTTCTTGAGTCCATGTACAGACAATGATTTTAAATGGAGTACTGTCAAAGGGAGCAAAGGTCACAGGCATTCAATGTTGATCTGTCAGCCTTGCTGTTTGGATGCAGAGATTTCTCTGGATTCTCTGATTCTTTTGATGATATTATGGACTGTGATAAAATCTCTAAAGTCCTTGAACTTGTGTGTCACAGAAGGTGTTCTTAAACTGTTTGACTATTTGCTCACGCAGTTGTTTGTAAACCTTGCCACATCCTTGCTTATGAACAACTGACCTTTTAGGGATGCTCCTTTTATACCCAACCATGACACTCACCTGTTCCCACTTGTGGAATGTTCCAGAGAGGTGTTTCTTTTAGTTAAGTTAGTTTTAGTTGAACTTTCCCAGTCTTTTGTTGAGCCAGTCCCGGCTTGTTTAGGAACCATGTTAATATGTGCAAATAATAATGATAATAAAATAAAAAATAAACTAAAAATATCAAGAATAACACTAAATATCTTGCCCTTGTGGTGTTTCCATTTGGATATAGATTGAAAAGGATTTGGAAATCATTATATTGTACTTCTTTTTTAATTTTCAACCTGATTAGAATTCAGGTTTGTAATCATGTTTATGTGTAAATATTTGAGGTTTGAGACAAGAAATGTATATTCTGTTTTTTATCACCAAGCATTTGGATGTGACTGGGTCAAGCATCCCAGTTGCTCCGTCTATAGGGCCAACCGTCCACCATAGCTATGTTTTGTAAAAGCTTACTTTTCTAAGCATCCGTCCTGCTTATTTGCCTCTAAGGGTCCATTTCTACTGTAAAAATAAACAAATTTATACCAGCTCTGCCACCAACTAAATGGTGCTTTACAGAGTCAGTGTACCCACCAGCCCATATCAAAGACTGAAAACGGTGATTTGGATGCAGCAGAGGTAAACCAAACCCTGTGGTCCAGTGAGAAACTCTGTCATTGACTTCAATTTGTTTATTCACTCTTCTATTTATTTTACTCGAGTTCTTGTCATAGTTGTGAAATTAAAATCCATTTTATCATTGGCAGCACAAGCATAGCTGCTTATTTACCCAGCATCATGAAGCTGAGAAACACAAGTGTGTCATCTCCATGGCAACTGTTCCACAAACAAAATTGAAAAGCCTGCAGTGGTCATGGTCGGTGAAAGCATGAATCATCGAGCTCTACGAGGAAGAGAGAGAATCGGAGTGGGGTCAGATTAAAGTGGTTGTTTTCAGTCGCAGGTAACAGCAGACTGTGAAATCATTTACAACACAATGTTCTTCTTCTACAGATATAATTACTGTAAATAACAGCCATTTGAGCGCCTCCATGGAAACAATGACTATCAATTCAAAGTAACATTATACGATTGTCTTACTGTGAGTTTTAGGGCAACAGCATAGCCTCATTTTTTCAAAGCAAAGGCCTACAAAAATCAAAACTATACAAATGCTGAACACAACAAATATTAGATTAAGTAATATATACATGAGTGAAGGATGGTGTAATAATGTGTTGATGGTTGAAGGATGGATGATTGATGGATAATGAATCGTTGAATTAGGGTTAAATGGTTAGTTAAAAGGGATAGATAGATAGATAGATAGATAGATAGATAGATAGATAGATAGATAGATAGATAGATAGATAGATTATATGACCAAAAGTATTCGCTCATCTATCCAAATAATCAGAATCAGGTGTTCCAATCACTTTCATGGACACAGGTGTATAAAATCAAGCACCTAGGCATGCAGACTGCTTTAACAAACATTTTTTAAAAGAATGGGTCGCTATCAGGAGCTCAGTGAATTCCAGCGTGGAACTGTGATAGGATGCCACCTGTGCAACAAATCCATAGGTG
This sequence comes from Scarus forsteni, assembly GCA_036419115.1. Classification (NCBI taxonomy): domain Eukaryota; kingdom Metazoa; phylum Chordata; class Actinopteri; order Labriformes; family Labridae; genus Scarus; species Scarus forsteni. Next base: position 1,944,988 of record JAZDUH010000135.1, read on the forward strand.
AAATTTCCTTGCTCCTAAATATTCCACAGTCAACTGTCAGCTGGATTATAAGAACGTGGAAGTGTTTGGGAAAAACAGCAACTCGGCCATGAAGTGGTAGGCCACGTAAACTGACGGAGAACGGTCAGCAAGTGCTGAGGCACGTAATGTGAAGAGGTCGCCAACTTTCTTCAGAGTCAATTGCTAAAGACCTCCAAACTTCATGTGGCCTTCAGATTAGCTTAGGAACAGTGCAGAGAGCTTCATGGATGGATTTCCATGGCCGAGCAGCTGCATCCAAGCCTCACATCACCAAGTGCAATGCAAAGCGTCGGATGCAGTGGTGTTAAGCAATTGCAAGAAACAAATTGCGCTTCTCCATCTGGCAGTCTGATGGACGAGTCTGAGTTTGGCGGTTGCCAGGAGAACGATACTTGTGGGACTGCATTGTGCCAAGTGTAAAGTTTGGTGGAGGGGGGATTATTGTGTGGGGGTGTTTTTCAGGAGCTGGGCTTGGCCCCTCAGTTCCAGTCAAAGGAACTCTGAATGCTTCAGCACACCAAGACATTTTGGACAATGCCATGCTCCAACTTTGTGGGAACAGTTTGGAGCTGGCCCCTTCCTCTTCCAACATGACTGTGCACCAGAGCACAAAGCAGGTCCATAAAGACATGGATGACAGAGTCTGGTGTGGATCAACTTGACTGGCCCGCACAGAGTCCTGACCCCAACCTGATAGAACACCTTTAGGATGAATTAGAGTAGAGACTGAGGCCCCATCCACACGAAGACAAAATGCTTAACAGTTTTCAAAACGATCGTCATAAAGACGAAGGCGTCTCAGAAAATGTGTGCGTCTTTATGAATGCACTTGATACGCATCAAAACACTGTAAAACACATGCCAGACCTCTAGGGCCGCTGTAACGATATGACGGAAATAAGCAGAAACAGACGAAAAAACAGTCGGCATGCGCACTTGTGTCAAAAGTTGTAAACAGAGATTGTGATAAAGTGATCATAAAGTGCCGTAATGTGTCCTTGATAATTGTTTGTTCAACTCGGTGGTGATTGAGAAGAAGGAGATTTTGCTGCAACGGGGTAGTAGGGTCACAAGCTTCATCAGCACATATGCTACATGAACGCCACCATTGTCGTTGCCACGTGTGGCGCATGCGTGCCTGCCAATGAAGATATGAAACTATGACGTAACGTATCTGAAAACTTGCGGAGAGCCAGTAATCACGGAGCTGAGTATCCGACATTTCAAAATCTTTCCACTCTGGAACCTGGTTTCAAAAATGATCGTTTACAGACCCCCAAAACGCCGTCTTCGTATGGATGATACGCAGATTCGGCAAAAAACGTATGCGTTTAGACCTCGGTTTGGCTTCGTTTGGATGGGGCCTGAGAGTCAGGCCTTCTCATCCATCATCAGTGTGTGACCTCACAAATGCTCTTCTGGAAGAAAGGTCAAAAATTCCCATAAACACTCCTAAACCTTGTGGACAGCCTTCCCAGAAGAGTTGAAGCTGTTATAGCTGCAAAGGGTGGACCTACGTCATATTGAACCCAATGAATTAGGAATGGGATGTCACTCAAGGCAGGTGAGCAAATACTTTTGACAATATAGTGTAGATAGATTGATAGATAGATGGTTTAATAGTTATAAACTACACAATTTTACTTGTTCAATGGATGGGAAATAATAGATGTAATAGATGTAAGAATTGGATCTCTGAGAGGATTTGTGGGTAAATAGATTAATAGATGAATACATTATGCATAGACCATTAGATGTATGGATTATAAAATATTTGTTTGGATGGATTGTGAGATGTTTGTATGTGTGTATGTATAAGTAGGTGGATTTATGGATATATGATTAGTGGATAAACAGTGGATAGGCCATTATAAGTTCTGATCGGTAGATGAATAACAGATAGATGGATAAACGGTTAGCAGATAAATAGATGGATGGGTGGATAAATGAATAGTAGATGGACTGATGTACAGATGATTGATTGAATGATGGCTAGATGGATGGCAGAATGAATGGATTGATGGATGAATGATGATAGTCCAAAAGAGGTAGGTATAGATGGATGGCTGGCTGGATGGATGGATCTATTAATAGGGCATGTTGGAATAGGTAAATAAATGAACATTTGAAGGTTAAATGAATGATGAACACATGTATAGGATTAATGAGTCAATGGTTTGATGAAGGGGTGGATGGATGATTGATTGAAAAGCTGATGGATTGATAGATGGATGGATGGATGCATTGATAAATGGATGGATGGATGATAGGAGGATTGATTGACTGAGGGATGGAGGGATGGATGAATGGATGAACCACTGAATAAAATATTGGAGGATGATTGTTAATGGATAGTAGATGGATGAGTAGATGGGTTGGTGGATTATTAGTTGTTCTTTATTTGATTCTGTACAGAAGCAGGTCATCTTTTATCTTTTTTATGTCATCGTTTTTCACTTAGTCATTTGTCGTAGGTTTTTGTTAAAGACCCAGGTGATGTTTTAATTCTGGGCCTTTATCTGAATCTAAACCTTCTAAGTGTATCAGACGAACACTGTCCTTGTCCCTGGCCCACTTCATGTCTGTACTCCATCAGATTTCTTCTTTGTCTCTCATCAGATCTGCCCTTTGTGTGACTATGAGGGGGAAAAGTTTGGGAGCCAGGCATGGGGTGAAATCTCACGCACTGTCCTCGGCTCCAGCCGGCCCCTCAGGGCTTCTCCCATCACCCTCAGACTGATCCAGATCTGGAATGTGGGATGGAGCTACAGGATGGGACCACACCACAATGGGACCATTTCACTGTTTAAGAGCAGTCTTCAGATTCTTTAAATTATTTCCAAGTACGGACCAAGAGTTTTAGTGCCTGATAATGATTTTATATGGTACATGTAATGGCTGCTCTCAGCAGGAAGTCCTTTGAGCTCTGCCAGAGTAACGTCCTGACTCATTTTAGGGTAAATCTCTTGCTGTGACCAGGAAACATGGCCCATTTGTAATCCGAGCTGAATTTATCAAAATAAACAGTGGAAAAACAAACATTCCTCTGGGTCCTTGTGCAGTCTCCTTATTCTTTCATATTAAATAGCCTGCTGTCTTTTAAATGAATGAAAGTAAACAAAGATTTAGCATTGCTTGTGCTCCGCCTACAGTAAATAAATAAGACCAGATTAAGTGATATGTTGTCCCCATGAGTTTGTTAAGCTCGTTCAATAACACAACATGAAAGTGTCGGACAGACCAAACAACATTCAGTGGTTATCAAATCAGCAGCGACTGGAAATCAAGAAAAGACAGACAGTGTGAACCAAAGATATTTTCACAAAGTGAGTTTTGCTCAAATTTTTCATCCAGTCTAGTAAAACAAGAGAGGTATTAGAAACACAACATACTATCACTCAAGTCTGCCCTATTGAGGTTAACAGTCCAGACGAAGCTGATGCAAGAGGGAGCAACACATATTTCATTCCATCTTTCACTTCAGTAATTAGACTTGCTGCTCACTTGACAGTTTCAGGCCCTATTTCGGCCCCTAAGAAGCAGCAAAGGACCAGTTCAAGGCCTGTTCCATTTGTTCATAGCCTAAAGTGTGGGCAAATAAAGTTATTATGCTCCTCCAGACCAAGTTGGTACCTACAAAATCACTGACAGCTGTTTGTTACAACATCCCTGATCAGACAATCTGCATTTGCCAATAGAGTGATCAGACCAGGTCATTGCCAACAGAATAGCTAAAAAATGTGGCAGCACTTATACATTATATACATTTTTACCCGGATGATTGAAGACGAAAATCCTATAAAACTGCATTAAAATGGTCCTGACTGTCTGCCATTATTCAGAGTTAATCTGATATTTTTATTGATTAGTTCTTACCTCCTCCTCCACATCAGGAAGTTTAGTGCTCTTTAAATCAACTGTTCCCAAGCTACATTCACAACTATGTCCAGAGCACAGGTATGTGTATGAGCAGAAGCTTCAACCATGAGTTCCTCTCAGATTGTACTTTTTGTTCATCACAGTTGTAACTTAGACTTAGAGCTTGTGTACTACACAGGTGAACATGCGAGGATCAATCATTCAATTCAAATAAATCACTTCGGTCTATTTCCTTCCCTCTACAGCCCAGTACAGATGCCCAGCTGCCCGGTGGTTATTAACTTCTGCTCTTGTGTGTTTGTTTAAAGGACTACAACATAACATTTCTCTTAAAACTGTCTTAAAGGAAAAGTTCGGTTCCTGCAGCTTTTACATTGTTTATAGAATGAAGAACAACAATATACTCACCCAGAAGGCTTTCCTGATGCAAACGGTGCTTCGGGAGATATTTAGATCCAAAATCGAGCAGCGGACACCGATATAATGGTAGCCTGTAGGGCATAGATCGCCGCTCCTAAAAACTGCATTAATCGTCCAAAAACTCATGTTTTTCACCAATATTCCATCATGATTCGCGCCGAATGGACCGCCATTGCAGCCTGTGTCTCTCCACACAGCGCTGTGTGGCTGAACTAACCTCTGAACTGACGAGCTGTTTACGTGCCCTTTGCGCATGCGCAGTGCGGCTCATTGTTTCAGGGGAAGATCGGCAGCTACAAATCAACTTTCTTCTTCCAGTTTTGTGCAAAATGGACGAATGTCTATGGGATGAAGATGTTGTGGAGGAGGACTTTGAATATGATGGACGTCCTTACAGTTTGGAGCCACAGTATACAGATAAGGAGCTCATTGAAAGGAGGAAGCGATCGCAACGCTCCAGAGAGTACTGCGCATCCGCGAAGAGCATGTAAACAAACTCGTCAGTTCAGAGGTTAGATCAGCCACACAGCGCTGTGTGGAGAGACACAGGCTGCAATGGCCGTCCATTCGGCACGAATCATGATGGAATATTGGTGAAAAACATGAGTTTTTGGACGATTAATGCAGTTTTTAGGAGCGGCGATCTATGCCCTACAGGCTACCATTATATCGGTGTCCGCTGCTCGATTTTGGATCTAAATATCTCCCGAAGCACCGTTTGCATCAGGAAAGCCTTCTGGGTGAGTATATTGTTGTTCTTCATTCTATAAACAATGTAAAAGCTGCAGGAACCGAACTTTTCCTTTAATGTTGGTGGTCTTCCATGTTTTTTTAAAATCAGCTAGGATTTAAAAAATCTTCTAATGTGTTGTCAGCTTTTCATACAACATAATCAGTCAAAAACAAGAGCCTTTTACAGAAAAAGGACGTTGGTCGATGGGTTAGTGTCCTTGGTTGCACTTCCTGTTGACAGTTATAGAGTGTTTCTGTTCAAACTCAGCAGCGTGATGGCAGAGCTGAGCCTCACACTCGGTTTGTTTTTCACACTTCATGCAGTACATTAACAGTCAGTGCTCTCCCAGTATTACTGTCACGACATCTGTCAAATATTTACTCTCTAGTTTGAAACTGTACGTTTAAAGTCAACTGTCTTTGCTATAAATCCAACAGGATCACAGCTCCAGTTACCATGAAGACACTCTTTGCCCAATTAAAGGTTGGAAAGGAACAGTTCTGTGCATAACAACAACAACAACGACAGGCCATTTGAGAGGTGAAGACATTTATGTCCTCTCAGTTTCTGCTATTTTCAAACAAATGTTATTGTGTAATTTCAACATACTGCCCTTATTCATTTTATATGATATCCTGAATTATTCAGAGCTTTACTATTACCAAAAAGTTAAATCTAAGGCATGTCCTGATGTCCTGTTATTCAAAGCTTGCTTCACCAGTGCTCACACTTGCTTCACCAGTGCTCACACTTGCTTCACCAGTGCTCACACTTGCTTCACCAGTGCTCACACTTGCTTCATTAAAAAACTCATGTATGCTTTCCATTTTATATGTTTTAAATTGGGTTGTGTTTGGGATATTTCCCCTTACTTAATTCACTTAATTCATAGAAATTAAGTAAATTAATCTTGCACTGGCAGAAGCTTTAGACATAAGGATTAGTCCATCCAAAAGAGGCCAAGTCAGATCAGTTAATTCTTTATCATGATTGTTGTTGGCATCAGAGGTCAACTCAACAGAAACTGGTATATACAGTAGCAATTATCATACATAAAATTGCAGCACAAAGTGCTTCACAAAGGCATGAAGGACAGCAAATTAAAACAGAGTAACTGCCGCAGACTACAACAAGCAGAAAGGATATAAAACAAATACAATTGAATAAAAGCATGATAAAACGAAAAGGTAGATGAATTATTAGAATAAAAAATACTTTACAAAAGGTCAAACAAAATAAAAAGAGTTAAAAAAGAAACAAAATCAGCAAAGTTGCAATATAAAACACTTGTAAACATATAATTTGAACCAAAAAGGAATCTTGAATGGGAACAGAGGTAAAACTAAAAATTTCTGCAAATGAATTCAACCTACCAAAAAGACAGGTTAAAGGCAGGGTTCACTTTGTGTTACACTGGTTAAATGATCATTATGACCTGATGGCAATCAATGAATGATGTGTTCTTAAAAGAGAGCCAAAAATAGCAACTATCTACAGCAGGGGTAAACCAGGGAAAACATCACAGCGATTTAGACCAAATTTATTAAACCAATCAAATCCCGTAGCGCCATTCTGTATGTGCTGGCGTGCACAGACACTGATTTAATGTGCACAGCTGAGCTGAGAGGGATCCAAGTAAGCTGGAGAATGGCAGTGAAATTTCATATACCCCGATTACTGGCAATTACTTCTCTTACTAAACAGAGCAAGAAAAGAAAGATGTAGTCAGAGAAGGCCGAAACAAAAAAGGATTTGGACAAAGTCAGGGCAAAAACGAGAGGCAACATCAGGTTGTGAGTACTAACTAACTTGCCATGTTTTTTTTTTTTTAAGTTTACTATGATTATGTTTTGGTGTTTTCTTTTTTTTCTTAATGATGGATTCCCGAGATGTTACATTAAAATTCTTGCTAGTTTTGTGTGTCCCTACCTTTAAACAGATGGATCTTTTCAGTGTGAATTGGCAAGGGATAATGCAGCACTCAAGAAAAATAGACTTCTCACAGCCATTGTCAGAGACAACACAATCCCTGATACAAGGTGTCAGGAGGATATAATCTCTTAACCTGACTGATGCTAGCTTAAAGGTGCAATGAGGAGAATCTATTACCAGCGACATTAAGACTCTGCTACCCATGAGCACGGGCAGCAACTGTCGTAATGCTGCGTTCCAGTAACCTCGGAACTGGGGGTGACATCATCTCCGACTTATCGTTGTTCCAGTTGAAGTTGGAAAAAAACATGCCGATCTACCAGGCTATTGTTAGCTGTTGTTAGCTCAGGGGTGGCAAGGTTTCACCAAGTTCCCAGGAGGAAATTCCGACTTCGGGGGACGTTCCAGTTGCAGTTTCCTACTCAGAACCCGGAAATTCCTACTTCTGACTACAACTGGAACGCACCAAAAGACGTGACCCAAGTCAAAGCGAGTGTTTGTTGTGATGCTAATGAATGCAGCTCGGACTTTCCTCAGAACTCTGCATTGCTTTACAACTTCTTTTTTCAACAACGAGCGACGGGGTAATGTTTCTCTTTCTAGTTACATCGCGGTAGTTTTTGATGTGTGACAACAAGCAGTTTTTGGAAAACTTAGTATCGTAGATTTGTAGCCGGCTATATATCGCTACGTACAGCCCGGTGGTCTAAGACGTGTCCGAATAATATAAATTTGCTCTAGTTTTAATTGTCTTGTTCCCGAAGTTGAGTATCCAGGCCAGTCCAGCCCTGTCTGACCCGACCACTTAGCTAAGGAATAGCATTTATAGATAACCTATTTTGATGCTATAAAACTCATTTTAAAGTGTGTATTTCGATCAGGCATATATCTAAAAGTGAGACTTTTTTGTAATTACTTAGAAACTCCTCACAGTCCCTTTAATTATATTTCACTTGTCCATCAGCCCAAAGAAAATGCTTGGGGAGGGCAGAACCTTTCAAAAGAACATCCGACAAGTTATTTGAAAATTACTCCATCACATTTATCATAGGCTTATGAGATGTTGCAGTGGGCAGGCCCTACAGCTATGAGCCACTTCATAGGTTTAACTCTTATCAAATCATGTCAAAGTGGAGCGAAAATGTCCTTTGTGTAGAGAAATGCTTTCAGTGTTGTTTGTTTTTCATCTAATAAAGAAAAGAAGTCCAGATCTGATGAAACATCTCCTGAGACTGTTAGCATCTATGCTAATCCCTGTACAAGAAGGCACTTCCTGCTGTCGTCTCACACATAGCTCCCGCCTCTCCCTGCTTTGCCACAGCGGACTAAGTAAAGTTGTTGTAGGTTGGCAAGATGGATCTGTCTGATTTCAGAGATCAAACTGCTGCACAAGGTTAGTAACCTCTGATATAAAGTTCATTTCTGAAATCTCTCCCAGGTTGTTATTTTTTCTTTTCAACTCGTTTATTTTCTTAGAAAGGAAAATGAAAATGAAACCTTGTTCTCATATTTCTAGTCTGCTCCCAGTTTGGTAATGAGCTGCTGACATAGATAATGCTGATCAAGTGTAACGTGGTAACCCTTTAAAGACTGAATATGACAAGGATGAGAGGCACTTTCGAAGCACTCTGCTCCTCTCTCTCTGTCTCTCTGTCTCTCTGTCCATCAGCAGGTCAGTGTGTCACAGCGGAGCGTCAGCAGCTCTGGGGGTTTTTGCAGAGTAAGCTCTGGCTGTCAGTGCAGCATGGACATCACATCCAGCAGCATCAAACTCTCCCTCTCTAAGCCCCCACTTCATCGGAAATATCCTCTCTCTCACACTTGGACTGTTAAAACGCTCAAACTGGCAGGACTTAAACTTATACCTGTGTTCAATGACCAATCAAAGGGGCCAATTTTCCACTACAATATGCAAGAAGACTTTTCTGTAGAGCAGCTCAGATTTGGCATAAGACAATATAATAATGGCCTGGAGGGCTTAGGGGGTACAAACCAACACAAGCCTAATGGAGGGATGTGCAAAAATCTAGCCAGTAGCCCTTTTCCAGAATGTGTGAGCGTCTCCATCTATAAAGCTCCAACAATCAGTGTTATCAGTTCTCAAACACTTTTAGAGTGTGTTATTTTTTTTATTCATATCTTGCCTCACTCCTAAGCATGAAAAATGAGTAAGGAGATCCGCACACCAAAAAGTAGCTCCCTTGAAAATTGTTATTTGATGGTGACGTTTCGAGCAGAACCGCTCTTCCTCAGACTTTGCAAGTGCCTCACTCCTAAGACATGACAAGCAGATAGACACCATTCTTTCAACTGTGCGTGCAGTAACAAGAGCTCTGCCAACACGAGTTAGCTTAGCTCAAACACTGGGAGTCAATGGGTAGTGTTAGCCTGCCTCTGCCTACAGTCATCAAATATGCTTTTCAGCAACTCTAAACGGTCCTGTGTGCTTGTTGTGACTCTTTTTTACAGTGTTGTATTACCTTATCCATTTTTAAACCAAGATTAGCACTTTATGTTATTTTTGAAAGAAATACAGATGAAACTGTTGGATTTTTGTCATTTCCAAAGAAATCATTTACCTCTTCTATCACAGAGTCAGCCATATCTCTTAGTACCAATCTTCTTCTACTTGTAAACAAAGGCTTTGTTTTGTTGACCAACTTGAAAGCATGTCCACTGTGGTTTGCACATGCACTGCAGTTTAATTTTGAATTTATTCTTTTACAAAATAACATAAAGTGCTAATCTTAGTCTAGCAATAGATAAAGTGGCATAAAGCAGTAAAAGAAACAAGTCACAACAAACACACTGGACTGTTTAAAGTTGCTGAAGAGCATATTTGATGACTGTAGGCAGAGGCAAGGCTAACACTATTCACTGACTCCCAGTGTTTGAGCTAAGCTAAATAGTGTTGGAAGAGCTCTTGTTACTGCACACAGCTGAAAATGGTGTCTCTTTGTTTGTCATGGACCTGGGAGTGGGGCACGATATGAAAACTTAAAAAAAGGTTGACAAAGCCCTTTAAATGGGAAAAAATGTCTCAACTTTTTTGGAACACGTTGCAGGAGTGAAATTCAAAATGAATAAATATTTCCTACAAAACAAACAAACAAACAAGTGTATCACTCTGAACCTGTATCTTCTCTTTGTAGTGTATTCAATTAATTAAAGATGGAAAAGTATTTCTGAATCATTTAATCTGTTTTTAATTACATTTTACACAACATCTCGGCTTCATTGAAACTGGGGTTTGTAAATATTTGAGCAAAATGTGATGCAGCATGACTAGTTTAGTATTTTGTATTCAAGAGGTGCTTTCCCTTTAAAGCACCTGCTTCATATCCATTTGTGCAGTAATCTGTGTAAGCCCTCTAAACAGATGTCTGCTCAGCTTGTATTTGTAGGCGTTCAGCTCAGGTGCACCCTTCTCTTCATAGAGACAGAAATATTGACAAATGGGATTCTTATTTTCTTATTCTTTTATTCACTTCTCAAGTGCATACAAGGTGAGAAGAATGGACCTTTTATGGTTGTCTGAATGTCTGCGGACTTAGCAATCAAAAAAGGCTCCTCTCATAGCAGCCAAGGGTGCCCTGTATTATCAAGTCTTTTCAGTGAATCTTAAAAGAGATGGTGACATAATCCTGTTACAACATGGTTTAAATACACAACACATGAGCTTTGGGTGTCCACAAGATGTCCACATCAGGATCTTGGAGTATTTTTTCCATTATCAGTCCCTAAACTTTGGTTTATAGTGGAAAACATCACATAACGATTGTGGACAATTATGCTGGCGATTCATCCCATCAACAGTGTTGGGCACACTACTTTAAAAAAGGAATTAGTTTAAGTTAGTAGTTACTTTCCCAAAAAAGTAACTGAGTTACCAATGAAATTACTCCTTCATAAATGTGATTAGTTGCCAGGTAAAGTAATTGAAGCGTTACTTTTTTGAAAAAGCTTTTGCTGCTTGAACTGTGTGTCTCCGTCTCTGATCTTCCTTGTTGTTACCTGCTGCAGCAGCTCTGACGTCAACAGTTCTCCAATGCGGCGCCGATAGACTGCCGCACCGCACAGTGCTGTGTTGGTGAAGCGCTGGCGATTTTCTGCGTGGCCGCTTTCAAACCTCGTAAATTTACTGTCGTTATGAAAGCACCAGACAGGAAGACAATATGTGGAGTATCCGGAAGTTTCAAAATAAAACACAATGCGGGAACTCTCAAACGCAAATTTGCTCAATTCTTTGTCACTATGTCAAAACCGGAGGCACGAGCATCAGGTCAGCAGTCCGTCAGAGTATACATACGTATACATGACATCAAACAAGGATACAAGGAAATAGTATATAGGCGGATAGAAGTTTAATAAATCACAAAGCTGTGTGGTTGAGACCAGCAAAAGGACCTTCGGGAAGCGAAGTGAGGTGTTGTTTATTTCATTTCTCAGTCTATAACATGCTTTATGAGCGTGTGACATTGCTATTCTCATGAGAGCCTGTGGCTCTCCTGGGATCAGCCCTCCCCCTACAGGACGCTCTTCGGTGCGCTGCTTTCAGTGAAGTTTGTCTGTCAGAGCAAGACCGTGGCGCGGCGCTTCCGCATGCCGTGGAATTTGGGGTTTAGGCAGGTCGGACAACAGCAGCTTGACATCGGTGCAAAGTAACCCCCCACATTTCACTGTCAGTAACAGTGACGGCGTTGTAACTAGGGGTGGGCGATACTTGGAATTTTAGTATCGATCCGATACCAAGTAAATACAGGGCTAGTATCGCCGATACTGATACTTTTTACATGAAATGTAATGATCATTGAATAATTTTGTAATTTTGCCTTGAGTTTCTTGATTATGATTATGATTATGGTAAAACACAGCACAAAGATTTTAGGCAATTGAAATGCTTTTTATTAATGAACCAAAACAATAGAACAAAATTTTAACTGTATAAAAGTAAAAAATTATTCCACGTTTAAGAAAAAAAAATCACAAGTGCAAAATAACAAAAAAAGCAGCAATGTAAAAAAATATATTGCCTAAATATAACAATGTCAACATCACAACAAAAAAGCTTCCATTGCGCAAATAAAGTGTAAACTACAGTTAACCTTAGCTTTTGGCTTTCTGCTCACAAAGCCCTCTCTTGGGTTGCCCTTTTGGCTCTGTTTCCATATTGACAACAGATTTATAGGTTTTTGTTCAGGAACAGTAACATGTTGACATAGAGGGAGAGAGGTGCACCATTTAGAAGCGACGGTCGGAGCGGAGGAAAGTAAAGTAAAGACGACCTAAGAGAAACTGCAGTATCAATCTCATCACGCTATTATCGATCCGATACCAATACTCAGCTTGGTATCGATACTATCTATATAGGAATAGATACGCCCAATCCTAGTTGTAAGACATGAAAAAGTAATTAATTAGATTACCCGTTACTGGGAAAACATAACGCCGTTAGTAACGCTGTTATTTCTAACACCATTACTCCCAACACTGCCCATCAACAGTCACAAAGTATAGCAACATGTATTTAAAAATAAGAAGTAAGAGCAAACATTACATCCTACGGTAATGCTAAGAAGCTGTCATGATACCGGATAGAAAAAAATATTTTGTCACAAGAGTATAATGTAGTGAAGTGGAATATTACTGCAGCATTTTGTCAAGCCAACATAGTTTTTTAATCAGTTTTTATGTTAGGAGTGGGTTAATTTACGCCATTACCATCCAACCCATGGATATCTACCCTCTTCTAAGTTCCTCTTGCCACTCCACTTCAAAAAACTTGAACTAGCCCTTTAAATTTACCTACAATTGAACAGATCTTTGTCTAAATAAAAGTCATACTGCAAATACAGTTATGCCATTTTTCGAAGTCCCTTAATAGGCCCACCCATGTTGGAGTAATCTGCAGAAACAGGGAAATTTGACCATCCCTCATGAAGGTGGACCAGAACAAATTTGAGGTCAAGAGGGGAACAGACAACAATCAAAACAAAAGACAGACAATGTGTCCCTGAACCCACTGCCCCCTCCCTGCTCATTCAGACATGTGGCGCATTGGCATGGGTCAAACGGGCGTGTGCGTGTTTGTGTGAGGGGTTTGAGGGGTCACAGATAATGAGCTTGTTGTACACTGACAGCCATTAGCATTGTTTTAGGACAGATGGCCTGAATTAGTGTCATAACAGTAGCAGCCGCATGCTTTCATTGTTTGGTGTTTATGTTCTCATACAGTGTTTACAGTTTAACTCCCTCCACACTCCATCGGCCCCCCCAAGGTTTGCAATCAATTAGCTTCTTCCTCAGCCCGACTGGTCTGTCACAACAGTTAATGAGTTCATATTCAAATAAGAAAAGTATTTTTGTATACTCAGCAATTACAGTTGAATAACTATACAATGTTGTTTCCAATTATGGTCATTTCTGGCTTATTTATTTTTACTGACTGAGATCAGTTGAGGATTTGGGGATTTTCAAGACAGAGGAAAAACTCTTGGGAGAGAGAAAGTGGGGACCCCAATCAATCACTTACATTTTATAGTGGGCTGTGATCAGTCACATTATAAAGAAGATAGAGCACTTCTATGTGCAATACATAAAAGTCCTGGACATTCGGACTTCTCCTGTGAGCAGTGCTGCTGAAACAGCTGATTCCCTTGGCCCCCTTAAAGGTGCAGTGTGTAGAATTTGGCAGCATTTCGCCAAACATAAACGGTGAATATAGGATATAATGTTTCTATTTGTATGTAGTACAATCATCCCCATTAAACGTTTCTTTTATTTTTACTTAGTTAGAAAAAGCTTTAAAAAATGACATTACCGCGGGCTGCTTTTATGTAGGCCGACATAACGATCCGCCATGTTGTCTACGGGTGGATTTTAGGGACAAAAAGAAGGAAACGCGAATCAATCCGCCAGTTCTCAAATCTACCTGGAATGCAGGCGAAGAAGAGGAGAGAGGGCGGCGGTGGATGTCTAGACAGTTGTTAATTTGCACTAGGGATTTAAACTGTGTGTATTTTACAGTTAAAGCTTTGGAAATGGATGACCACATTTATTAAAAAAACACTCGAGAGTCAAGACTCTGATCAACTTCTTTCGAAAAAACGACAGCACGACGCAATGAAGCGGAATCGTAACAGAAAACGTCAGAAAACAAGGGTAAACATTGGGGTTGCTTTTACAAGGTGGAGAGCCTTGTTCACAAAATTATGTCTGAAGACTGACGCCAAAGTTGCTTGTTTTCTGCTGGACTGGTAAGAGTGCAATATGCAGTTTTATTACATTTTTTTAACGGTGTTTATTATGTTTAAATTGCATTGTTTATTGGATCAACACAGACTGTAAACCACTGAGCTGCGACACAACTCCCGTATTGTGTTGATATTGTAAATAACGCCCATAAGCGGTGGAAAATAAATACTCCATTAATCATAATTACAAAACTCTCATTTGTCCGGCCCAGCTTTCCGCCACATTGTACTCTCTCTCTCTCTTCTTCACCTTATTTCACCGAATCCACATCAGGCTTGATCTGATTAGCTTTAATGGGCTAATGTTTGTTTGTGTTACTACAAGTTTACAAAACCTACAATCGGCAGCTAACTGACCTATAATCTATAAAAAATAATGGTTACAAACCTTGTCACTTTAGTAAATGATGCCGTGTTCAGGATCCTTTGTGGTCCTCACAGAATTCCCCAGCGACGTTACGTTTTGGCTACAGTTACGTTCATTCTAGAATTTGAAGGCTAGATGTCGCTAAAATGCCAAATTCTACACACTGCACCTTTAATAGACAGAGCACTGTGATGTCCTACCACTGTTACATCAAGCTTGTTGGCTTTATCTATATACTGAAAGAACACAGAGCTGCTGAAAATTATGAATTTATCAGTTACCACAGAGAAGACTGGTCAATCAGTCAGACCGGGCTAGGCCTACACCAGGTAGGAGCTACAACGGTGCATCTCAGACAGAGTGAGAATAGAGGAGGATCAGGGGTACCACTAGCAGTCACTGGAATCAAACATATGAACCTGAGGCTAAATGACATTGTTCATCTTAAACAACAACTATTTTATTTAATTTTTTTATTTGAAATATGAAGAAAACTGAGTCTTGCCATGGATAGTCATGTAAGTATAATAGTAAAAAGTAGATAACTTCTGGTTAACTTAGTGTCATTCCAACATCCTACTGGCACGACCTTGGTAAGCAATGATCCCTTTCAGTTGCATACAAATTTGCAACGTATCAGCGAAATGCTTAAATTCTCAATATTTCTTGTTCTTTTGCTTCTACAGACTATGTTTTGGTCTGAATTTTAAATAAACTTAACTACTATTGATGTCTAAACCACTGACTGTGGAAAGACTTGGACGACAGGTCCATTTGGTCAGTATTTTTAAAGTTGACTTGTATGAGGAACTCAACAACAGTCAGTGATGTAGCTGAAAGTACTCCCAGTAGCTTTTAAAGAGAACTAGCTGAGACTGTAAGATACACTGCTATTGGTGGAAACAGCTAACAGCTGTTAACAGCTGTTAGACTTAGTGGCTAACAACAGTTAGCAATTATACCACACAGATGTATCATTTTACACTTTTATGTGACATGAACCTCGTCAAAGACAATCCTTTTCCTGGTAAACTTCGGAGGAGAGCATATTTCACCAAGTATCACTAAGTAACCATGACGACCACAGGCTAACTGGCATGTCCGTGGAGGACTTACGCATTCTCTTCCAGTTTCCCAGCAGTGATCCCGGGTCAGGAGAAGAGCAAAAACATGATTTCCTACAAGACAAGCTTCTTTCCTCATGTTTTATAGAGAAAAATTGAGATCGTTTTGGAAAAAAAATGATGTTATTGAGACCGCTTCAGAAGCCGCCATTATTTTCAAGCATGTAGTCATTTCCTGTTATCGTCACATCCGCTGCTCCCGCCTCTCTTTCCTAATTGGGCTGTTAGGCAGTTAGCTGAATGAAGTCATCGGACAAAGATAGATATGCAGTATTTCAGAATCAGGCAGGTCTGTTTCTGCAAGGCTACCACGGAGATATGTTCGGTTAAAATTATTATTTCCTTCCATACATCCATATCTCTATGACATGACACTTGAGCCTCCAAATTGCAGATAGTATTCTATTCCATACTTCCATCCATCCATCTATATATCCATAACATGGTGGATGAGTCACTAATCAGACTTTGCCAAGATGTTTTTTGACCAGTTCATCCATTCATCTACCAACCAGTGCACCATCCATCTGTTTGATCAATCCACCAATTGATCAATCAAGCAGTCTGACTTTATTATATTGCTATTCATAAAAAAATTAAGCACAAAGTTCTTTACATGGACACCATTCATTTCACATCCATTAATCTATTAATCAGTACATCTGTCATTTTGTCAATTCATCCATCCTCCATATCATGGCAGATGAGTCACCAATCAGAATATACCAAATAATATTTTTTAGCCCACCCATCCAGTCATCCTCCATCCATTCAGTAAGTCAATCAATGACCCAATCAGACTTTATTTTTTATAGGAAGTTTCATACAAAAAAAATAACTAAAAGTGTGTCATATTGACAATCCATCCTTCCAACCATTTTCCATTGATTTGTCTTTTAATCAGTCCGACTGTCATTTTGTCCGTTTAACCATCCATGAGTTCCTCCTTTTTTCTCCATGTATCTACCTATGTATTTATCCATCCTTACATCCATTTTCATCCACTCATCCATCCTTTCATCAGTCTACTAGTTATGGTTCCATGTATCCATACACACGTACATACATTATAGAATTGTCGGTGCTGTTCCTTAGGCATACGGGGGAAAAATCCCACTCCAGCTTCCAGAGGGTGATAGGCAGGGTACACGGTGGTCTGGCCTTCAGTCAATCACATGGTTTTATTTTTCACTTATGATTGCTCTGAGACAGGGTGTTCTGAACAGGATTACTTTAGGGGATATTTAATATTAAGATTTAATTTGTCAAATCTGACTCACCAACTGTTATGTTCCTGAACTGAAAAGTATTCATGTCTTTGTATAATACCTCCCTGTCTCTGTCTTGATGGAGTCTCCGACTGTTTAAGTCCAGAGGGTTTAACGTGTCCTCAACAGAACACAGAGCTGCCATTCATTTTCCTCTCTTTGTGTTTCTGCATCCCTAAAGGGAAACCATGTTCTGTTAGCCCAGCGAACATTATTTATTTCCCATTATTGTGTGAGATGGCTGTTTGTTCGCCAAGTATAAGTCAGGTGTCCTTGGAGACGAGAGCACAAAGAATCCCCCTGGGTGGCTGGAAGTTAATTCATCGCTCTATAGCTTCCTCCCACCACATCCCATCAAGCTGACACATAGCTCACACAGGATGGAGGGAAATTACACAGAGGACCAGAATCACACCGGCGCTACTCTGTGAGGAAGCCCAGTAGGACACTTTAAATTGGATGGAAAAGATTGGCTCAGCTAAATGCACTGCTTTGTCTCTTTTTGACTCTGAGGTCAGGTTGGGATGGCAACAACCCAAGGTGAAGCACATTCTCAATCCAAGCCTTATCTCCCCCTGACCCAAAACAGACTGTAAGGGTAAGAGCAAGTGTGCACATCTTCTCTTCATTTTTCTTCTGGAGGGGGTATCCAACCTTTTGTTAGTGGAAAGTGGACTTCTAGTGGTTTTAACGATTGGATTTTTGTGTTGGTTTTAATGAGAAACTACTGTGGTTTCATGCCTCTGTCAGGTAAACAACCGGCAGAGAGTGGAAATACAGTAGGGGGTAAAGAAGAGGAATCAAGGTGGTTTGTGGTTGAGAGATTCATAAAAATTGGTGGTAACCAAGAAACCTCAGTGACCCTGGACTCATAGACCTAATAGATCATCGTCATGAGGCCTGAAGACCTAAATCTAACAAGTGTATTCTAGAGTCGAAGTGGCATTTTGGCAGAATTCAAAAGACGATCACTGGTAGGGAGATTTTGCATTCACAAGCAGGCAGTGAACATAAAGTCCGATAAACTTTAACATGTGACCTCCAACGTCATGGGGCATCTTTTCTATCAGTCAATCAATCTTCATTTGTAAAGTGCCAATTAAAAACAAGTGTTCTCTCAAGACACTTTACAATAGAGCATAAAGCACTTCATTTTACAGATGCACATACATGCATATGTACATACAGTATATACAAATATACCCTAAAATATCAAATAATAGCCAGGGCATTTATTTCAATAACTGACCAGACCAGGCATTTATTTGGGACAGGCGTTAATTCCTTTCCCACAAAAATCTTGCTCAGCAAAAAATGGAAAAATATGGTAAATGTAATCAAATTGTTTATTTACACCAGTATGAATATCACCCTTATAGCAAGATTATAGTTCTGTAGTTTTCCTCTTCTCTTCTTCTTTAAACTCAGCACTCTCTAAACACTCTTAAACCTGGTGAGGAACTATCTTACCAGTAGTAAGTAGTTAAGGTCTGAATTCTGTTTTTTCACTGCACTGGGGCCATGGAGATAAGTAGCAATGTACCGCTAACTGACGTGTCCAGCCTCCTGATGTTAAGGGCAAATAACCTGCAGCGGCAGTGGCAACATCTTCTTCTTTGGATGGGTGTAAGATTCCAGCTTTTTGCACTCTACTGGCCTCTGTGGATGTTGATTTTAACTACACTGTGCAAAACTACGATACAAAGTTTTCCAAAAATTGTTTGTTGTCACACATCAAAAACTACCTTTACGTAACTAGAAAGAAATACATTACCTCGTCGCTTTGCATCCTGTAAGTTGTTGAAAAAAGAAGCTGTAAAGCAATGCAGAGTTCTGAGGAAGGTCCAAACTGCATTTATTAACATCACAACAAACGCACGCTTTGGCTTGGGTCTTGTGGTGCGTTCCAGTTGTAGTCAGAAGTAGGAATTTCCGAGTCTCGAGTAGGAAACTCGGAAATTCCTACTGGGAACTCAGTGAAACCTCGTCACCCCTGAGTTGACAATCGAAGATGGATGCCCCCAGTGTGAACAGTTATTTAGCTCCTGTAATAATCCATTTATTTGCACTTCTGACTGGGGTGTGTCGCTCTAGATCAGCTGTATACATAGTATTGTTAGACTTGTATTTACAAAAATGCTGCCATAGTGATAATCACATTCTTCATGTGATATTTGTGAACAACAATGCAGGGCGTGCTAACAACAGCTAACAATAGCCTGGTAGATCGACATGTTTTTTTCCGACTTCAACTGGAACGCCCATAAGTCGGAGATGATGTCACTCCCAGTCCCGAGGTTACTGGAACGCAGCATTACGACAGTCGCCGCGTGTGCTCATGGGTAGCAGAGTCTTTATGTCGCCGGTAATAGATTCTCCTCATAGCACCTTTAAGAAACTCCATTTTTTTCATCTTTCAGGCAGAACTGACCTCTTCTGTTAAATTATAATGTTCCAAATAAACAACCTTGACCTGTACTCTCATCTCATTCATAGGGAAGCAATATCTCGGGGCACCTGAGTCTTCAAATCTGGGAAATTGTCTTTGAGACTCAGGGATAAACTGGATTTTGGTGTAAACTTTCTCTGTGACCTCAAGATCATCCCATTCCCACACTCCATGATATTGGCAGTGCTTGGAGAGAATTGTATTTTCTTTGTTTATTCAATATATAGACCTTACGATGCTCTCACCCTCATATCTCTGCTCATGCACCCTCTCTCTGATGCTCTGAGGAAATAAACAGGAAACAGAAAGATGTACATCCAAGCTCCTCCAGACCCGCGTTAAGTTGTCATGTTGTCTTCGGTGAATGATGATGTTGACCCCAGGTGTGACACCAACAGTCAGGTGTGTGATTGAATAATGACTTGTACAGTCTGTAACATGCTCTTTGTCAGACAACAAGTGGGATTTGCTACATAAAAAAGCTATTAATGGAGACTATGGAAAGTAAATTAATTATTTTATGGTGTGGCATGTAAGAATGTACAATGCATGTATGGAGCGATGGATCAGTAGGTAAATGTGTAGGATAGTAGATGGATGGATGCATAGATGAATGAATGGGTGGATGGATAAATTAAAAAATAAGATAAATGGTTGGATGAAAAAATGGATGGATAAATTACAAAGTATAAATCAATGAAGAGACACATGAATGGTTGGATACATAGCTGAATGGATGAATGGGCATACTGGATGATGAATCAATACATTAATGTATAAGTACAAGCATGGATGGATGGATAGGAAGATTGGATGGATGATATAGAAATTACATGAGATGGGTAAATGGATAAAAAAAATGATAAACAAGGGAAAAAACAATGAATGGCTGGATAGATGCAGGCATTTTAGGATAAATATGTTAATGATTCTATATAGTATAAATCACTAGAGAGCAGGACAGTGATTAACAGATGAAATAATATATCTATCCATCCTGATGGACAAATGGATGGATAAATAAACAGATAAATGGTTGGAAAAATGAATTTATGGATGGATGGATTGATGGATCATAGGTTGGATGATGATAGATGAATGGATGGATCGAAAAACTGAAATGCAAAAAAAAATGGAGAGATGGTGCTGAAGAGTTTATCTGATGACTGTAGTCAGAGGCAGGCTAACACTTCCTATTGATTCCCAGTGTTTGAGCTAAGTGAATTTGATAAAATTAAATTTGATAAAAAGTTGATAAAATGGTGTCTAACTGCTTGTTTTGGACTCTGAAGTGAGGTAAGACAGGAAAAGTAAAAGTTGGCATAACTCTTATAGTAAATTTTGAAATCGGATCTTTATAGTCTTGATTCTATGTAATGTTCTTATCTTCATTTTAATCTTCATCCTACTTCCTTTTTACTGTCTTTTTCTACCTCCAAGTCTTTTATCTATTTTTAAGCTGTTTCCTTTATTTTTTGTTGTTTTTTATATTATTTATGTCATTATTTTTTTATTTGAAATTCCATATGTTTTCTGTACTGGGCATCTTGACTTTAAGTACTGTTTCAACTGGTCTTTAAATATTTTTACAGTCTTTTTATGAATAACATTTTGGGCTCCTATATTGCTTTACCTCTCCTTTTTGTTATCTCTCGAATTTTTGTGAATTTTACCAATTTTTTTGCTTTTCTTTCATTTTATTGCTCTTTATCTCAATCTGTTTTTATTCTCATTTCCCCTTTGTTACCTTTCTTCTTGTTATTGATGTATACATTAATCATTTTATCTTAGTCCTGATGGTCTCATTTTATGTTGCTGGGTTCCTGTATTGTCTTGGTTCTCTTGAACCCACCTCTGCCCCTAACACGGGGACCACAGGCCTCTAGGGTGCTCAGTATAGTTTAGGAAATACAGTACGAGAGACTTTAATTGTGAGGCTGGAGGCTTTGGGGACTTGGCTTGGATGTTCCAGCAGACAGTAGAAGTTCTCCCGCTCTCTCTGGCTTAGGTTTTTATCATGTATGAGTTTATCTGCTGTTTGTTTTCTTTGATTTAAATGTTTCCTTTTTCTGATTAGTTCCTTTGGTGCTTTAACTCCTGTGTTTCCTTTATGCTGGTCAAAGCACATTATAAAACTGAGATTTTAAAAAAGTTATTTTATTATTGTTAAGAATTTTTGGAATTAGACAGGTGATGTAAGTACTTTACTAAAGAGGTTTAACGTAAGATTAGTCCATTCCTGATCCATTCAAACTAGTAAGTGATAAAATTCCACGCATTGCACCTTTAAAGCTTAACCTTTACAGTCATTTACCTCATCTGACCTCCAAAAGAATGCCAATAAACATAATCCTCAAATGATAAACTTTAACTTTACATTCTGCAGTTTATTACACAATGTCTGCCTGGTGTGTTTGTGCAGTGTGTCAACATTTATCTGACTCAATAACAGAGGAATGAAAATCTTTACATGTCCACGTTAAACACCTTACAGCTGTATATTTGCAAACACGGCACAGACCAGGAGGACTGCTGTGGATCTTGGCTCCCTGTCGGATTATTTTTCGGGGTGCTGAGGGAAACACAAATATATTTGTCTTCCAGAGCTGCTCGGGATTGTTGTTCTGGCTCCACAGAACAATAATCTGTGTGGGAGGGAGTTTATTTGGAGTCTTACCCTGCTTATACAACATGATGAGACTGTATTTTCCAAATTACAAAATATCAGCCTTCCTCGAGGAAATCTGCTTTTCTAATTCCTCAGGTCTGGAGCTTGTAGGGCAGCTCAAGGTCAGTCTGTTACACATTAAAGGGGGTCTTGATATTTTTAAACATGGGCAATATTTTCTCACATTTTAGGCCATGAATAAGACGGAGGTACAATTATATCCTGAGGTATGGTGGGTGACCATGGAATAGCAGTCCCTCCGCACAGCTGAAATCTGAGCGTGTTTGCTATGGACTGCCTGAATAGTTGTTTCATTAACTCCCCCCTCCCCTATTTTCATGGAACAGCTTGCCCGCCCCCCAATAACATTGTTTTATCCACAGAAACTCATTGGCTTGGGAGATCAAGACCAGTGCAATGATTTATACTGATCTGCAGCAGTATGAATGGGGTTCATCTCCTCAATAGTTGGAACATCTAACTGAAAATAAAGTAGGTCATTGAAATAAGATCAAATCTGTCCAGCTCGAACATGTTGCTGGCACCAAATGTAACAAAAAGACAGAAAAGGCAGTTTTACCCATTAGGGGAGCACTAAATATTAGTGATTAAACAGAACACAGATAATCCATGGTTCATTCAAATACCTCTTATTGAGCTGCTGATTACTACCTCCACAAAGGGGATTATTGTTTTTGCCAGGGTCTGTCTGTTTGTTTGTCTGTTGGCAAGATTGCACAAAAAGTTCTGGATGGATTTACATGAAAATTTTACCAGAGGTGTGGTTTGGTCCAAGGGAGAACTCATTACATTTTGGTGGTGGTCCCAATATTTGTCTCAATGCAAAAAATGACCAACATTTGTGAAAAATCCCATAACTTAACATTGGACCATCAAAAATAACATGTCTGACATCAAGTGTTGGATTCGCTTTAAAATTTACACGATAATATACAGTATATAACTTTATCAACACTTAATCTGGATCCATTCTGGTTTGACATCACTAAAAAACACTTCAGTTTACAATGGCAAACCCAACCATTTCTTATTAGCTGCTGCATTATGGGAATAGTTTGTTTGCAAACTCACATCGGAGTTTTTCAAGCCAATGTCACTACATTACCCAGCTTCCCTTGCAGTGCCAATAGAGGACTTCTTCTCATGAACAGACATGAGCACAGACTTGGCCATCATAAAGTGCGTGGTGATCCACAGTTGTATCTTGGCAGAGGTCTGCGCTCTCTGGATGCTTTTGTAGTTGATAATATAACTGATCACTTGTACGTGTTAGCGCAGGTTTCACCTACTTTCAGACTTTTTAGAAAAATCCATTGTTGCAATGGATTGTAAATTAATTAAGCCAGGAATTTGCAGGCATGCTTTGTTTTTCCCTGAAGTGTGCTACCACAGGAGGTTGTAACTGAGGTCTTGTCCACACAAAGATGAACATGTTTTCATTTTCATCTTTGTGTGGACAAGTCCTCAGTTTAATTGAAGTTCTGACAGATAAGTCAATTAGCCAATCACTGACTTAGATCTTTGGCTGACACCTGGAATAGCCAATCACATTTTAGGTAAAGGATGCCTACCACCTCTGATCACCCGTCCGGACACACCTCCTGGATATAAAGGCTTTATTCAGCTTTAACACTGATCACCACGATAAAGTAAAGATCTGCCCTGTTCTACGAGGAGGTGGTGTTTCCAGAGTCCGTTGCACAGCTCTCCTCTTGGTCATAAAAAAGCATTATTTCAGTAAATGAGTCTGTCCACATGAGAACACTGAAAACACTGTGGTACATATGCCAGGCCTGTAAGTACTGCTGGGACGCTGCTGCAGACACACACCAAACCAGAGAAGAAGACATGAAGCAAACATCAGAAATGTCAATAAACCCAACCATCTGCTGTTCTCTGTGTTCCCTCGTTGCTCATTGTGCTTGTAGAGGCGTAGATTTAGCTTTTAAAGCCAAAAGCTGAGCAGCTTCTGTGGCATAAGCATGACACTGTATTGTTTTGTTGTCAGGGTTCATGCTCCTGATTTAAGGGAGAGGTTGTCCTATGACATAATTTCTTCTAAACATATCCATATTCATTGCACACACAGAAGTGCTATCTACTCTGGGACCCCTATCCAAATGTGAGTTTTCAGGCACCCAAATCGCCATATCCGTGTGGATGAACTGGCTACTCCAGTGGTCAGCAAGCTTTATCACTCAAAGAGCCATTTGGACCCGTTCCCCACTGAAAAGAAGACACCAGGAGCCACAAACCTTTTTGACATTTAAAATAAGGATAAAATTGCAAATCACTTTATTTTTTTTCTTTATGCTCAACAGACTGTAATGTGTTGCATCAATGAAATCAGGTAACTGCTACAGAGAAATTGAAGTTACATTTCTGCATGCAACAAAAATATTTTGAACTTTAAGTTTCTAGATAAAACATACAGTGAAGTGGTGGATCTCTACACCTCTATCCTGAGTAACATTCACCACGTTAAGTCATCATGACCCAAATCACAAAAAGATCAACCACTTTTATTTGCTTAGTAAAAAATATTGAAAAAAACATTTTTGTGCAAAGAGAGACTGGAGCAAAAATGTTTTAAACATTAAAAAAAAGATGTTGTACTGAAAGTTGTCATCAAATAAAATACTAAATGTCTATTTGAGTCCTTCTTGTATTTAAAGGGACTGTGAGGAGAATCTGTTTGCGGCGACGTTAAGACTCTGATACCCATGAGCTTGCGCGGCGACTGTCGTAATGCTGCGTTCCAGGAACCTCGGAACTGGGAGTGACATCATCTCCCTGACTTATTGGCGTTCCAGCTGAAGTCAGAAAAAAAACATGCCGTTCTACCAGACTATTGTTAGCTGTTGTTAGCACGTCCTGTGTTTTTGTATGAAGAATGTGATTATCACTATGGCAGCATTTTTGTAAATATAAGTCTAACAATACTATGTATACAGCTGATCTAGAGCGACGCACTCCAGTCAGAAGTGCAAATAAATTGATTATTACAGGAGCTAAATAACTGTTCACACTGGGGCATCCATCTTTGATTGTCAACTCGGGGGAGGCTAAGTTTCACCGAGTTCCTAGTAGGAAATTCCAACTTCGGGGGACGTTCCAGTTGCAGTTTCCTACTCGGAACTTAAAATTCCTACTTCTGACTACAACTGGAATGCACCACAAGCCAAAAGTGTGTGTTTGTTGATGCTAATAAAAATGCAGCTCGGACCTTCCTCAGAACTCTGCATTGATTTACAACTTCTTTTCTCAACAACTTACAGGAAGCAAAGCGACCAGGTAATGTATCTCTCTCTAGTTATGTAGCGGTAGTTTTTGATGTGTGACAACAAGCAATTTTTGGAAAACTTAGTATCGTAGTTTTGTAGCTGGCTATATATTGCTACCTACAGCCCGGTGCTCTGAGACGTGTCTGAATAATATAAATTTGCTCTAGTTTTGATTGTCTTGTTCCTGAAGTTGAGTATCCAGGCCAGTCCAGCCCTGTCCGACCCGACCGGAAGGCTAAGGAATAGCATTTTTAGATAACCTATTTTGATGCTATAAAACTCATCGATAAGTGCGTATTTCGATCAGGCATATATCTGAAAGTGAGACTTTTTTAAAATTATTTAGAAACTCCTCACAGTCCCTTTAAGAACAAAAAGCTGAACATCAGTTATCCAAAAGCAAGCAAACCAAACCAAAAATACCTTCCTCTTCTGTGTGTCGTCAGCTGTCAACCTGAGTAATAAAAGGACAATTTCACTGAACAATGAAAAAATATGAATATATGCAAAATAATACACAATTAAAATGCTCATCATACTAGATTAATGTGATTCTGCTCCTGAGCCTCAGCACACAGCAACTGCACATCAGGGCTGTAAGACGTCATCATCATCACGCAGGATTGTGAGCTGCTGTCCATGAGGAGGGAGCGGTGTTTGTTTCAATGCAGTTCATGCTGGAGAAGACCTGCTCACATACGTATGTGGATCCACGTTTTGAACACAAGTTTGTCCTGGTTGGGGGAGGTTTTCAATATCCCTCCATATGTGATTCTGAGCAGGAAGGGCCTTCTGACAGGAAACATCTTCAGGGTCCACTGTCAGGCGTTTAGACTTAGACACCCAGATGTCTTTGTCGGCTATGTCAGTTAGTTCCATCTCAAGATCAGGTGGACTCACAACTGCAAATGCAGCCATATTTAACAGGGATGGATCGATGCTTAAGGGAGTTACAGGGAAGGATAAGGTCTTTTTTTCCTCTCTGAACTCAACAACTCAACACCAATGATGTTGGCATTACGATGATTGCAGACTGGAGATACTCCAGATTTATTGTATTGTGAGCTTGTTTGAACCCTCTCAATGTACCTGTCTGTAAATCTCTGGCAATCACGGTCAACTTATGCTTGAATGCCAAATCCTACTCCAGCATGTGCAGGGTTGTGTGTCCTTTCCCCTGAAGAGCTGTGTTCAGTGTGTTCAGGAGCACTTTCACATCTACTAAGAAGTGTGGCTTTTCCAGCCACTCTGGACGTTCCAGCTCTGGATAGGTGAGCCCCTTGCTGTCGAGAAAAGTTTTCACTTCTTCCAGACACGTGGCAAAGTGTTTCAGCACCTCCACTCTGGACAGCCACCAGACTTTGTTGTGCAGCATTAGATCAGAACACGTGCTCTCCACCTCCTCCAATAACAAACGGCACAGACAATGATTTAAACCTTTAGCTGTTATTTTCTTGACAAACTGAATGACAATATTCATAACTTCTGTGCATTCAGGAGGAAATGTTTGAGCACACAGCTTCTTGGTGCAGGATGCACTGAAAAGTGAGCAGCTTTCTGTCCAGTGACTTCTGCAGTAAAGCCACAAAGCCCTTCTGTGCTCCTGTCATATTCTGTGCCCTGTCAGTAGCCACTGACACCAGGTGGGTGGTGTTTATTTCTTTGGCTCTTAAAAATTCCAACACAGCCTCACAGATGTCCTCCCCTAGTGCTTGGCCTTTTAGTGGGATCATATCATATCTTCCTGTGGCCCAACGGAGTTCACATATTGGCAAAACAGCCCAATTTGTGCAATATCATTCTTGTTTTTTGATTCATCACAAACAATCGAGAATGCCACAGCTGCACTGATGTCTTTAATTTGCTGTCTGGCGATGTCTTCTGTCATTTTGACAGTTCTGTCCTTGACAGTCCTCACAGAGAGGGACTTATCATTGATTTTCATTTTTGTTTTTTAAGTCCATGAATAGATGTTCTGAAATCTTAATGAGTTATTCTTTTATACACTCTCCATCTGTGAATGGCTTCCTGTGCCTGTTTATCTCCCCAGCAGCCACAAAACTAGCATATGTAGTTGAGTTTGCAGACTTAATACACATCTTGAAATGATTTTTGCGCAGACCAACCTTTTGCATCAGTTCCAAAATGTCTTTCTTTCTCTCATCTCCATCTGGATATTTTTGAGCAAAGGCTGCATGTTTTTTTTTTCTTGAGATGTCTTGTGACATTTGACTTCTTGTTGTGTGTCAATTTCTCATTACATATTATGCATACCAGTATACCAGTCTCATCAGCAGTGAAAGCAAATGAAGCTGCTCACATGGCTTTCAATGTTTTGTTTCCTTCAGACAATTCTCTTTTCTTAGATTTATCCATAGTTGGCCCATCTAAGGTTGAAAAGTTAAAGAAATTGCATGGTAGCACTTGCACACATCAGCGGTTATGACACATACCAGCAACTAAAATTTTTGAAAAACATTTTATTTTCATTTTAAAAGATCACCATACTCCTCAAATTTAGAACTACATTTTAAAAAGTAATAAAATACAATAAAATACATTTGAACTAGATACTGATTTATTTTCCAAAGCCACAGTAACATTTGACATTTGTGAAGAAATGCCTGAATTAGTCTCCATGTACATGATCATCATGTGTTCGGGTGTGATTTAACTCTCACTTTCAAGTTGGCAAGTAGAGGAGCAGAGGAGCTGGAAGAAGCCCCACATCACTTCAATCTCATGTCTTGGGGCACTTCAGATGTCCTCACAAGTGTCATGGTGATAGAAGCAGGGATGTGGACAAAACAGCCTCAGCTAAGTAAGAACATGCCCTTGTAATCCACTTTACTGCAAATGTTGTGCAAGAGCTCTTTGAACATCATAAAGGTAAGGTAAAAGTAGCGGATGAGTTCTCACAAACATCCTCTGATGCTCTACAACACACAGGTAGACATCCTGAGCAACAGAGTGGAAACTTGTCCATGTCCACAAAGTGTAAGATTCAACAATATTAGACCTTTGACTTCCAGACTAAGAAATACGTTTGCAACAGGTTATTCTTTAGTGTTTTTTTTCCTTCCTCTTCATTTAGAAACAATACAGATTTTAGTTTTCAAATTACCCAATCAGGAAGCAGATATGAGGGTCAACCAGCTGGTTGGCTTGCCTGTTAAAGGTGTAGTCAGCGATGTGGGAGAAAATGAGTGAAGAGGTTGTTGATAAATGAATTTAGACCCGTCTCCTGAAAGCTGATGGACGTGCATTGTCATGGAAACGGCCGTAGAAACTGCGTAGCTGACCAACGTAGCTAAGGTAACCTCGACTCGTCAGACAACTCGACTGCTGTTATTGATAACATCACAACAACAGTACATTTTGGCAGATTAGACAATAAGATGAATGTCTGATGGCTGTTACTGTTATGTGAAGCACCACAAAGCTAATGTTGCTTACCTGTCCAGCAGAAAGACGGCGACATCCGCGTCCGTTTTCAGGTCTTTCAATTGGCGGAGTTCCCTCCACCGTCGGAAAGCAACACCAATGTTGACCCAGGTCTTCGCTCTTTCATGGTCATAGCCCTTCTTTTTTACTTTTCACTCCTCTGATCTTTTTCTTTTGGGCTGTTTTTCAGCCATTGTTACGGCACATATTGTATCTCTCTCTTACGCTAACTGTGCACGCTACGCACCCTACTACTCCCCCTCCCCCCTCTGTCTGATCTGCGCATGAGTATGATCGCCCCCTGGATGTGTGTGTGTGGGTGTGTGTGTGTGTGGGGGGGTGTACCCTGTTTTGGTGGCTTGACCCGAACCACAGTATTTACCTGCTGAAATTCAGAGCCAAGGCTGTGTATTGTAACCAGAGTTTTTTTTCAACATGGTGTTAGTGGGGACATCTTGTGGATGGAGAGGAGAAATACGGTGCTTTTGACAAATAGTGCATTAGATTAGAAGATTAGAAGATCGCTGACTACACCTTTACGGGTTATCCTGGGCATGGAAAGATTTGTTATATTTATGCAACAAAATGTGTGTTTTTTTAACATAAAACTATTACAGGGAGCAGAACTGAGGTATTTAGTGGTTGACCTAAGTTTCTGAGGAATCACTGATCATTTTTTTGGCATCTAATTTATTTCTTCAACTAAATTCTGATGATAATCCAACACTCATCACTGAGCAGTATACAGTGGCAACATCTCTGTCACGGCAGAAAATGCAAAAAATGAAGCCATCTACTTCAGTTTAAGTAGTGCTAAAGAAATGCATTAGCATGCCATGTGTTGCAATTCAATTTTACTTTCTCTGTTTTTAAGTTTCAGATTTTAAGGATTATGGAAAATGGTGCTGTTGGTGAAACTTTGTCATGTTTCAAAAATAAAGGTCTGTGAGTAAAGACATGTTTTTTTTTTTCTTTTTTTGGTCAATCTGAAAAATGATCCCATATACTTTAATCACACCTGAACTGTGACTTTTGTGATCTGTTGCTCCACTACTATATACATGTGTGATGTCTCATTAAAAGCCCCAACATGAGCAGTCTGTTCTCAGGCAAGCGTGGAGATAACTGTCTGGCACGTCACACACCCTGCACTCTGAGGATGAGCTTCTGCCATCTGGCAGAAAAGATAATGTTTCAGCTGGACTGCTTTAAAAGCTGATTTATTCCCACCTGGATTCAGATTTAGGTATTCCTCAGGCTGTGTTGGTCACTTGAGGGTCATGTTTACTTTTTGTCTTGTTGTGTTGATGTTGAGGGTTTTTGACATTTATTTCAAGGCTTTTCTTTCTTTAGAAGAAACCTGAAGAAAGAGGGAAATAACATGCTGACATGTCATGAACACAATACATGCAAACCAACCACTAGACCAACCATCCATCTTCTGACGCTTGTCCTGGGCCGAGTCACAGAGGCAGCAGGTCAAATGGGTCAACCCAGACGTCCGCCTCTTCAGGAAAATTTTCCAGTTCATCCTGGAAGAGTCTGAGTCATAGCCAGGACAGGCACAGCATATAATCACTGGACTCTTTATTAAGCACATCCCATACATTTCTTGTCAACTGGCTAATGAGCCAATCACATGGCAGCAACCCATTGCATTCAAACATGGTTGCGCAGCCTGCTGCAGTTTAAACTGAGCATCAGATTGGGGAACAAAGGTGATGTTAGTAACTTTGAACATGACATGGTTTTTGAGGTAGAACAGGGTGGTCTGAGTATTTGCTGGGATCTATGTGAAAGGGCTGGGTATTTCCAGCAACTTCACGATACGATACGTATCCTGATACACATAAATTGTGAACATTTACTATGCTTCAAGCAAAATTCTTGACAAGTTTAGTTTTTTCTTATAAGAAGAAAAAGAACAAGGATGAGTTTTAAGTGGTTCTACAACTTGAAAGACATAAATTCAGATCCTCAGAGATGGTAGACCAAGTCCAAATTTAGAACATATGCTTCATCATGTAGCTCGTCTTCTACCTTGAACTGTGCCACTGTTAACATTACCCAAAGTGTATTCACAACAACTGTTAAAATATTTAGGCTGTATAGATTCTGTAGAATCCGTATCGATACACGTATCCCAAAGGAGTGCGATATGATATTTTGCCGTATCGATATTTTGAGCACAGGCCCACTGTGTGAACATCTGAAGGGTTTGCAGAAAATGGTCAAAAAAGAGAAAATGTTCAGTGAGCAGCAATGTGTTGTTAATTCTAGAGGTCTAAGTAAAAAAAAAGCCAACAGTAACTTAAATAACCAATTTCTACAGCCAAGATATTGTTCCTCTTGATCACAAACCTCACATCTTCATTTTTATGTTTTTCTTTTTTTCTATGAAACAGTCATTTTGTCACCTTTATGTTGGTGAGTGGGTTTTATAAACTAAAAATCAATCTAAATCCAAATTTACTTTTCGACTCACACAATTCAATAACTCATTCATACGTTTGTTTTTCTTATCACCTTAAAGGCAGCAATTTTGGAGATGATTTTTTTTTCTCCAACAGTGACAATATACAGAATAATGGCGAGTAGAGTCTTGAAACGGATGGGTTACAGCAAAAGAAGTCCACACCAGGTGCCTATCCTGTTAACCAAGAAAACTGAGGCTGCAACTTTACCTGAACTCACCAGATTGCACAATAAGTAGAAAACTGTTTGGTCTGATGAGTCTTGATGTCAGATGGTTGAGGCTTCTGAGGTAGGTAAAATGGTCCACATTCTAAGTTAACAGATCTGCCAGGGGTGTAGCTGGCGTGGTTGTGTTGGCTGGTGGCTGGAAGAGAATCCACATCTTTGTTATGTTGAGCGCCAAAACAAGCTGCACATAAGCCTTTGCAAATAATAAACACAAATGTCTAACCTCTGTTTTATAACAAACATGACATGCATCAAGTCTTTGCAAAGAATAGAAAACTTGAACACTTATCACCCTGTGGTAAAATCTGATCTGACACCATTTGGGTGGGGCTGCTCACAGAAGACCCACTGAAGAGCGCGAGGAGAGAGCAGCTGAACAAACAGACTTTCATGTTGTAACTGAAACCCCAAACGCATCTTTCACAACCGGGATAAAAGACTGATTAATGCAGGCTGGAGAAAACTCATTAAAAACAACAATGTCTGACACTCAAAGCCTAATTTCATTCATTTGATCGTGTCTTCAGTGGGCCGAGCAGCGTGTAATAGTGTCATATCGTCTGTGGCCTAATCAATATGCATGTGGGCCGGGTGGCGGACACAGCTGACCGCTCTCCGCTCGTGAGCTGCTGTAAAATGTCCTGAAATGACCACGTAACCTGTCTATGACCCGCAGCACATTCCCTCCCATGGTCTACTGGTCAGGGCACTGGCATTTTACTGGGCAGGCACAAATACAGACTGACATGCCTGCAAAATGCTACACAGACTTGTTATAGCGGGGACACGCTGACCTGGTGACAACCCGCAGGCTGGAGCGGGGCTGTAAATTCCTTCACAGCGTGATAGCACAAACACCTACACTGTCATCCACTTACTGAAACCCACACCCTGAGGGGATTAAGTCCTGGAGGAGAGAGTTAAATGTTTGTTTAGATACTTACATAAAGACAGAAACTGACATTTTAATGGAAAAGGATCAGTGGTTTGGCCACTGATGGTTTTTGTGTCCTTGGGTAGGTCAAAGATCCCTAAACTGAGCCTAAGAGTCCGATTTTGATGACAGCCATTTTGAAACATGGTGACTATCAGGTGAAAGAGGATGGCTTGTGCACCGTGATTATACTTTGGTGATTTTTGGTCTTAACATGAATCAAACCAATCAGAGAATCAGCTCTCATTCAATTTACATTTACATTTTTGCCGGATGCCGGACCACGGCGCAGCAATTTAGCACACAGAATATCGTGCGGGACAGGAAGTTGAGCACAAACACAAAGTAAAACATCCGTAGATGTTTCAAAATAAAATAAACCGTGTCAACAACGGAAAAGTACTGTACCTGGAAAACGTCATTTAGGGCGGAGACAGACCTGGTGTCAAAAGTTCAGTCTCACCCCACTTCACCATGGATGAGGAGCTTTTGATTTTGGAGGTGCAAAACCACAAAATACTTTATGAGCTTGTTGACCCGCTGCAAGGCTTCGTACCGCAGACGGATCCAGTGGGAGTTGACGCGTGTCAGATGACGGAGCAGAGCAGAGCGGAGTGGGGAAGGACCGGATACCGATCCAGTGGAATCCCCCAGTAAGACGTGTCCAAATAATATAAATTTGCTCTAGTTTTAATTGTCTTGTTCCCGAAGTTGAGTATCCAGGCCAGTCCAGCCCTGTCTGACCCGACCATGAGGCTAAGAAATAGCATTTATAGATAACCTATTTTGATGCTATAAAACTCATCTTAAAGTGTGTATTGCGATCAGGCATATATCTAAAAGTCAGACTTTTTTGTAATTTCTTAGAAACTCCTCACAGTCCCTTTAAGAACCAGGTGAACCGATGTCTATGCTGATGCTTTGATTGAAGTTATGCACCATGAAAACATTCACACAACATCAGAAATAACAATGTATGAGCCTTTCACTTCCACTTAAAGGGAAAGTTTGGTTTCTACAGCTTTCACATTGTTTATAGAATGAAGTAGAACAATATACTCACCCAGAAGGCTTTCCTGATCCAAACAGTGCTTCGGGAGATATTTAGATCCAAAATCGAGCAGCGGACATCCGTATAATGGTAACACGTAGGGCATACAGCGCCGCTCCTACAACTGCATTAATCGTCCAAAAACTCATGTTTTTCACCAATATTCCATCATGATTTGCTCCGGCCAGTCCTCCATTACAGTCTGTGTCACTCCAGACAGCGCTGTGTGGCTGTACTGACCTCTGAACTGAAGAAGATTCTTTGCTTCCGCGCCTGTGCAGTACTCTCTGGAGCGCTGCCTCCACGTCCTCCTTTCGATGAGATCCTCATCTGTAAACTCTGGCTCGAAACTGTAAGGACACCCATCATATTCAAAGTTCTCCTCCACAACATCTTCATCCGATAGATATTCGTCCATTTTGCACAAAACTGGAAGAGGAAAGTCGTTGTGTAGAAGACTGTCTTCCCCTGAAACAGTGAGCCGCACTGCGCAGGCGCGGAAGCAAAGAATCTTCTTCGGCAGTTCAGAGGTCAGCACAGCCACACAGCGCTGTGTGGAGTGACACAGACTGTAATGGAGGAGTAGCGTGAGCTGACCATGATGAAATATTGGTGAAAAACATGAGTTTTTGGACGATTAATGCAGTTTTAGGAGCGGCCCTGTATGCCCTATGTGCTACCATTATACGGATGTCCGCTGCTTGATTTGGATCTTTCATGCTCTGCTAAATGGGGTCAGAAATTCAGTGAGCTCGGAAATAAGATAACAGAAGTACAGTATTGTCGAAAATATCTGTTAAAATGAATAATTGCCGCAAGTTTCTTTCAGTTTCATTCAAGAAATCCAAGCTGAGATTGCCTGCAGCCCCAGCCAGGGTTCACAGCGAGTCAGAGTCTCTGCTGCTGCTGTTGGTTGATTTTATGGTTTTCCAGGCGATCCTGCTGTAATGCAACCTGGGGCCTGGAGCAGGAGCCCGGGGATCTGCACACAGCTGATTTGAATCAACGAGGCATCAGACAGGACCGCTGAGATCAGATCACACTTCTTAGAAACTGACCGAGGGATAATTCTGGGAGCCTGGGCATCAGCGACATGCTCTGTTTGTCTTCAGCCTGCTCGGTCTTGCACGGCTGCATCAGGAATGCGGAGTTTCCTCATGCTGCCGAGGTTAAAATGACGGTGATTTCAGCCTCGTAGTGATTACAGCTTTGACAGATGGAGACGCCTGAAGGGCCCGTGGTAAGGCAGCGGCTCGGCCCTGGCTCTGGGGACCACAATGTCAAGTCCAGATGTCCAGGGTAAGGTATCTCAACTAGTGGTTGCTATGGTAACCATGGCAGCTCGGCACAAGGACCAGAGGGGATGAGTTGCACCAGGGAACCCAGGACTTTTTCTGGCTTTAACGCAGAAAGAAAGGTCAAAGATTGAGCCTTTTCCCTTTATATGTATGAACATTTACATTCATTATTTAATTATATTTCAAATTTAGCCGTAGAGCTCTTCAGTCAACACGTGTTTTTAGATATGCTCTGTAAATTATTTAGTTTGACTTGGTGTTCATTAATATACTAGTGTTTCAGTTATAAATAGAAGCTCAGCAGCAGAGTGAGTGTGATAGAAATGTCATGCTGTCAGTTACATAGAAATCAACATTAATGTTGAATTTAACATTTAATTACACACATTAGAGCTCATGCACAGTTTTATCTGGTTAGAGATAAATAAATAAGAATGCTTCTTTATGATAAACAACAGTGAACAAGCTCATCAGGGCCTTCTTGAAATATATTTTTATACCTACTCTCACCAAACACTTCATTAGGTAAAAAACAGTTTCAAACAGGGGCGGCTGGCCCATGGTGGGCGATAGTACATCGCCCTCCTTAATCCACGTGAAAAAAATGAAGAGAAAAGAGTTTATCGTGACTTGATTGTTCCTGTCTAAGTCTTCATATTATTGTTTAATCAGCAGCCCGACTATCGCTGCGATGTCACTGTCCAACCAGTGGCCCTGACCCCTTGGGGCGATTTCAGTCAGAGTCGAAATCGTCCCAGGCGCTCTCACAGACTTACATGGAGAGGCTCTTTTTTTCAAATTTTGGACCTCACAATGCATTTCTATGGGCTCAGGGAGGGCTTGCCCCAACGTGATAACGTCATACGCACTGATGCCTGCTCGGACGAGACTCAAAGTTAACGTGAGTGATTTATCGGTGGATTATCAGTGTTTTCGGAGTAAATAGTGTACAAGTATTGCAAATAATAGCATTAGTTTAACTCTGGGGTGTTTCCTTGTTGTTCTTTTGGCTAATTTTTGCCGTGTTTTGCCGTTTATTTGCCGTTTTTGCCGTGTTTTCGCCATAATTTTACCGTGTTTTGCCGTATATTCACCGTTACGTGCACATGTTAACATACACACTAAAACCAAGGACGGGTATAAAAGCAAATTCCAGTTGAGGATCGATAAAAACTCCCTAAAAGAACAATAGAAGAGAGCATATTGAGGAATGACAGAGGGAGGAAGGGGAGAAGCAGTGAACTGTGCAGTAAAATCCCTCCATGGATGTGAGGACAGCATACTTGGACTCTGTCTTCATCTGAACAGGAACTGCTTCAGGAACTTATTGTCAATAAAAAACACCTGGGCATGGTCTAATATAACAAACTGTAACATGGACACTAAATACAGTAGGCCAACAGAATGTTTGAGTGCATGCTAATATGTTTTTATCAGCTCAGAAACATTTGTACATATTCATTTACAATTTTTATAAATAGAAACCTGTTGAAAATTCATATCAGTTTTCTTTTCTTGTAATTACACACTTAGCATTTATTAGATAATTCTGCCAAATACTTGCCAGACTTGTTTACATTTATTTCTTATGAACATAGGATGAATAAAATTTGTCGAAAGAACATTTCCATGGACATTTAAGACATTTTTTGACAAAGAAAGACCAGGCTGTTATAATTACAGTATTTAAAGAGTTATTTGGGACCACCTAATAAGTAAGTGTGTACTGTGGAACCAAATGTATAGCATTTTAGACATTAACTTGATTTAGCTTTACAAAAATACTGTACAGTTATACGCATGTTATGTCTGGTGTTGCCATCAACAGGAAAAACAAATCAAACAATGTAATTATAACACTGTAAAGTAAGCTATCTGCCTTAAATTATTATTAGCTATTTAAGGGGTGATCGTAGCCAGTACCACGTCTGTTGCCCCCCCTGAAAAAATTTTCAGGAGCCGCCACTGGTTTCAAACACTAACAGCAGACCAGCCAAACACACAGCAGCAGCTCAATGCATTTAGGCAGGTATATACTTCCAAGATGACCTGCTGAAGTTTAATTCGTACATTAAAATGGAGAACGAAGGTGATTTAAGTGCCTAACTGCTGATTTACTGGGATTTTCACTATTAGAAGAATAACTAGAAAAGCACTCGGAGAGCGCAGACCTCTGCCAGCGCCACAGTCCTCACCCATATTGTGATTTTCACCATAAATATTAGTCCTACCTTTATTTCATCGAAATATTTAGATTCCTTGACCATGAAAACATACCATTAGCAACTGGATTCATAATGATATCTATTTTAGTTCAGTAGTTATTCACAGAAATCACATTTTTCGCCATGGCGGCCAGACGCTGATCCAGATCAACACCAAAATCGAACCAGTTCTTCCTTTTCCCATGCTGAACATTTCCTGAAAATTTCATCAAAAGCCATCCATATCTATTTGAGTTATTTTGTTCACAGACGGACGGACGGACGGACAAACAAAGTCTCCCGAAAACATAACCTCCTTAGCGGAGGTAAAAATGCAAGTTCAATAAAGAATTTCATGCTTCACGATGTCTATTAGCAAGCATATAAATCATTTTAAATGATAATGTTTATGATTTGGGAGAGCTATATATAAAGTATAAAACATATCTTCATATGGACTGACATAAAAATGACTTATTATTACTGTTACAAGAAGTTAAAAGTGATCACGAGGGCTCAAACCTATGATTAAACAGCATTATAAGAGCATTTAGATACATTATTAACATGCTGATACGCAGGGAGTGCTTTATAAAAAGTGTTGCCATTTATTTTTGTTAATTTATGCTAAATTTGCAAAACTGTCCATTTTTCAATGTGGATCATTTCTGCTCATTCTTACACTGAGTCAAAAAGGATTTCAAAAGAAAGCCTGCATTGGCTATATATTTGACACAAACTTTTAAGACACAGTACCTCTATCTAATTAATATGATCAACAAATAACTAAAAAACATCTGAATATAGTCAGATAAATGATAACTATGTCCTCAAGTGGATTATCAGTTGCCAGAAAATCTGAAAAGTTGAATTTTCTGGCTATAATTTGTGCTTTCAGGCTTTGAAGGGTCAGGTTTGTTAAATGTTTTCAGAAGTTTTGATGTGCATGGTCCCTCATGTTGGTCACCATCTTGGATATTCATCATGGAAACTGTAGAGTCAATCAAACATGAGTCAAGTTTTGCCTTTATGTGATCAAAATTTATTACAAAAGAAAAAAGGAATTACCCTCATAAAAAATGTTGATCATGTAGTCGAAAGTCTTGTCTACATAAACCCTGAAAGCTGACCTATTTTCACAGTAACTTAACAAGGAACTTTCTTAACAATGTTCAATCTTATTTACAATACAAATACAACTTTAACATGTGCTTGTGCAGAGCCTGACCTGGCCAAGCATCAATAACAATATAAATTTCTGTATTTATATTTTTCAAACATTGCAACAGCTTAAATGGTGTAAGTCAAGAAGTTATATCTTAACTTGTATTTTTCATATCTTCTGCAAAAATTAATTAGAATTAATCAAATAACCTGATATATTTCCCAGCCCTAGATTTGTGTAAATACCCAAACTTTAATATATGACACTTGATTTGACTGAACCACATTGTTTATCCTCATAAACGCTGTCCACGTCTTTAACAGTCAGACCTCAAATTCATATGTGTATATATGATGGCCCACATGAAGTCAGCTGAAGGTAGGGGTGTCACATGTTCGCTTTATGGGGCTGCAAATCACCCAAATGACAAAAACAGGATTTTTATGTCCTGAAATAGGCAGAAGGGGAGACGCAGAGAGGGGAAGGGGAGAGACACACATGTATGGTATGTATACACAACAACAATCACATGCTCTCCCACGTACAGGCCCTGAGGTGCTGAGGTGTATCATTACATCCTTGGGGTAGATTCTCCCTCGTACAGGTCACATCTCTGGCGCCTTCCTCCTCCTCCTCCTCCTCAAATAATGATCAACACATGTTTAGGATTTCTCCTTCAGACCTCGCATTCCATATCCTTCAGAAGTATGACGTCTTTTTAGAGCAGAGGAGAACATTCCTGACCTAAACATGTGCTCTTTTTCAAAACACCCGCAGGCCTCTTTAAGTCACACACTGCTCCTCTCCAAGTCTCCGTCTATGAATGTTGGACTGTTTTCTGGAAATGAGGTGAAGAGGAAAGTCCATGAACCTTCAAACTGCATCAGGAGACGGCTTATCACATAATCAACTGTGGAGAAAGTACTTTTCAGTGTGTTGATAGAAATCAAGCAGCTTGGTGCATGAATAATTCACGTCATCATATAAGGGCTCCAGATTTCTTTCTGTCAGATCTGATGTGTCAGAGTCCATGATGTTTTAGAGGAGTGATAGGATCAGTTGGGGTTGGGTCTTTCTGTAACTGATCCTTGGTCAAGCTCCTTCCTAACCTTGTGCGGTAGTTGGACCTGCTAGATGATCAGGCAGATCCATCTTGCCAAGCTCCAAGCTTCAACGACTGTGAGCGGAACAGCCCAATCAGAGTCATTTTGAGCAAGACGAGGTGGAAGATTCAAGACAGGAGGAGGGGAGCACTTAGACAGAGATTAGCATAGATGCTAACAGCTGCAGGAGCAGTTTTATTAGAGCTGGACTGCATTTCTTTATTAAATGTAAAACAAACTAGAAAGGCACTCGGAGAGCGCAGACCTCCGCCAGCACCACAGTCCTCTCCCATATTGTGGTTTTTACCATAAATGTTAGTCCTACCTTTATTTCATGTCAATATTTAGATTCCTTGACCATGAAAACATACCATTAGCAATTGGTTTCATAATATCTATTTTAGTTCAGTAGTTATTCACAAAAATGGCATTTTTCGCCATGGCGGATCCACACGGTGATCCAGATCAACACCAAAATTAAATCAATCCATCCATATGTTTTTGAGTTATTTGCTCACAGACAGACAAACAGACTCTCCCGAAACTAGAAAATCACTAGGAGAGCGCAGACCTCCGCCAAGCAGCGCAGTTCCCAGACGGTGATCCGGATCAACACCAAAATTGAATCAGTTCTTCCTTTTCCCATGCTGAACATTTCCTGAAAATGTCATCAAAATCCATCCATAACTTTTTGAGTTATTTTGGTCACAGACAGACAAACTCTCCCGAAAACATAACCTCCTGGCAGAGGTAATAACAACAAAAACTTCTAACCTGACACATCAGACAGAAATATTCCTCTAGTCCATCTGGAGAAGAGCCCATAGGAAATATTTTCAAAGACTAAACCTTTAAAACAACTGCAGCTGGGGATTGGATAATCGTTCTGTCAGTCACACTCATTACAGACCAATCATATCAAGCCACAGAATGACCTAGCACCCTGTTGTTAGCTGTTAGCTTAAACTACGTTTCAGTCCTTAGACTATCATCTTACATTAAATAATCCCACCCAGATGTATCATTTACCACTTATATGTGACAAAAACCTCATCAATGACAATCCCCAACAATTTATCCAGGTAAACTTCTGAGAAGAGCAGATTTCACCAGGTCTCGTTGAGTAGCCATGGCTACCATAAACTAACCAGCATCATCTGCAGAGGATTTCAACATCCTTCCCAGTTTAGTGGTACTGAGTCAGAAGAAGAGCAAAAACACGATTTTCTTTACGAAAAGCTTTGCATGACATTATTTGCGCCTCTT
Source organism: Scarus forsteni (assembly GCA_036419115.1). Taxonomy (NCBI): domain Eukaryota; kingdom Metazoa; phylum Chordata; class Actinopteri; order Labriformes; family Labridae; genus Scarus; species Scarus forsteni. The sequence goes on from JAZDUH010000135.1 coordinate 1,985,575, forward strand.
TTGGAGAAGAAATCGAGTCCATTTCTGATAAAACAGCAGATATCACTGCATCCACAGAGATCGTTTCAGAGCCACCATGCAAACATGCAGTCACTTCCTTCTGTCATCAGGTCTTCAGTTTCCGCCTCTCTTCCCTGATTGGGCCATCTGGCTTTTGGCCGTGAAGCCGTAGGAGACTGAAGATTAGCATGATGGACATGTTAATCCAGACATTGAATCAGGCAGGTCCATCTTCACTACAAGGTTAACAAACTTCTCTATAGTAAGGATATTTAATTGGATTAATATGACAAATTGCAGGCTGTATATGAGAGGATAGCCTGAATTTACATTGATAGTTGAGATCATGTATCACAATTTCCTAGAAGGAGCTGATTGCTGGTTACCTCTGGCTTGTTGTCCACCATGTTTGTTCCCACTAGGGCTGTAACTCTACAGGATTACAAGCTGCTAAACCCTGGTTGTTGGTTGGGGTGTCAGTTGGTGTGTGGTGTGCTGTTTTTAACCATCTTGTTGCACAACATACAAAACGAGAAGAAAACTGTTAAAATATAATTGTCATTTTTAATCCTTTAAGGACCAAGACCATAGATTAGAGCCAGTAAATTCTAATTATTTGGAGCTGAAATGTTTGTTTCACTTTTTACTAAAATCCATAACAATCAAAATGTCCATAAAATTCAACATATAGATTTTTCGTATCTCATTTGATACATTAGGTGTTTTTGGCAACTGATAATCCATTTGAGGACATTTTTTATAATTTATCTGGTTGTATTCAGATGTTTTCTTTTTATATGATGATCATATTGAGTAGATAGAGGTATAATCAAAGTATGTATCAAATATGATACAATTGGCTTTACAGGGCTAATTGTCTTTATATGAAATCCAGGCTTTTGAGGGTCTCATTTTAAAGCTATGGTCTACGTTTTGAAACCGCAGCCTGCCCCCCCTTCCCTCACCCCTCCCCTCAGTGTTCCAAGATCCCGCCCCCAGCTCGTGTCGCCTCATAACAACAAGCCCCCTCGGACAGAGCTACGAGCGACAAGCATAATATATCAGCAGCAAACTCAATCAAAAACAGCTCAGCTCAACTGAAAGTATCAAACACGACAGACATCCCCCTTGTAACACACAGCAGTAGCCATTTCCTGTCCTCCCCAGCTCAGCTTACAATGCTAACGATTAGCGGCTAACAGGCTAACCCGCTCCGCTACAAGTCATTAGCCAGTACAGGCACAGACTAACCAGAGTTATTCAGCAGACATCTCCCACTGTAGTAAACAAAGCCATTACCTGATCAACCAGGGGCGAAACGGCCGATGCTGAAGATCTGACGGCCGACTGAGGCCATTCGTTAGCCGTTAGCCCGCTAACAGGCCTCAACCCGCGGGCAGAGCTCCGTTGGGCCCCGGGGGAAAGAGAAGCGGCTTCCCGGTTTCGGCGCTAGGCTTTTCCGGCTCCATGATAGTTCAGTAGCTAACGCTGCTAGCTGCTCACCGGAGGTAGAGGGGAGGAGGCGGGACCATGGGCATGACGCTGTGTAGTGAGGGAGACAGGGGATTGGATGGACTCACGGACCAACTCACGGACCAATCAACACATACATGCCTTCACGTTTTGATTGGTCAGCTAGTATGCAGCTTTTCAGCGGATATACTGAATGGATTTTTTTCGTTCTTTTTGGTCTTTATATTGTGTAGATTGGACCATAGGACCATAACAGCCTTATAAACGGTGTTATTAAGATGTACAAAGCTTCCAAATCGTAGACCATAGCTTTAAGCTAGATCTTTATTTGAATGTGTATCAGCCCTTGGAGGACCCTGACTGGCCTGGAGTCTAAAGCCGGTCCCACCTCAAGATTGTCATGATGACATTTTCTGACAGTCCATGAAGTTTGGTGCTGTTTTGGTCTCATTCAGTGGGTGCAATCAAAGTCTTTGTTCGAGGCAGTGGATCAAATCAATGAGCTAATTCAAGGCGTAGAATTTAACAGTTTGAGATTTAAAGTTTCTCATTAACGACCTCAATTACACTCTAGTTAAAAATAGAGCCGTACAAACCAGGGCAGCTTCAGTTCTGACTTATCTCGGCAGTTGTGACATTTTCAGTTCTCATTTCTTTTATTCCAGTGCAGTTGATTTTTTAGCATTCCCTTTTTGCTGCCTCAAACTCACTAAAGCAGAAGTGGAAGCAGCATGTGGATGCCACCGTCAGCTGAGTGGGACACACACCCTCCCTCTCCTGAGGCTCTCCTCATTAAAGTTGCATTAGTGAGGATTCAGCTCCGTCGTACCTCCAGAGTAAAGGGATTTTTTTTTCTCCTCCAGACTTTCTCTACCACCGTGTTCAGCAAATGCACGTACAATAGATGCTGAAAGACCAATATGCTGGGCTGAGATCAGGCTGACATTTGAATGGCCATGCAGGGTGAAGCAGAAAAGGAAGTAAGGACTCGGTGAGGGGCCGCTTCCTCCTCAGCTTAAAGGTTTAAAAATAATTTGTGACTCATAATGCTGTGAGTGATTCTGGAAGAAAGAGGGTTTAAAGCCGGACATTTATAATTAGATCAATTAGGACTACTAACGGTCATTCCTGAAGCATTGATACTACAGTCTAACACTGTATTTAATTCATAAAATGTCCATAATTCAAATTTTTAAGCATTTTTCACCTGTTCCTCTTGACTGAATATCAATCTAAGCTGTCGGCTACAGGGCTCCGAATCAGAGGGTATGAAAAATATGAAACTATGCACTTGTGTCCTCATGATACCAACATTTTAGTTTTGATGCCGGTGCAACATGTATTTCAATACTTTTCAATACGTTTACAAATAAAAAGAGAACACAAAAATGTCATAATGGACTTTAATTTAATAGACAATCTTAACCCTATAAAACCAATTGTATAATACTTGATACATACTTTTATTATACCTCTATCTTCTCAATATGATCAACAAATTACAAAAAAACCCATCTGAATACAATCAGATAAATGATAAAAATGTCCTCAAATGGATTATCAGTTGCCAAAAACACCTAATGTATCAAATGAGATATAAAAATCTATATGTTGAATTTTATGGACATTTTGATTTTAATGGATTTTAGCAGAAAGTGAAACAAACATTTCAGCTCCAAAATATTAGAATTTTCTAGCTCTACTCTATGGTCTTGGGCCTTAAAGGGTTAAAACGTAAAAAGTAAATAAAATAAAATACCACAAACACAGGCTTTTATAACGCACAGACAACACAAGTTGATAATACATTTTGAAAATAGTCAAATAAAATATGATTTAAAACACTTAACATTTTCTTATTGTACATGTGCATGTGTGCATTTCCAGCTCTAGAAAAAAAGGGACCCAAAAGTTTAAAAATCAACTTGAGAATATGAATATAATGTAATAATATAAAATGAAATAATATAAATAGGCTATTTAAACCAGAGGAAGTGGTAGCTAAGTGCAATCAGCTTTAATTTTTTTTTTACCAGATCTACTTTGGAGTAGAGTGAAGGGGAGTCTGAGTTGTTTGCTTTTAGCACTGAATGTGGCTTTTTCATGGGTACACAACTCATTACCTGTCTGACCCCCTTATGCAAGCCTTGGCACTTGTCCTTCAAGTGTTTTGCCAAGTTTGAAGTGTTTCCATCTTTGGCCAGACATTTTTTGTAATACAGTGGTGATTCAGCATTAAAGGAAAAGTTTGGTTTCTACATTGTTTATAGAATGAAGTAGAACAATATACTCACCCAGAAGGCTTTCCTGATCCAAACAGTGCTTCGGGAGATATTTAGATCCAAAATCGAGCGGCAGACATCCGTATAATGGTAGCACATAGGGCATACAGCGCCGCTCCTAAAACTGCATTAATTGTCCAAAAACTCATTGGTTTCACCAATATTCCATCATGGTCCGCTCGCGCTACTCCTTCACGACAGTCTGTGTTGCCCCAGACATGATTTTGTAACTGTGCTGACCTCTGAACTGAAGAAGAAGATCGTATGCCTCCGCGCATGCGCAGTACTCTCCACGTCCTCCTTTCGATGAGCTCCTCATCTGTAAACTCTGGCTTGAAACTGTAAGGACACCCATCATATTCAAAGTTCTCCTCCACAACATCTTCATCCGATAGATATTCGTCCATTTTGCACAAAACTGGAAGAAGAAAGTCGTTGTGTAGCCGGCGGTCTTCCCCTGAAACAATGAGCCGTACTGCGCATGTGCTGAAGCAAGCGCTCTTCTTCTTTAGTTCAGAGGTCAGCACAGTTACACAACATGTCTGGAGTGACACAGACTGTCGTGAAGGAGTAGCGTTAGCTGACCATGATGAAATATTGGTGAAACTAATGAGTTTTTGGACGATTAATGCAGTTTTTGGAGCAGCGCTGTATGCCCTATGTGCTACCATTATACGGATGTCCGCCGCTCAATTTTGGATCTAAATATCTCCTGAAGCACTGTTTGGATCAGGAAAGCCTTCTGGGTGAGTATATTGTTCTACTTCATTCTATAAACAATGTGAAAGCTGTAGAAACCGAACTTATCCTTTAATGGCATCATCGTGTTCATTTGTTTTAAAGCTGGAGTAATTCCATATAACACTTCTCAAACCTAGTTTATCTACAAGTTGCACAGAGATAGTCTGTTTTTTTCTAGTGGGTAAACTCTGACATACTCTAATGGATGTTTGTCCTCTTGGGGCCTGCATACACTGAAGACATTTTTGCCACATTGTTACCTGATGCACTAGTAGACTGTATTTGGAGATTGATCCTTCAAAGATTTTTCTTATATTATGGACAATAAGTGATAGAGGATACCTCTGGATGAAATAAACATCCAGAAAACAGTGAGTTAGTGAAAACAGCGGCTCAGATAGACTAATGAAGAAAGTAGGCCTGGGTAATTAATCAAAAAATAATCGAAATCGACCTTTAGACCCATTAATCGAGGTAATTTTACCCATGTTGGTTATTTGGATTATTTTTACGTGGGTAAATCACATGACCGCACCTCCTCCATACAGTCTGCTTTCACTTTCGCCTAGAGTGAAGGACAACAAGCAGCAATCAATCAGATATCATTGTAGCCAAGAAAAATACTGTTTCCATTGTTTGGGCACATTTTGGATTCTGTGCAGAGGACATCGAGCAGAAAAGAAGTAAACTGCAAATACTGCAGAAAGACAGTGTAAACGATTGTTGGTATCCCCACTAATTTGTTCCAGCATTGTACAAATAATCATTCATTAATCTTAATTGAGGTAAAAGCTTCAATTAATCATGATATTGAGATTAGCAAATATCGCCCAGCCCTGGAAGAAAGTTGAGTTTTGATATATCAAAAGGCAGACTCTTCATTTTTAAGTCTTTGTGTTCACTTAAACCGTGCGCGTGAGCTATCGAGACAATGTTTGAATTATAAAATCACACAAAGTAACTGATAATCCCTAACTGTCCCCTGCTTTAACTCGATTTACAATCAACTGTAGACCCTTTAAATGTTCAACATTCCCCTTATGAGCAGGGGTGAAAAAATAGAACAATAGGCTTCATCATGTCTGCCACTGAAACTAATATGACTATGAAACTTTTATTCCAAATTGGTAAAGTATATTGTTGACATTGACGCGATGCTGACACGGGGAGTTTTATCCCCATCACTCTTGTTAAGCCAATTTTATCAGAAATGTCATGTTGTGAAACAGTCAAACCGCTCTTCATTGGCTTCATATACAGCACTAAGTTCAGCCTAAATAGTTTTCGGCAAACATTATCTCTGAGCTAAAAGTGTAAACATCCATTCTGAGAATTTCACAGATTCCTGGATGAGAGCAAAACAAACCAGACGACATAATCACAGAGTAGAAATGTTTGAAACAACAAAACAATATTCTGAGGTCACAGCACCAACCTGGGCAGAGCGGCCGCCCAGCCTGTTTACACTTGGAAGGGGAAGAAATTGCAAGTGTAACCGCATCGCAGGAATGTGTGTGTTGATTGCTATCTCACATGTCCCATATACATTCTGAGGGGAGGAATGCCGGTGGTTTTTCCAGCTAAATGGTAACAGCTGTTTCTGAGTGATGTGTTTGATGGAGGTCGAGAGAGTGCTCTGCTTTTATTTACTTTGGCCACAGCCTTGGAAGGGCCGTACTTCAAACGGATGCAGACTGCCATCAGACGCCAGGCCCAGCGGTCAAACATTCTTCGGTTTCCTGCAGCAAAACATGGCATGTTACCCTGGGCGTTCAGTTTCAGCGGGAAAGACCCAGTTTGTGTTGGGCACCGCAGGGCCCACAGCTGGGATTTTACAGGTCAGCACATTTCAGATGGAGGCTTCACGTCTGATTATGGGAGGGACAAGGAAACAGAAACGATTTACCTCAGCCAGGGAATGTGTTTACAGGCTGCTGCGTTCTCCCATACTCTGTACGGATGCTGTGGTGTTTTTAGTTTGTGTTCAGTGTGACTTAAATAATCACTTCTGTTCACTGTTGTTATGAATCCTCACCATCTTAAGCATAATAAAAATACAGGTTGTTTCATGATGCATTTAAGGCCTGGACCACACGAATATGCATTTATTCCTAAACGCTCATTTTTCTGTCCAGTTGGGCCTATCAACCACACGAACACGGCGATTTCACCCACATAAACGGAGATCTTTTAAAACGGATAAAAAAGTGAAGAAATAAAAAAATACCCATTTGAGTGGATCCGTGTAGTGGTGTTAAACGGAGCTGGTGTGGAATGATGTCACAATGATGTTGATTACAATGATGCCAAGCACCTAGCAACAAGTCACTGTAGCAGCGGTTGCCCACAGGTTGTCAGGATATTTTGTGTAACAAGACTCCCAGTCGACATTTTCTTGGGCCTTTTTGTTTTCGTAATCCGTTACACGAAGTAACAAGTCCACCTCATTGTCCGTCCACACAAACGACTCAATTTTATTTGTTTTCTTCACCATCTTCTTACTCCGTTGACTGCTTCTTCTTCCTGTTTTGACTGCGCATGCTCATAACGTTCTTCTTCTATAGTTTTCACATTTTGCTAACCTGCCACTTATCGGCCAGGCATGGCATTGCAGGCTTCAGAGGCGATCGTTTTCAGTTTTGCCTCTTTGTATGGACAGAGATTTTTCTGTGATGTGGACAGAGATTTTTTTTAAACGAGGACAAAGGTGTCTGGTCAAAAAAATATCCATATACGTGTGGTCCAGGCCTAAATGGACATATTGTGATTGAGGACGGCATGATGGCACAGCAGGTAGTGCACAAGCCTAACAGCAAGAAGGTTTCTGGTACAATCTACGTGTCAGTCAAGGGCCTTTCTGTTTGTATGTTCTCCCTGTTCATGTGTGGGGTCTCCCTGGGCACTCCTCTCCCTCCCGGACCAAAAACATGCTCAGTAGGTTGATTGGTGACTCCGAACTGCCCTAAAGTATGACTGTAAGCATGAGTGGTTGTTTGACTCTCTATGTAGCACTGTGATTAGCTGGCAATCACCTTAGGTTGTACCCAGCCACACACCCAGAGTCAGCTGGGATGGCTCCAGCACCCCAACAAACATGAAAGAGGGATAAGTGGTACAGATACTAGATAGTTGGATATTTTAATTGGTGAAGTACTGTATGTTCACAATCAATAATCATTAAAAAACCTGCCAGGTTTCATAAACTTGGTATTCCTGATCCACCTCTATTCTTACTCTGTCTGAGATGCTATGTTGGAGCCCCTGTCACATTTACCTCTTTTCCACCAAGCTGGTTCCAGGGCTGGTTCGGAGCTAGAGCCAGCTTAGCACCAGTTCTTTGGTTTTCCACAGACTAAGCACCGATTGCTGGCTCTCAAAACCGGTGCTTAGCAAGCACCAACTCTTTGCTGGGCCAGCAGAAAGAACCACTTTACGTCGGAGACTCGGCTTACGTCAGGGGGTGGGGGCGGCGGAAAACACGGAAGCACCAAAGCAGAGTAAAAACACGGAAGCATTCTTACCTTCGTCTTCTCAAGCGTGATCGCTGTTCGTTGCATAATCGTCGAGTAGCATTAACTTGCTGGATCGCCAACTTTTGCTCTACAAAGGAAGGCTCGAAAAGCCAACAGCAACACTTGAACCGCAACGTAGTCCTCCATCTTTGTAGTGGCAATTGAATTTGGCGCTAGTTGTTATGGGAAACGTAGCCCTCTGGCCGGCACCCGTTTGTGGAAAAGCAAACGGTTCTAAACAGGTTCGCAGTTGAACCAACTGTGAACTGGCTCTAGCACCAGCCCTGGAACCAGCTTGGTGGAAAAGGGGTAATTGAGCGGTCTGTTCTGTGTGGCTGATTGTTTCCTCTGTTGTAATAGGTTAAACCACACACATTTTCTCTATATATGACCTACACCTGGTAAGTTTTGTGCCAGAGCTGCCCTAAATTAAAAGCACTGAAAATGACAACAAAAGCTCCTTATGTTTCTTTAATGGTAAAAACACCAGTGTGTAGAGGCAATTTGACCAAAATTACATGTTCAATTCTTAAATATAATTATTACTGTCATCCATGAATTTTCAAATTTACTGTTACAAAAGAGAAAAAACAGTACAGCACATCATTATTTCTTAACTAAGATGTCAAAATGTTATTTACTAGTAGAGCAGAACAAAAAAGTAGTGATAGTTTTAGAATTTTAAACTTCTGTAATTTCAAACTTCATTGAGTAGCCCAGTCAGTTTAAATTTGAGTATAAAAGGTAAATTCAGTTTGAAATTCCTCATTTGTGTTCAAAGTGTATGTCCAATAACAATACCATTTTTATTTTTAAAAAAGATGTTGAAGGATGTAGGCAGGTGTTCTTATATATTTGTGAAGTAAAATAGTTATGCATATATTTAGTAACTAAAACTGCCCCAAGAGCACAAACCTCCACCAACGTCAGATTAATCAGTTATTTTCAAAAAATGGAAAAAACTGCCCTTTCCTAACTGCTAACAAAACCCTAAAAAAAGTCCTGGATTTAGATCACAACAGAAATCAAATAACTTCTCCTATTCCTATGACTAATCATCCCTAAAAATTGTTATCCAAACCCTTCAAAAACTTTTAAAGTTTTCAGCAGAAACAGCCTAATAATGAAATATTAACAAATCTTTAAAAAATTACCAAAATGTAATGGAATGGCCGTTTGCCCATTTATGATTTGTCATGATAATTTCATCAAATTCTGTTTGTAACTTTTTCAGTTGTCCAGTTAATTATCAACACATAATCTCCCATTAATGTAAAGTTTTATAAAAGAAAAAACAAACTATATAATATGTAAGGAGATCACTATTGTGAACCTGTTGTCACATTCTATTTCTCACTGGGGTTTTTTATTATCCCTTCCGCAGCTTCCATCATGTGCCTCCATTGAGGCGAGGGAATGATGGGTAATTTCAGTGTAATCACATTTCTGTTATCACACACAGACTGTCACATGTAATTGACTTTGTTATGGTGCTGAAGATAATTATCTGCAATCTGCCATCTGTCCGTGACCTGTAAGCTTTCAGGACCCTCCGGCCTGCAGGTAATTTAGTTCCTGACCCCTCTAACTGAGACGTCCCCTCCAGCAGCAGACCGTGATCCATGAGAGTCAAAACCATCTTTTTATCTGCCTGAGACATTTACTGAGTTCTGCCTAATAGTCCTTTAATACTACAATGACTGAACGGTTAATTTTGATGGTCACATTAACACAGTCCATTTGGAGTTTTATCTCTTCACCCCTCTTTACTTCAGACTGTGAACTTTTCAACACTCCCTAACAGATTATTTCCCTGTTTAATACATCATACCTTTAAAGTATATAAAACATGCACTATATTCTTTCTGGTGCTTTATTTCATCTTGTTTTATTTACTTCAGAATAAGTACTGCTGTTGAATTGATGTCTGTATTTTACATAAATATACAGTTGTTTTATTTTTCAATTAAGACCAGAACACTTTAATGTATTCCTTGTACTAAAAATCCTTTTTGGCAAAGAGTATTTTGGCAATATCAGCTTCATTTGGATTCTGGAGGGATCAAGGTAAGTCCAAGTTCTTGTGGCATTTGGGCTTTTGTCCATTGACAGCTTTTCTCCTCTGATGTTAGCTCCCGTGTCAGCAACAAAAACCGTGGTATCCAAGGTCTTCTGTCGGTTGCTATTGCTGTTTGGTCACAAACAATGTCGCTCAAATTCACACTTTAAATGAACCAACAACCACTATGATGTCAGACTACCACTGGCATGCATTTCCAAGCCCACTTGCTCAGGTCTGATCAAGTGCAGTGCATTGACTGTAATAATGGATAATGGATAGAAGAATAAAGGGTAATGTCTGGTAGGGGTGGGCGATACTGGGAATTTTGGCCTCGATCCGATACAAAGTAAATACAGGGCTAGTATCGCCGATACCGACACTTTTTACGTGAAATGTAATGATCATTGAATAATTTTGTAATTTTGCCTTGAGTTGGTTGATTATGATCATGGTAAAACACAGCACAAAGATTTTAGGCAATAAAAATGCTTTTTATTAATGAACCACAACAATAGAACAAAATTTAATTTTTTTGTATAAAAGCAATAAATTATTCCACATTTAAGAAAAAAAAATCACAAGTGCAAAATAACAAAAAAAGCAGCAATGTAAAAAAATATATAAATATAACAATGTCAACATCACAACAAATATTACCTTCCATTGCACAAATAAAGTGTACACTACAGTTAACCTTAACCTTTAGCTTTCTGCTCACAAAGCCCTCTCTTGGGTTGCCCTTTTGGCTCTGTTTCCATATTGACAACAGATTTATAGGTTTTTTATTCAGGAACAGTAACATGTTGACACAGAGGGAGAGAGGTGCACCGTTTAGAAGCGGCGGTTGGAGCGGAGGGAAGTAAACTAAAGACGACATAAGAGAACCTGCAGTATCGATCTCATCCCGCTAGTATCGATCCGATACCAATACTCAGCTTGGTATCGATACTATCGATATTAAGATCGATACGCCCACCCCTAATGTCTGGAGCCTGACAGCCAGAACCTTCAAAACAAAGTGCAGTTGGTGTTTGGAAGATTGTTCGCAAGTCACACTTATAGTACAACACAGCAGTTAGACCCTGTTGTTAGCCATTAGCTTAAACTCTGTTTCAGTCTTTAGACTATAATCTAACATTAATTTATGCCACCCAGATGTATCATTTACCACTTATGTGTGACATGAGCCTCGTCAGTACGATATAAGCAAAAATAACAAATATTGGATTATATCGGCCTGCATCCAAAATCTCTGGTATAAAAACTTATATACAAGTAGTCCATTCTGATTTATTTTTATTTTATTTAATTTTAAATCCAGTTGTAGAATATGCTTATGGTTAAGTTAAACAGAGTGGTTATTTTGCAATTTAAAAATATGTTTTTTTGTTTTTTTTGGATTTATTGAGGTTACTTTTCAGGCTCTTCTAATTTATTTTTTATTTATTTTATTGAATTGTAGTATATTCTTATGTTTAAGGTTCAAATTGATTTAACCTATTGGTTAATAACAAATGGGTCAGTTTTCATACCGACCATTGCTGATTACTGTTCTCTGTTTGAGTAATCTCACTTGACCAAGCCTTTTTTTACAGTCCATATTTCAAAATAAGTTATAAAAGTATGTATGATTCCTGCTGATATTGTATCAGACTGATATCGATATAGGTCAATGCTCATGGCTGCAATATCGGTATCGTATTGGATGTGAAAAAGTTGTATCTAAGCACCCCTAATGACTGCTATAGACTAACCAGGATTGTCTGTGGAAGATTTCAACATTCTCTCCCAGTTTCCCAGCAGTGATCCACAGCTTCTGGACTTCTCTGATTTGATCGTCCATAAGGGCAACCAGCAGAGACACTATTATCAAACCAGAGGAGCCAGTTGGTAGATCAAACTCTTACCAACACCAGTCAAGAGAAGATCAAAAACATGACTTAACTTACAAAAAGCTTTGATTGACATTCTTTGCTCTGCTTTTAAAGAAGAAACTGAGTACATTTCTGCTAAACTTCAGATATTGCAGCATCTGCAGAGGCCGCTTCAGGAGCCGCCGTTGTTTCAGGTCTGTGTAAAAATGTGAGGGATACTGGAGCTTGGTTGGGGTTGTGGGACAGCTCGTAGCGGGCTTCTCTTATTTTCGAAGCCAAAACTTAAAAGGTAAGCATTCTCCAGAGTGGATCCCTCTTAGCATGGTTACGCGCATTGGATCAGAGTCTGTGAAGGTGGATATAACGGCAGTCATGGGATTTGATTGATTTAATAAATTCAGAGTGAGTCGCTGTGATTGGTTGGTGTTTTTCCCTGTTTTACTCCTGCTGGAGACAGCGGCTGTTTTTCACTCTTTTTTAGGAACACACCATGCATTGATTGCCATCAGGGCATAGCGATCATTTTAACCAGTAGAACAACCAGTATATCTTAATCAAATTTCCGACCCTATAGCTTTAAATCGCATTTCTTCTCCATTCTGATGCTCAGCAGGTCATTTTGACCATGTCTACATTGGAAATGCATTGATCTGATGGCATGTGATTGGCTGATTAGGCATTTACATCAACACGCAGTCAAAGTGATATTACCAATATAGTGGCTGGTAAGTGTATAGCTCACAAATCTGAGGATTTAACATGTTGTGCTAAAAGCTCTACGACGGCTCTGCAACAGCTGCTCAGAAGACTCATCACTAATCATGATTTTGGAGTTCAGTATTATTAATGCGGTTTTATCAGAGCTGTGCTGTTGCAAGACTTGTTCCTGTTGCACAGTGAAGTTTCTGAACCTGTGCGAGGTTGCATAGCTGCAATGAAAAGCTTGTTTCCTGTGGTGTTCGAGGTGGCCTCCAACACAAACATGTGCTGTGATTACGTTCAGCACCCTCCATTTTTCTTCCTCTGCTGTGTTGTTGGTATGTTCGACCTCTGCCTCCACGCTGTAATGACTAACTGCCAGAGATTTTTCACATGTCTGTAATACCGGTGGTTCTCTCTTCTGTTTGTGCGAAGTGTTTAAGCTAAGACAGCTTTGGTGGTTGTATCACATAGTAAACGTGTATGGAGCGTGACCTTTAAGTGATGGTCCATCCAAACACTGGAGCGAGGGAACAGAAATTAAAATAGCATGGTGCATCTCTATTTTATTGAAGACATAGACCCATGTACAGTGACAGCAAAAACAGAACTAAAACAGAACTAAAACAAATGGAGAGCAACTGAATGCAACCATTTTCAAACAGTTTATGCCCTTCAGCAATGTCTCAATGTAGGCAGGTATTTTTTTAAACTGGGGTCCTCTTCCTGTGTTTCAAAAATAATCCTGTGCATAAGCCCAATTTTTCAAAAACATCTTTGATTGACTGAATACATATATAAGCTGTGAAATATACTCAATAACATGCACTGGAGTCCATGACATGCAAAAACTTTCTTGTTACTTCAGTGCTAGGAAAACTTAATTTCAAATGTATTCCAATTTAGGATACCACTCACAAATATTGCTACTGTTGTCTCAGAATCAAATATTAGGTCAATTAGTTAGGTGTTTGCCCTCAATTACATTTGTTATTGTTAATTTCTGATGTTAGTATTATATATCAAATAATAATGCAACGTACACATGCAGTTGCTTCAATTTTCCCCTTCTTAGCTAAAAGTCTGCCATATTCCTACCAATTACCTGCCAGCTTCCAGCCTCTTAAAGTTTTCAGCACCTATCTGTGGGTGTATGCACCTAAATTCCATCATAAACACATCCATTAATGCAGTAGCAGCGTGTCCTGTGAGATGGCGCTTTCCTCACAAGAACAGATACAGCGGGCTTCAACCTTCAACACAAAGGACCCCATCACAACCATCAGGGTCCCATCACAGACCTGTCATGGTCCAGCCAAGACTCAGTCAATGAAGGTGGGGAAAATTAAATTGGATCCATCTGCAAATATAAGGATTATTATTTTTAATATTATTTACCTCCTCCATTTGAGCACGAGATTTCAAACTAACTAAGTGCAGTTTTTTTTTATTACATCCAAATATGTCTTATAATCTAAGCATGACTATTAAGTCACTTTACATTCATGGCTTTGTTTTAATGGGATATCACTTTGTGTTTCAATATGATTAGACTTCACTTTATTTACTGGTAGGAGCAGAGGATGAAAAAGAAAAGAGGACAGAAACTAGAATGTAAAGACAGAAAAAACACTGAGTTGCTTTAATTTTGGCTTTTTAAAGATGTAGTTTGTAGAAGTTTGCAGCATTTCAACAAACAGAAATGGTGAGTGTAGGATTTAATGTTTCTATTTGTATGTAAAGTCCACCCCAAAAAACTTTTCTTTTTAAGTTGGAAAAAGCTTTTTATATTTATGTACCGTGGGTCTCCCCTCCGCCATTTTGTCTACGGGTGGGTTTTTGGGGACAAAAAGAGCGAAAGTGGTTTTGTATTTTGTTGGTATTGTAAATATCATGTAGAAACAATAGGCATATAAATGCATACATTATAAACAAAATCACAAACCTCTCATCCGTTCATCCCATCATCTATCTCTATCTCTTACCTTATTTTAATGAATCTGCAGCACGTCGAGATCTGATTAGCATTAATTTGCTAATGTTTGCTTGTGTTACTGAAAGTTTAAAAAATCCATAATAATCATCTTAAAGGAAAAGTTCGGTTCCTGCAGCTTTTACATTGTTTATAGAACGAAGAACAACAATATACTCACCCAGAAGGCTTTCCTGATCCAAACAGTGCTTCGGGAGATATTTAGATCCAAAATCGAGCAGCGGACACCGATATAATGGTAGCCTGTAGGGCATGGATCGCCGCTCCTAAAAACTGCATTAATCGTCCAAAAACTCATGTTTTTCACCAATATTCCATCATGATCCGTTCCGGATGGTCCTACTTTGCAGTCTGTGTCTCTTCACACAGCGCTGTGTGGCTGTACTAACTCTGAACTGACGAGTTTGTTTACGTGCCCTTCGCGCATGTGCAGTACTCTCTGAAGCGTTGCCTTCGCTTCCTCCTTTCTAAGAGCTCCTTATCTGTAAACTCTGGCTCCAAACTGTAAGGACGTCCATCATATCCAAAGTTCTCCTCCACAACATCTTCATCCGATAGATATTCGTCCATTTTGCACAAAACTGGAAGAAGAAAGTCGATTTGTAGCTGCCGGTCTTCCCCTGACACAATGAGCCGCACTGCGCATGCGCTGAGGCACGTAAACAAACTCGTTAGTTCAGCCACACAGCGCTGTGTGGAGTGACACAGACTGCAATGGCGGATCATCCGGAACGTATCATGATGGAATATTGGTGAAAAACATGAGTTTTTGGACGATTAATGCAGTTTTTAGGAGCGGCGATCCATGCCCTACAGGCTACCATTATAAAGAAGTCCGCTGCTCGATTTTGGATCTAAATATCTCCCGAAGCACTGTTTGGATCAGGAAAGCCTTCTGGGTGAGTATATTGTTGTTCTTCGTTCTATAAACAATGTAAAAGCTGCAGGAACCGAACTTTTCCTTTAACTGAACTATAATCTATAAAAATATAAATAAAAACACTCACCTTGTAACTGTTGTAAATGATGCCCTGTTGGTCTTCACCCGCTCTTGTTGCTTATTGATGTGGTGTTTTAGTTATAGAAGAGCCCCTTCCAAAAACTGAATGCTAGAGGCAATGCAATGCCAATTTCTACACACTGCACCTTTAAGAGACACATCACTTTTGATTTGTTGATGTAATTTTTTAAAGTTTCTTCTCTGTGTGCAGTACTGACATTCTCTAATACCAAAAGAATCCCTACTAAATAAAAAAAAAGTTTGTTGTACTGTAGCTAAATGAGAACAGAGTGTAGATTACTGAGACTGAGTTGAAGTAGTATTTTCACTTGCAGAGCGCTAATGTGATCTTTGAGAGAAAGAAATGGGAAAGAACATGTTCAGTTTTATTTGTGAGCAACAATCTGCCCAGTCCTCATGCTTATGTGATGTAAGCACTTCTGTTTGCTGGCTGTAGCTGTTGATGGAGATTGGGTTAGTGCTTAACTTCAGCCCTGTTAGCTCTGCAAGTTCGGCCTTGGAGCAGACAAGCCTCCATTGTGTCTCTGAGATTGTGATGTGTGGACGTGTAACTCCTTTATTGTCAGTGTAGAGGACGAAATACACAGAGAGAAATAGAAATGATCGACTATTCCAGCGATTCATTGTATCCATAATTCCAACTGGAAGTTTTAGTGGTGTTAAAGTGTAACTTGTGGCTTCCTAAGTGGTGTTAGCAAGAGTTCTAAGCAAATATCAGTGTTTTGATATCAAATTGCATATGTATCTGATGAGCTAGACCAGAAACTATACAGAAAAAGTGTTAAGTACTCTTCATTTTTAACGTCTTTTGTTGCTACAACACAGGCAGAAATGATATACTAACATGTGAAGACATTTTCAAAATTCATGACAAGAGCAGACAAGTCTGTGATTAAATCTAATGGATAGAAGTGTGTCTGCAGGTAAAGTGAGTCAAAGAGCTGACCCATGTTAGTGTGAAAATAAATTTAAATATTTTTCTGATGATCTTTAAGCAGCAGAATTGTACACAGAGTAGCGTTGCCAACAAGTCATTGATTTGATTTGTTGTTAGTCGTTTTTTTCATGAAGATCTTCTCTTCAACTTAAAGATGCTATGAGGAGTTTCGACGTAATTACAAAAAAGTCTCACTTTTAGATATATGCCTGATCAAAATACACACTTTAAGATGAGTTTTATAGCATCTAAATAGGTTATCTATAAATGTTATTTCTTAGCTTTGTGGTCAGGTCGGACAGGGCTGGACTGGCCTGGATACTCAACTTTGGGAACAAGACAAAACTAGAGCAAATTTATATTATGCGGAAACATCTTAGAGCACCGGGCTGTAAGTAGCGATATATAGCCAGCTACAAAACTACATAGTTTTCCAAAAATTGCTTGTTGTCACACATCAAAATGTATGTACCTAAAAAAGAGATACATTACCTCATCACTTTGCATCCTGTAAGTTCTGAGTTCTGAGGAAGGTCCGAGCTGCATTCATTAGCATCACAACAAACGCACGTTTTGGTTTGGGTCACGTCTTTACGACAGTCGCGGTGCGTGCTCATGGGTAGCAGAGTCCTTATGTCCCCGGGAATAGATTTTCCTCATAGCACCTTTAATCAGAAATGATGCAATAAATAATCTGCCAAAACAGTTTTGTCCCTTTTTGCACTTGACACTCTTAAACGCACTTTCACAAATGTGCACTTTGGGGAAGACCTTAGGGTAGAAGTGTGAGCAATGGGATGAAGCTTTTGATACCGTAAAGGTGATGTGTAGGACAGAGGCCCATTTAGTCTTAAAGCTCTCTGTATGTACCCTCTGTGATTAAACACATTAAACGGAATAAGCAGTTTTCTTCCTCAAATGGCCAGCTTGCTTTCTCTTTCTAGGATTTGAAGAAATCAGAAGACAAAAATCAGAAACATTTTTCAACTCAAAAGGACATTTCATGACTCCTACACCACTCTGTTATTCCTTCTGTGAAAGGTAAGAGTTATTCCACAAGTACATATCTTGTCATTTTGAAATAACCATAGTGTTCATAAAATAACAGCTTTTTTTTCTTGTAAATTCAATATCCTCTAGTTGTCTGACAGTACAGAGTTATTTCACCTCGCTCATGACCGCTCATCCATCACTGTGACACCAGGAATGAATGACTTTCAGACTGTAGGCAACAAACAAGAATGTCATAATGTGTTCACTGTAGACTATCAGTGCTTTACAGGAGGTCTTCAAAACTTTTTAGCCTGCTACCACGAAAACTAGGGGCCTGGTTTGAACTGCCTGACCTGCTATCTGGTCCTGGATAACAGAAGAGAATAGATGGATGTAGGGCAGACAAGGAAAGGCGATTTAACAGAACTCAACAACCGCCATTTATAGACCAATTTTCTTGTAACTAATGAAATTTTTAATGCTGTCTTGGAAGATTTTGTCAGATTTTTTTTCATGAGCATATGACAATCAGGGCTAAGAAAAGGAAGGACTCAAATGCACAACACTAAAACAGATTTACAAGAAAGGCAAGTGGGTTTATTTGTTAACAAGGTTTGGTACATGTGCGGTCAATTAGTGAAGCAATAAAGTCCAAAAAACAACAGGCAAAAAACAGGCTAAAAAAAAGACTAGTGAGAGTTGGTTCACAAAAGACAAACAGATCAAGGCAGAGAAGTCCAAAAAACGATAGGCAAAAATCAGGGACAGAAAAACAGCTATAGCATACACCGTTAGGAAATAAAATAAATGCTGGAATGAGAGTAAGAGCACTACTATCTGGCAACACGACAGGGGAAGACATGAGGTTTTTAGGGGTGATGAGCAGTGTTTAAAGGTGCTATGAGGAGAATCTGTTACCGGGGACATTAAGACTCTGCTACCCATGAGCACACGCTGCGACTGTCGTAATGCTGCGTTCCAGTAACGTCGGAACTGGGAGTGACATGCCGATCTACCAGGCTGTTGTTAGCTGTTGTTAGCATGTTGTTGTTCACAAATATCACATGAAGAATGTGATTATCACTATGGCAGCATTTTTGTAAATATAAATCTAACAATACGATGTATACAGCTGATCTAGAGCGACACACTCCAGTCAGAAGTGCAAATAATTAGCTAATTATTACAGGAGCTAAAATAACTGTTCACTCTGGGGCATCCATCTTCGATTGTCAACTCCGGGGTGGCGAGGTTTCACTGAGTTCCCAGGAGGAAATTCTGACTTCGGGGGACGTTCCAGTTGCAGTTTCCTACTCGGAACTTGGAATTTCCTACTTCTGACTACAACTGGAACGCACCAAAAGACGTGACCCAAGCCAAAGTGTGTTTGTTGTGATGCTGATGAATGCAGCTTGGACCTTCCTCAGAACTCTGCATTGCTTGACAACTTCTTTTTCCAACAACTTACAGGATGCAAAGTGACAAGGTAATGTATCTCTTTCTAGTTATATATCTAGAAATATCCGAATATCTATCGGATGAAGATGTTGTGGAGGAGAATGAATACAACCGATATACAGTAGATATTCGTCCATTTTGCACAAAACTGGAAGAAGAAAGTCGTTGTGTAGCCGACGGTCTTCCCCTGAAACAATGAGCCGTACTGCGCATGTGCGGAGGCAAACGTAAACAAAGTCTTCAGAGTATAGCACAGTCACTGGAGTGACACAGACTGTAATGGAGGAGTAGCGCGAGCGGACCATGATGAAATATTGGTGAAACTAATGAGTTTTTGGACGATTAATGCAGTTTTAGGAGTGGCACTATACATGCCCCGTGTGCTACCATTATACGGATGTCCGCCGCTCGGTTTTGGATCTAAATATCTCCCGAAGCACTGTTTGGATCAGGAAAGCCTTCTGGGTGAGTATATTGTTCTACTTCATTTTATAAACAATGTGAAAGCTGTAGAAACTGAACTTGTCCTTTAACTAAAGAAAAAAGGCAGGATCATGACAGAGAATCGGTTTTCTGATAGTTTGAAGTGACTTACAGGCTGCATAGATTACCAGTTGCCCCTCTCTCTGCTGTATTTGTGGCTGTATAATTAACCTCAGTGAAACTCAGAGAGGAGTTTTCTCAGTTTAATCTCCGGGGCTCTTCAGTCTGTATTATAGATTGGTGCTCCAGAGCTGAACACTTTCTTGTTGGAGCAGCATATTCATTTTTTAAAATCAATCAGTCGTACAGTGGGACTAATGTAATCTTTTTATGCATGGAAAGGTGAAGTTGAACTTAGTCAACTCTGGCAGTAATCTCTTCTTCCTACACCGTCTTCACCTCCCTCCATGGCCCCCCCTCCACCCTCTGAGACACACAGAAGACAAGTGGGAGCTGAGGAATGCACTTTAGAGCCGGCACAATAGAAGCCTTTTGTGAGAGATGAAAAGAATATTAGTCACCACTAATGAGATTTGATGTAGGACTGCCATTGTCGGTTCAGTCCAGATGGGTCGGGTACATACCGGAGCGGCCGGTCTGCGAACATCAAAGTCGGGGGATCCCTGTATCGTGTAGTCTTGTGGCATTTAATGCAGTGACAAAAACGAAGGGATTAATTAAAAGGGTGGCTTTTGTCAGCGCCAGTCCTAATGAGGGAGCCGCTCTGTGTGCAGCCCTGAAGCAGGAGCCACCTACC
This sequence comes from Scarus forsteni, assembly GCA_036419115.1. NCBI lineage: Eukaryota > Metazoa > Chordata > Actinopteri > Labriformes > Labridae > Scarus > Scarus forsteni. Next base: position 2,005,860 of record JAZDUH010000135.1, read on the forward strand.
ATCCATGACTGAGGTCTCTGCTTTGAACTTGACAACAAAACATCCTCTCGGGCTGCGTTCTTTTCATCTCTCAGACTCCTCATTTGGCCTCCTCTGATTATTATCTCACATCGGTTCACTTGTCCTGCCTTACTCTGTCTTTTCACGCTGTACGGTATGATGACACAGTCCTGTAAGTTCTGTAAATCTTCTTCAAAGTACAATAAATCATTTACATATATTCATGGATGCAAACTTAGATGGGTCTTATTTTCAAGATACACAAACTGTAATGGGTTTGTTTGATTCAGTGTTAGTTCTATAAGGTTTTTTGCACACTGCGTGAAAGGACTGTCTAAAGTTTGAGGTGCATTGTGGTTTGGTGCATATTGTATGTATTTTATCATTCAAGCCCATCTAAGACAGATGCAGGCTAACATTAGCAACGTAAATGTGCTGCTGTTCGGTACTACAGTAATGGCATGTTCCCACCGAAAGCGTTGAAAGCGAGTGTATTCGCGCGTCAAGTGAAATCGCGCCGCGCAAGACGCGTGACTTTTGACGCTGGTACAAATATGCAGAAAAACGCTCACCGCGGCATCGTTGCACGAAAAGTCCGCCATTATCATTTCATCGTCGAACATGGCTCTGATTACCACCATCGCTGCTCTGTACCTGCTGTGGAGAAGTCAGCTGCGGGCTAGGCGCTGACGTCGGTACTGGATGCATGCTACCCTACAGAGGCGGTGTGAGCTCGGTGAGTTCCACCGTCTCTTGCAGGAGCTGCATCTGGACCACGGCCGGTTCCAGCAGTACTTCAGGCTGACTGTCGCCCAGTTTGAAGACCTGCTAGCCAGGGTTGGTGCCAGGATCTCCCGCCTGGATACCAACTACAGGCAAGACAGTCCAGCTGCAGCTGCGGAGCGCCTTTCCATCTGTCTCCGGTGAGTTTAGCAGTTTGTCAAATTAGCAAGACTCCGACCCCCAGAATGCCCTGCGTCAGTGACGATCTCCACGCTGATAGGCTGTCCCAGCGCGTCGATACGCTTGCTCGCTCGAAAAGTTCAATATTTTCAACTCGAGCGTTGAGCGGCGAGCGTTTTTTCGCTGGAAACGCTCACCGCTTGAACGCTTGACGCCGCTCTATGCTCGCCCAGCTGCAGCGCCTATCGCGTCTTTAAAATGACTTTGTATGTAATATCAACGTGCTAAAAATTTGCGACGCTTCCGGTGGGAACATGCCATAAGAGAGCCAAGTTTTTAAAAAGGCATAAAGGAAAACTTGAAACATACCTTTTTGCATTTGTTTTGTTGGTTTGTATATTTTTGCTTTTGCAGCATTTATGTGATGTTTTCGTGTTGTATTATTCTGTTGCATTTGTTTTATGTGTGTGTGTTTTTGGTTTTGCATCAGTCCTGTATCTGCAGCGTTTGGCTACTATGTGTTCTCATGGCAACAATAAACAAAAACCCACCATCATCAGGTCTGTGCCATCAATTAACAGAGTTGAATTAATACGTGAAGTTAATTTCTTATTCTAATTTCTAATTCTACTGCAATAGATCATACAGTCAATGGGAAATATGTCTTATTACAGTTAGTAATGGTATGTCCCAGAAGAACATAATGAAACTGTAGTGATTTATAATACTAAGAAAAGAGTTTCATGAAAAAAAATGAGGCCCATTGATATATTCCCCATCCCACCCATTGGAAGCATTTTGTGTCTACCACTAACTGTAAGCTCTAAAAGAAACTGAGTCTTATCTAAGTGTTTAAAGTGTTTATAATCCATATTAAAAGACTGTCTGTGATTTAGATGTTCCACTAGTGATGTTCCTCTGCTTAAATCTTCATGAAATGTCCTTAATCTAAATAAAAAACACATGTGCACTGTCTCTTTGGTTGTCTTTGGGCCTTATTAATGTACACATAAAACATTTGAGCCAAATAGGCTTGTATAAGCCTCTTTGTGATGATTAATGACTGGAAAAAAGCAGTGTTTATTAAATGTTTCTGTGAATAAAGTACACTTGTTCTTCTCCTATCAGGCTTCAAGTGAGATTTATTTTACTCACCAGCGCCTGTTATGAGATTATGTGATGATCTGTAATAAACAGTATATGATAATGCAATAAAGTTTTCATGCAATACTTAATCTGATTAAGATGAAGATGCTTCCTCCTTGTTGGATGTGATCCAGGGTCTTTCTCCTGTTTTATCGTAAGAGAAGCTTTTGCAGTCTGGTCTCCATCATTTATTTATTACCCATAAAATCAAGATAATGCAGTACAATACTTTGTTCTTTGTTTTGGTTCAAGAGCATGCTTCATTCTGTCTGTTCTGCACTGATATACATGAATGTGTGAGAACACTGGGCCATGACCTCAACCATTAAAGCAGCTGCACAGTAAGAACATATTGTACATATTGTTGAATGCTGGTTATATCATATCATTAGCTTTCTGTCACATGACCAACAGGCAGGAAAGAGGGTAGAAATGAGTGCCTTTTTGTATTGAAAGACTTACAATAATAATCTAAAAAAAACAAGAAGGAGATCAGAGTAAAAATGGATGTGGAGCAGAATGTTGTATTGGCCAATATGTGATGATGTAGTGCCGGCTTTTTGATGACTCATATTTAGATTAGATGAGTTTAGAAAGTTAATTAAAATCTAATCTAGTCTAATCTAATCAAAATCCCCTGAAATCTGCAGGAAAAGATAGAGAGCTATCAATGCAAAGTACCACAGGCACCCTGGACCCTTGAAGAGCATACATGACTTTATTTTCAATTTACCTGGACCAGCAAAGTCCTTGACCTTGTGCAGCATTTGGATCCAGTTTATGACAATTTTAAAGAGGACATATCATGCTTGTTTCTCCTTTTCACTATGCCAGACTAGGATGCCTGTAAAGCATTTCTGCCCTCAGTACAAGTCATTTAGTTCCTTCATTGCCCCACAATAGCGTTCTCAAAATCCTCATTTTAGGCCATTATGAAACCCTCGTTGAAACACTCGGATCTGAGGATGACCTAAAGTTACCTCGCAACGTCACAGCCCTTTGTGCTCTGATTGGTCAGTTCTATCGGGGGTAGAGCCAGCCTGTCCTTCTTCTTCTACTGTATTTTCCGGCAGGCTAAATGCACCGACCGCGTATTGAGCCCCCCTACAGGCCAGAGCTGGCAATGAGTGAATGTGAGCTAGGGATCTATATACCCCTGCTGGTGGATGTGTTCCTCGGTGACGGTTTTGTGGCGGACATCACAGAGGAGGAAGTGTTTTACCAGATTACTCCAATAAAAAGAAAGGTACCTCGTGTCGTCATGACGTTTGAAATCTCGCGGACATCTCGCAATTACCTATTTTCAGAGGCATCAAATCTCGTTCTAGGATATCAGAAAAAATACAATATCTCATTTTTTGAAAATTAAGGGGGTGTAAGGTCCTGTTTTCAAATTTATTATGTTATATGTAAGTATTAAATCATGCATCAGCATGATATGTCTCCTTTAAGCATCCTAAAGTGGCACAGCCCAATCAGAGTCCTTTAGAGCAGAAAGAGGTGGGAACTACGAGTTAGGCGGCAGCAGGAAGTAACTGCTTGTACGGAGATTAGCATAGATGCTAATAGCTTTTTGTCAGAATCTGGGCCACATTTCTTCATCAAGTGAAAGACAAATAAGATAATTTCTCCATTGAAAATATACTTTAGCTCAACTTCCCACATGTTTTGACCAGAGTTTGATCGGTGAAGTGGCTCAAGTTTTGTACCATATCCCGTGGCAGTAGCACTTGCCTACTTCATTATCTGGTTTGCTCATTATGAACGTGATTGATAGAATGATTGTCCAATTCACCTGCCAGATATGCTTTTGAAAGCTTCTGCCATTACCAGACACTTTCTAACCAGTCGTCTATTCAAATAATATTAACATTCTGAGATTTAAGGGAAAGTTCAATTCTGCAGCTTTCACATCGTTTATAGAATGAAGTAGAACAATATACTCACCCAGAAGGCTTTCCTGATCCAAGCAGTGCTTCGGGAGATATTAAGATCCGAAATCGAGTGGCGGACATCCGTATAATGGTAGCACACCGGGCATGTATAGCCCTGCTCCTAAAACTGCATTAATCGTCCAAAAACTCATTAGTTTCACCAATATTTCATCATGGTCTGCTCGGCTACTCTTCCACGACAGTCTGTGTCGCTCCAGACATGTTTTCATGACTGTGCTGTTCATATCAGTAAAGTTTTATATAAATTAAATTGCCAAAAATGCATGGAAATACAGTATTCTTGTATAATTTCTTAATCATAAGTAATACTTATTGTAATTTTTTAAAAAAGTAAACATTCAGTGTCACATGTAGTTTTCTAAATGCATAAATATGGATTTTTTTTATGGAAGTGAAGAAGTACGAAAATGCATTTCCATTTTCAGAATAATGCTGTATTTTTGACTCATAAATAAAATAAATAATACATTTTCCAAACTGAATTTTCATTTTCTTGTTCAAGACATTCTGTGACTTAATTAAAATGAAAAAAGAAAACGATAAATAAGATTTAATTTTCAAACGATGCCCCAGCAAATAGTTACCAAAATTCAATCTGAATTGTCAAATAGAAAATTAAAAAGTATTAGCAGTAACGCTTTTTCACTTCAAGGTAAAGGCCGGAATTTCTGACTCATAAATAAAATTAATAAGTAATCCAAAATACATTTTCATTTTCTTGTTTAAGACTGCTCATTATGACTTATTTAAAATGAAAAAGAAAAAGATATTGAAGATTTAATTTTCTAAAGGTGCCCCAGCAAATAGTTACCAAAATTCAATATTAATTGTTAAATTTGAAAATGAAAAAGCATTAGCAGTAAAGCTTTTTCATTTCAAGGATTTGGCTACAATTTTTGACTCATAACTAAAATGAACACTAAATCATCCTAACTGCATTTTTATTTTCTTGTTTAGGCTCCACATTTTATGATACAACTAAAAAGAAAAAAAGAGGACATTGCTTTTACGCTTTCATGCCCACCCCACAAAAAGTGGTCCATAGTTCAATCTGAATTGGCAATTCAATGTGGCGCAGGAGAGTGACGTCGGTCAGCAGCTGCTCTCGCTCCTCAGCACTGCTGTATACGTTAGAGGAGAGGACAGAGCAGAGTATGAAGGTTGTGTTCGTAACGGACTGTGGTAATATTTTCAGTAACAGCGGAAATATTACCACCATGTCCACACCTGTGCAGACGCTGATGAAGAAGGCTGCAGCTGCCCTCGAACGGCAACAAACTCGGCCGCAAACAGCAGGTTTCAACTTACATCTGTCTCCTGCCACTTTATTTTAATTTGGATTTTGGTACTTCTTCGCTTCCATATATTTTTAGGATAACTACCAATTTATATCCCTCAAAAACATCAAATTAACAGGTAGCATTCTGTAATACTCATCCTTTGGTAGCTCTCAGGCCCAGAAAGGTTGGCCACCCCTGGTTTAAACCTTGTCCTCGCTGCTGTAGTTTTGTCAGGACCTCTGCAAAATCATCATCAATCAATCAAACTTTATTTATATAGCACTTTTCATACAAAAAATGTAGCACAAAGCGCTTTACAGACAGACTCTGCCATCCATAATTTAGTATCTAAAATACATTTTAAAAGGACATTGAGTGGCCCTGTGTCATCAGGAGACACGGAAACATAAAGCTGTGTGTCGTCAGCATAGCTGTGGAAACTGATGCCCTGTCTCCTGATGACATCCCCTAATGGAAGCATGTAAAGATTAAAAAGGGGAGGGCCTAAAATTGAACCTTGGGGAACACCACACGCAATGTCACAGCATTTTGATGAGCGATCCCCAAGATTCACATAAAACTTTCTGTCACTAAGGTAAAATTTAAACCAGTTAAAAACAGTGCCAGAGATGCCAATAAAATCATGGAGTCTATTTAAAAGACCTTCATCACAACATAATGTGGCTTCTGTACTGGGATACATACAATATTTTAAGGTTGCTGGAAATACTCATTGCTCTCTCTCTTATTAACCCCTCTTCCAAAGAAATAAAATTTAGAGGCACATCCTTAACACATCAAAACTGAACACAGTGCTAACAGAAAAGATGTCACTCCTAGAGTTACACACATTGAAACAAAAGTGTCTTCCTCCTGTCATAAGGTTATCTGTAAGCCCTGCACACCCGTGGATTTGTACACATCTCAAAGGAAGCCTCATTCTGTCGGTATATTTAGAAGAAATGTGATGAATTCCTGTCAGAATTATCTCCCCTCCTCAGGGGTGGATGCACCAGCCCTGTATTTGTTCAGCTTCTTATTTCCCAGTGGGTCACTGGTCTCAGACGGGGTAAGCTGGAGCTGACCACAGGGATGTTTACTTGACCCTGCAGAGAGATAACCCCAGCTCTGTTGTAGTTCACACAATGCAGCCACTTCCTGTCACAGCCCCACCCGCGCTGATTAAGAGGAGTCGGTTCAGAGGTTTGATTTGTAAAAATGTACTGAATGTCGGTGTGTTATTTTTATCACTGCAGGCCTGCTCCAGGTTTATATTAAATACACAGTGACAATTAAGGTATCTAAAACTAAAGGAATTGATGTTTAAATAAATCTCGAAACAGACAAACTTGGCATGAGACCGCTCCGACTCAAAGCTGCACATTCAAGACAATAACACTTCAATCTAAAAGTGTCTCATAGTTTCGTGTCTGTGAGGAGCAGACAGGAATTTCCTGGGCTGATTTCTTCACTGGTGACCAGAAATGGGTTTGGCAGAATCTGGCCTCTCGAAATTGGTTTTGCAACTCACAATAAGAAAAAAAAAAATAGAGCCCAGGTTTGAGACTAAACTGAATCTTTTACTGGTGCCATGTTCAGAGGGGAATTCTGGCCTGCTCTTGGTTTTGTTTTTATAATTTAAAGTATTTTTTTGTTTAGTGTGGTAACAAATGTGTGCACTCTCTGACTCCAGCTCTCTAAGGCTCATTTAACAGACTTGTTTACTGCTTACTGTTTCATTTTTCTACACCCTATCTGTTGCTAGGAGTGATTTATAAGTTATATCACAAACAGCAGCTGTTCTGAGTTATTAAAAGCCCATAGAATGGTGAAATAAAGCAGAGAGAAAAATTTAAACCCAGTGACTTCAACTCTTAAAACATCCCTCTTTTGTTCTTAAGTGCCTCTAAAGTGGCTACAAAAGCTCTCTTAGACAAGACGGGAGCAGAATCTGAAGTACAACCAATGACTTATCCTTGCAGACATCCACAAAGACATTCTTCCTGCCTAAAAGTTAACTGGTTGAAGTTTTATACAAGACAATAAGTCTATCAGAATCTCGGCTGAGCATCAGGAAATACCCTTAGTTACGCCAAGGGAGCTTGGCCAGTTAGGAGTTCTGCTTCATATTATTATATCATGAGAAGAAGATGTGACTTACTATCTATCCATTCATTTAGTTCCCAGTTTTTTGTTTGCACTTTTTTTTTATAATTTCCCTAACTTTGTCATTGTCTTTGGGGATTTGACTTCATACTAATCCATCTTAGTGAGCTCTTAATGCCGAAGATGATGGAGGAAGGTGAATTTGGACCTTTATTGGTCCAAATTTATCCTCTGGACCTTTACATTAATGATCAGGATCCTGCCACTGATCGTGACAATGTAGATAGTAAGGGTCTAAACCCATACACTGATGTCTGAACCTAATCTAAACCTGTTAATGTTGATCTGGACCTGAAGTCACTGGTTACCTTAACCTGGACACTTTGTCTGATCTGGTAGACCTCAACTCTGGACCTGTACCCTGAACATTTAGATGGACACTAATGGCCCTTTTCCACTAGCACGCCTTGGCCCTACTCTACTCGGCCCTACTCAATTTTCGCTGTGTGTCCACTAGCCTGGTACCTCCTAAAACAAGCTAGTTTTCGTACCTACTCTGCTCTGGCTCCAAGCGAGTGGAGTCGATACTAAAAGATGACGTCATTGACTGCCGGTTACTGATTTGTCAGACAATGTAGTCATCGATGAGACATGAGCGCGATGACCTAGCATGCTAGCGGTAGCTACCATTAGCTTACCCTCATACGTCTTTTCTTTGCAGCTCAATTGCTCTTGTCCTCGGCTTCATTCTGTTGTATAGCTTCCAAAACTCTCCTGTGCTTCTCAAGGGGTATTTCTTCTTGCCACCTGCAGCCTTCTTCTGCTTTCCTTTTTTACTCGGTTTGTGACAAAAAGCCACAGATTGTTGTGTCACGCACAAAATGACGTCACCACAGTGCTGCTCAGCTGTTTACAGCGACACTGCATCCTGTTGGGCAGGCGACTGGGGCTCACGGAAAAGCAGCACGGGCGAGTAGAGAAGAGTAGGGCTAATGGAAAAGGGCCATAATTGAAGTCACTGGTCACCAACGATTTTAATCAATCAATTCTTGATCTGTACCCCTTACACTGATGTTTTGACTCTGATCATGGACACTGATAATTTGTAAGCAGTCATGGATGATGCAGAGTCTGATGTTCTGGACATGGCTACTGAGGATCTGGACCTTAACAAAAGGGAACTAGATCATGGACACAAGTGATCTGGATGTTTACTGTAATGATATGGGCCTGAGCACTGATGCCAGGGATCCAGTCACTTGTGATCTGGACTTGGACACTGATGATCTGAACCTCGTCTCTGATGATGTGGACTTGGACACTGATGATCTGAACCCAGTCACTGATGATCTGGACCTGATATTTAATGTGCTGGACTTGGTCACTGATTATCTGGATATAGTCACCAATGACGTTGATCTGATCATCGATGACTAAAGAATTAGTGAGGCCAACAGCCGGCTATTAGTCCTACCTTTATTTCACCTGAATATTTAGATTCCCTGACCATGAAAACATACCATTAACAATTGGATTCATAATGATATCTATTTTAGTTCAGTAGTTATTCACAAAAATCACATTTTTCGTCATGGCGGCCAGACGCTGATTGGGATCAACACCAAAATCGAATCAGTTCTTCCTTTTCCCATGCTGAACATTTCCTGAAAATTTCATCAAAATCCATCCATAACTTTATGAGTTATTTTGTTCACAGACGGACGGACGGACAAACAAACTCTCCCAAAAACATAACCTCCTTGGCGGAGGTAATGAAATGGCCTCAAAAACTGATCAGCCAGACATGGACCTACTTACTGATGATCTGAATAAAAAAACTGATGATTTGGTTATACTAACTAATGATATGGGCCACAAACACAATAGTCCAGCCCTGAACATGCTCATTGATTATTTGGACCCACTTACCAATGCCAATGCTACAGACTCAAACAATGACAGGCTCAACCTAGATCTGCTCCCTGATGATCTTGTCCCAAACACTTACCAATAGTAAGGACCCAAAAAATCATAGTCTGGACCTGGACCTGCTTACGGATGAGCCGGATCCAAAAGTAATAGACTTGTGATATGGACTGATGGAGACAAACTGACAGCAGCAGAGAGGAAGATTGATTTCATGTTTCTCAGCAGCAAGAACTTGTAGAAGAAAATGCCTGCAATCTGATGATCATTAGACCAGGATGAGAGAGAGACGGAGGTGGAAAGAGTGAATAATGTGAATGAGTGCTGTAGAGATAGTGTCCCTGCTTGAACCTACAAACTCAGCTTTACTAAAATATAACAAATGACTTCCTTTTGCTGAATCCATGACAATGATGCAGACTGTGCAACACCGTCTCCCCTCCGAGAAAACACCAACTGACTGTCAGAGAGGATCTCTATTCATAGAAACACTAATCTTCCAGAAAGTCTGATGACTTTGTACAAAAGTAATTAGTCCAGTCAGAGTGAAGGATTAGGGGGAGATGTGGAGTTCAGACAAACACAGGATTTACTCTGACCTAGTACTAAGGAAGAATACTCCATTTGACCAACCGTTTATGTTGACTCAGTTGTATTTCAGTCACTTGCCTGCCTTTAGATATAAATGATCCAAAGTCAGGGGCAGCATTTACAAAACATGATTCAATCCTTAATAACAAGTGGTACTTTTGATCCATTATTAGATCTTTGAGACCTTTTTTCACTAAAATAATGGACTAATTATGTTTTTTGTGGTTTGTCTGTTAGGTAGTGGCACAGTATCGGGTCTGGATTTCTGATTTCAGATGGAAGGGTCAGAATTTGGTGTAAAAAGTCATGGATCTTTTTGCCTTGAATCACTGGTTCGGGCTCTTGCTGGTGGTCTAACGGTGTAAGGAGCATTTTTTGAACACTTTGGGCCTCATAGAACCAACTAGAAAAGCACTTGGAGAGTGCAGACCTCTGCCAGCGCCACAGTCCTCACCCATATTGTGATTTTCACCACAAATATTAGTCCTACCTTTGTTTCTTCTTTTTTCCCCCCTTGTCTGCATTGTTTTTTCAGCTGAGCACTGTGTCTGACGACAGCATTAGAAAGACCAATGCATTTTTTTTCTAGCAGTTGGAGATATGTGAATATGATTCACTGCTACAGTGACCATCACCAGCCCTCCCTGTAGGCTACTCCATCAAATCAAACTTTATTTAACCCCTGATGTGAGCTGAAGGGGAGGGCCGTGCCACACCACAGTGTGAAAGAACGGGAAATAGTGACAGACAGGATGAGACAAGACAAACGCAAAGGAGGACAGACAGGCAGTGTTGTTGATTGAGCAGTCCAAGTGTTATGCTGATCTAAGTCCCTACAGAAATTAAAGGCTGTAAGAAACCAGGGACACCAGAGGTGTGGGGTCTTGATAGCAGGAGGTGGGTACACGTGTATCAGATATGGAGGAACATGCATCACAGGATGTGAGAGGATGTGTTACAGTGCCCAACTCAGCAAGTTCTGAAGGGAAAAACTATTTCTTTACAGTTAGTCTCGACAGGAGCTTGAGTGTCTATACAGGCATGCATGTGAGGTGGTCACCAGATACCCAAATAGTTGTCCTTACCCAGGAAGACCACGGTCACTGGCACCCCTCGGGCCAACTTTATTTCTTCTAAATATTTAGATTCCTCGATCATGAAAACATACCAATAGCAACTGTATTCATAATGATATCTATTTTAGTTCAGTAGTTTTTCAGGGAATAACATTTTTGTCATGGCAGTTTTAAAATGATCCAGATCACTCCCAAAATCTAAGTATTTGTTCCGTGTCCCAATCTGGACATCTCCTTAAAATTTCATCGAAATCCGGCTATAACTTTTTGAGTTATGTTGCTAACAGAGAAACAAACAAACAATCAGATGCCAGCAATAACATATCCTCCTTGGGGGAGGTAATAAAGCATGGTTTAAACCCCAAAGCCCACCTCAGTACTGTTGCTAAACACAGTGCACCCATCTTCTAATGGATACCTCCAGCAGGATAACACACCATGTCACAAATCTAAAATCATCTCAGACTGGTTACATGAGCATGACAATGAGTTCACTATGCTTTAGTGACATCCACAGTCACCAGATATCAATCCAATAGAGCACCTTTGGGATGGTGGAGTGCTATCATGTCAACATGGACCAAAGTATCTTAGGAATGTTTCCACGTAACAATGTTGTCTACGGGTGGGTTTGGGGAACAAGATTTTTGAATATGAGTCTACAAAAGTTTACTAAACCTATAACCATCATCTTAACTGACCTATTATCTATCAAAATAAAAGTTACAAATATGAATGAAGAAGCCCTCACCTTGTAACTGTTGTAAATGATGCCCTGTTCACGATCCTTTTTGGTCTTCATCGGCTCTCGTTTTAGTAATGTGACGTTTAAGACACTGACAGGCTCAGTTGAAAATGTGAACACTAGATGTAGCTTAAATACCAATTTCTACACACTGCACCTTTAAGCAGCTTTAAAGACAAAGAGGTACTAGGAAGGTGTACCTAATAAAATGACTGGTTACTAACATAACATAGTAATTTGCTACTATAATTCCAGGCTAGATTTGTTGCATAAAACCCACCCTCACTGCCCCTTAAAGGTGCAGTGTGTAGAATGTGGCATTTTATACATCCACCACATTTCGCCAAACAGAAACGGTGAATATAGGAGATATATGTTTCTATTTGTATGTAAAGTCCGTCAAAATAGGAGTACAATCATCCCCATAAAATGTTTGTTTTATTTTATTATTTTTTTAATGTATTTTTTGGGCATTTTGTACCTTTATTTATAGGAGAGATACAGTGGATAGGCTTGTGAAAGGGGGTGAGAGAGTAGGGGAAGACACTCTGCAAACTGGTCACAGTCGGGACCTGGACCGGCAGAAGCATGTACATGGGGTGCCTGGTTGCTAACCACTCTGCCAAACCAGCACCCCACGTTTGTTTTATTTTTATTTAGTTAGAAAAATCTTTATAAATAAAATTAAATTACTGCAGGACGCTGTTTCGTGTAGGCCGACATAATGATCCGCTGCGTTGTTCTACGGGTGGTTTTTAGGGACAAAAAGAACGAAACACGAATCTGTCCGCCGGTTCTGAAATCTACCTGGAATGCAGGCGAAGAAGAGGAGAGGACGGCAGTGGATGCATAGAAAGTTGTTACTCTGTCCTAGGGATTCAAACTGTGTGTATAAACACACACACAACATAAATTGTGTGCTGTGTTCAGGATCCTTTTTGGTCTTCACAGGATTCCGTTGCTGAGCGACGTGACATTTTGGCTACGGTTAGGTTCATTCTAGAATCTGAATGCGAGATGTCGCTAAAATGCCAAGTTCTACACACAGCACCTTTAAGCCCTCTGCCAGTGCTCTGATTGGACTCATAATTGTTTTCATTAGACTTATATTGGGGGATTTTTCCTCAGGCTCTCCAAACAAAACTTAAGTTCAGAGGTGCAGCTGAAAGGGTTTACTCCAGTTTCTCTTTGAGCTGATGGAATCAAAAGCCACCACTTCCCCCCAGTGTTTCCTCTGCCCATCAAAATAAGCTAATCTTCTCAGCTTTCAGGAACTAAAAGCTGCTTGATTAGCTTCCAGATTGCACACAGAGAAATCAAACTGCTGTAACAGAATGTCACCGCGGCGACAGGAAACGTGTAAATGCGAAAATTACAGCAGACGCAAAATCAGAGAATTCTGTGGTGAAGGAAGAGCAGCAGCTCTATAATTTGACTCTTCTTTGTGCCTGGAAATGAAAGTTGGTTTGGAATTCACACTTGAAATGAAAATGCGGAGAGTTCAACAAGCTGACACTGTGCCTAACAAGAGAGGAAGTTTTGTGGGGTATTTTTAGAGACGCCACACTCTCAGTGAACGATGTTTCCTGTTGATTTTCCTCTATCTGTAATCTGCTTCACTCTCCGACCCATTTCCTGGAAGACCACGACCTGGGCAGGACCGACTGAGATGCATGTTCACCACCAAGCCCATAACGCAGAGAATGAGCTGACATGTTTTTTTTTCTGTTGTACTGAGTCAAAAGCTTAATTAAAGAAGACACGACTGCTGTGCCCGACTCACAGAGGTTAATGTAGACGATAAAACGGCCTGAGCCACCTGCAGTGTTTACTGATGGGATCCACTGCGATCAATACGTGACAGAAAGTCCAAAGAACTGCTCTCGATACTGCTCCCTCAGTCACAGCGTGAAGTCCATCCTGTTAAGAAATCAATACTCCTATTATACAAGCACTTCATCAGTACTGACCAAGTGAAGTCCTGGGCTGTGTCCAAAGTTCCTCTAATGCACTTTATATTGAACACGCCATTTTGTTGTGCTGTCCACTGCAAAAACTTAATCTAAGGAAGTTTATTCATCTGTTTTCAATCTTAAATATCTCACAAGACTTATTGTAGCCAAATTTGCCTGGCATGTCCAGCTATTAGGGGTGTAAGGAAATGTTCAACTCACGAAACAATATGAAATACGAAACAGGGCTCATGATACGAAATACTCACGATATAAATAAAGATCATAGAAAATCCTCAACTGTAGGAAGATGTGCAAAAATCTAATTTTCTTTATTTTCCTCCGAATGCAGACATACAAAATATTGCTGCATCAGTACAAAATAATTGCTCTTTGAAAAGAACAAATTTGTAGTTTTTTTCCCTTATGTAGACTACAATGCAAATACAAACATAAAATCTTAATAAAAAGTGCTTTGTTGTAACAATCAGCATAACTACGTTCTTGAATGAAAAGGAAAACAAATATCAGTCCTCAGAGCTGCAGTTTAGACCTATAAATGTCTGAACTGTGAACTATAATATTTAGCCTATAACAGTGCATATACTTCTGATCTTCAAGTATGATCAAATTCTGTCAACTCAACAGTAGATGCAAAAATCAAATATTGTTTTTTATGCAGACTTAAGCCAGGTATCCATGTATGTACATGGTATGTACGACTTTTTCGATCGCGGCATTCAGCTGCTGCTCATACTGTACGAGTGAGTCACAGGGATGAACAGTTCACAGCTCACGATTCTTCTTCTCACACCATACGACCCGATGCTCGGATGCCATCTGACTGCTCACACTGTTCGTCCATGTATGACACGCATGATGTATTATAAGAACTTATAATATAATAAAGTCTTATAATACATGATGACACGTTGGACTCTTGTATCCGGAAATGCAACGTTAAAAGTAGTAGTAGAAGAAGAAGAAGTGGAAAGATGCTCACAGATGTGAATGAATAACAAACTAAAACACATTGCCTGAATAGGCTCCGCTGTGCCTGCCACAGCTCAACTAGTCGACCCTCCATTGATTGGGTCCAGGTCCGCTGTGATGCCATGCTGCTCTGTCTTGTGCATTTGTTTTCTCTTCTGTATCTATGTTTGCACATGTGCAGTGTGACATAGCCTCACGTGGGGCGACCAGGATTTCAAACAGGTTTGATGTTCATCAGATCAATCGGGAGGTGGTCATGAGGTGTTCATCGCTTCTCGTTACCTCGTGTATACTACACGGTGTGAGACGCACGATTGAGCCAAAACTTGGCCCGATCCCCAAAATAGTCGCACGGGTGAAAAATCGTGTGAAAAAGGGCCAAAAATCGCACAGTGGATGCCCGGCTTTACACAAACATACAGTTGCTGCCTGTCTCCAGTTCAAAGTAGTTGGTAGTTGTACTCGCCGCAGTACACAGCGAACTGTAGCAGCATATTTTGCAAATGGTTGTTGTTTTGTCTGCAATCTTCTCACCATTCTCTCGTCTTTTACATGGGAAGCCAAAATAGGTCCACACAACCGATTTATTTGATAAAGGCGCGTCAGCTAATTCCTCGACCTCGTCTTCCTCCATTTTGAAGCAAGTGGTTTGGTACGGTAGGCCAGGTGGGTAAAAAATCACCAGTCTCAGTGGTGCGCGGCACCCCTTCGGGTTTTTTATTTTGTGCTTTTATTTCGTGCGTCTTTAAATTTTATTTTATCATTTTTTATTTCATGGCACAAAATTTTGTTACACCCCTACCAGCTACACATTATATTTCAGTTGTACAAACAGAAATCAACCCTAACTTGATTGTAATAACTTAAAACATGCGCCAATGTGGCAAGACAAATTTTACAAGTACAATGTATTGGAAATAAGATGTACTGTCTGAATAAGTTTCTGTACCTGATTTTAAGAGTAAAATTTTGCTTGTTTCCTTGGCAGATATTTTCTGATAATTACAAGTTATTCAGAGCTTTTTATTGTTGTTTTTAATTCCTTGTAGTGAAATATCCATCTAGAAACATCAAATGAATTTGACAGAATAGTAAGTATTGTGGATATTTGTTTACTTAAAATTAGTCAAACTTGCTTAGATTTGAGTTTTTTCAGTGTTAATCCTTAGTGACCATTTCCCACACAATACAATCTACTTTGACATGCCCAAGAGCTCCACCCACTAAAATTTGTCCCTCAAAGATAATTTACTTTACTTTTAGTATTGTACGAGGCCACCTAGGGAGCAGAAGATCATGAATTTTACTTAACTCTCCATTCATAGAAAATGTCTCATGCTTTCTTCCTGAAAATGCTCTGTTTTTACTCCCTGGGTTTATTATGTCTTAGCTCTACATCCTCTACCTATATGTGTCTTCTCATTTTTTTATGATTCAACATGCCATGCAGATGGACCTGCCTGTCTCAGCATCTCCAATATACAATTGTGTGCAGCCCAACAGAGCTATGAGCATGAGGACAGCAGGGAGCAAATGCTTGGACAGAGATTAGCATAGATGCTAACAGTTTTAGAAGCTGTTTAATCAGATCAGACTATTTCTTCATTAAATGACAAGAAAACAAGAAAAACTTCTTAGAAAGGATTGTTTTTTGCTCTGCTTCCAATAATGTTTTTGTCACAGCTTCACGCAGGTACTTGCAAAGGAGACATGTAAATGCACTGAAGGGCAAACAAACAAAAATGAAACAAAAAAAGATTAGCTCTTTAAGAGAAAACCATTGTTCACTGCAGATGAGAGTTTCAGAGTTTTAGCATGCAAACTGGCAACCAGACAGAGCAGGAAAAAAACTTCTTAAGTCTTGCATCTGCACAATGTTAGGGGTCATACATTACAAAGTGATCTGTTAAAGTACTAAGATTACATACATACATGTAATGACTCAGTTTTGCAAGTCAAATAATCTGTTATTAGTTCTATTTGTCATAAAAGCAGCATTTTACTGAATAAAAATATGCCCTTCATCACGTTTTGTTGATGCAAAACAAAACTGCACTGTTCCTGTTTCTCTCCTCTTTCCTCACCTGTATGCAGATGAAAGTAAACAGAATTGAAAACAGAATTGAAAACAGAATGTTGTAAACATTCAACGCAGACGTACAGTTTATTAGGTACTTATATTCATAACCTTACTGACAAATGAGAGGTTTTCATTCAGATAATCTAAAACTAATACAATGTAAAACTGTAATGTGTTTCTGTTTGGCACAAAACTGAATATAGACACAAAAAAACAGAACAGTTCATATTTATGGGCAGGATGTGGGCTGTGTAATGCTTATAATAACACAATCAAAGCACTGATAATTTTAAAGTTCTAAATTGTGCAATAACCAGGAATATATTTATTAGCATTAACAATTACAAATACTAGAAATACTAAAAAGGCTCCCAAAATGTCTTTGGGAGCTTTATAAACTGGACTATGTGGCTGCAAACGGCATTCAGAGCAGCCTCCCCGGGACATTAATCCCATTTCTTCAACTCTTTTTTTCAACTTTCTGCATCATCAGCACCAAATGGAGCCACATGAGGAAATGGAGTTGCAGTACCAGCGTTTATTTATGTCACAGAAATACCATAGAATAAATATTATTTCAAGAGACTGACTGGAAGTTGGTACAGCCATAAATCATAAACATGAAATGTGTTTATAGAATTACACACAACTGCAGAAAAAAAAGCCAAATGAGTCAAATTCATGGACACTCAATTCATATGGCAACTTCACTCCGTCAGAAAACATTGAATAGTGTGGTTATACCTGTGGCACAGCACAGAGTTAATTTTAACAGCACCTTTAATTAAGTTTTAGTTATCGTCTTTTTTCCCATTTTATTCACCAATGAGTGCATACTAACAGATGTAAGTGAGCAGAGAGACATGTGCGTAGCAAGTTATAGTGATGTTTACAAAATTCTATACACAAAATAAAAATTAAAAAGACAGAACTTGACAACAAACAAAACTAAACAAGGCAAACGAACAACCAGAGACAAAAAGAAAAAAAAGAGGGGTTAGAAAAATAGGTGAAAAAGCAAAACAAACAAAAAAAAAGAGATAAGGGAAAAAGTTACTATTAAATAATCTTTAGTGGAACAGTGATATATTTGGCAGGAGTTTCATGATGAGTTAGTTATGGTGATTTTCCTCTGAGATTTAAAAGATTTTTTCTTTCCCTTCTCCTCCCTACAAACAAGCTCATGCTGTGGCATTAACTCATCGCCACCAAGATACTGAACGATGGCGAGAGTTGTGGAGTATTTAAATTGCTGAGTTCCAAGTGATTCTTGTGTGTCGCTGGTTGTAGTTCCATTTACATATGGTGTCTAAACAGGTCTAACTGTTGTGTTGTTGTTGTGTTTTTTCTGTTTTTCCGGTTGAGCAGTTGTGTTTTCTTGGCAATAGTTTGGGCTACAAGGAGGGGTTTTGAGATTTGTTTTGAGTAACTGTTGAGTTTGTCTAAGTTTCTGAGTATACAGACAGAGGGGGATAGTGGATTGTTGAGGCCAAGGAAGCTGGATAGAGTGGTTGTTACTTGTTTACAAAAGTTGAGAATGGGTGTTAGTTATAGTCTATGCCAAAATATCTCTTAGTATCGGTCATAATTTAGTCATCTAAATTGTTTTAGTTTTAGTCTAGTTATAGTTGATGAAATTTCTCGACATTTTAGTCGGTGAAATCTACTGTAAATTTAGTAGACTAAAATACGAAGTGTAAAAGGTAAGGCATTTTTTAGATTTCCTTGAATTTCTGAGGTCATGTTTTACACTTGGATAACAAGAAACATCTAATAACTCTTTACTAAATGCTATTAAAGTTTGAATGGATTAATAAAGAGAAACAAATGTTCCTTTTGTGTGAAATGCAGTCACCTTTATTTAGTCTACCTGGCAGAGCATCTCAGTTACAATACCAGAACTGACAACAAACAGTGAACCTGCTCTACATGAATATATCAATTCATAAAGAGAGCAGCTCTGATTGGATCGCTCCACAACTTATCCCACCACCACCAAGCTAAGGCAGCTGTGATTGGATGTCCCTCTGAACTCATCCAACATTTCCACCAACCACAGTAGCTGTGATTGGATATATTCCTAACTTGTTCCTACTTTCTACATGACCATCTTAGCTCTGATTGAATTAAGTCTCTGTAAAACATTTTAGTTTAGTTTTTATTTGTTGATGAAAATGTCAGTAAATGTCATACAGTTTTTTGACAATTTCTTGTCTAGTTTTTGTCAGGGGAAAGAAAGTTGTTGATGAACACTCTGACTAAAATATGTCAACAAAATTAACACTGCACAGAGGACCATAAGAATGGATTATAAATTGATATGCAGTAAGAGAAGCTCTGATCAGGCTCTTGGCTACCAAATGCCTGGTAATTGAGATCAGCCGACATTGATCAAGATCATGTTTCAGGTGCCCTGACAAAGCTGAACTTTTTAAAGCTTATTTTAAACCCACAGTCACCAATCTTGGAAACTGGAAAAGGTAAGTTTTTATAAGGCTTTTATTCCAGATTAAATCTGTTTTATCTTTTAATGACTTTAAAGGTGTGTAGACAGTGTGTAGAATGTGGCATTTTAGCGTCATCTTGCGTTCAAATTCTAGAATGAACCTAACCATAGCCAAAAAGTCACGTTGCTGAGCAACGGAATCCTCTGAAGACCAAAAAGGATCCTGAACACGGCATCATTTACCAAAATGACAAGGTTCGTAACCATTATTTATATAGATTGTAGGTCAGTTGTTAGCTGCCGATTGTAGGTTTTGTAAACTTGTAGTAACACAAGCATTTGCGCCATAAAGCTAATCAGATCAAGCCTGATGTGGATTCGGTGAAATAAGGTGAAGAAGAGAGAGTACAATGTGGTGGAAAGCTGGGCCGAACGAATGAGAGTTTTGTCACATGATTAATTGAGTATTTATTTTCCACCCCTTATGGGCGTTATTTATAAACGTAAAAAAGGTTAAAAGCCATTTGCATTGTTAGCGGCCGGCACTGTTGCTGAAATTGGGTTTCTTTTCTATAACAATGCAATTTAAACATAATAAACACTGTTACAAAACGTAATAAAACTGCATATTGCACCCTCACCTGTCCAGCAGAAAACAAGCAACTTTGGCGTCAGTCTTCAGACATAACTTTGTAAACCTTGTAAAAGCAACCCCAATGTTTATCCTTGTTTTCTGATGCTTTCTGTCACGATTCCGCCTCATTTTGCCATGCTTTCTTTTTTTCGAAAGAAGTTGATCGGAGTCTTGACTCTCGAGGGATTTTAAATAAATGTAGACCTCCATTTCCAAAGCTTTAACTGTAAAATACACACAGTTTAAATCCCTAGTGCAAATTAACAACTGTCTATACATCCACCGCCGCCCTCTCTCCTCTTCTTTGCCTGCATTCCAGGTAGATTTCAGAACCAGCGGATTGATGCGCATTTCGTTCTTTTTGTCCCTAAAATCCACCCGTAGACAACATGGCGGATCATTATGTCGGCCCACATAAAAGTGGCCCGCGGTAATGTAATTTTTTAAAGCTTTTTCTAACTAAGTAAAAATAAAAGAAACATTTAATGGGGATGATTGTACTCCCATTTTGACAGACTTTATATACAAATAGAAACATTATATCCTATATTGACCGCTTATGTATGCGAAATGCTGCCAAATTCTACACACTGCACCTTTAAGTGTGTAAATTCATGCTTCTATTTCTTCCTGTCTGGACTACTGTAATGAACTCCATGTTAGAGAAAGTGTTTATCTGATGACTGCAGGCAGAGGCAGGCTAACACTACCCATTGACTCCCAGTGTTTGAGCTAAGCTAATTAGTGGTGGGCGAGCTTTGCCTGTCTCTTTCTTGTTACTGCACACACAGTCAAGAACATGGTGTCTATCTGTTTGTCATGGACTGAATGAGGCAAGACACAAAACATATTGGTGAAAAACATATTTAAATAAAACACACGGACACATAGCTAACTGGCACAAGCATGCAGTCAGTATGTGCTGAATTATATGAATTGATTGTTTTTCTCCTTGTGTGCAGGGGTATATTTGCCATCAAACACAGATGGCTGTTAGATGCAGTTTTCATGATGCTGTGCAACTTCACACCAACAAATTCATTTCCAAACAGCCTCTATTCAGCACTGCTCCTGTGTTTCGCCCTCAAACTTGTTCAGTTGTGATCCAGACGGCAGGTTTTCAGAGGGGACAAAGCCCAGTGAAGTCTGAGGATTAAGGAGAAAGGGGAGTTTTTGTTTAGACCCTCAAAGGGCCCCAGCGTCCGTCTGTCCCTCCCTATCTCCCTTCTGTCCAAGGAGGGCGAAAGGGGGAGGGGTGCTCTGTGACTTTTGACACCGGGCATCTGTTGCTTAACCAAAGAGCTCTTTCTGGAGTCCATGTGCAAACTAATACTGTACCCACAACCCCCTCCTCGCTCTGCCCCCTGCGTCTCCTGACCCGTAACACATGGCCCACACGTCTCAGGTTAATGCCGGACAAAACATCAATAGATTATGTTTCACTTTTGTCCAGCGCGTTTCACTCCAGCTCAAGAAAAGTTTGAAAATCTCAGAAGATTTGGAGCTGAAGTGACTTCTTTTACAGCTTTTTTTACAGCAGGCAATTAGTTAATGACTCCACTTTGCCTCCAGAGGATGCAAACAGCCACAATGTGCTAATGTGGGCTGCAGATAGTTTTGTCAAGTGGAGAATACACAATCTGTCTCCCATTTGAACATTAACAATGTCATGTTTCTAACCGGTTCCCTGTGCACGTTCAGTAAAAGCTGCAAATGAATAGCACAATCTGCTCCCATTAGGATAAGCAGGGCGACTCGGTCTTTGTCAATCTGTGCTTTTCCTCTTAATTAAATAAGAGGTGTTTCCACTTTTTCTCCTCTCCTTGCTCGACTGAGTTAGTCCCATTCATTAACGACACTGTGGTGATTAATGGCTGCACTTCAAGCCGGCCGTGCGCTGCATCTGTTGTCCTCTCGGTCAGGGGGAAGCGGGGTCCTTTTCAGTGTGTGGGGGCACAGATTTGACCGGGTGGACAGCGGTGAAGACATCGGAATAATAGGCAGGACGTGAAAAATGAGCGAGCAGTTCACTGAGCAGTCACAATGAACATGAGCCTGCTATTATGTCAGCGGATACATATATTCCTTATTAATAACACATTTATGAAAAGGTACGTTTGATTGATGAACTTACATGCTCACAAACACTCTGATGGTTTTGTTACTTACTCTGTTATCTTTATTACTCCCTTTTTTAAATGACTTTTTAAGGAAACGTACTGTAACATTTAAATTGGAGTTATACATCCATGTAAATAGCAAATACAGGATTAAAGATGCTATGAGGAGTTTCTAAGTAATTACAAAAAAGTCTCACTTTTAGAAATATGCCTGATCGAAATACACACTGTAAGATGAGTTTTATTACATCAAAATAGGTTATCTATAAATACTATTCCTTAGCTTCGTGGTCGGGTCGGACAGGACAGGACTGGCCTGGATACTCAACTTCGGGAACAAGACAATTAAAACTAGAGCAAATTTATATTATCCGGACATGTCTAAGAGCACCGGGCTGTAAGTAGCGATATATAGTCGGCTACAAAACTACAATACTAAGTTTTCCAAAAATGGTCACGTCTTTTGGGCTGCTCCTGTAATAATCAATTTATTTGCACTTCTGACCAGTGTGTGTCGCTCTAGATCAGCTGTATACATAGTATTGTTAGACTTATATTTACAAAAATGCTGCTATAGTGATAATTACATTCTTCATGTGATATTTGTGAACAACAACGCAGGGCGTGCTAACAACAGCTAACAATAGCCTGGTAGATTGGCAAGTTTTTTTCCAACTTCAACTGGAACGCCGATAAGTCTGAGATGATGTCACTACCAGTTCCGGGGTTACTGGAACGCAGCATTACGACAGTTGCCGCATTTGCTCATGGGTAGCAGAGTCTTAATGTCGCCGGTAATAGATTCTCCTCATAGCACATTTAACATAATTATACAATTATTCAAAGCTGTACATATATCTAAATTTATTATTTATTTTATTTGTTCCTTGGTCAAATGTTCATACTGTCACGCCTTAAGAAGCTGATTTTCTCGGAAGTTGAATGTATCTCTATTATTGCCTCATTTTACTTGATATTATTCATTTCTTTTTCTTCTCACCTTCATATTCAAAGATAACAGGCAATTATAAGTATTATTGCTCCGTTAGTACTTGTTATATGCATCTGCATTATTATTTTTCACTTTTTTGTTGATGATACATGAACAAACAGACGGACGGACGGATGGATGTGTTTAAAGCTGCTGTTGGGCCAAAACCTCATCTCCAGGGCTTCCGTTGACCTTCCATGTTGGTGAGGGGTTTCATAAACTTTTTGACCGATTAATATGCTACATGTTCTAGTCTTAAAATAGAGTAAAGAGGATGGCTCATATGGCTTCACGTGTTGACAATTAACCATACTTGTTGGGCCAGTGATAAAAAAAACTACATACTACATCTTTAATGCACTGTGGTGGTGTGGCCTTATTAAATTTGCTTCTTCAGGGTCAAAATGACAAAAAAAAACATGTACACACACTTGAAAAGACTGTAATGACTCTAAAATCTATCATCTTTTATGCTTTGTCATTATTTAGATGTTGTGGTAAAAGCATTTTGTTGATGTGGACAGCTTTTGTTAGACAAGATCACCAAAACAATAGTTTCATAATGCTTTGACAGGTTCTAGAGATTTAGAGTAACTGTAATAAGCCTACTTTAGTTTTGTTTTATTTCTTTCACCAAGTAAAGTTTGGGAAGAATAATTGGTATACATAAAAAAAATTAGGTTGTCTGTGCCGATGAAGACTGAGTTGAAATGTGTTGACATGACTGATCCCTCCTAAAACAAAGGAGTTTTAACAAATCTGTGCCTCAGATCTGTCATGCACGGCTGCCTTTTCTCAAAGTTTTTGTTGTGTCACTGAATCAGAAAAGTCCTTCTTCTGTTTTGAATCATACCCCTGTCCTGCACCCATGAAGAACCTGATTCAGCATTTTGTCCTTACATGCTTCGACCCGGTGCAGTACTTGCCCCCAGAGGTTTCCTCATAAATAAAATTAGGACAAACAGTGAGTTTTTTTCAGTTGTTTTAAATGGAAAAGAGACGAGCAACAACAGATTTTGTCAAATCTGGTAACAGTTATTGAGGAGGGTGGAGCTTGACAAAAGGTCTTATGTAGGCAATACAGCCTCAATACAACTCTGTTTCCATTTTATCAATCTTAATACTGCAAAATGGAAGGAGATCCTATTCTTCACTGAACTGTTGTGAATTCACGGATTATTGTGCAACATAAGTCCAGATGGCAGTAGCCACTGACCAGAGCTACACCCTGAACCAGTGTTAAATGTTTCCATTACACAATATTGACCTGTTTTGTTTAAAAGACTTTGCTTAACCAAGTGAGGTGATGAAAGCTAACCAAGCCAAATGGAAAAAATGGGCCAGTGTTGCAACTTGACCGCTGAATTGGTCCATGTGAAAGAGACAAAACAATATTTTCTGAAGACAAGCTCTGATTTCATGGGTGAGCTGATGGTAGATAAGATGTCTTCATCTATGAAAGATGTGATTGAGAGCTTCAAATGGGATATGTGAGGTGCAAAGCTGAAGAGTGAGCTGTCATTCCTAAAAGAAAAAAGTCCACTCATCATTGGTTTGACACAATCTGAAAAACCCTCACCCTTATTTCACTGTTAAGACACGTCTACCTCTGCTGCACCTGGATCTACCGTCTTCTTTAGGCTACAAAACAGGTTCATTACGCTTCACTTTTTCTCCACTGTACAGTCCAACCAAAAACTGTAATTATCAGCACAGGCCTGCAGGCATCCACAGGCCATCCAGCCTGACAGGGTAATACAGTAAGTCACTGTGAAGGATCCAGAGAGGCTTTCTCAGGAGCTGGTCTGCTCGCTGAGCCAGGGAAAGCTGTCAAGTGCACCATTAAGCTGAGCGAAACAACCAATAAATCTGCCAGCAGAGATGTGTTACAGATGTCCACTTCCAAACACAAGAAAGACGGACGGTAGGAGAGAGGAGCAGGCACGGAGGGTTTGAATGGTGTCTGTCAAACATAAATCCGAGTGCAAATGGACCGTGCTTCTTCTGCTTATATGGACACAGGATTATTGGCTGTGACACCAGAGTCAAGCCACTGTCACATTAAGGGGAAGACTCAGCTTTAATTCAGACATAAACAATGTATGTTCAATTGTATTGATTCTGCAGTGTGTGAATACGGAATTAAAGAGACAGTTCATTAAAACATTGACCTTTCTGTATGTTTACACCTAAACAGTAGAGCGGGGGTGTCCAAACTATGGCCTGCTCAATAAAGGCACATAGATTACAGTATAAAAAAGAACATCCATCCATCATCAATCTTTTTTGGGACAACTGGGACCTGGAGCCTATGCCAGCTGACATTGGGAAAGAATAAAGGTACACCCTGAACCAGTTACCAGCTCACAGTCATATCTAAGGGCAATTTGCAGTCAGCAATCACCCTATTCAGCATGTTTTTGGTCATTAGGAGGAAGCCAGAGTTCCCTACACAGGACGAACATGCAAACTTCACACAGAAAGGCCCTGCCCAACCCAGAATCGAACAAGCAACCTCCCTGTTGTGACACAGTTTAGTCTGTTTTTTATTTATTGCCGAAGACGTCAGTTAACATAGTTTTAGTTTTTGTCCATGTGCACTTGTTTTTATTAGTTTGTGTCTAGTTTTCATCAGGGGAAAAAAGGTGGTGATAAGAGCTGGCAAAAGTAATATGTCAATATTTATTCTGCACAGAAAACTCCTGGCACGTCAGCATTGTGCATAAAGTCTGAAGAGCACGCCTTACCTTTTCACAGCTATGGTTATTTAAACCCTGTAATTCCACAACAGACTCATTCTGTCTTTTCAAGAAGCAAAATCTTCATTTGCTCCAAACTGATGTTTAAAGCCCTTCCAGCCCACTGAAAAAATTTATAACCTTTTATAGAAACAAACTTAATAAGCCTTCATTGATCCATTTAGGTCCGTAACCAAGTTGTCAGAACCCTAACCCGACATACCAGTTCAATATATTTCACTAGTCCATCTGGAAAGAGCCTGTAGATGGTATTGGGACAGGGCAGAAACTCAAAAAAGTGTATCTAGCAGGTGATTGGACAATTGTTCTATCAGTCATTTTCATTACCTATCAGATAATGTCGTAGGCAGGTGCTACTGCCATGTGAAGCACTAAACCTGAACCTCAAACTCTGAGCAAAAGATGCTGTAAGTGGCGTGAAGTTATCCTTTCCATCAAGAAGTGTTTTCAGTGTTATTTGTTTTTTAGACGATAAGAAAATCTAGTTTTGATCTGATCAAACAGGTATTGAAACTGTTAACATCCATGCTGACCTGAACAAGCTGTCATGTCCTGCTGTCCTCGTGCGTGTATCTTCTTCCTGCTTCAAAGGACTTTGTCTGAGCTGTCCCACATTTGACAAGTATAATCATTGTAGACTGGAGCTTGGCAGGATTGATCTGCCTGATTACAGACATTAAATCAGGCAGCTGTGGTCATCAAAACATAACTGCACCAAAGCAGTAACCAAAAAAAAAGATAACTGGCTGGTGTAGTTATTTTAACCAACCTTTCATAAAAGGTAGCAGGAAATGGTTTAAATCATGCGACTGATAAAGCACATCCTGTCATGTGATTATTCTGCATGTGCATATTGTAGTTGTGATGCTAAAATGATGAAGTGTTCAGACCTGACACTTCAGGAAACCCAATTTTCAACAGATCCACCTCGACTTTTACATCCAACTATCATGACAGGTTGTTCTGACCCTGCAGAGAGGTATAGATTTATTGTCTTTATCAACAATCCTGCCAAATCAAATAGTGTGCATGCACACAGTCTTTCTCCTGAATGACTTCTCTCACCTTTAAATAACAGAACAAAACAAAGAAATACTACTTGCCAGGTTTTACAGTAGCAATATACATTTATAAATGTATGATATACACAGTGCTGATGTGCTTGGAGTTTATTGCACCCCCCCTCGCAAAACCAAATATTAGTTCTGGCAAATCTTGAACTTTTTTTCCCACACTTTGGGAGGCTCTGAGGATGCATATTGCTGCCTCTGCTCTAAAGGTGCGTTCACACCGGACACTACTTGTACTACCTCGACATCACTCTCCATTCATAGTCAATGAACAGCCACGATGGGACGGGGCTAACCCTCCCGCGATGCGACAGCCGCGTACAAGACGATCACTTCACTCGTCGCACGATGTCAAAGTTAAAAAAAGTTGATCTATTCAGGCGATGTCGTGTGTGGCTGTGTGGCAACAGCCAATCAGAGGTGTGTGTACATATGACGGTACCCAAGACAGACAGTTATTCATCCGGACTACAGGGCGGATGAGTTCAGTCTAGGCGGAACTAATGTCAGTGAGGACATTAGTTCCGCCTAGACAGAACTGCGGTAAACTCACAGATGATGCTGCTGCAGGGCATCAGCTGCAGTGTTTTGTGGTTGATAAGTGAGTGAAAAGGATACAGCTGGAATAATGTCCGCTTATACATCCTATTATATGATATATGAAATGATCGCTGTGAAACTCGAGCGGAGGTGACGTCACCGAGCGACGGCAGCGGTGACCAAAATGAGGTATTTATGGACGCGCGACACTGCGTCAGTGGGCGATGCGATTTTGGTAGCTGGGTCGCTTGCAGTGTGAACGCAGCATTAGAGGAGAGTCTGGCTTCATAAATTTGGAACTTTCAGTAGCTAGACTTCATATGGTAAGGATGAAAAAGTTTTAATCTGGCTGTACAGGCATACATGCATATATGTACAATCAAACATGTAGGAATTATGTGAGAACAAATCTACAAATTTGCATATATATATATATATATATATATATATATATATATATATATACATATATATATGTATGAAGCATAGACATTCTTAGATCCCCTGTGGAAAGCCTTAGGCTGGGGTGAGCAGCAATCATCAGGACTTAAGGTTTTTATTTTATTTTTTGGCTTTTTTATTAGTTCATTTGTTTTCCCTCCTTTTAAGCTATTTATTGCAGTTTTTGTTTCATTAACCTCATCAAAAAGGTCTTGTGACTGCTTGTTCTGATGTTAATTTTCACAAATTATGAATGAGTAAAAAGTTGATCCCAAAAATTGAAAAAACAAAAAAACAAAACAAAACAAGGTCAAAACCCCCAAAATACCTGCATGTCCTTTTTGTATCAATACAACAATTCTGTGATGTCAGCAATCTCCAAAAGACTGATTTTCCATGACACAGTAAATTACTCGTTCGTACCTTTTTCTAAAGTTAAAAATGATCTTTTATGGAGTTCAGTCTTACTTTGACAGACCCAGACGCTGATGTTTTTCTTCTGACTTCATTGTGTCTGCACACGGGCAGGAGGTGAAGAGCTTAATCTCTGGCGAAGGTGTGGTTTCTTCAGAAAGGCCACTTCCTCCTTCAGGGGGCAAAGTAAAGCAGAATGAGTCAAAAGGAATGAAACATGAGGAATCGGGGTTTTCTTTGTGGATAATTGAAGAGGATGAAAGCTTAA
This sequence comes from Scarus forsteni, assembly GCA_036419115.1. Classification (NCBI taxonomy): domain Eukaryota; kingdom Metazoa; phylum Chordata; class Actinopteri; order Labriformes; family Labridae; genus Scarus; species Scarus forsteni. The sequence goes on from JAZDUH010000135.1 coordinate 2,034,296, forward strand.
TCGGGGGGAGATTGAGTTAAATCATCTGTGAGAAGAGACAGTGAGGCTTCTGGGTGTGATGTCCCAGGAAAGATACTTAGACATAACGAAACAAGGACTTGAACATATTTTTTAAGCATATTTGTGAGCACAATATCTTCACAAGCCTGGAAGAGATGTTCTTCAAACTTTGATCACATGTCCACCAAAACTAAGGGATGGACTGATCAGTTTTAGAGGCCATAGCTTAGATGTTAAGGTCTTGGGAGTCTGCTGATCATGCTTTGCTTATGAGTATGATGTCCTAGGAACACATAGAGGGAACTCCTGTTAGGAAATGACCCTCTTGATGTTTAGTTGGACCCAAAAGCTCAAAGACGGAACAGGTTGAGTTTTTAACAGTTTTAATGAGGTGGTGACAAAAAAACAGGTAAGTTGCAAAAAGTGAACAGGAGTGGTGGCGAGGGCTCAGTGGAGACCTGAAACACAAGGAGCAGAGGAAAAAGGTTAGTATAATGTCAACCAAGCAAACCACAAAGGACATTAATAAATCCCTGAGAAGGGGGGATAAGTTGAGAGCGAGAGTTATTGGTTAAACTCATGCAGAGAGCACAAACCAGGGTTGTAAGTGCAATCCACCCGTGCTGCAATCCTCTGGAGAAAGGTAGAAATAGGTAACGGTGATTGCAGGAGATGAGTGTCGCTGGAGCCACGCCTCCACGGGAGAGAGATGAGGGAAGGAGGTGAAGGAGGGGGGGGAGAGGGCTGAGGAGCAGGGTGAGATCCTCACAACTCCATCTCAATCAGTCTCAATGGTCAAGTCTGTTTTATGATCTCTTCTCTGTGAACACGTCTTAAGAATGGGGGAGGGGTTGCTCTTCAAACACAGCTCAAATGCTAATTTTGTCCTAAGAATTCACCAGTTGTATTTTGAAGGACATTAGTCAAAAGTCAAGATCAATAGTCTTAGTCAGTAGTCAATAGTCAGCCAAAGGAGGGCTTACCCATTGCTTGTGCAAATCACTGACAGCAAGAAAGCCAAAAAGGATCTTCTTTACACTGCATCTAGAACAGTCATTACAAGGCTGGACCAATATTTATCTTCTTTGTTCGTATGTAAAACTTGCTTAATTTTTAGTGCCAGCCTTGCTTCTTCATTAATTTTCCCTTGACACCTTGATTTACAACAAAGTCATAATTAAGGAATGGTGTATGCCCACTGAAAAAGTAGGGGGCTCTTATTTTGAAAAGGATGCAAATTGTGTTGTATTGTAAAGTTTGTATTATACATCCTTTAATAAATTATAAGTTTAAAACAGATGTAATGACATGAAAAGCCTGTTACCCTTTGTAGGTCAGGTAGATAAAGGTCTCAATCAGATTTGAGTGAAACAACCCATTTTATAAATGTCATAGGAACTTTTTTCAAAGTATTTTTTATTGAAAGAACCCCTTACAATTACACCATGCAACAGTAGCACCAATCAATTATGTCATCTGATATGCCTGTTCTGATGTGATTGATGGAACAATCATCCAGTCACTTGCCATATACACTATTAAAAGATTCTGCCCATTCCCAAACACTTTCTAAGTGGACAGTTGAATGATACTGAAGGGTCCATTTGGTGTGCCAAGTTCAAAACAGACCAGCATTGGGAGGTTGATGTCAAATGTCTGTAGGTCTCATAATCATAAAGTTGAATGTCAATGATTATTTGAAACATTCAAGTTAAATATTGGGCGGCACAGTGGGGCAGCAGGTAGTGCATATGCCTCATAGCAAGAAGGTTTGATTCCCAGGTCAGACAGGGCCTTTCTGTATGAAGTTTGCATGTTCTTCCCGTTCATGCGTGGGTTCTCTCCAGGCACTCCAGCTTCCTCCCACAGACCAATGGTGAGCTCCAGTTGTAGTCGGAAGTTGGAATTTCCGAGTTCCCAGTAGGAAACTGGGAACTGGAACATGGGTGCCAACACGTCCGAATTTCCCACTGGGAACTCGGTGAAACCTCGCCACCCCCAAGTTGACAATCAAAGATGGCTGCCCCCAGTGTAAACACTTATTAAGCTCCTGTAATAATCAATTTATTTGCACTTCTGACTGGGGTGTGTCGCTCTAGATCAGCTGTATACATAGTATTGTTAGACTTATATTTACAAAAATGCTACCAAAGTGATAATCACATTCTTCATGTGATATTTGTGAACAACAACACAGGGCAACACAGGGCATGCTAACAACAGCTAACAATAGTTTGGTAGATTGGCATGTTTTTTCCGACTTTGTAACTGGAACGCCGATAAGTCGGAGATGATGGCACTCCCAGTTCTCTCTTCCCAGTTCCGAGTTTAATGGAAAGCAGCCCAAAAACATGCTCATTAGGTTAACTGGTGACTCTAAATTGCCCTTATGTATGAATGTGAGTGTGAATGGTTGTCTGTCTCTCTATGTGGCCCTGCGATTGACTGGCGACCTGTTCAGGGTGTACCCCGCCTCTTGCCCAATGACAGCTGGGATAGGCTCCAACCCCCCAACCCCAAAAGGGATAAAGGGGTACATAAAATGAATGAAAGTTAAATATTGCACATCTGTCCTCTCAGAAATAAACATGGATGGATTGATTTAGAAACTGGATAATATACTGTACACAATCAGACTTTAAGAGAGACACCACTGGACTATCTGGCAATATACATAAGGCATAAACTCTCATTTCCCAGCTCCAGATTTCTATAAACATGAGCAGACATGCATGAAGTCATGTGCACACAGCTTTTTGTTCTCTGTAGGTTTCCATTTTCATATCAGGTAATCATGTTAAAAATCCACACCCCCACACCACTGACCATCCAGACCATGATGTCATCCTCTAAAAACCCTCATCATTATGTTACAGATAGATGGAAGAACTACTGATGATAACACCAGACTCCTGCAAATCCAATCAGGCTGGTTTGCCGTGTGTGTGTCTTCATGCTCCTGCAGAGTTAATGTGTTTGCAGGGAAACCTGGCTGCCTGTCTGTTCTCCAGAGCTGTTCACCATCTGCTGCTCTTTTGGACGTCCGACGACCACATTTGTCTCGATGCATGCCTGAGATTGTGTTGCTAATTTGGAAAATAAACAGTGAAATGCATCACAGGGTAATGGCAAACATGCCGACAGTTTGTTGAATTGACAAAAGAATGAGTGGTTCAAAGCAATAGAGAGGACATTAAACTGCCGTGTTGATGTTGATGATACCATTTCTGCTGTAGAGGGAAAGTTTTGAATGGCCGAAGAGGAGTGGAAATGAGGCACTAAGCCACAGGGATCGTCTCCAAGTTTGAATCGAGTCTGGATGACTAAGGAACCACAGCAGAATTTGACCTAAATTTATATTTGGAAAATGTAATAAAAGCAAAATAAGGAATCTACACACACAAGCAGACACACGAAAAATGCTGATTTGCAGACAATGATGAGTAAATGCAAAATAAAAGTTAAAGAAGTAGCTCTATTTTAACTGCATGATTGGCATCTTCCAACAGAATATGGGACAAAGCAGTTTCAAGTGTATTGGTTCATATTTTCTCATTCTGACAAGTCAAATTTCTTGGATAAAGCAGGCATAGGGCGTAAAGGGGGCGGATTATGTTAGGATTTTGATCCTGCATGAAGCCAATCTCAGTGTCATCTCTCAATTTGCCCTGGGTGCCTGGCTTTTTATCATTTAGATGACACGTTCTATTGTTTGGTGATTACTAAATATTTTATATTAAATTATGCTGTGTTCGATTGTACTCAGAACGATCTGGTTGGAAATTCTGAGGTGAAAGCATTTCATTGCACGACACTGGAAATCTTGGCCACAATAAACTGAAGCTTACTTTGTTGCTTTCCAAGAATCAAAAAATCTCATTAGGGAATTATATAACATACTTGAAAGAGAGAGAGAAAAATAAACTCCGTCTGCTGTAAGTATGACCTGAATGCACCAGCATGCACACTGACTGTGCTACTGCCATTTTCTGAATATAAAACTACAGCATCAGTGCCTGACATTACAATTGTAGACAACTGCACTTTAAATATGGGTAAAGTAGTATTCCATGTAGGGTATACTATATTTTTAATACACTTGGCACTCTTCCTGTATTTCTTCTGCGACAACACAGGAGAAAATAACTGTTTACTGCTCACTATGTGCAACGGCATCTTGCCAAGGCGTCATTCGACTGGGACTGCTCTGATCTTGCCCAAAATCCAGAGTCGGGGTCCGAGCCGAAGGACCATTCAATTGCACTTTTCCGATTGGCAGGTCGGATCTTTCAGAGTTCTGAGTACAACTGAATGCAGCACAACTGGCCCTATGTCAAGCCCCGCCCCTTACAGGAAGTAATCCTTAGTAAGCCCTACCCTCCTTGGTTACTGTTGCTAAATTAGACAGAATCTGTAGTTCCTAGCCTCTTTCTGAATTGAAACAATTAAAACAGCTTTCTTTTTGATAACAACTTTTGAATATTTAATGAGATACTTTATAAAATATAAACATGACACACCAGATAGACTGTACATAATACTATATTTCACTTTTCCATCTGAGCAAGAGCCCGTAGGAAGTGTTTGGGAACAAGTAGGATCTTCCAACTAAATATCAAGCAGGTGATTAGAGGATTGTTCTGTCAGTCTCATTCATTGCGGGTAAATCAGGTAATGTAGTCGGTGGGCACTACTGCAGCGGTGTAAAGGAGAGAATGTTGAGCCACTTTGAAAAACAAACTCTCATCAAAACGTGTAGGAAGTGGAGCAAAAAATCCTTTCTATGGAGGAAAGCTTCCAGTGTTGTTATTGGTTTTTCTTTTAACAAAGAAATAAGGTCAAGATTTGATAAAACTGTTACTGAAGCTGTTAGCATCTATGCTAATCTCTGAAAAAGTAATCACTTTTTGGTGTTGTCTTGTTCATAGCTTCCACTTCTGCCTGCTCTGAAGGACTCAGATTGGGGTGTCCCGCTTTGGGCTGCTCACAGTCAGTGTGGATAGATATGCCTGATTATAGATTATTAACCCTTTAAACCAACACTATGTAGTTTTTCAAACATAATATAGTCCTTAGATATTCATCGTCATGGTCCACCACTTTACAATGTGTTGAATGACACCTCTTTCGTGTTCTGAAGTGGTCTGTATTGCTTTCACTAGCACTATGTAACTTCGAGGTGGATGGTGGGAACCCTACCACACTAAAAACTACAAGTTTGGACAGCTTTATGGCATACGTCACTTTCCCCGATTCCCGATTTGTTTAAAACACGGAAGTGTCGGTGAAAGCCAAACGCAGAGCTGTAGTCATGGCGGAGGCAGCAAAGAACGCAAGAAAAAGAAAAGTTTATTTTGAGGATTCAAAACAAAGAAAGCGAGAGAAAAACAAGCTGAATGCTCGGACCAAAATAAACATCGGTTCGGTGTTCACTCGCTGGCGTGAAATAAAAGACGAGGAGGGATAGCCGACCGATGCTGACTTGGCCCTGTTATTGCTGGACTTGTAAATACTTGTTGATTGTTTACCATCCGTTTACAGTATTCGTGAGAACGTACCAGTATGTAGTTTTGTTTAGACCTATTTCAAGTGTGTGATATCGCCAGCTCGTGGTTGTCTTTACTTTGATTCACTTTATCGCTTCAACAGGATGGGGGCGACTTCATGGTAATAAAACCAAGTTGAACTTAGCGATTTTTATCATCGTCATTTTGTCAAAAGTAAATACATTACCTCGTCGCTATCCATCCTGCAAACAGTCGCTGAAGACAGAAGAATACTTTTGAGCGAAGTCCTGGCTTCTGTGATTCGCCTACAAAACAAATGCACGCGACCGGCAGATCTGTATCCTTACGGCAGTATGCACGCGCTAGGGCTCATGGGTAGTTGAGTTCTCGTTCCGGTCAAGCGAGAATCTTCCGTAGTGCTGCTTTAAAGCCTGAAAACACAAATTATAGCCAGAATTTTTTTTTAGAGCTGAAATATTGAATTCTCTTTATAATATCATTTGTTACATCAGGTGTTTCTGGCAACTGATAATCCACTTGAGGACACTTTTATCATTTATCTGATAGTATTGAAATGATTTTTGGTAATTTGTTGATCATACTGACTAGACAGAGGAAAAGGGGGTGAAATCAGACTGATCCATCTGCAATGCAAATTTACTAAAACATTACCTCAGTGAAAGAGTAAATACTATGATAATGACTAAAAATCTTAAAGGAATGATCGAATATTTAAACATATTACTGATATGTGATAATAGAAGTTCACATCAAAATTATCTTACAGATAGATAAAACACTATAGAGCATCACCTTGTCACCTCAATGTTTACCTTTTCTTATGCAGGTTGTCTGTGATTTTTGATACAAAGAAGCAAATTAAAGAAAAACTGTCACCACAATGTATAAAATAAGAGCAGAAAAAGTTTTCTGACCACAGTAAGCTTACCTGAAACAGTGACAGTTTTCACAATATGATACAAAGATCAAAATAGTCTAATCAGAAGTACAGAGCACTGTGTTATAAACAATTTCACATTAAAATAGTTAACATTTTATGATATTTGTAGACAGGTAAAATAACTAAGTTGATGCATTAAAAGAAAACACATTACTGAAGTAGACATTTGCATGTCATGGGACTCTCCCATGACAAAAACTCTAAAGAGCTCCAACTTGTGTATTGATCCCAATTTTCTATCGCTGGAGGCGAAGCTGAGCTCCTTTTTCTCAACAGTGTCCTCCTCTGCTGTGGTAAATTGTGACGTTCCCTGCAGCTTTACATCCCCATTCACCGCTTTAAATACCACTGGGTGGCTTAAAATGCCTGGAAAACACATCATCTATGGTTGGATTTTCTTAGAATTTAGTTTATTTTTAAACTAAATGTGTGCCTAAATATCTCAGTAAAAGGGTGTAGAAAGTCAACAGCAGTGACCTTATTGAATTAATAGTTGTAGTGATGAGGTTTGTCATTATCACCACTTAGACATCAGTTGTGGGTGCCGACATATATAAATTGATTCGTCTTTGGCCAGATTTTCTTAGAATTCAGTTTATTTTTAGAAAAATTGGTGCTTAAATCCTTATCAAAACAGACCGAATAAAGTCAAATGTAATGACCGTCATAAATCACTGTAAATATAGCCATTTACCCTCCTTAATAACTCTTTTAAACACTAGTGGCTGATGAAATAAAAAAAAAGAAAAACACATTTTCTGCCTTCAGGTTTTCTCAGAAGTAAATACTGTATCATGTTGGTCAAATTTCTGTTTATTTTATGTTAAGGTCTTGTCTCATGTCTTATATTTCCTGTTTTATTTTGAAATCAATAACCATTGTCTCTCTCAATAGGTTTTCTTGTTCTTCTTCAGCTGTGCCTTATCACCCCCAATTACTTCATGATTTTACCCTCATGTCTTTCTTTGTCTCACTCTTAGTTCATTGTACTCACAGTCCCAGCACGCTTTTTTAGTCTTGTCTTGCTGTGTATTACCTTTTCTAGTTTTTGGACCTTGCCTTTTGCCTCACGTTCTAGATACCTTTGCCGGTGCTGACGGACCTCACGTGTACTGAACTCTGCCTGAACCTGAATAAACCATAATGCCTGACTTCATCTGGTTGTGTTGTGCAGTTGTGTCCTGCCCTTTCTGTGCCTTGTTCTCATGACATATGTATTTTAAAGGGTTTTAAAGACAACAGGAAAAATCTTATTAGGAAAGTTTTAGGATTTATAAAGCAGATTAGTTCTATGAGGTAGCATAAGGCTAAACACTGGCCACAGTGGCACAGATCAGCTCTGCATTTGTTCAAAAATAGTCAGCAAAAATAGTTTGTTCTTCTCCCAGTCGCCTTGTCTTGTCTTGTCATGTCTTGTCTGTCACTATTTCCCCTTCTTTCACACTGTGGTGTGGCACGGCCCTCCCCTTCAGCTCCCATCAGGGGTGAAATAAAGTTTTATATGATGGAGTAGCCTACAGGGAGGGCTGGTGATGGTCACTATAGCATTGAATCATATTCACATATCTCTCACTGCTAGAAAAAAAGTGCATTAGTCTTTCCAATGACGCCACCAGACACAGTGCTCAGCTGTAAAGATAATGCAGACAAGGGGAAAGAAAAAAAAAAAAATAGTCAGCACAGCAACTAGGGTAAGACACAGCTGCAGATAAGGCCACAGACTGTATGTGATTAAATTGTGTGTTGTGCTGTGAGCCACTGGTTAGCCAAATCTAATTATTTATTCGTCTATATAATAATCTTGGTCAAATCCTGTTATTAAAATGTTTCATTGGTTCATTAACTGTTTTTCAAAAACTGCTGTCACCATGGCAACTGTGGAGCGAGCTGCCATGGGTCACAGGTCAGCACGGTCATTTGTGAAACAATAACACCAGGTCTTGTCGAAAACATTAGCTGTGTTTGAAATCGTCCACTCATTCACTCACTTACTATTCCTTATGTAGTGTAAATAAAATAGTGGACTTCATAGGGAATGACCAAACGACATATCGGACACTACAGTGTAATTTTCTAAACATCGTAGCATCAGTAGAGGAGCCGGACAATCCTGAGACGGAAGTGGGCGCGCCAAAAATCACGTAAACAAACCGGGCACTCAGGAGGATAAGTAGCAAATTATGAAGCTGTTTACAGCCACTAAAGGACGTAAAAGAGCTACGCTACGAATGTGTTAAAGATGCTTTGACGTTTTTTTTTTTTACATTTATGAGTGAAAGCAGTGCCTAATGGCCTTCCTTCTCTTTTCCTATGGAAAAACACGAGAATTCGAACAACACTACAAAATGGCAAACACACTATATAGAGCAATATATCCATGATAGTGAGTGATTTCAAACACAGCTATTGGCAACATCTGTAAAGTCAGAGTGATCTTAATCCAGCATCACAGTGAAGGAGTTGAGCATGTAGTCAAATTATCAACACTTTAAAACAGCAACAGTTTACCCACATCCGCTGTGACTCTTAACCACAGAGTGAATGTTGCAAAGCATGACATCGACCCACAGAAAGGCTGGCACAGAGTGTGAAGTTTCAGGCCCAAAATGCTGTTTCATCATCTTCTCTGTTCAGAGTTTTCAAAAATATGCATTTTCAGTGACCTAAAAGGATGTTTACAGGTGAACAGAAGGCCAAAACACAGAAAACCTCTGACATATCATTTATTAAACTGGTACCCTTGCTGAAGTCTGAATTGGCTCCAGCTGAAGTAAACAAAAGTGACCTTTAAATGACTCTCCTCTCTGCATCTTTAATATTTCCTCATCTTCTCTTTTAAGCCATTTTATGTTAATGAATGTAAAATCTGGATCACAGTTTCCTGTTTAGAAAAGTGCTTCATGAACAGGTGGACTTGACTGAACCTTATCAGCTTTATTTTGAACTGTACCATGTGGGACTTTGAAATGGTTTCCTACTTTTTAATTAAATATGTAAAGATGAAATTAAGATGAATAATACTGTTGGCCATTTAAAATGTATTTCATGGGTCACAGTTGACTGACTAAACACCCCTGCTGTGAAAGTATGGTTTGATCTAAAAACTTAGAAAGCTTTTGTATGCACCATGCTGATTGAGATGCTAGTCTCAATATGTAGAAAACTGAAACTAATAAAAAAAACCAGACCCTACCTTCCCTCCTGAACTACATCCAACACACACAGAGACATTGAGGGGGGACTGTAAAAGAAAACAGGAATAGAGGACTAAGGAAATGATTTCTTGAGTCAAAAATGAGGAAACACAGGTGCTGAGACTAAAATTATAAACCATGAGAAGAATTAAGACAATAACACTGAAGAAAAGAAAGAAGAATGATGAGTTTGAAAATATGAACCGTAGGTGCTGCTCTCGGGTCTTCAGGTAGACTGTCCCACAGATGAGAACCTTAATCATTAAAAGATGATTCACCACGTTTTGGTTTACAATTTTGATACTGTTTAATGAGCACTTCCTGAAGAGCCCTATGGGTTCTTGTAGTAGAAGTAATACGAAGGAGTAAGAACATTAAGAGATGTCGAAACAAAATGTTAGCAATTTATTAAGTTGAGTGTTTTGTATTGTGTCTTCAATAAAAGCAGTAGCCCTATGTGATTTGTTGTCTCGTCTGGCAGTGCTTTTCTGCTAATAGGTAGCTTAAATGTAAATCTCTTCTTACCAAGAAATACTAAGCTAATGATCCACCTTTGCTACACCAAAACTAGCTGTTGTTGTTATGATGACTTAAGTTAACAGGACAACCAACCTTGCGCAAAAATAAAGAACATATCACTAATTATTGTTAAGGTACCGAGATGACTGCTTTTATTTAACTGAACTTCAGTATTTAAAATTGAAAAGTAGATCTTTTATGGCTGCAAAAATCATACTCTGGGAACAGCGGAGCATAGCTAGCTTAAACAAAGACTAAGCATTAACAAGTTTGACTCCACACAGAATCAAACTGCCTAACTTATCCTGTTTCAAATGTTATCTAAACATGCCAGCACGATATACAATTGACTTAATAAACTAGAAAACATTCTGAGAGCGCAGACCCCCACCAAGCAGCTCAGTTCCACCCATAAATTGAGATTTCCACCCAAAATGCTAGTTCTTTATTTTTTTATACGTACATTGTTGAATGAAAAATGTTGACGTGCAAGAAGTGTGATTATTGTTGATATAAACATCATCCAATAGAGTGACCTTGTTAGTAGTGTGTCTTGTAACTTGCTGACTGAACCAATTTGCTGCTGCTTGTACAGATGTTGATGTTGTGTGCGCCGCGGTGTTTGTAGTGGCCGAGTCGCCAGCCTGTCAGTCAGAGCAAAACCACAGTACCTCTATGAGGAATATGGGATTAGGTTTTTACACTCACACAAATACAGATTATTGTCGTGACGGACTATTTCCATCTTGACATTATCAGCAACATTGTTTCAAGTGATTAAAGAGGCTCCATCTGAAATTCCTGTCCGCTGTGTCTGTGAGCAGGACTCTGCGTGAACAGCATTCAGTGCTGACTTAACATTCAGCATTTTGTGAGACAGCAGACAGTCTTCATGGAAAAGTCCTGCCCTGGCATTGCAAAGGATGCAGGGGAATGTAATATAAAATGTGGTTCAACAAAAAATTATATCATCGCACCCTGACCCTGAGGGTAGTGGAATAAAGGTGGAAACCTCAGAGGGGCTGAAAATTGAGGCTTATGTGGAATTACCAAAACATGTTGTACTTCAAGTGTCAGCTTGAGGCTACCGGCAGATACCGGACACTTTAATTACTGGGTACACAGAAAATGTGTTTTTGTGGCCTTAATACACATCTTCACAGCCTGGTTCAAAAACTGGGGTTGGTCTTAATATTGAGGGTGCCAACTGATTGAGTTTATTACGATTAATTAATAACAGTCATAAATAGTGCGCTATGTTTTTTAATCGCACTAATCTAATTTTTAATCTGATTTCACTGTTTTGGTATTTTCAGAGGGCAGAACCTTAAAATACCAGAGCAGCTGGTGATTGGATGATCGTTCCGCTTGTCACACTTTTCACAGACCAATCACATCAAGCCACAGTATGATGTAGCAGCTCAACCCTGTTGTTGCTGTTAGCTCAACCTACGAGAACTTCAGTCCTTAGACCATCGTCCATGGATGTGTCAACTTCCACTTACATGTGACATGAATCTCATCAGGAGATCGGGAGAAGGGCAAAATCACAAGAAAGCTGGAAGTGGCATTGTTGGCACCTCTTTTAAAGGAGAAATTGAGTCCATTTCTGATAAAACTGCAGATCTTGCTGCATTCACAGAGACTGCTTTTACACACCGCTGTTGTTTTGAAACATGCAGTCACTTCCTGTTGTCGTCACATCCACAGCTCTGACCTCTGTTCCCTGATTGGGCCGTTAAAGCTGGAGAGTTTTTATGCATTGGGCTTCTTGTGCTTGAGATTTTGGAGGGTGGATAACAATCTTTCAACACAATAATCGAATGAATTTCAATTAAAATACCTCAAATTGAGAAGAGAGATTTAAAAAGCAATTAATCAGATTAATAAATTACGGGTCATAAGTAACTAATCAGTCGCTCAAGTTTTTAACGACTGACAGCACTGCTTAATATATAATCCATCTATATGCTCTCACAGGGTGGGGGCTGAAGTTCTTATGTTTGGCCCATTTTTCTTTCAATGAGAATTTATATATATAGTATAAGATTTAATGATTTGGAAACATGGACCAGCTATTGGTCAGATGGCCCTGGATGCTGCATCAACACAACAATTTCTGTCTTCTACATCGAGCTAAGGTTTGGTTGAGATGACAAGTGTCCATTAGCAACTTTCCAAAGGCCCCCATGGCTAAAGTCACATGGCTTTGTTCAATTTTTTTAGAGCAGGGGTGTCCAAACTTTTTTACTTTGGGGGTCGCATGAAGAGGAATAAATGGATGACTGGGCCACTTGCTGCACCTCAATTTAGTGTATTTAAATTAAAGTTTGATGGTTTGGGGGGGAAATCACCTGTCAAGGGGCCCTTGCTAACACCTGATTAACACTTAGATAGAGCGAGAATGACCTTCTAGGAAGCATAGCTGGGAGATACTGATGGTTTATTTTCTCTGTCAGACACAAAACAAGAGTAAACTGCAGAAAGGTTGGTGCTTGACGATGAATATTGCAATGTACTTGTAAATGAGACCTTGTGACAAAGTAAATGTGTCAGAAAATGTGCAAAAAATTGATGGTATTTGCTGCTGTAACCAAATGTCTGTCTTCATTCAAATGTTGCAGGGGCCAATACAAAATGGGCAGTGGGCCGCATTTGGCCCCTGGGCCATAGTTTGGACATCCCTGTTTTAGAGTCTATCATTAAACCTGAGCTGGTTGCATTTAAGTACCATAATCCAACATTTATTTAAATGAAAAAGAAAATAAATTCATCACATTCATCAGAACGTATCGTGTGAAGCAGCAGAACTTCTTTACATCTTTGAATATACGTGAAGCAGTTTTGACAGGTTTAGTTATTTAATATCTTTGCTATAGTGTCATGTCAGGACGGGTCTTCGACTGTCACCATAACCTGAAGTGAAAAGAATAAAAACATGCCCATCAATGTCATCCAAATCTAACAAGCAATATATAGAAGCAGAGAGACCATCCATCACAGTCCTGACAGGATCCTGATGAGGACTTGGAGCTCTTTTATACCTGCAGTCGTTACTCAGTCATGGTAGGTTTCTGTTCTTATGTCAGTTAAAGACATTTTATTTTTAACTCAAGGATGTGCTCCTGAATTCTGAAGTTCTTATCACTGAGGTTTCCTCGGAAACTCAAGATAATTACTCCGCTGTGTCTGACACTTTGTGTTTATTGTTGGTATTAATAATGGTGGTCCTCCTGTCAATTAAAGCTGATCGTTACCAGCCAGAATTTACTAAATACAGATTCAGTTGATTGGAGAAAATGAAAAGACTGTCACTGATACATCATGTCACAACTCTATGCTCTTCATGTTTGACAAAGTTATCCTCTCATCTGTGGCTCCTGCTGCTCTGTCATAACCTGAGACACCAGATGGACTGCTCAGCATTATTCACTAATCTTATTGGGAAAGACCCATAGAAAGTTTGGATGTGGGCAGAAACTGAGATTGGAGGATCATTCTGTCAACAACATTCATTCAGGGCCAATCAGATAATGTAGGCAAACAAAAAGGCTTTCTTTGTCATTCTACTTGCCAATTGGCTTAAATTTGTGATGAAACAAAGGTAGGATTTCACACTGGTATGATGTTTTTGGCAGCTGCGGGTTGAAAAGACAGGACGAAGGAGAAGTCTTGTGTAACAAAGTAATTTCTCACACAGTGGAAACATGCTGAAATCCTATCATTAGTATTATTTACAACTAAGTGAACATAACATACACATGCACACAATGAAAACACTAAACAAGAACACAAAAGACTTGCGTATCGCCATAATGTTGTAAACCTTCATATCAAATACTCCTGGTTTGCATGGTTTGTGTTATTTAAATGTAGGGTGGGGGGGGTTAGGGTATGTGAAATAGAGGGCATTATCAATAATAATAATAGTAATGATAATAATAATGATAACATGAAATACATTGAAAATAAACATATGGATAAAATACAAAAAATCATTACAAGAGCAGACAGAACTTTTGAAATATATCCCTTAGATCTATGAGACAGTCCATCGGCTAAACAAAATTCTCCATCATGAAAGCAAGTCCTTGCCATTTGTGGGCAGGTATCATTACCAAGAGGGACAACAATTTTATTTTCAGTACCCAAGGTCCACACTGTTGCATAAAAATCAATGTTGCCAGTTTTAAAGTGCAAATATTACCCCTTTCAGACTGGCCAAAACGCCTGTTTAAACCTGGTAACAATCCGCTCCTGTAGGCAGTTTAAAAGGGTCTAATTGGCATTTTGGGTCGACAAACCCTGCAAGTGACACGTTGCGCTGAGTTTGTACATTTTTAAAGAGGTACAAAAGTACAGAAACAGATGACCAATGTGTCCATGGTTCCCGTGCTCCTTTCCATTGTTTACCTGGCCGTGTTTCGACGCATGGATAATGTCATCAGCATGACGACATCTACTTGATGCACCATAGGAAAAAAATAACAGCCATGCAGCTTGTCTGCTGGCAGTAGGTAATGAAATCAATTGTTTGCGGGTTAACCCGAGTTAAAAAAAAAAACAGCTTTGTCCACGAATTTTAGTGTGAAATTGTGTATTACTTTTACCATTGTTTCCAAATATATATTTACCAGTACTATGTGTTATAATGCCTAATAAAAGATTAAAGAGGCACGATCATAACAAACTAAGTTCTTTTATGACTTCTAAAACAAAAAGCATAAACCAGCAATCAAAGCTTGGTAGAGGTATTTGTTTCTCCTACCCTAATTTGTTTATTCGATGAATCCTATTCCACAGTTCTTTGTATGTTTTCTTTATATTTTCAATTTGTTTTGTTGTTTGGGAATGATTAGTGGGCTTCATTGAGTGAGATGAAGGGTCACATGTGGTCCCCGAGCCACCAGTTGCCCACTGTGGTCAAGAGGAAGGCATGGGTATGTATTTTTTAAAGTGTAAGGTTACAATGACCTTTGACCATTAAAATCTATCATTTGACCCTCAAGGTCAAGTTTAGGTTTGTTCCAAATCTTATAAATTCTTAAATACATTTAAAAGTTGTTAACTTCAGGTTATTTGTGCAATTAAAAAAACAAACAAAACAAAACACTGGGGTGTCATGTTTACAGGTCAGAGATGAGTATCAAGGCCTGTGACCGTTACCACGGTCAGGCGAGACAGGCTTTAAAAAATTTTAAGTTTGAAGAAGATAATCAAAAAGTATTTTTTTGTTCACAGCAGTCCGGGTGGATGCATGTGCATGGTTGTGGCAGACCCATATTTATAAGGATGTGGGTCAGTGAAGCTCCTCCAAGGCCCAAAATCTTCAATAGTTCTGCCTTCAGTTTTTTGATGAATTTTAAAGTGAACATATTCCAGCCAACATCTCTGCACAGTGGGAGGCAGGGCTTTATGGTTATGTAATGGGGATCTTGTTTAGTTTTCCACTTTGTGTTTCAGATTGGTTATTTTTGACAATCCTGATGATTAACTTCAGGTTTTTACTGCTGTGACTGATCTGTTGAAAATATTTTCCTTGTGCTGAAATGTTCCCCTCGTGGTGTGCTGATGGATCAAGGTCAGGTAGTGAGGAGTGCTCAGAAATTAGAAACACACACAAGATTTTTACTGAATCATCATTTTTAAGGACATCAGACAGCTCTGAGAGAATACATATCCAGCTGAAGAATTGAAAACAGGAGGAGAGGAAGAACTTCTTCTGGACAAAAGTGCTCTATCATGCAAAAGGGGGTAATAAACTTCAGTATTTGTGAAGCTGGGTTGAAAAAGGCACTTGGGAACAGTCAGAGAAATGGGCTTGCAGGTAAAAAAGGTTAAGCCTGATAATCGAAGGTAAAAGAAATGTCATCATCACTTTTCACCCATATTGGCTCATGTTGAGGAAAAAATGAAATGCTCAAAAACGTTTCCCTAAATCAAACATTTAATCCAACATGGCTTCATGGTTTGTTTTTACATTAAACTCATACAATTATGCAAAATAACTGTACCCATTAACAACAGTGTACCTCTCTGGCAGTCTCAGCTTGTTCTCCTTAAAGGTACAGCACTGCTGGGAGCTATTTCAGCCACTTCACTCACTGTCGTCAAGTACGAAATCAAAAATACTGTGCTAAACCTTTAACCCTTGTATCTCCAGACCTTGTATATCGACTTTGAGTGATAAACTTATTTCACAACTATTTGTAGACGTGAACCTGTTCAGATTACCCAAGCTGAATACATGTATCAGCACCAGTGGCGGCTCCTGAAAAATTTCTCAGGGGGGGCAACAGTTGTGGTAATGGCTATGATTGATCGTTCAATGGGTACATTAATCATTTTAAAAGTGAGATGACTTACTTTACAGTGTTTCATTGCATTGTTTAATTTGTTTTTCCTGGTGATGGCAACAACAGACACAACATGTCTAAAAGACATTTGGTTTCAGTTAAAGACTAGCTTACCATATACTCACCCATTCCGCCATTCGCATACTTTGTAATGGACGGCCATTGCAGCCTGTGTCTGTGTGGCAGAACTAACCTTCTGAACAGACGAGTTCGTTTGCATGCCCTTTTTTGCATGCCCTTCAGTACTCAAACAGTACTCTCTGCGATTCGCTACTTTAATGGACGCCATTGTGCTCAGGCTCCCTCCACACAGCGCCTGTGTGGCTGAACTAACCTCTGAACAGGACAGCCTGTTGAGATGCCCTTCGGGCAGACAGCAAGAGTACTCTCTGGAGCGTTGAGATCGCTTCCTCATTTCTATCAGCTCCTTATCTGTATACTGTGGCTCCAAACTGTAAGGACGTCCATCATATTCAAAGTCCTCCTCCACAACATCTTCATCCCATAGATATTCGTCCATTTTGCACAAAACTGGAAGAAGAAAGTCGATTTGTAGCTGCCCTGAAACAATGAGCCGCACTGCGCATGCGCGAAGAGCATGTAAACAAACTCGTTGGTTCAGCCACACAGCGCTGTGTGGAGAGACACAGGCTGCAATGGCCGTCCATTCGGCGCGAATCATGATGGAATATTGGTGAAAAACATGAGTTTTTGGACGATTAATGCAGTTTTTAGGAGCGGCGATCTATGCCCTACGGGCTACCATTATATCGGTGTCCGCTGCTCGATTTTGGATCTAAATATCTCCCGAAGCACCGTTTGCATCAGGAAAGCCTTCTGGGTGAGTATATTGTTGTTCTTCATTCTATAAACAATGTAAAAGCTGCAGGAACCGAACTTTTCCTTTAAACGCTTACTTATAGGGTGGTCCCAAATAATTATTTAAATACTGTAATTATAATAGGTTGCCTGGTCATACTTTGTCAATTAAATGTGCCAGGAAATTTTGGCAAATTTGATTCATCTAATGCTCATGAGAAATAAATGTAAACTAGTCTGGCAAATATTTGGCATTAATGTGTTATGAAAGTTTGTCTTTATAAAAATTGTTAATGAACATGTTTCAAGAATGTTTTTGAGATGATAAAAAATAAACTTAACCGATTAGCATACACTCAAACATTTTTGTTTGCCTACAGCATTTAGTGTCCATGTTACAGTTTGTGTTAGACCATGTCAGGCTGTTTTTATTGACAATAACCTCCTGAAGCAGCTCCTGTCCAGAAGACAAGAGTCCAGGTTTGCTCGCCTCACATCCATGGAGGGATTTATCTGCACAGTGCACTGCTTAATATGCTCTCTTTTGTTGTTCTTTGAGGGAGTTATTGATTATTAACTGGAATTTCCTTTCACTTCCCATCCTTGATCTTAGTGTGCATGTTGATATGTGCACGTAACGGCGAATATTAGTCAAAAATGGCAAATATACAGCAAAAACGGCAAATAGATGGCAATAGAACAACATGGAAACATTCCAGAATGATACTGATGGTATTATTTACAATACTTGTACACTGTTTACTCCGAAAATAGTGACAAACTATCGATAAATCACTCTAGTGTATCACCTTTAATCATCTCGCTTTGGTTTGCGCTGTGCTGTTCGAGCAGGCATCAGTGCGTATGACGTAATCACGTTGGGGCAAGCCCTCCCTGAGCCCACAGAAATGTATTGTAAGGTCCAAAATTTGAAAAAAAGTCTCTTCATGTAAGTCAATGAGAGCAACTGGGGCGATTTTCAGTCTGACTGAATTCACCCCAAGGGGGCGGGGCTGCTGGTTGGACAGTGACATCGCAGCGATATTCAGGCTGCTGATTAAACAATAAAATGAAGACTTACGGTGCATTCCCACCGAAAGCGTATTCGCGCGTCAAGTGAAATTGCGCCACGCCAGACGCTCTAGGTTTTAACGTTAGTACAAATATGCAGAAAAACGCTCACCGCTCTCCGCGGCATCGTTGCACGAAAAGTCCGCCATTATCATTTCATCATATTATTTCATCGTCGAACATGGCTCCGATTACCACCATCGCTGCTCTGTACCTGCTGTGGAGAACGCAGCTGTGGGCTAGGCGCCGACGTTGGTACTGGATGCATGCTACCCTACGGAGCCGGTGTGAGCTCGGTGAGTTCCACCGTCTCTTGCAGGAGCTGCGTCTGGTCGACAGCTGGTTCCAGCGGTACTTCAGGCTGACTGTTGCCCAGTTTGAAGACCTGCTAGCCAGGGTTGGTGCCAGGATCTCCTGCCTGGATACCAACTACAGGCACTCCATTCCAGCTGCGGAGCGCCTTTCCATCCTTCTCCAGTTTTGCAGTTTGGCTAGCAGTTTGTCAAATTAGCACGACTCCGAACACCAGAATGCCCTTCGTCAGTGATGATCTCCACGCTGATAGGCTGTCCCGGTGCGTCAACACGCTCGCTCGCTCAACGCTTGATGCCGCTCTATGCTCGCCCCGATGCAGCATCAATTCACGTCTTTAAATTGATTTTGTATGTAATATCAACACGCAATAAATTTGCGACGCTTTTGGTGGGAACACGCTGTTAGGAACAATCAGGTCACAATAAACTCTTTTCTCTCTTATTTTCACGTGGCTTAAGGAGGGCTATTGCCCACTATGGACCAGCTGCCTTGATCAGCACATTGGAAAAATATCATGATAATTTTTTACTTGATCAGTTATCCCCAGCAAATTAGGATAAGTCATGAAATATGAAGCAAAAAGAATAAAGTGATTTTAAAGTGTTTTTAAAGTGTTTTTTATGATAAACATTGAATTGAGGTCAAAATGACCCCAAGGATAATAGGAGGGCTTAAGTCACTACCAGTGCTTCACCAGTGGCGTGTAAATGGGTATGAAATGGCGTGGATATGTGGAAATACTGAAAGGATGCGTAACATAGAAACTCTGAAGCATGAGTGAGTGAATGGGTGTGAATGGGTAGATGTTAGCTTTGGTAGTAGTAAAATAGAATGAAAAGTGCTATAAAAGCTCAAATCCATGTAATATCTTAACTCTGTCCTACAATTTGTCACTTTGGCAATAAGAACAAAATAACCATCTCCTCTTGGTATCAGAAGTTTCCCATCCCTGCTTCAAATCATCTGGCAGTAGGAGAAGTTTCCCATCATATCCACTGAGTGGGAAAAGCGGGGAGGAACGGAGGTCACCTGCTTACTAGAGGGCAAAATGCAGTAAAATATTCAGTGTGGTTACTAAAAATAACTGAGTTCCCAGAAGCTCTTTAAAATTACATTCTTATGTCTTGTATATTTCATGATAAATATTTCATCAGCTGCTCTCTGCTGCTCCTCTGCTTTGAAGTTTCATTTTATTTCACTCGCTGTGTTTCCTTGACTTTTGGTCGCTCTGCCGTGAGGGTGAGGACACACCAGGAGGGCAGAGGGCTGGATCATGTTTTATACAGTTAATTACTCACAGTTTTTAGAGCCATGCCAGTGAATGTGACAGAATTTATGAAGCTGTTTAAAGGGTAAGCTAACAAGAAGTTGACTTTCAGAGAGCAAGGTGTTTTCTCTGGCATGAGCTGTTTCTGAAGGGATGTCCCAGCTGTTCAAACCTCAAATACTGTTGGACTGTAAATTCAAAGAAATACAACACTAACATTAAAGAAGTCAAACTACATGGCCTCTATTTTAAAAACATGGACAGTAAATGTGTAAGGCCAACAGAGTTTGAAAAGAGTTTAGCAGCTTGTCCCAGCACAGCAGAAGATACATCAACATATATTATGTATATAATATATATGAATATGTATGTTTTCTGTCATTGAGGGGTCGAAGCAACTTATTCTTTTCTTACAGTCTTTTTCAGGAAGTGGCTCTTATTCAAATGTTTTATTTTGTATTGTATTTTTTGTATTGTTTATGATATTAGTTAACCACCTCAGCCGGAGTTTGATAAAAAGAGCAAAGACTCCTGGGAGATGGAGTTTTTTGGGGTAAAAGAGGAGCGATCAGAACGCCCCAGGTGGAGGTTGGCATCCCGGACAAAGCCAGCCGTAGCGGATTCTCTATGCTAGGAATCAGAGATGAATGACTGGATTTAATACTTCTTCTTTGATCAGCTGATTACGGTTCTTGCGGGGAAGTTACCGGAGTGTTTGGTAAGGACTTCCAGCCCGTGCGGCTGTAGAAGACGCGCCATCAGGGTATGTTTAAACTTTGCTAACTGAGACAGGACTCAATACAACCCTTGGATTAAAAGGATTTTTGTTGCGGATTCGGGATTACGGACACTTGCGAACTATTTTCTTTCATTTTGGGACTGAGTAGCTTTTAGGTTGATTTGGTTATATGTAGGACACGGAAGTTTGGGGGTGTGGAATCTCATGTTTTGGGCTTTCCTTTTACAATACATTCAAGTTAAACTTCAATTCAATGCCTCATTTTTCATTTCCTAAGACTTAATTCCAGCTAACTGAGAGACAGATAGGTAGTTGGTTATTTTCATTTTTAGGAGCAGAATCCTACTTTGTTTAGCAGGTTGGCGCTGTTTAATCCCTGGCTGCAAGAGCTTTCTGCCTGCCCTCGCCTAGTACCATTCCTTTAAAGTTCACAATTGCTGATGTCCAGAAAGCTTCTAGTTTTTATATACTGAGTACCCCTGATCCACCTATATTCTTAGTCCATCTGAGATGCTCCTGTCAGTTTAAGACTCTCCTTCCTACATGGCCCAGTTTGCTCTAATTGGTTGAATGGTCCGTTCTGCTTTAATTGGACATTTCAGTACTGCTTGGCACTAATTACCTCTGCCAAGGAGGTTATGTTTTCGGGAGAGTTTGTCTGTCTGTTCGTCTGTGAACAAAATACCTCAAAAAGTAATGGATGTATTTTGATGAAATTTTCAGGAAATGTTCAGCATGGGAAAAGGAAGAACTGATTCAATTTTGGTGTTGATCCGGACCAGCATCTGGCTGCCATGGCGAAAAATGTGATTTCTGTGAATAACTACTGAATTAAAATAGGTATCATTATGAATCCAATTGCTAATGGTATGTTTTCATGGTCAAGGAATCTAAATATTTCGATGAAATAAAGGTAGGACTAATATTGATGGTCAAAATCACAATATGGCTAAGGACTGTGGCGCTGGCAGAGGTCTGCGCTCTCCAAGTGCTTTTCTAGTTTGTCAGTGGGTCTGCTTTCATTCAACAGAATTTACTCGCATGGACTGAGAATGGAGGCCCATGTGGAAGTGCTAAAAAATGCAAATCCTCAGGTGACTACATAACAGCCCAAATCAAAAATATTCTTTGTCAGGCAAAACCTTCTTTTTCTGTTTTCAAAAACAGTGCTGCTAATCTCCTTCCATGTTGTTGAGTGGGATTTATAGACTTTCAACCAAAGTAAAGGGATATGCCAATATTTTTTTTTTGTTTTGTTTTCGCATCTTGCCTGACATATCCATGAAAAGCAGATAGACACCAGTCCTTCTACTGTGTGTGAAGCAACAAGGAAGAGACGGAGAAAGTTAGCCCAACTAACTAGCTTAGCTCAAACACTAGGAGTAAAGGGGTAGTGTTAGCCTGCCTCTGCCAACAGATATCAGATACTCTTCAGCAACCCTTAATGGTTCTGTGTGCCTGTTGGGACTTTTATTTTTACCCCATTAAGTTACGCTATCTATTTTTTAGGTCAATATTAGCACTTGATGTAATTTTTGAAAAAGAAAAAAAAAAAAAACATAAGAAATGCATACCACCGTGGAAGTGCTTGTTGACCTGCTTGCAAGCATGAACCATCTATAGAACAGCATTCATATGGTGCTGACGCATAATTTATCCACTTGTCATCAGTTTGAATTGATCCGAAGTTTCTATTGATTATAGATGAGCTTATATGAACACTTGCATCTAAATTACATTGTGCCAAATCAAGATGTAGAGCTCCTGTGTGCCTTAACTGTCCTTCAACTCCATTTACAAGGGGACCAGTGCACAGGCAGAAGGTTTAACGGTGATTTGGTCAAACATTGGCAACACCAACTGATCTGATTTATTCCAAGAAAGGTCATGAAATTGCTTGATTTTGTTTTTCTACTGCCTGGTACAAATCTGCGGCTTGATACTTGGGGTACTCTACTCCAGTGTGATTTCCTCCTCTCCTTTGCTTGAAAGAGTACTTCTATGTGCAAGACATGAAGCCTGTGGCATCAGTACTTCTCCCTCTCTTCTTTAACTGGCAGAACTGTTGATTAACATTGGGTAGAAAAAGATATTGTTACAAACTTTTTTCATTAACTCCAAGATACAGACAACCCCTCATTCATGTAATACAATCACTGTGGGAACCTGTTTTGGATTCAAGGAGCCACAACAAGTCATTTCATGCCCGTTTGTAATGATTATTTTCCTGATTTCCTCTCACAGTCTGAGATAAGAGCACAACATGATACAGCCTGTTACTGTCAGAGAGTAAATCCACAGCGTGAGGCTCTGCAAACCAGTTCTCTGTCGAAGACTGATTTGAAATACAGATGAGAAGACGATGTGTGATGTAGGTGTACAATTTTTGGATTATCATAGCCTTTATTGGAGATTTTTCCTCTTTATTCTTCTCCAGTCTTGTCCAGGTTACACCTGCAAACGAGATTTTTGATCTTGATGAGGATTTTCTGGTTAAAGTTTGCCTGGTTCTTAATTTTTTGTCCAAGAGCTCTGCCTGAATCTTCAATAAATATCTGTAATTTTGTCAGCAGTGTGTCAATCAGTTATCTGCATATTAGTAAAGACAGCAATTCAATGTTTCTTTAAATTGTGCAGAACTAAAAGAGACTGCATTGGTGAAATTTGGTGCCACGAGTAGGGGTGAAAATTAGAAAATTAGACTATTTCCCTTCAAAAACCCTAGGTTTGAAGGCATTATCCACAACATAAATGAAAAATGGAAAAGACACAAAACATGTGCAAATAAAAAGGCCACAACAGGCGAAAAGCATATGGTGCAAATCCCAGCAATATGCAATATGCAAATGAAAAATCCCACATCATGAATTTAATCCCAACTTGATTTCCCCCAATTAATGAATAAATGCTCCCAAAATGACAAAAACTAAAATATGAAATAAAATATACATAATATGAATACCGAAACCAAAGCCTGGATGTGAATACTAACACTTAAAAAGAGTCCAAAGCCTTCAGTTTGAAATGCACAATCCACTTTGTTGATGCACAAGTTTATAAATAGGCAAAAAGCATATGCAAAAATCATTAAAGGCTTCAAAGCCCAAAAATGTTGCAATACAATGGTCAAAACACAACACAAATGTTACCCTAAAACACCTCCAAAACCAATAAAAATGAGCAAAACATGGGAGGAAAAGCCACAGCAAAGTGGTAATACCAACAGTACGAAAGCAACAAGCTATATCACAAATTAAAAATCAAGCATCATACATTTAATCACAACATTATTTCTAACACCTTCTAACTGAAGACAAAAATTCAAAATATGTAATCAAATATATATAATATGAATGTCAAAAGCCAAAGTATGGATGCAAATACCAACAAAACTAAAAAAGGGTAAAAATTAAAAAGCACAAATAAATCACAACACAAATGTGAAAAAAAATAATAAAATATTCAACAACCCTCAGTCTTAAATGCACAATCCACATCAGAACACAATGCAAATGAAAAGTGCAAAACATTTACAACAGTAAGAAAGAAACAAACTACAACACAAATGAAAAATCCCACATCATAAATGTAATCACCACTTTTTTTCTAATACCTCCAACGTAAAGACAAAAAGTAGAATATGAAACCAAATACACATTGTATGAAAGCCAAAATCCAAATTTTAAACTAATAACATTAAAAAATGTCACAACATGACAAGAAAATACATAGTACAAATGGAAACAAACAAAGAATTCATAAACACTATTTTAAAGCACAATCTACAACACAAATAAATCATGAAAATGGTAACAAAAATGTACAAATATCAGCTCAAACAAATAAAAAGGCCACAATATGGGAAGGGGGGAAACACAGCGTAGTGCAGAAATCAACAATAAGGAACCAGCAAGCTACAACACAAATGAAAAAACTCACACCATAAATTTTGTCAAAACTTTTTTTCCAACACCTTCAACAGAATAAAAAATGTCAAAATATGAAATCAAATACACATAATATTGTCAAAAGCCAGAATTTGATTGTAAAAACTCACCCTACTGAAAAAAGTCAAGACATGACAAGAACAAAACAGTACAAATGCAAAAAGACATAAAGAATTCAAACCCCCTATTTTTAAAAGCACATTCTGCAACACAAATGAATCATGAAAAGGGTAACAATAATGTACAAATATCAGCATAAACAAATAAAATGGCTTCAATATTGGAGGGGGGGGACAGAGCATAGTGCAAATGTTGAAGATAAGAAACCAGCAAGCTACAACAACAATGAAAAACCTCACACCATAAATTTTGTCAAAACTTTTTTTTATAATATCTTCAACAAAATAAAAAAATGTCAAAATATGAAATCAAATACACATAATATTGTCAAAAGCCAGAATTTGATTGTAAAAACTCACCCTACTGAAAAAATATCACAACATGACAAAAAAAAAACACAACAGAAATGCAAAAGACTATAATTCAAAAACCCAAGATTTTAAAGGCACAATCCACAACACAAATGCAACATGAAAAATGCTCAAAATATGTGAAAACATCAGCATAGTCAAATTGAAAGACCCCAATGGGGGGGGGGGGGGGGGGGAAGCACAATCTACAACACAAATGAATCATGAAAAAGGTAACAATCATGTATATCAGCATAAACAAATAAAAAGGCTACAATATGGGAAGGGGGAACAAAGCATAGTGCAAATGTCACAATAAACCAGCTAGCTACAACACAAATGAAAAACCTCACACCAGAAATGCAAAAGACTATAATTCAAAAACCCAAGATTTTAAAGGCACAATCCACAACATAAATGCAACATGAAAAAGGCTCAAAATATGTGAAAACTTGAGCATAATCAAACTGAAAGACCACAACGGAGGGGCACAGCACAGTCCAAATGTCACCATTAAGAAAGCAACAAGCCACAACACAAATGAAAAATCTCACACCATAGATTTAGTTCCAAGACTATTTAAAATACTAATAACATCAGTTGTTAGTGCTAACATGTACAAAAAGTGGTTCTTTGGGCATCTTTTCCCTCGTCTTTGTTGGTTATGCCTGTAGCTGTGTACTGTGAGCCAAACTGAACCGGACTACTTACTGGAAACGCAGCGTTTACTTTTTCAGAGTGCAGACATTGCATTTTAACTTTGAAGCTCCATTGATGGACTTGGAGTGAGAACACCTGAGGTCAGCTCTTGACCCTCTGAGTTAAATTCTTCATGAATAAATATCAACACACGGCGGCTAAAGTAGAATAATTGAGGCTGAAGGCTGGCCATGGACTTCAGTGTTAAACATGAAAGGCAAAAGAGCAACCGGCTTCATCCTCATCCACGTTTCAACCTTGTTTTTAAGCTCAAGGACTCACTACTCTTCTCTGGCAGGAAACACTAATATCAGATGCCTGTTTTTATGCTGCAGAATCATTTGCACAGTTTTTACTGATATTGTTATAACCCCAGAAAAAAGACTCTGTTGGCAGCCTACATTTGTTTCAGTTCTGACAAGATAGTGCTAAAAATAATCCCAGAGATCTAAGCATGCATAAACACAGCTACAGCATTAAAACCTGGCAGCCTCTGAGAGTAATTTGCGGTCCAATGCTATCATTACTAATGGGAGTAATGACCAGGACCTAAAATTAGAACCAAAGTTGTTTTGAGCAGAGTACCTGGATTATTCGATGGGTTATTGGGCTTGTTTGAACCATTTTTTGACTGAAGATGCGTCTGAAACTCAGCGCTGGGTATACTTTTTTGTTCCGCTCTTTGAAAGGGAAGGAAACACTTCATGCACTGTATCTGCTCATGAAATATTGATGTAAAGAATGTATTCTGTATGCAACAACACCCTCTAGGATTGCACAGTCTTTCTGGGCATGAGCTTTGAAGCCCTGTGAGTCTCTGCTCGCTGCCAGCCATCTGTATAGGAAAAGGAGCGGGTTATATTTAGATCTGCCTTGCATTCGTGTGTAGTCACCCACCAGGGGAATCATAGTCACTATCAATATACTTCCTGTCTGTGTCATTCATAGGCTCAGCTACAGGCTGCTTTCTCTGGGAATTCATCAAAAAAGGCATGAATATGTTAACTTTTCAAAGACGTTATACACTTTCATTATTTTCTTTAATTTCCATATTATTGTGTGATTGTAAAGAGATTACATTAACAAATATGGCACTGATATGAGCGACCTTTGCCTGGAGGTGTTAGCAATTATTCAAACACTTTGCTAAAGGGAAACAAGTGCACTAGAAACACAAATAAATGACAGGGCAAAAGTAACAACCTTATTGTAAAAGAATATTTGACAAAGTCAGAACATTGAAGCAAGATCCAGAGCACAAGTGGAGAAAACCGAATCACAGATGGCACTCCAATACACAAATAAAACAAGATATATCATATCTTAAAATACATGCAACACAAACACAAATCCAAGAAGTCACAACTCAAGTGCAAATGCCCCTCAATACAAATGTAGAAATCCAACAAAACAAATGCATCAATCATAATGACTGTGAAAATCCAAACAACATATATGCACATAGAAGCAACACAAATAAAACTAGAAAAGCACTCGCAGAGCGCAGACCTCCGCCAGCACCATAGTCCTCTCCCATATTGTGATTTTTACCATAAATATTAGTCCTACCTTTATTTCATCTAAATATTTAGATTCCTTGACCATGAAAACATACCATTAGCAATTGGATTCATAATGATATCTATTTTAGTTCAGTAGTTATTCACGAAAATTGCATTTTTCATCATGGCGGATCCAGACGGTGATCCGGATCAACACCAAAATTGAATCAGTTCTCCCTTTTCCCATGCTGAACATTTCCTGAAAATTTCATGAAAATTCATCTATAACTTTTTGAGTTATTTTGTTCACAGACAGACAAACAAACTCTCCCGAAAACACAACCTCCTTGGCATAGGTAAAAAGACCACAATATGAATTTAGTCACATTACTTCAAAAACTTCCAACATAAAGACAAAAAGTCAAAATATGAATGCAAATACCCATAAATTTAAACAACACAATTGCAAAAAAAGAACAAAATATACACCAATACTTATGAAAAAAGTTACAACTAAAATAAGAAAGGCAGTACAACAAAAGAAAAAGTCAGAACAATGAAGCAAGACCCAGAACACAAGTGTAAAAAGCCAAAACACAGATCTCACAGCAAAAATTGAAAACATTGCAACATGTTTGCAATTCATGCAAAAAAGCACAAATGCAAAAATTCATAACACAACAGATGTGCAATACAAATGCAAATATCCATAAAATAGCACAACATTTTCAAAATGAACTTAAAAACAGGAATGCAAATACCAGCAACACAAATGAAAAGGCCCACATCATGATTTCAACCATTATTTCAAATACCTCCAACATGAAAGCAAAAAGTCAAAATATAAACACAAATACCCATAAATTAAAAAAAATAAATAAAAAACATATAGGCAACAATAAATCACAACACAAATGAAACAATGAAATATGCAGAAATACTTATGGAAAAGGCTACAACCAAAATGTAAAAGACAGTACAACAAAAGATGTAGTTAAAATAAAGCAAGAATCAGAACAAGCCAAAGCACAGATTCCACTACATGTCCATTGCATAAATAGGAAAGGTTGTAACATGTTTGCAAAAAAACCCCCAAAAAAAGCACAACAGAAATGCAAAAGCAAACCATATGAACCCATATGGAAACATATGAGCAATGAAAGATGGCTTAAACTGGAAGGAAAAATCTTCAAGAAGCATGCAAAAACCACAACATAAAAAGGGATGTGTATATATATATATATATATATATATATATTCATATATATACATATATATATATTTATTGGGGTGATACGAAATAAAAAAATGACGAAATACATTTCTAAGATGCACGAAATAAAAGCACGAAAAAAATGCGAAGGGGCGCGCACGACTGGTGATGTTTACCCTCCTCGCCTACTGTAGTAAAACACTGGCTTCAATATGGAGGAAGACGAAGTGGAAGAATTGGCTGAAGCTCCTTCATCAAGTAAATGGGTTGTGTGGACCTATTTTGGCCACCCATGTAAAAGATGAGAGAACGGTGAGAAGATTGCAGACAAAACAACAACTGTGTTCAAAATATCCCGCTACAGTTCGCCGTTTACTGCGGCGAGTACAACTTTCAACAACCAACTACTTCGAACTGGAGACAGGCAGCAACTGTATGTTTGTGTAAGTCTGCATAAAAAACAATATTTGATTTTTGCTTCTAGTGTTGAGTTGACAGAATTTGATCATACTCAAAGATCAGAAGTATATGCACTGTTAAAGGCTAAATATAGTTCACAGTTCGGACATTTATAGGTCTAAACTGCAGCTCTGAGGACTGCTGTTTGTTTTCCTTTTCATTCAAGAATGGAGTTATCCTGATTGTTAAGTCCTACCCTGTTTTTCAAAGAGCTTTTATTTTGTACTGATGCAGCAATATTTCTGTATGTCTGCATTAGAAAGAAAATAAAGAAAATGAGATTTTTGCACAACTTCCTATGGTTGGGGATTTTCTATAATCTTAATTTTGTATTGTGAGTATTTCGTATCCTGAGCCCTGTTTCATATTTCGTATCGTTTCGTGAGTTGACCATTTTGTTACACCCCTAAAAAGAGTGGATTTTTTTCTGTATAAATCAACAACACGAAGACAACCAATTAAGGCAATTGTAAAAGAAGCTACAACATCATTGAAAAATGACCAAAAAGAGAGTGTTTTTTGAGCGGAAATTCCAAAAACAGGTTTGGTTAGGAGAGTTTCTCCTCATGGGCATTTACTTAACTGGAGCGGGTCTTTTATGATTCTTTTTTTTTTGTTCTGAAAAGAAGTTTTCCATAATTGAAGGCATGCCGACGCTGCTGTTAACCAGTGTACTGTCCCTGTAAGAAGTCTTGAGACCTGCCTCATTTTCACCTCCTTGTCTGTTGGACTGATGAAGGCTTAAAGGAGAGTCTATTTTCAACTTTGTGACCATGACAGTCTGAATTTAAAATCAACCTTCTGTAACCAAATAATTGATATCATTCATATTTTCAACAGTCTATGTTTGGACCAGAGCAAACAAACCATTGGTGTAAAACATTCCAGTGATCACTTACGCCTTTTCTCCTCTTCAGTGCACCGTTTTACAGCTTTATCCATTCATGCTGTGGTTATTTGCATTTGTATTTTCTTATGTATTTTTATTTTACCGGTGTTATGGGGTAAACATTCATCTATCCACTTGACCAACAAAGCAGGGGTTGTATTCAAGGTTTGATATTTCTTACGGTTCATGTATTTAAAACAAGTTTTTCTCAAATTAAACCAAATCTGTGCTCAGCAGGCCAGAAGATCTTTGAGTCAACATAAACCTCAGCAGCTCCCTGAGAAGCTAATTAAAACCCATCCCAATCACAGCCCGGCAGAAGAATTGAAGACTTGTTGAAGGGGAAGCGGAGAGTGAATAATCAAAGCGTGGGATGTGAAGGTGAAGGCGTCGAGGGAAGGCTGCTTAATGAGGCAGAGAGGGCCAGAGTCCAAGTTAAAAAAGAGGACGAAGCTGTTTGTTAAAGCTGCACAAAAAGCTTTGTCTGTTTCTCATTTCATCTGTTTACTGTTCTCTTTTTTTAATGTCAGGAATTTTTACACCACAGTACTTCGCTTGATAGCTACCATACACTTATAACAATATAACTGCCAGTGGGCAATGTGGCCGTCACAGAAAATTGAATTCCTCTTACTTAAGGAGGCAGTAACACAAGTGAAGTGCTGGGAGGGTTTGGGGCAAAGATGTGGAAAAACTTATTAAAGTATCCGTGGAGAGGGTTCTTGCTGTTCAGTCTGACACCAATGACCCCAAATAAGAGCTTTAAAGGAGCTAGTTTAGAGCTTTAAGGCTAAAATCAATACAATTCATTAAAGCCAAATACACAGATTAACTGATGGATGATCCACAAATTCCACTCATTAGCCGATCAGCCTGTGTCTTGATTGGTTACCAAAGTGTGCCAGGGTGGCATGAGGCACAAATATGATAAGTACCTGCTGCATAGATACCTTAAAAATCAAAATCAGCGCAACTCAATTCATATATAGAGCACTTTTAATATAAACAGAATGTTACCAAAATGATGCACATAGACAAAGTTCAGAATATAAATAACTAGAAAATCATCCAGAGAGCGCAGACCTCCGCCAGCACCACAGTTCTCAGTCATATTGTGATTTTCACCATAAATATTAGTCCTACCTTTATTTCATCTCAATATTTAGATTCTTTGACCATGAAAACATACCATTAGCAAGTAGATTCATTATATCTATTTTAGTTCAGTAGTTATTCATGTAGATCACAGTTTTTGTCAAATTGAATCACTTCTTCCTTTTTCCATGCTGAACATTTCCTGAAAATTTCATCAAAATCAATCCATAACTTTTTGAGTTGTCTTTTTCACAGACAGACAAACAAACTCTCCCGAAAACACAACCTCTTTGGCAGTGGTAACAAGACCTAAAAAGCTACAAGCTCACATATTGCTGTTACATCTATAAGCAATAGTTACATGATAAAGTTACCATTATGATATGAATCCTTGATTTTGAAAACCCATACCTGGCACTCAGAATTGTGTTGATATCATAATCAGTCATACAGTTATGGAGCAAAAATGATTATTTTCTAATGGTGGTTAAATGGATCACCACGAAAATCTAATCATTTTCAAGTTGGGCCTTGCAAACAAACAAAAAAACATACACAGGCAAAAGCATGCCACAGCAATGTCACACAAGTTAGTTAGAAGAAATATAAATACCTAAAAATATAAATCCTACTTTTGACATTATAACCTGGAATACTTATAAACTAAAGTAACACCCTTCATCATTTTGTTCATAATTCACAAACGAATTGAAAAATACTACAATGAGTATGAAAAAGTTAAAACAAATTGGAAAGATAATGATTAAAAAACTCAGAACTCAAATTGGAGAATTGCAGAATAAGAACATTTGCCATCGCTGAATATTCAATGCAAAATTAAAAAAAAAAAACTTATTAATGAAAATCAAAAAATGGGGCGCAAATGTCCAATGTAAATGTACAAGTACAAGCGGCCAAAAAGGGCTCTCCCTTAGAGATAGGGTGAGAAGTTCGGTCATTCAGGAGGGGCTCGGAGTAGAGCCGCTGCTCCTCCGCGTTGAGAGGAGCCAGATGAGGTGGCTCAGGCATCTGGTCAGGATGCCTCCTGGACGCCTCCCTGGTGAGGTGTTCCGGGCACCGGTAGGCGGCCCCGGAGTAGACCCAGGACACGCTGGAGAGACTATGTCCTTCAGCTGGCCTGGGAACGCCTCGGGATCCCCCGGGAAGAGCTGGACAAGGTGGCCGGGGAGAGGGAAGTCTGGGCTTCCCTGCTTAGACTGCTGCCCCCGCGACCCGACCACAGATAAGCGGGAGAAGACGGTACGGTACGGGGGCGCAAATGGCCTCATGAGGTCTGCCCTCGAGTAGGTGGCCCAGATTCACACCCCACCTTTGGCCTGTTTCTTGCATGTCATTCCCCAGTTTCACCCCATTTCCTATTCTATCCACTGTACTCTCTCCTATTTGAGTAAAGGCATTAAAGCCCCCAAAAAATAACTTAAAAAAAGAAAATCAAAACACATAAAACATGCAAAACAATTTATAGTCAAAAGTTTAATCAAAAACCTTCTAATGGGTAACAAAAATGCAAAAATCTGACAGTCTTCTTAAACAGCCATGTGAAGTTTTTTTTAGTTTTTTTAAAGTTATATATTGTGTAAAACATGTCTACCCCAAAGAACGAGTATCTAACACAAGGCAAAAAGACCGGAGCATCAGAAATCCTCTCTTTCATGATTTCTTGGTGCACATGAATGTATGTTTTATTTCTATCAGTTTCCCTCTTAAATCCTCCAGCTGTTCAGCGTGAACATGCTTCAGGTACAAATGCTCCTACAGACAGTTTCTCCAAAGTAACTTGTAGATGAATTAATGGGACAGGAGGCCTGCAGCAGCTGTGGAGCACAGGAACAGCTGGAGGGAGGATGTGTTCAGACCCAAGGCTGAAAGACCCCCTCTGCACAGAGCAGGCTGGAAAAAGTGACTAACTGGGCACCAGTATGGTGACTGGACTGAGAAACTGAGAACAGTCTGCGGGCCTGACTGGCAGACTTTCTGGCTGCAGTCACTGCGGACAGTCATCCGAGCAGCATGAACTTGTGGAATCACTTTGAACAATCTTTTTCTGCCACTCACCATCTTTTCCAGTACATGAATCAAAAGTACAGCAAAGAGGCTCTGCTCGCTCAGGTATGGATTCAAACAGCAGACTCTTTTCACCCAGACTTCACTCTGAACTACTCCTGCTTTCAGAGTGCTTATTACCTTCACCGAGGAGGGAATGTTTGGCCCCGTTTGAGATGCTGAAATTTTCCAGGAGATGTTGGTAAAGGCCCAACTTATAAATGAGTAGATTTTGGTGTTGAATCAGGGAACTGCCATGAGAGAAAAAACGTTTCTGCTCAATAACTGTCCAACAAATAATCATATCAACATGATTCTGATAGTAGGTTTGGATTTTCAGGGTTGAGGAATCATATTATGATGGCAACTTTATCATGGAGCTGTTGCTTATACATAGATGTTACAGCAATATGTGAGCTACCTTGTCCGAGGCTTTAGCTCTCCGAGTGTTTTCTAGTTTACTTAAGAGCTTGGATATTTCAGGTGGGAAAGACATCACTCTCAAGTTAACCATGTTCCAGTTCTTTCTGGAGATCTTGGTTTGGGGTTTGATTTCAAACTTTGGGTGTTCATTTGGATCAAACCGTGAAACTCTGCTGCTTCTTCCGATATGATTTTGAACACTGACTCCTGCAGCGTATTGTTTTAAAGTCGTGCTCTACCTATCAGCAAACCCCCGCCTCACTCCACTTCTTTTTCAGAGCATTTCATGGTTAGGCTACATGGACATTATCCTGAAAATATCAGGGTTGCATGTGTGAAAAGTGCTTGTGTAATTTTTTCTTAAGTTTTAGCCCTTGATCCCAGTACAAGTTACTTAGTAATGAATTACTCTTATATGACCGTCTTTTTAAAGGTGCTATGAGGAGCATCTATTTCGGGCAACATAAAGACTCTACTACCCTTGAGCACGCGCAGCGACTGTCGTAAAGACGTGACCCAAGCCAAAGCGTGTGTTTGTTGTGATGCTAATGAATGCAGCTCGGACCTTCCTGAGAACTCTGCATTGCTTTACAACTTCTGTTTTCAACAACATACAGGATGCAAAACGACGAGGTAATGTATCTCTATCTAGTTACGCAGCGGTAGTTTTTGATGTGTGACAACAAGCAATTTTTAGAAAACTTAGTATCGCAGTTTTGTAGCTGGCTATATATTGCTACTAACGGTCTGGTGCTCTAAGACGTGTCCGAATAATATAAATTTGCTCTAGTTTTAATTGTCTTGTTCCTGAAGTTGAGTATTCAGGCCAGTCCAGCCCTGTCCGACCTGACTGCAAAGCTAAGGAATAGCATTTATAGATAACCTATTTTGATGCTATAAAACTCATCTTAAAGTGTGTATTTCCATCAGGCATATATCTAAAAGGGTGAGACTTTTTTGTAATTACTTAGAAATTCCTCATAGCACCTTTAAGTAACAAGTAATGTAACGCGTTACTATTTACAAACCAGTAAACAGACTAAAGTTACATATCCAAGTCACTGTGTATTACTGTTTTTTTTTTGCCGTTTTTCTTAGCGAAAATATACCTGCTAACACATATTTGAGAGACACTACGCATGCAACAAGTCATGTTTTTAGCATTAGGTAAACCAACATGTTCAACAAACACCTTCTCATTCAATGCATTTTCTTTATTTTCATCACTAATTACATTGTAGATTCTCACTGAAGTAATGATGGCCACTTGTTTCTCTTAACTTGGCTGATTGGTTCTTGCCATAATATTAATTTTAACAGTTGTCTAATAGGGCTGTCGGCTGTGCATCAGCCTGACTTCTGAACAACACAACTGATGGTCCTAACCCCTTTAATAAGGCAAGAAATTCCATTAATTAACCCTGGAAAGGCACACCTGAGAAGAGAAAACCATTTCAGGTGACTACCTGTTGAAGCTCATAAAAGAGAATGAAGAGTGTGCAAAGCAGTAATCAGAGCAGAGGGTGAATACTTTGTAGAAACTAGAATATAAGACATGTTTTTATTTATTTCACACGTTTTTGTTAAGTACTATTGTACATAATTCCACACATGTTCATTCATAGTTTTGATACCTTCAGTGAGAATCTACAAAGTGATGAAAATAAAGAAAACACATTGAATGAGAAGGTGTGTCCAAACTTTTGGCCTGTACTGTACATGACACTGACACAGCAGTGGGAGCCACTTGAAATTGAGTCCCTTGCCCAAAGACACATCAACATGTGACAGCTGGAGCTGTTGGGGAAGCAAAGCACTCAGCCACAGCTGCTTCACAGCATTTCAGTGTGCAGAGGAGACAATTTAAATACTCTAAAAGGCAAATTAACCCCCTAAAACACAGTATAAACTTCTATGTTGATGTTTTATTAAATCCAGTTCACAATTCAACTTTAGTTTAACATCAGAAATCTAAATAAAAGCATATTTTGGTAAATTTATGTTAAAATTCTCTAAATTTAAAAACACTTTGATATAATTTAGGAGTGTTTTCAGTGTTTACAGATTGCTTCAGTAAAGTTTTGAATTTGTTCTATAGGCTGACATGATGAAAAATCTGGTATTTTTTTCTGTGACATGCATGAATAGGTGTAAAGGTCAGTGTCAGTAATTCTGTCCTTAAATGTCACCGTGGTCAAACATTGTGCAGCGTGCGACCATTGTTGCAGCATTGTGTTTTATCACTTCCTCAATCAGCTCCTGCAGCCGGCCCGTCAGTCCACAGCCACCCCTGCACCAGTTGCTCTCTCTGGGTTGCATGGCAGCAGTTTTATGTAGGGTGGGGTGCATCGTTCCTCAGTGACCCCCCCACCCCCGTCCCAACTCCACCCCACCTCTGAGCTGTGACCCTCAGTGTCTTCTTCCCCTGCCATGTGACGAGCGCTGCGAGGACCTGTGGGTGCAGCCACATAAATCATTGATCCCAGCTGCACTTTTGGATCAAGTGGAGGACAAGCAGTCTTTTGTGAAGTGTCTCGAACCAATTCTCCAGGGTGACACAAACACTGGTTGGCCTCTTCTTCGCTGCATGCTCCATCGACATCGATTTTCTACAACTTGTTACGAGTCAAACACGCTGGAAATACCAGCGCGGAGAGTGGGGCAGCCTCTGGAAATAGTTTTAGGCTTTTTTTCATAGCCTTTTTTTTCTTCAGTTTTATTTTTGCCAAGTAGGCCAAGAGTGAAAGAGTAGAGGTTATTGTTAGAGAGGCTAAAATATGACATCATTTACCCCAATATCATTGAGAGAATCCATCAAAGGTATTTTATCCTCAAAGGTAGCCTCAATAATTTTATACAACCAACAATATTTCAATATCTGCAGGCTTAAAGGAATAGTTCAAAATATTGAGGAATGGATGAAGTTTGGGCAACACGGTGCACATGCCTCACATCTAAAAGGTTGCTGGTTGTAACCCTGTGTCAGTCAGGGCCTTTCTGTGTGGAGTTTGGATCATCTCCTTGTGCAAACATGGATTCTCTTTAAGCACACCAGTTTCTTAACCTGACAAGCCAGATGGACAGCTCCATATATCTGCCACAGAAATATTTCACTAGTCCATCTGGGTAGAAGCCATTAGAATTTGTTTTCAGGGGCAGAACGTTAAAAAAAACACACACAAGCTTGTGATTAGACAATCATTCGGCTCGTCACATTCTTCACAGACCAATCCACATCAAGCAGGGTTGCCTCCTATAATGTAGCATACATAGCGGCTAGTGTAGCGGCTAATGGCTAACAGCAGTTCAAAACAGTTCATGGACATTAGCCATAGCTGCTAACTTAGCAGCTGACAGCTAACAACAGTTAATGACCGTGAGCCGCTAACTTAGCTGCAAATAGCTAACGACTTTATACTATCGTCTTACACTAAATTGTAGCACACAGATGATTCATTTAACACTTATATGTGACATGAACCTCGTCAAAGACAATCCCTACAAGTAAACTTCTGAGGAGGGCAGATTTAGCCAAGTTTCACTGAGTAGCCATGAGGACAATAGGCTAATCGGCATGTCCGTTCTCACCTTCCAGTTCTCAACTTCCGGTTGTCGTCACGTCTGCATTCTGCAGCTCCCGCCTCTCTTCCCTAATTGGGCCGTTAAGAATACAGCAGAGTGAATTCATTGGACAACGAAGACAGGTCTGTCTGCTCTGCAAGGCTACCAGTTTCCTCCCACAGATCAAAATAATGCTTGACCGGTGACTCCAGATTGCCCTTAGGTATAAGTCTGAGAATGAATGTTCGTCTCTCTATGTGGCCCTGGAATTTGCTCGCCACTGGTTCAAGGCTCTACACTGACTGGTCACTTTATTGAGGACAGCTTGCTCGTACCACGTTGGATGCCCTGTTGCCTTCAGAACTGCTTTAATTCATCAACTGCTTCATTTGGTTCAACCACTAAACTAGCAAGTAATGTAAATAGCCAGTCATGACAGTGACTCAATGCATTTATGTTGACATACTAAACAAAAACTAAGGCTCTGTCCAAAAAAGTTTCGGCAATGAGAAATCAAGCTTCTCAACACTAATGCACCATTGCCACCCCCATCATTACCGTTGTTGTCAAGGTTTGCACATGTGGTGTAAGGAAGAGGTAGGGTAAGGATGTCATTGTTTCTGAAGCTATTCATATTCGCTGTCGACATGAAAACACAAGGCCAGTGTTTCTGGATTATCCACAGTGAGACCCATTTTCAAAAGTGTGCATTTTAGGAAATCCAAAATGCCGTATTCATGTGTATGACTAAAAATTTGTGCCTGAATTCAGCTCCACGTGGACAGCCTCTTAAGCTCAGTTAGATTTAACAAGCACATAAACCTAAGTAGAGGATCCAATAAGAGCACTTCCTGAGTTGAAGTCCTGTTTGGACTCAAAGTAAGTGTCTCTTGCTAGATTTACTAAAGGCTTAAACAGGGCATGGAGGGTACATAGATGTCTAATGATCTCTCATGTGCCTTCAGTAATAAGATGTTGACAGGTAATCATAATTTTGGGGCCAGTGACATGAAAAACTGCATGCTGTTGCTTCCACAAGAGGTAAAGGGATACCCCAAATTCTTGTTGATTTTGTGCCTCACTCTTGTGTCCATGTCAAGCAGATAGACTCCATTCTCTTGACTGTGTGCACAGTAACAAGGAAGAGACAGTCAGAGCTAATTAGCTTTGCTCAGATACTTGGAGTCAATGGGTAGCATTACCCCGCCTCAGTCATCAGATAACTTCTTCAGCAACTCTAAAAAGTCAGGGAACATGCGCAAAAAAACACATAGGTGCTTGTAAGTAGGTCAACAAGACAAAGCATAGCGCGGTGGATTGCGCATGCATCATGCGGTTTAGTTTCCTTTGTATTTCTTTTCAATATTGCATAAAGTTCTAATGTTAGTCTAAAGATAGCTAATGTATCAAAACGCATTAAAGAAAAAAAACACAGTCACATCAAGCACACAGGACCAAACAGTGTTGCTGCAGAGTTTACTCGATGACTGTAGGCAGAGGCAGGCTAACGCTACTCACTGAGTCCCAGTGTTTGAGCTAAGCTAATTAGTGGTCAGCGAGCTCTGCCCATCTCTTCCTTGTTACTTAACGCACAGTTGAAAGAATGGTGTCTGCTAACTTCCAAGTTCATGACAAGCAAACGTGAAAAAAAAGAAAATGTTGACATATTCTTCTAATATTAACTCTGATAGTGGTAATTTGTCATTCTAGATTTCGTTGTGCACTTGTGTATGACAAAAGCCTTGCATAATCAGGATGTAAGCGGCAAATATTTAGATGTATTGGAAATTGATTCATTCACATGCTATCAGCAGGGATTCAAATCAAGAGGCCACAGCTTTAAAAGGTCAGATAGTGGAGTATGTCACCACATATAAATATCATAGCACTATCATTGACACCAAACTGAACTTTGAGGAAAACTGTGAAGCTGTGTGTAAAAAAGGATGCCAGCGCCTCTTCTGTTTGAGAAAACTGTCCACTTTTAACATTGACCGGACCATGCTAAGCTTGTTTTATCGTGCTTTTATCGGACCAGTTTTAACTTTCTGTCTTGTTTCATAGTTTGGAAACGTGTCCTTAAAAAACAGAAACTGTCTAAACCAAATCGTGAAATGGTCTTGTAAACTGATTGGAGAGTCTCAGCTTTGCCCAGAATCCCTGTATGCCAAACAGCTGCAGAGGATTGGTAACTCTATTGTAAGAGATGACTCTCATCCTCTTAATGGAGAGTTCCAGCGGCTCCCATCAGGTCGGAGGTTCATGATTCCTGCTTGTAAAACCAGACGCTACAAAAACAGCTTTATTTATTTATTTATTTATTCCTTGCACTGTTTCTTTTATCTTGTTTTCATGAATGGCACATATTTATCTTTTAACTTGGTTTTAGCTAGGCCTTTTTTACCTACTGATGTTTTAACTTATTTGCTTCTTATCTCAGGGCTGTCCTTGTTCTTTTAGCATAAGCACTGTCGTCACTTTGTCTTGTTTTGTGTTGTTTTGTGTGTCTATAATACGAGAGAACTCACTCACTGTAAACTGAATTTACAAGGGTACAATAAATATTCTGAATCTGAATCAGCTAATTGCAGATGAAGTCATTATTTAATGCAAAATAATGTACCATAAACTGAAAAATGATCCTCTTATGTACAAACCATACAGTATATATGCCACATACTCTTAAGCAATAGCAGGCCTAAGATAGATTGTAAAGTGTCATATGTAAGTCTTTATGCAGCTCAGCCCAGAGATTTTTCACCCTGCTGTTACATATAATCCAACATTTTTCTTACAAAACCAAAACCACTGAACCACATGTCTAAAGAGATGATCCCCTGCTGCAGTTTTCTCATTCCACATGTACTTATATAATTCCTCAACTGGATAAATAGTCTCTCAGAGCTGTCCTATTTTCTTATAATGATGGATTTTTGAAGTCTTCTGTGTGTGGTTCTAATTTTCAAACACTACCTGACCTTGATCCATCAGCACATTTTGGGTATGACGTTTCAGCATAGGGGAATATGTCTTAAGGCAGATCAGTCACACTTTTGAGTTCAAGTTAATCACCAGGATTGACAAAAATAATCCATCTGAAACAGAAGGTGGAAAACTAAATGAGAGACCCATTATGTAACAAAGTCCTGCCTCCTACTGTGAGGAAATGTTGGCTGAAATATGTTCAATATGAGATTTATTAAAGACCTTAAAGGGTTAGTTCAGCTTTTTGTAGTGAGGCTGCTATAGAGGCCAATAGTACTAATAAATATGAGTGCTAATGGCGGAACTTGCAAGCTAGCAAGATATCCAGGGGTGGAAGCTAGCCACACAGCAGTACATTGTGCCAGCTGACCCATTTTTAAGGTTAACCAGTCAAAATAATTTACTGTGTTTAACTTTTCCTCGACAAACCCCTGTGTTTAGAACTATTTTGGTATGTAACGAGGGGCTACATACTCTTCTGTCAGCATCTCCACTCTTAAGATCACGTCAAAGTGCTGTGGCAGGATTATAGCGGTCACTGGAGCACAAACTGATATAAATCTAACTCCCTGGATGTCAATATTACAACGGAGGATAAGGTCCACGTTGAAAAAAAAAAAGTAAGGTTACGAGAATAATCTTATTATTTACAATAATTAAAGCTGGGGTTGGCGATTTGATTTAGATACACTTTTTGTGATACTGGTTAAAATGGTCTTTATGACCCGATGGTAATCAACTCATAATGTGTTCTTAAAACAGAGCGAAAAATATCCGCTATCTACAGCAGGAGTAAAACAGGGAAACACCAACCAATCATCTTACCGGGACACCTGTTTTTTAACCAACCAAATCCCGTCGCCATTCTGCCCGCCTACTGTGCGTGCATTTTCCTGGCATGCACAGACTCGGTGCGTGTAGCCGAGCTCATACGTATCAGAGTCCGCCGGAGAATGCTTACCTTTCAAGTTTTGTCTTTGAAAATAAGGGAAGCCCGCCGTGAGCCGTCCCACAACCCTAACCAAGCTCCAGTATCCCTCACATTTAAAGACAAATTTACAAGAAATCTAAAATAAACTCTTTGTTTTTCTAAGTTTGTTCTGCTGCTCTAATCTCATGATAGCTGCCACCCAGGCTACTGCAGGTGGACGTTCTCACGAGGCTTTTTCTTCTTCTTCGGTTTTACGGCGGTTGGCATCCATCATTTTGGAGCATTACCGCCCCATTCAGGCTAGAGACAGAGTTCAGTTTGGAGAGGCAGAGGAATGTTTTTATTATTATATCATCACACGGGAGATTTACGGGAGAATACTGATACAGGAGGACGGCGGGAAAGAGGATAAAATACGGAAAATACGGCAGTTTCATGGCCAAAACAGGAGATTTGACAACTATGTGGAGAATGTCAGAGGAACTACCTATACCCTGATCAACATCGGCTGTGAGCACTAACTAACTTTACATGTTTGTTTGGTGTTTTCTTACCGCTGACTGAGACATGACTTGGTGTAGTGTAAAACAAACACATTGTGCTGAGGGTTTGGAGTTGAATCAGTCTTCTGGATATATCAGCCGTGCGCGTGCATGTGAGCAGTGGGGGCGGTTGGGCGGAGCCCTGAGGAGATGCTACTTTCAAATTCATGCTAGTTTTCCAAAATTGCCAACCCCAGCTTTAAGTCGTAAAATTGCGATAATAATCTCAAATTATGAGAATACAGTTGAAAAGTTACGAGAATAAAGTTGAAAAATTATAAGAATTAAGTCATCTTTTAGATCAAACAAGGAAACATCTTCTTGGTTATACTTATAAAGATATTCACAGATTCGGACTTTGCGGCTCAATAACTCATCAACAAAAGAACGTAGTACCAAACCTGACCCCTCTTTTTGATCACTGTGATGAAGACTGTGAGCTATAAGCTCGGGTATGTTTAACCTCTAAATCCCAACTGACTAAACACAGGCTCTTTGTGGAGGAATAAAGTTAAACACTGTAAAGAATCTAACTGAAGCACATTGTTATAGTTTTTTCAGTAGTTTTTACTGACGAGTGTGTTGAGGATGAGGCTTTTGGTGGCAATCTTTACTTGCGACTGTATGCCCTAAGACATCTCCCCACAGGAATGAAGTTTGCAGATGTCGCTATTGGCACTCATATATCTTACTTCCACCAAGTAGGTTATTCTTGGTCAGTCTGTGGGCAAGATTCTGCAAAAAAAACTTCTGGATGGATTTAAATGAACATTTCTGTGGCTGTCCGAGGAAGGTTTGGTGCTTTCCAACCAGAGCAAAAACACACCTGACGCAAATTATTCAATCAACTGGACCGTCTTTACATGGTTGATTTGTTGGATCAGGTGTGTTCTTGCTTGGTTTAACACACCAGTTAAGAATAACCTGATAAATCGCCACATTTTATTTCTGACTTTGTAACTGAGATCACGTCATTCACACTCCCCACTTCCCTGTTCCAATGTAAATGGCATGCAGTATTTTCCACATGGACAGACATGAACGCACTCACTCAGACAGAGCTCATGATCATTTACTATATTACCAACTACTTCTATATAGCCTCAGCTTTCTAGGACTGTGCTCTAATGTTTACTGTGGCTGCACAAACAGCTTACAGTATTTGACTGACGTATAAGTGGGATAATCTTGACTTAATCTGCATGTCTGGTCAACCTTTCAGACAACCAGGGGCAAGCCTGTGAGGAGTGAAAATAAAGATTTGACTTCTTAATCAAGAACCTGACAACCCTGCAGTGAAGAAAACAAAGATATTCTGTGTTTCTGTGGAGGAATGTAAATTTAACGGACATAAAATAACCCCCAAACTCGTTTTATATGGAGTTCCCCT
This sequence comes from Scarus forsteni, assembly GCA_036419115.1. Taxonomy (NCBI): domain Eukaryota; kingdom Metazoa; phylum Chordata; class Actinopteri; order Labriformes; family Labridae; genus Scarus; species Scarus forsteni. The sequence continues at coordinate 2,077,214 of JAZDUH010000135.1, forward strand.
ATTGATTCAAAAGCCCAGGGGTGTTTCTCAGCCTGCTCAGTGGGACTGGTGTTGGGAGATTTCCAAAAGCAGAATAAATTAATCAGAACTCTACATTGCTGCCGGGTCCCTGAGGAGCAGCCAGAGCTATAATCAAAACAGCAGTGGCAGGGGAGCGCTGTGTTTCCACCGGATCATCAGGAAGAAATCAGTGTCTCCACTTATCGCACCAGTCACAGCGGAGGAGAGACAGCACGCTTTAATGCTTTTTCTGTACTGTGTAATGATGCAGGAGCTTATTTCACATCCTGGAACCCACAGCTGATGTATTTTAATATGTCACATATAATGCTGACTGGATCACATTTTAATAAAACCAACGGTGAGCTTAGCTCTATTCAATAAATCTGAAAACTCACAACTTACATAAAATATTACATCTAAATACTGTTCATAACATTAACTGGCAGCATGTGTCTTTTATTTTCTCCATATGAAACAATCTGAAATGAAAGTATGAAAAGCAGCTCAATGTTAAGCTTCAAGCCACTTATTGCAGTAGTTGGGAAATTGTGGTTAAGGTGACAAAATTAAATCAATATTACTATAATAAACATGTAGAAGCGAGGACACGTGGATTCAGTACAATAAAAATGCAATGTTTCCTCAACCTCAAAAGCTTTTGAACAGTGAATGATACCAGAGTTGGATGAGAAAGTGTCTGCCATGAATTAAAGGATAAGTTCGGTTTCTACAGCTTTCACATTGTTTATAGAATGAAGTAGAGCAATATACTCACCCAGAAGGCTTTCCTGATCCAAACAGTGCTTCAGGAGATATTTAGATCCAAAATCAAGCGGCGGACATCCGTAAAATGGTAGCACATAGGGCATACAGTGCCGCTCCTAAAACTGCATTAATCGTCCAAAAACTCATTAGTTTCACCAATATTTCATCATGGTCCGCTTGCGCTACTCCTCATTATAGTGCAGGGTCGCTCCACCCATGTTTTTGTGACTGTGCTGACCTCTGAACTGAAGAAGAAGAAGAACGTTTGCCTCGCGCATGCGCAGTACGGCTCATTGTTTCAGGGGAAGACCGCAGGCTACACAACGACCTTCTTCTTCCAGTTTTGTGCAAAATGGACGAATATCTATCAGATGAAGATGTTGTGGAGGAGAACTTTGAATATGATGGGTGTCCTTACAGTTTCGAGCCAGAGTTTACAGATGAGGAGCTCATCGAAAGGAGGACATGGAGGCAAAGAGAAGAACAGCTGGCTAGACAGCAGTCTTCAGTTTAGAGGTCAGCACAGTCACAAAAACATGTCTGGAGCGACACAGACTGTCTTGGAGGAGTAGCAGGAGCGGACCATGATGAAATATTGGTGAAACTAATGAGTTTATGGATTATTAATGCAGTTTTAGGAGTGGCGCTATACATGCCCCGTGGGCTACCATTATACGGATGTCTGCCGCTCGATTTTGGATCTAAATATCTCCCGAAGCACTGTTTGGATCAGGAAAGCCTTCTGGGTGAGTATATTGTTCTACTTCATTCTATAAACAATGTGAACGCTGTAGAGACCGAACTTATCCTTCAACACACAATAAAAGGATAATTAAAAGATCATTTTATCTGTATGTTGTATTTTCCCTTTGCCGTGGAAATAACATTTTGATCTAGGCCAGGGGTCTCTAACTTCCTCTGCAAACTGCCAGAACTTCAACATCTGCACACTTTAATGCATGATATCCACAACAGTGGTCAGATACTTGGAATACCTTTTATCTGTCTGGAACTGTTTTTGCTGCTGCAGGTCTTTGCCAGGTCTCCCTTAATAAAGAGGTTTTTCAATTCAATGGGAGTAACCTGGCTAAATAAAGGTTAAATGAAAAACAAGTATAACATTTTGGTTGCAGTACCATGTCCCAACTGCACTGCCTGGTCAAAAAAGGTGTCACTAAAAAAAAGGTCACACACTCTTATATTTCGACCGCCTTTAGCTTTGACTTTAGCACGCATTGTCGGTGGAATTGTTTGAATAAGCTTCTGCAAAGTCACAAAACGTATGTGCGTCGAGTGTGGCATTCATTTTCACTGAGATCTTGTATTGATGATGGAGAGTCTGACCACTGTGCAAAGCTTTCTCCAGCACATCCCAGAGATTCTCAATGGGGTTAAGGTCTGGACTCTGTGGAGGCCAATCCATGTGTGAAAATGATGTCTCATTCTTCTTGAATCACTCTTTCACAATTTGGGCCCCATGAATCCTGCCATTGTTGTCTCGGAATATGCCCAAGCCATTAGGGAAGAAAAGATCCACTGATGAATTAACCTGGTCATTCAGTATATTCAGGTATTCAGCTGAGTTCATTCTTTGGGCCATAATGTTGTTGAACCTCAACCTGACCAACTGCAGCAGCCCCAGATCACAGCACTGCCCCCACATGTCACATCTCAGTCTGCAGCCTCAGCCTCTCCCACAGCCTGTCACTCCCAGCTGCACCATAATCAGTCCTGACTCACCTCACCTGTGCCGCCGCTCACACCTGCACCTCATCTCCCGTAATCAAGCCAGCTACAAAAGCCCCAGCTCCACACTCAACCAGCGTCAGACTGTCGTCGCACTCATGCTGAAAGGTCCAGACTTGTTTCCCGGATTGATCACCCGTTGCCAACTTGTTTCGTCCCAGACTCTGCCTCATACGCCTGACCCTCGGCCTGACTCCAAGGTATCGACTAGCTTCTGTCCTGCATTCACCCGCCTGTCTGAATCCCCGGCTTTCGATCCTGCTGCAGTCTCCTGTCACCGAACCCAGCCTGCTCTACGTTGTGACCCACGACTGGTATCTGACCCTGCTTCCGTCTCCTGTCGCCGAACCCAGCCTGCTCTACGTTGTGACCCACGACTGGTATCTGACCCTGCTTCCGTCTCCTGTCGCCGAACCCAGTCTGCTCTACGTTGTGCCAATCGCCTGGTGTCTGACTTCCTGCCTGTCTTCGACAACGCGAGTTCGCCTGAATCCCTCCTCCAAGTGTTCCTGAGCGCCTCAGCTCGTCTGTGCGTGAGTCAAGCCTGCTTCACCTCCTTCTATAAAGACTGTGTGAGCTTCTGTCACTGCATCGCCTGGGTGGCTCAGTCGGTAAGGCGTCCGATTGTGGACCGAGCTGTCGCGGGTTCGACCCCCGCTCAAGCCACAGCCTGTTCTCTGTTTCAACGGTGTGGGTGTCAGTTTTGGACTCCTCTGAGGTGCTGCAATCAGAGGAGTGTTCACCTCTTAAGTTCGCTGTTGCGGGTTGAAGCCCCGCTCAAGAATCAGCTACTCCCCTGTAAAGACTGTGTGAGCTCCTCTCCGTCCTCAGCATCTTCCCTGAAAAGGCTGTGGGAACCGACAGCTGAACAGCTCCGGGTTAGCTCAGTCAGGAGAGCGCCCGTCCACAGATCTCCTGGTCGCGGGTTCGCAGCCCGCTCTGAACTGTTTCTGATCTTGGTGTTAATAAAGACTGTTCTAATCAAAACTGCTTGCTTCTGGGTCCTACCTGAAATCGTGTCACCACAGGCTTGTACAGTAGGCACTAGGCATGATGGGTGCATCACTTCACTGCCTCTCTCCTTACCCTGATGATCTGGAACAGGGTCAATCAGCTTCTTCCAGTCCTTTACAGTCCAATCTTTATGCCCCTAAACTGAAGCCTTTTTTCTGGTTAGCCTTACTGATAAGTGATTTTCTTAAGGCTACACAGCTGTTCAGTCCCACTCTATTATTCCCTATACATTGTGCGTGTGGAAATGCTCTTACTTTCACTATCAAACATACCCGAGCTCTACTGTTTTCTTCAATTTGATTTGGCCAAAAGTTTAAATGAGCAGTGATGACGATCATCCAGGACTTTTTTTCTGACCAGATTTCTTCCTCGAAGACGATGGTCCCCCACTATCCTTCCAGTTTTTAATAGTGTGTTGGACAGTTCGTAACCCAATTTTAGTAGTTTTCTGCAATCTTACTACAAAATCCAAAACCAGTGAAGTTGGCACGTTGTGTAAATCGTAAATAAAAACAGAATACAATCATTTTGCAAATCCCTTTCAACCTATATTCAATTGAATACACAGCAAAGACAAGATACTTAACGTTCAAACTGGTAAACTTTGTTATTTTTTGCAAATATTAGCTCATTTGGAATTTGATGCCTGCAACATGTTTCAAAAGAGCTGGCACAAGTGGCAAAAAAGACTGAGAAAGTTGAGGAATGCTCATCAAACACTTATTTGGAACATCCCACAGGTGAACAGGCTAATTGGGAACAGGTGGGTGCCATGATTGGGTATAAAAGCAGCTTCCCTGAAATGCTCAGTCATTCACAAACAAGGATGGGGCGAGGGTCACCACTTTGTGAACAAATGCGTCAGCAAATTGTCCAACAGTTTAAGAGCAACATTTCTCAACGAGCTATTGCAAAAAATTTATGGATTTCATCATCTACGGTCCGTAATATCATCAAAAGGTTCAGAGAATCTGGAGAAATTACTGCACGTAAGCGGCAAGGCCGAAAACCAACATTGAATGCCCGTGACCTTCGATCCCTCAGGTGGTACTGCATCAAAAACCGGCATCACTGTGTAAAGGATATCACCACATGGGCTCAGGAACACTTCAGAAAACCACTGTCAGTAACTACAGTTCGTCTACATCTGTAAGTGCAAGTTAAAACTCTACTATGCAAAGCCAAAGCCATTTATCAACAACACCCAGAAACGCCGCCGGCTTTGCTGGGCCCGAGCTCATCTAAGATGGACTGATGCAAAGTGGAAAAGTGTTCTGTGGTCTGACCAGTCCACATTTCAAATTGTTTTTGGAAACTGTGGTCGTCGTGTCCTCCAGACCAAAGAGGAAAAGAACCAGCCGGACTGTTATAGGTGCAAAGTTCAAAAGCCAACATATGTGATGGTGTGGGGGTGTATCAGTGCTCAAGGCATGGGTAACTTACACATTTGTGAAGGCACCATTAATGCTGAAAGGTACATACAGGTTTTAGAGCAACATATGTTGCCATCCAAGCAACGTCTTTTTCGTGGACGCCCCTGCTTATTTCATTAATTGTCCACTAGAGACTCATGCTTATTTGCTTAGTTAAATTTGGGTGGCAGGTGGTGAACTTCGAAGCTATTGTCTTAACTTCAATAAATTAAGATCTTTGTAACTGTGTCATATTTAGATATTACAGCATGGATCCAAAATGGCTGACTAAGGGGGAAATGTTAGAAAAAAACTGCTAAATCCTTCAATTCTCAAAGAATCTGATAGATGAAAATATTTATTCCAATGTAATAACATGTTAGAATCATCTTTATGCATTATATAAAAAACATTTCTTGTATTTAGTTTATATAACCATAAACTTACCTGTCCTCTTCAGAGAATGTTATGCACTAAATTCTGCAGAAATCTATTTCACTGCATCAACTCGTTTGTCTACACTAATGAAGAACTCAGCCTTTAATGACACCACGACATAAATGAGATGTAACACTGCATTGATCAAATGAACAGACATGCTGACATGTTTCACTCTGTTGATTCAACACAAAGAAGCTCACACTTTGGCGTTAAGCTTCCTCAGCATCATGATACAGAGATACAAAGACAGCCATTCATCTTCAAACCATGTGGCAGAAAATGCTGAGTCCTATAAATAGACCAAGTGCAAAAAAAAATGCTTTTCAAAAATAACCTTTAAAGTGTCCCGAGTAATTAGGAGCTGCAAGTGTGTTCTCATTTCAAATGTATCCATGTTCATTATTTATTGAGTTGTCAAATATTGATGCATGAGAAAATCAGCTGCCACCCTCCCAAAGAGCAGCCATATGTGGTTCATGGAAAAGGGGATGGTTTCCAGAGTTTTAAGCCAGAAAAATGGAGCCATTTAGAGCCACATAATGTATATCATGCAAGATAAGACGGATGAAAGTGTTAGAGGATAGAAAATGCTGAGGCTGTACTGTATAGAAGAAATCCCAAGCCTGTCAGTCCTCTGTGGACTGCTCCCTCTCTCTGCCCTGGGCTAATGGTTTAAGGCTGTTCTCGCTGCAACCAACAACACTGAAGAAACTGGGACTGAACTTCTGCTGTGGGGTAACACTGTTGGTAATTGTGGAGAGGACTGCTTCTCATAAAACAGCTTTATTTCTCTTGCATTATTTCAAGTTTGTTATTTTTTATTTATGTATTAAAACATTATATAACCAGGAAAGCATCGCAAAATAGTTCTAAACACAGGGGCTTTGCCAAGGAAAAGGATTAACCCTGTAAAGAATCTTATTGTTGAACCAACATTTTTGAAAAGTTTTAACCTGTAAATGGGTTAATTATGAGGATTCGTGGCACTATAAAATGCTCTGTACCAACTATCATCTGTCCAGGAACCAAGCTTGCAAGTTGGCGTTCATTTTACCCTAGCAATGGGCTTCTAGCAACGCCACGTCAAAAAATGATAGTAAAGCATATTTGAAATGTCTTTTGTTCATTTCGATGCAAACTTTGAAGACAGATAGTTAGACAGTAGTAATTTTTGTGACTGGTTTATATGTAAAAGGTTATAACTTTCAGGGCTTTACTTGTTTCAGTCCAACAGACACCAATGATTGAGACTTTAAGAGGTCCGTGAGGGCCTGCCAACTGAATCATAAAGAGTTCAAGCCTTGAGTTTTGTTAGTACCTCACAGATTCATGGTGAACTGTATCTACAGATTCCAAAGATTTAAGGCATTGAGAAGATGCAGGCATATGTGAAACATCACCATGACTGAGAAGGGGTGTAAAAGCATCAGCAACAACATGCTTTTGTTCAGCAAAAACAAGACTTATTTCTGAAGCAAAAGACCAGTTGCAACTTAGATTTCTTAACAATGCTTCAATTTCATACTTCAGTGTCCTATGTTATCTTTTTTTTTTTTTTTAATGTATTTTCTGGGCATTTTGTGCCTTTATTGATAGGAGAGAGACAGTGGATAGGCTTGTGAAAGGGGGTGAGAGAGTAGGGGAAGACACTCTGCAAACTGGTCACAGGTGGGATTCGAACCTGGACCGGCAGAAGCATGTACATGGGGTGCCTGGTTGCTAACCACTCCGCCAAACCAGCACCCCCAGTGTCCTATGTTATCTTAACCTGACCAATCTAAGCAGACCATCAGAATAAACAGACTTCTACTATTTCTTTAAATGGAAACACCACAGTTAAAGCAATCATGGCTTTAACCTGGTCACTCCAACACCTAAAACCAAAGACTTGAAGGTTGGTCTGCTCAAAGGCTGGTGTGTTGGGTTGTTCCACCACAGTTATAGTAATCACGGCTTTAACCTGGTCACTCCAACACCTGAAACCAAAGACTTGAAGGCTGGTCTGCTAAAAAACTGGGGTGTTGGGTTGTTCCAGAACACCAGAGTCCAATTCACCATGGGTGCAATGGACCAAAAGGACCAAACATAGAAGGGAACCAAAAGCAGCACACTGTGGGTCAAATTTTGGTGAATATGACAGATGGCAAGCAAACAAAGTTTCTCAACAAAATCAAAAGGAGTGTGGTCAATATTGGGACTGCTAGAACCAGCAGCCTTTGGGTTTCGCAACAAGATGGCGTCTGGTAATCTTTGCTGAATACGGTTAATGTGGTTATGTGGTCATCAGACTCAGCATAACACTAACTTGATCTTTATTTTATTTTACCCAAAGTTGATCATAATGCATAAACTGTGTATTTTCTTGAATCTGTGCAACAACACAATGACCACAGCTCTGTCTAGTCATGAGTGGCCATACTGCTCAACTTTTTTACAAGAGGCGAGTGAAAGCTAACTAAACCAAAGGAAAAGCACAACAAACTTCTTCCCCTAATCCAGTGGTGCTCTAGTACTTTCTGTGATGTTCCCTTCAAGATAAACACTTGAGGGGAACATCACCACCACCAACAAAACTACTTAAAGGGTTAGAGTGCCAATAAAGGAACTTCTGAGTAGTTTTAACCTCAAAATGGGTCAATTATGAGGCTTTCTTTGGCACCGCTATGTTCCTGCTACCATCAGCCCCTGCATATCTGCCCTCAGGAACAAAGCTTGCAAGCAAAGCATTATTGGCACTCATATTTACTAGTACCATGGACGTTGGTTATGTTTGTCCATAAACTAATATAAATATTTCGACCTCACTGTTTGTTGAAGTCAAAGTAAAAAATGTTGATAACATGATAGCAGACACAGAAGCAGCTCGGCCCCTAAATGGGTCTTTAATGTAATTTTGTGACATCAACACACTAAACACTTGACCTGTAGTGTTAGCATTAGTTTGTATCCTTAACCTGGCTGGAACAGTTGTAGATAGTAGAAAGTTACTTGAAAAAAAAAGAACTAAGAAGTATGAAAATACTATCCTTGAAGTGAACAGCATTCAGTTCACCAAATCAATGGCTCATACCAATTTATGAAACATGCAGCAATATAAAACAAAGCACACTTAATGGTTTTAACAAGTGACATCAAAATAAATTTTAAATGATACATTTGACCTCGGGGTCTTGTTCACAAGCGGAGGAAAGGTGGATCGGGAGATCGATAGGCGGATCGGTGCGGCGTCAGCAGTAATGCGGGCTCTGTACCGGCCTGTCATGGTAAAAAGGGAGCTGAGCCGTAAGGCAAAGCTCTCGATATCCCGGTCAATCTTCACCCCTATCCTCATATACTGTCACGAGCTGTGGGTCGTGACCGAGAAAACGAGATCGCGAGTACAAGCGGCCGAAATGGGCTTCTTTCACATGGTGGCTGGGCTCTCCCTTAGAGATAGGGTGAGAAGTTCAGTCATTCGGGAGGAGCTCGGAGTAGAGCTGCTGCTCCTACGCGTTGAGAGGAGCCGGATGAGGTGGCTCGGGCATCTGGTCAGGATGCCTCCTGGACGCCTCCCTGGTGAGGTGTTCCGGGCACGTCCCACCAGTAGGCGGCCCCGTGGAAGACCCAGGACACGCTGGAGAGACTATGTCTCTCGGCTGGCCTGGGAACGCCTCAGGATCCCACGGGAAGGGCTGGACGAGGTGGCTGGGGAGAGGGAAGTCTGGGCTTCCCTGCTTAGGCTGCTGCCCCCGCGACCCGACCACGGATAAGCGGAAGAAGACAGACGGACGGACGAACATTTGAAAAACATTTATTATATGTAGGATATCATTGTCTGTTTGGAGACACACCAGTTCAAATTTTTTCACCAAGCTATCTGGGAAAGAGTGCATACAAAGTTTTTCAAAAGCAAAACCTTTCAAAAGCATATCCAGCAGGTGATTGTATGATTGATTGATCAATCACATTAAATGATAGTCCAAATTTTTCTTGTTTTCATGTCTTTCCACTTCTGAGTTCACTACAACCAGACAGACATGATTCTTTCGAATCTGTGTTTAGTAACAAGGAAGAAACTGACAAAGGTCGACGATTACCTACTTGTCTTAAATCAAACGACTGGAAGTCAGCAAGTCAATGGCCACAGTTACATGATGTTTTTTAATTCGGATATAATTATTCAGCATTAAAACATTCAGAATTCGTGTTTACATGGAAATAATAATTCCAAATAAAGGTTTACATGGAAAACACATTTATTCGGCTTTATTTAAGGCCTGGCGGTTGGGAATGATTCTGATTGGACAGGGAGCAGACGTGACGTATGACTGTTTACGTCTACCAGAACAAAAATTTTAGTTCAGCGTCTCAAAATAAATTGTCTCAGCTTGTGTGGAATCCTACGTTTGCTTCGGGCAGCCATCCTGTTCCCGTCAGCATCCTGGCTTCATGACAACAGGACAAGGGGACGAGCATGCGCAGAATGACTGGAATGAGCGGAATGAACGTATACATGATCAAGGAATTATTTAATTCGGATTTAAGATCAGAATAAACCAGCCACTTACTTCGGAATTAAGTTTTATTCAGAATTATCATGGTATATGGTAGCTTTAGCATGAAACCATTGCTTGTAGATTTGACAGTAAAATGTGACCTACCTTGGTGGAGGTGTGAGCTTTCTGAGTGCTTTCTACTGTATATTTGTCTTATGTGTTTATGCAAAACTGAACTAAGACCAAATGACTGCTGCAAGGCAGTTTGTGCCCAGTGTAATCCTTTCATGGGGCCCACAGCTTGTACTGATGCCCATGTCTTCAAATCAGAAAATAGGACAGAACTATAAAGTATGCATGCTGGTCAGTAACACCTTAGCCCTTTCCCTTGACCCTCTTGTGTTTTTTCACTCATTCAAAACCATAACTACCCAGTTGTGTGGTTTTATCTGTAAACCTGATCTTATGTACATAAACATAATGATCTTCACCCTGTTTCTGAACTTTACGTACGGCTGAGTCTTCCACAACCTCCCTCAGGCTGTAGCTGTGAATGTATAGACCACTTTAGGGTTATTTCCATATAATTGAAGCTCCCTGAGGCACAGGGCGTCATCCAGCATCCAGCCCTCAGGTCTCATTTGTCTGAGCCGAGCCATTAGCTCTGTCAGTGATACACCCGGAGCTGACTCTCCTGGGAGACGCTCAGGAGCATATGGTGGACGACTCCAGGCCGGTGCTGTTTATGTGGACCTGTGCGTGAGTGCAAGTTACACTCGCCATGTTGTTATTTCCAGCCTTGATAAAAACACTTTAAAATCCTCCTTCTATTATGGAGATCAGAAAGTGCTGAAGGAGAGAGAGAGCACGGCGGGGGAATAGTGATGGTGGGTAAGTGGGAAGGAGAGGGTTGTCAAGGCAACTGGTTACTCAGCGACAAGCTCACCATAGAAATGTACTCGTGTTACATCAGGGTTATTACTCCGTCATTTTCCCCTCCCCCCAGAAAACGATTGAGACCGAGAGCTGTTTCAGTGAAATCAAATGGGTCATTAAAGCTGTTAATAAACCTCGTTTCCTTTTAACTAACATCACGTCTTTACGCGGACGCCCACAGCTCCATCACACCCTCCACTCTGTGAATAAACCATGACTCCAGCATCTCATTAGAGCACACATCTTGTTTTTGTTTTAATTTTTCAGAGCTTGAAATGACATACATATGCTGGCACTTTATGAGGCATTCAAACAAAAGTCAATGTATCTAGACTATGAATCAACAATGGACCATTTTGGAGGAGACATCACAATTAGGTCACAGAAGCTTTACATGTAAGCTGGTGGCAAAAGGATGGTATGAGTATTTGTGGGTAAAGGCAGAGTTCAGTATTTTGAAGTTGGGTTGTATCAGGCATTTGACTATCAGTGAAGTACACTGTTTGGCAGATACTGTTATTCAAGTAATTATGTGGGTTTTATAAAAAAAAAATGAACCCAGAAACTAACCCGACCCAGGGTGTTAGGGTAAAGCCCCTGTCACACATTCCCGTTTCTCATGGCAATTGTGCACGATTGTCATAATCCTGATAAAGCCTGCTTTGGTTGTGGTGCATGCACTACTTGGACTGGATCAGCCTTGTATAGTCGCGGATGAACGGCAGGGAACGTGGAAGGTTAACGACAGTTTTGAACTGTTCAAAACTGTCTTGGAGAATCGCCGCTCTCAGTAAAGCGGGATGTAAGCCTAATGCAGTCCTAATTCGAACAGTATCAGCGTGGCATGTATGGAGCTCAGTCGGGCTGATCGTGGCTCAATCCTGAAAGCTTTATGAGGACGACTGACAAGGGCGTATCCGTTTGTGCCTTGACTGTGTCCCGTTCAAGATGGCGCAAGCGACGGGGCTCAGTCGGGGCTTACGTTACGCGAACTGAGCTCGAGTGGGGCTGACGTCATGTCAGCGGGATGAAAATTCATGGAATCCTCGTCATATCGTTATTTAACCTAGCTGGAGCGGGACGAACACCCCTGAAGTGCTGTAGAAGCGCTACTGACGGTGTATTTACGGGGTGTGTCCAGGGGTGAGACAGTCATTTCATCCCGTGTCGTAGCGATCACACCAGCCTCTTCAATCATGTACAGTCGTGCACAATCACTATGAGAAACGGGAATGTGTGACTTAGGCATAAGGGAGTTAGGAAATCGGAGACAGGAAATGCAAAAGCCATCCCACAGCGCCTCCCCTCCAACCCGACCCAAGACCCACTTCAAGTCGGCGGTTCTTGTTCCTCCGTGGATGTCCATTCATGCTCAGATCACCCTTGAATTATGATTAGAGCTTCGTTGTGCCATGACCTTGATTTTCAGAAATTTTCAAAAAATCTTTTAACAAAAATTTTGAGTTATCTTTGTTGCAGGTGGACAGATGGCTAACAAAACAAACAAACATACAAATTCATGCAAAACCACAACCTCCTTGGTAGAGGTAAATATGTATAGACTCAAATGTTTGTTTACAGACCTTATTATCTAACCTGACACACCTGATGGACTTTTCAGTGTATTTCACTTGTTCATTTGGGAATCAGCCCACTGAAAGTGTTTGGGGAGGGCAGAGTCTTTAAAGCAAATCCAGCAGGTGATTGTAGAATCCTTCCTTCAGTCATTCACTACATAAGCTCATCAAATAATGTACAAAACCCCAAACCAGTGAAGTTGGCATGTTGTGTAAATCTTAAATAAAAACAGAATACAATGACTTGCAAATCCCTTTCAACTTATATTCAACTGAATACACAGCAAAGACAAGATATTTAATGTTCGAACTTAGAAACTTTTTCTTTTGCAAATAATCATCAACAAAGAATTCAATGGCAGCAAAACATTGCAAAAAAGTTGGCACAGGGGCATTTTTACCACTGTGTTACATCGCCTTTCCTTTTAACAACACTCAGTAAACGTTTGGGAACTGAGGAGACCAATTTTTGAAGCTTTTCGGGTGGAATTCTTTCCCATTCTTGCTTGATGTACAGCTTAAGTTGTTCAACAGTCCGGGGTCTCCGTTGTTGTATTTTACGCTTCATAATGCACCACACATTTTTAATGGGGACAGGTCTGGACTACAGGCAGGCCAGTCTAGTACCTGCACTCATTTACTATGAAGCCACGTTGTTGTAACTCGTGCAGAATGTGGCTTGGCATTGTCTTGCTGAAATAAGCAGGGGCGTCCATGAAAAAGAGGTTGCTTGGATGGCAACATATGTTGCTCCAAAACCTGTATGTACCTTTCAGCATTAATGGTGCCTTCACAAATGTGTGAGTTACCCATGCCTTGGGCACTCATACACCCCCATACCATCATAGATGCTGGCTTTTGAACTTTGCGCCTATAACAGTCCAGCTGGTTCTTTTCCTCTTTGGTCCGGAGGACATGACGACCAGAGTTTCCAAAAACAATTTGAAATGTGGACTGGTCAGACCACAGAACACTTTTCCACTTTGCATCAGTCCATCTTAGATGAGCTCAGGCCCTGCGAAACCTGGGTGTTGTTATAATGCCACATTATAAATTACAAAACCCAAGTGGAATATCGTTTTTATCAAGAACATCTTTTATTTTGTTATTGGTTTTCCATTTGATAAAGAAATGCAGCCCAGATCTGATAAAACTGCTTCTAATGGTGTTTGCTCACTTGTAGCTCCCGCCTCTTCCTGCCTTAAAGGACTCTGATTGGGCCGTGCCACTTTGGGCTTCTCACAGTTGTTGTAGACTGAAGCTTGGCAAGATGGATTCCAAGTTGGCCTAAAAAAATTCCTGTACCACTCATTCATACTGATATGACATCAACTCATCATCCATTTGCTCTGAAGTGCAGCCGCCTCGAACCTTAAAGAATTACCACTTGTTGTCCAAACCTGATGTTCATGGAAGGGGTTAATTTGAGCAACTCTCCATCAGCACTTGTTTTTAAGGTGGTGCATTGGTGGCATTCTTTTGGGCCCACAAATCTGCACAGACAGCTCTTCCTGCCCGTGTGAATGGTTTTTGGGTTACCATGAAAACTTCATGGATCAAACCTGAAATAAAAGGAGCGAGCGCAGCAGCTCTTCATGGGGTGACAGGGGAGTGATCCTCTCTTTGTAGAGGAGAGGAATGTGAAAGGCTGCCTCATCTGTATTCCGGCACATGAACCAACCCAAAGATATCCGACGCATAATTGCAGCCGCCTGAGGCTACTTCAGACTTAGAGGGGATTCTCTGCTTTCCTTTTAATACTCCAACCCTCCATCTCAGTTTTTTTTAATCCTTCAAAGCTTTTCCTGGACAATTAGCAGGTTACGGCCCCACAAATAAACCTGAAACATGTCAGCAGGTGAAAAACAACACATCCAGGCGTCCAGGATACGAGTCAGTGAGTGGAATAATGAGGTGCCTCAGCCTCCATCGTTCAGTCGATAAATGTAGTTACAGAGCACGACTTTGCTGAATGGTGTCTGTGCGGCTAATTGGAACATTATCGAGGATTCAGGCCGCTGTCAGCTGGATTTGAGTCACATTAGTCTGAGCTGTATAGAAACCCTGAGACCTATAGCTGATTGGACAAGGAGCTGCAGGATTCCTCTGTTGGCACACATGCAGATCACTGAGGTGTCAAAACATGTTGTCATGCCAAGAGGCTCTGCTCGCTGATGCAATTATCATGACTGTGAAAAAACATGTTGACAATGCAGATGGCAAACTGCTGACTTGTTTTTGTGCTTGTTGTGAATATTGACTTCTTTGACTGGGAAGTATTTCTGCATTTTATTGTTGCTGTAATTAGCACACCTTCACACTCCAATCACTTTTTCTGTGTGCATAAATATTTAAATAAACCTCAAGCTAATTATTTTAACGTGAAGTATATGTGAAGCATTATAGTGCTTAATTTCTGTCTCTTGTGTAATCAAACCTAAAGCTTTAAAGAGATAAGACAACTTTTTTTTGTTTTTGTTTTTATGTTTTGCCTCTTTTGGCTTTGCGCCCAGTAACAAGAAAGAAGCGGGCAGAGCTTGCCTACTGCTGATTAGCTTAGCTCAAACACTGGAAGTCTTTGGGTATAGTTACCCTGCCTCTTCCAGATATCATCTTCAGCAACTCCTGAGTGCTTGTTGTAACTCGTTTTTACAGCATTATGTTGCGTTATCTTCTACTACCATAGTATTATCTTCTTCTACCCTTTAACAGAGGCTTCTTTTTGGTGACCTACTTCGGTAGTGGTTTGTACAACAGATGTGAAGTTTACGTAGTCTTTTGAACAGCTCTTTTAGAAATGATGAGAACCAAATACTTTACAACACAACTTTTAAATCTAAAAAACATTCTGGGTTAAAATCTTAAAAACATCCAATTTTTATAGTTTCTGCCCGCCCTCTACTTCACTTCTGCCTGAATATATTGCATATTGTACCAACAAAAAACAATGATCACTCTTTTTTTTGTGTGTGTGTGTTTGCTACAAGCAGATGTAAATCTAAGAGGAGATGTGATGTTTCTAACCATGAAAGGGGTACTTCTAACATCTCTCCCAGTATTTCCAAACAGAGAGAGAACTGAGTTGCGACACTGGTGGACACATTCAGGTATATGCCATGTACTTCACATAGCCCACTTCGAAAAAAACAAGCTATCTCTGAAATGATTTAGTATAATGTTGTAATATTTCATGAAATTTGACCCAAGTATTCAAGTGTGAAAACAGAGCATGGAAGTAAGGACTGCATGGATTCCCTTGACTGCAAGCCTACAAACAGACTTTGGGATTTTTCCACTGTGTTTTGCATAACTGTCAATGAAAAGCTTTGGGAAGAACAAAAATTAATGAAACTTGCATGTTCTGCCCTTGACAAAAGTCTTTATTCACCATACTTCAGACTTTCAAGCTTAAGCATAACTTAGAGTAAAAAGCATTAAGCTACCATGGAACAACAGCAATGTGGTTCGACTTAAAAGCAACTAGAAAAGCACTCGGAGAGCGCAGACCTCCGCCAGCGCCACAGTCCTCACCCATATTGTGATTTTCACCATAAATATTAGTCCTACCTTTATTTCAACTAAATATTTAGATTCCTTGACCATGAAAACATACCATTCGCAACTGGATTCATAATGATATCTATTTTAGTTCAGTAGTTATTTACAAAAATCACATTTTTCGTCATGGCGGCCAGATGCTGATCCGTATCAACACCAAAATCGAATCAGTTCTTCCTTTTCCCATGCTGAACATTTCCTGAAAATTTCATCAAAATCCATCCATTACTTCTTGAGTTATTTTGTTCACAGACGGACGAACAAACTCTCCCGAAAACATAACCTCCTTGGCGGAGGTAACTACAGTGTTTCTAATGTATAACATGTTGTTATGTTATTTGAGAGTTTCCTCATAATCAGGCAATTTGATCAAGTTGGTCCTCATGGCAGGGGCAACAGTGTGTAAATGAGTGATTGTTATAAAAAAGAAATGCTAACTATTGGGTCTTCAGCCATTTTTGTAGTACTTATTAGCAGTTAGCATCAGCATTTCAAACAAAGGTTTAAGATTCAAAAGCAGGCAATGTTTAGATGCATTGATTATTTCCCATTAACATTAACATTAAAGTCTTATGTATGTTTTTTCACCATTAACCTTATTTCATGGGGGTTTAGAACCAGGAGGGGCTAAATGCTAACTCACTTGGGTGTTTTTGAACTCATTCTTGCACCACTCTTTTGCAAAGCTTTGTTCTGAGATCTGATCTACACACTTCCAAAAGCAGTAGGTTGGATAACCTGAATGATCAAGATGGCATGTTGTGCTGGACAAGTTCAACTAGGTAAGAAGATCCAAATACATTTAACAGTTGAAAAACAATAATACTTCAAAGGTGCTATGAGGAGAATCTATTACCGCCGACATTAGGACTCTGATACTCATGTGCACGTGTGGTGACTGTCGTAATGCTGCGTTCCAGTACCCTCAGAACTGGGAGTGACATCATCTCCGACTTATTGGCGTTCCAGTTGAAGTCGGAAAAAAAATATGCCGATCTACCAGGCTGTTGTTAGCTGTTGTTAGCTCGGGAGTGGCGAGGTTTCACCGAGTTCCCAGTAGGAAATTCCGACTTGGGGGGACGTTCCAGTTGCAGTTTCCTACTCGGAACTTGGAAATTCCTACTTCTGACTGCAACTGGAATGCACCAAAACACGTGACCCAAGCCAAAGTGTGTGTTTGTTGTGATGCTAATGAATGCAGCTCGGACCTTCCTCAGAACTCTGCATTGCTTTACAACTTCTTTTTTCAACAACTTACAGGATGCAAAGCGACAAGGTAATGTATCTCTTTCTAGTTACGTAGCGGTAGTTTTTGATGTGTGACAACAAGCAGTTTTTGGAAAACTTAGTATCGTAGTTTTGTAGCTGGCTACATATCGCTACTTACAGCCCGGTGCTCTAAGACGCGTACGAATAATATAAATTTGCTCTAGTTGTAATTGTCTTGTTCCCGAAGTTGAGTATCCAGGCCAGTCCAGCCCTGTCTGACCTGACCGCGAAGCTAAGGAATAGCATTTATAGATAACCTATTTTGATGCAATAAAACTCATCTTAAAGTGTGTATTTCGATCAGGCATATATCTAAAATTCAGACTTTTTGTAATTACTTAGAAACTCCTCACAGTCCCTTTAAAATCAATCCTAAAATTTGCAGGTTGTATTTTCTTGTGCTTCTTTTGGTTACCCTATCTTTCACCCCGTCAGCTGGGAAAAGCTCCAGCCACCTGCAACCCAAAAGAGAAAGGCGGTATAAAATGGATGAATGTTGAAATAAACTGTGAGCAGTGTAGAGTTGCGGAAGTCCAAGGAAAACAACATAAATTGGTATATTTGTAGGTTTGTAATGGCTCATACATATCCCATCTGGAGATCAACTTCCCCTGAACTATTTGCCTTTTCCTCGTCTCTTTGAAACTACAAATTGGAGCAATAGAAACATCACAACTGCAGGTATTGAGCTGTGAAGGAAAGGATCTCTGCCCTGCTTCCTGGGGTCAAACCTCAGCCCTGCACTGTAAACACAGGCGTGGGGAGGAGGGGGCCAACAGTGGAGGGAAATCCAGGTCCAAAACAGGAACATCCATCCCTGTGATAACAGAGCATAGATGCCTCGGATTCCAAATATTTGAAGCACACAGTTTTGACGTCAGGGCCACCTCCTGCATGGACCGGTGGAAGTCCTCATGCTGCTCCTCTCTCTTCAGCTCGTGGTTGACCCATGGGGGGTAAATGGGTGACCCCTCTACTTTCTCTCTGTCACAAAAGCCTTTGATACGTGATGGTGGGAAAAGGAGAGAGAGGAGGGAGGGCTCATTCATTCAACATTCAGCTGAATTTGTGGAGCCGCGGCCGGAGCACCAGCGGCCCTTTAAATGGACGCTGCCATTGATGGTTAAATCAATTTGGGATGGTGACAGCGTAGCAAAGCTCCAGACTGTAACAATTGCAGATTACAACAGTACTATGCCCCTCCCCCCAATGTGCACCCATCCCCCTCCCCTCCTCTCCCTCCTGCCATCTTTTTTTTAAGATGAAGTGTGGGGACTTCAGAAGGGGTTTAGGGGGGACTGGGGTTGAAGGGGGACTTGGGTGGGGCGGGTTTAGGGTGACAAAAGAGAAAGAGCTCCAGTGAAAGAGAGGAGGGCGAGCGCAGAATAGACACATTCGGTGCAGCTGAACGCACAATGCTGTTTCACTCTTTTCTGAAAAAAGGAAAAAAAAAGAAGCGAAACATTACTCAGTGATGAGAGAGAGCGGCCCCCCTCCTCCTCCTCATCCTCCGCCTCCTTCGCTTTCCTTCCCCTTCTCGCGGCTGCATTCATGCATGCATACCAGCACACACACGCTCACGCACAGAATACATTTTTTTTTTCTTCCTCTGTAGGTGATTTGACGGGTGGGGGCGGGGGTCAGTAAGGTTTAAATCCCAGCCAGGGACTTTTAGTGCTGGATGGGTGGTCCTACATTCATAGTGTGGGTTGTGACACAGCAGGTTTGCGTGGATTTTTGTGTGGTGAAGAATTGTCAACATGGATGCGCCAGAGAAGGCTCAAGGCTGCCCTCTTCAGACCAACACTGGGAAAAATCCAGTGGGAGTTTGTTTCATTGCCATTTTAGCATCCATGTAGCTTTCATGCTGCTTCATGTTGTAAATGGGAGGGAGGGAAATGGTGGAGCTGCTTTTTTAAATTAGAATTTAACCCTGATTTTTTCTAACTATACTGAATACTCACTTTATTTTATTATGAATCAGTGAAGCACTGATATAAAAGATTATCTGTAAGACAAAATCACTTGTTGAAATTCCCATAAACACACACCAGACACTTTTATTTGCACCTGTTCAACTACTCAGAAAAGGAAATAGCTGATCAGCCAATCCCATGGCCACAACTTAATGCATTTGGGCATGTGGACATGGTCAAGAGGACCTGTTGAAGTTCAAACCAAGCGTCATAAAGTGAAAGAAAGGGGATTTAACATGAAAGGAGTGTTTCAGAAATTGATGATCCACTGAGATTTTCACAGTCACCCATCTTTAAATGTACAGAGAATGGTCCAAAAGAGAGAAGATATCCAGTGAGTCGCAGGTTTCTTGTTGGAAATGCCTTGAGGTCAGAGTGTGGTTGGGCAAAAGAATCAAAGGCAACAGTACCTCATACTTGTGGCTCCTACGTGTTGACTTTTAAGGCAGTTTGGCTACAGCATTCAGAAAACCACACCAAGTGCCTCCCCTGTAAGCTAAGAACAGGAAACTGAGGCTACACTTCATACAGATTCACCACAACTAGACAATAAAAATAATCAAAAAATGTCTTCTGTATGTGTAAGTTTTGATTTCTGCAGCAACGAAGACGAGAAAATTGGTCTCACCTGTGCTGTATTAAAGATTGTAAAGTATGGGAATGCACGATGGCTGCTGCACATCCCCTGAGTCAGTTTGGTTCACTGGCTGTGCATGTCATCCAGAATTTTCTTAACCGTTTTTTTCTTGCTGCCATGATGGAGGGATTCATGATTGGCTATATGGATTCATGTTGGGTGTTGGTATATATTTGTATATATACGTATATGTGTATCTTTTTATGTATATGTGTATCTTTATATGTATAGATGTATCTATGCGTATATGAGTATCCATAAAATGAAGAGCTTTACGCTCTATTGTAAAGTGTCTTGAGATAACACTAAAACGACAAACTGATAAATCAAGACCACAATCATCAACATCCAAACAAATGTGAGACACAAATATGACAGTTCATTGAGCCGATGACAGATAAATTTGTTGTATTAAATCAACTGGTGACCGTGTACAATGGTGATGTAGAGTTGGCATCATGGTTGACTTTGGCTGTGGATGTGTTTGTGTTAGTTTTGTGTCTTCAGCTGTATTTTCTCACATTTAAAGGGCCGATTGGTGTTCTTTACTACACTAATTAACACTTCACAGTGAAGCATTAAAGGATAAACCTTTTTTATCTGATGCTTCGACTAAAACAGCCATCAGCAGAGTCGGGCACAAGTCAGCAATTAACAGGGTAACTCATTACACCATCGCACAAGAAAGTTCTGACAGTGCAAGAAGGAAAATGTAGAAATGAGCTTGGACGATACAGATTACTGACCATTTAATGTTTCTCTCAGAATTACCCCCATGTTTGCAGTGCAGCTCTAACACAACAGGTACATTCATATAGCCTGAGATCTTTTGCACCCTGTAGTGTCCTCCAGGTCACATACAGGCAAGTATGTGGACAAAAAATGGTCAAGAGCAAACGTAAATGGACCATAGACTATTTATAGTGGACAGCGTGGCTCCGCCTTCTACTATTTAACGGTTTTGAAGCCATAATATCCCCCGTCAGGGCGCCGCCATTGTGCAGCCAGTAGAGAATCTGGACCATTTCTGGATGCAGCTGTCGCAAACGGTCGCAAAACTCTGCAGCATACACCATACACAATCATTGTGAAACTGCCGTAAACCGCGGTTATTTTTAAACTCTAATAGCTGATGAAAAAGAAACTTTTCAGAAAAAAGGAGACTTGGAAAACAAGCAGCCCAATAATACTTTCATATCACCACAGCATACGGGTGGGAGAAATATTTCTACAAGGTGTGTTAATTTTTTGAAGTTTCACTACAAAGATGAATCGGGGAGACTGAGATTTGACCTATACTGCAGCCAGTCACCAGGGGGAGCAGTTTTTGTGGCGACTTCAATTCGAGCCCAGCGACATGACGTCCATGTTTTTTGCAGTCTATGGGAGGGACAAGTAAGTAAGTATATCTCCTGCTTATTGGTGTATGGGCTGTTTGCAAACTTTGTTACCCTAAAGCTCCTTTCACATCGCCTGATCTTGGATCTCTTTTGTTTGCATCTTTTGTTTTTTGTTTTGACTGAATGTAAAATTTAATATATTTTTTAAAACCAAAAACTATCTTAGTGTCTATTTTATGCAAAGTTAGTCTCGATGTCTAAAAGCTCTGAGTCTGAGATTTGATTGTCTGATTAGCTTTTTGTGTTTAAGACCAGTTGAACATATATAGCTACAAATTAGTGGAGAGTGTACAACAGTACTCATTTGCAGTATGGCAAATCATGTCACTTAATCAGGAAGTCTCAAATGTGTGCCACTACAGTACATGTTAAGTTTAAAGAAACAAAGCGGTTCAGATGAAGGCACCTAAGACCACCTCTGTGTTCAGCTTTGTGAGGTTCAATGTAGTCTCATCACTGATTAAGCCCAATTATAATGTTTAGATGTCAAATAAGCATATAAACAGGATCGTCATCAACATGATTCTGAAATTTGTCCACGCCCCTGCCTGATAAATTTGGGCCCTCTTTAAATCTGATTGGCCACTCAGTGTGTCGATCCATCATTCTGCACTATTCGCTGAGTTCAAAGATAAAGTTGTTTGATTGGAAAAAAATATTTTAACAGGTTTTTAAATGTGACTCTGGACTAAAATCTTTACTTTGAGTCTAAAAACAAATTTATGATTTGTCACTTTGAAGTTTATAGGACTCAGAAAATTAATTTTAGTTAATGGAGGCAACACAGGAAAATAAATCCTTCCTATTTTTGTGTTTTCATGCTAATACCTGGATGGCACACTAGCGCAGTAGGAAGTGTACATGCCTCTTAGCAAGAAGGTAGCTGGAACAAACCAGGCAGCAACTAGGAAGTAAATGGAGGCCCATGTGGAAGTGCCAGTACCTGTAGTACCCAGAGTGTCCACTTGGGGCTGGCTGCAGAAAAAATGAACCTTAATGTTTGTATACAGGGTGTAGACATTTTTCACAACCTAAACATTTTTAGAGCCTGGTTAAACAGCTTCAGTGCTCTCACTTTGAGGGTGTGAACATTTTTGTTGTGCCTTTTGTTTCTTCTGTTTTTGATGTTTGAGGATTTCAGGTTCGGAAATGCATTGTTGCTATTAGTCAAATGGTCTTGAGTCCTGCTTCAACACAACATTTCCGTGTATCTTCTAAAGGTTTGCATGTATAAAAACGTGCAAACTTGATAGTAGATCAGATTTGCACAAACTAACAGGGTGCACTGAGGATTGCGTCTGTCAAATGAGCAAAATAGCATGCGCAATCCATTTAGCGTGTTTCCCCTCATGAATATGCAGATGACATGCAGATCATCAGAATGTGCAAAATACTGGGAGGGGGAGATGTAAATGTAATCATTTAGCATGTGAATTATCAAATCCACAACTGACTGTGTGCAGTGTTTTTGCATCTAAATGTAGCCCGTTTGAAGAGCAGATGCAAACAAGGCACAGCGTTATGCACAGAGGGCTGTGATCATTGTAGCAAAAACAGGCTGAGTCACATAAACTGAATATTTTCCAACACTGAAAGAATTTTTTAGATGAACTACAAAAAGACTCAGAGGCTTTCCGTCATTATGATGGACAGTAAAAGAGAGACAATTCAGTGTGGTGTCATACTTATGCAGACGCATGGTTAAAGTAAATCCTCTCTGTTTTGCACTCTAAATACATCATGGAAAAGGTAATTTAACCTGTGAAAAAAAACTTCAAAGCCATAATCACTCTGTTTGTCACTCAGAGCTGACAGCATCACACTCTCCACACACTGACAGCGAGTTTAGAAGCCGTCAGTGCACGGAGAGTGTGATGCCGTCAGTGCGTAAAGGCAACAGTTCCAGCTCAGTCTGTGAGTGTAAGTTCAAACCAAGCATGAAAAGCAAGGCTGTGTGTAACTATAAGACAGGTTAATGATGATGAAGCTCCAGAACTATGTGAATGATGTCTTTTAGATTATATTTGATTCTTATCAGAAAAGGAACATTTAAAATGACGGAATAAAACATGGCATGAGGGAAACGACCTTGTCTGTCAAAATGACAGACAGCAAAAATAGTTACTGCAGGTGTGTTCATTTGCCTCCAGCTCCATGGCTTCAAACTTCCTTTTTTTATTTGCAGCCTCACTGCTCTCCAAAACTCTTCATGTTAACAGCAGGTAGCACACCTAAAACCCTCCTTTAAAGAGGCCGGTCTGCACCACTTTTGCCCCTGTTATGAATTGAGCAAGCAATCATAGATCACCCGCAACATGCCCACTTATCAGAGGTGGGAGAAAGTCACTGTTCTGCAAGTCTCAAGTAAGTCTCAAGTCTTTAAACCCAAGTCTCGAGTCAAGTCTCAAGTAAAGACTTGCAAGTCCAAGTCGAGTCTCAAGTAAAGACAAGACAAGTCAAGTCACAGGCTTCAAATGTTCAAGTCCTTCCAAGTCATACGCACCGTTGACCAAATTAAAAAAAAAAAAAAAAAAAACAGGACAGTTTCATCACTCTATAAAAAACAACCAGGACAGTCAGGGCAGGACATGAAAACAGGATATGTCATGGGAAAATAGGACACTTGGTCACCCTGGGCCTAAACTTTACAATTATTTTCAGCTAACGTCAGTCTCAGTTTTTCGCCACGGCAAGGGAACATATACCGTTGTTGCATATAACAGATGCTAAGCTAAAGTTACCCAAAAGGATCTCACAACAGGTACCAGACCAACTTACCTTTCTTTGTGCAGCTTCAGGTGCTGAACAAAGTTCAACATCG
Organism: Scarus forsteni; assembly: GCA_036419115.1. Classification (NCBI taxonomy): domain Eukaryota; kingdom Metazoa; phylum Chordata; class Actinopteri; order Labriformes; family Labridae; genus Scarus; species Scarus forsteni. Next base: position 2,101,244 of record JAZDUH010000135.1, read on the forward strand.
TCGCCTCTCCGTCTGTTATTCTAGAGCTGCAGATTTTGTTTATGACATTGTAGTTTTTGAATGCAAATGAAATTATCCTCGGTAGCATGGTTCCGCATCTCTGGGTTGTTCCCGCACTCCTGCAGTCTTGCGCTCAGGGTAGTAACTGTGTAATCCACACCCTCTTTGTTTAGTCTTCTAAACTCTGATTGGATGTTATAGATGCATTCAATGGGGCAGATCCTGTGGGAAAAAATACCGTCTTGCTGGAAATGACAAAAATCAGTCACTAAGCCGAATACGTCGAATGGGAGCACATTTTTCTCAACAGTCTTACTGAAAATTTCAAGAATTTCAAGAGTCATTGATGTCAAAGTCCAAGTCTAGTTGCAAGTCTTTGAAGATGTTGTCGAGTCCAAAGTCATCAAAATTGTGACTCGAGTCTAAGTCACATGACTCGAGTCCACACCTCTGCCACTTATAGCATGTGCAATTTTTAAGTTGCACACGCAATTTAGCACCTGTTAATTTGGATCTTAGCAGATCAGGCCCCAATAATTTGAAAGGCCCCATGACCTGGAATTTTGCAATTTTTTTTACAGTGTGTAGTATGTTGGTCAGGTCCTTCCTGTGTGGATTTTGCATGGTCTCCTGTGCATGTGTGGGTCACCTTCGGGGACTCTGGCTTCCTCCTACTGATCAAAAACATGCTCATTAGGTTGATTGTTGCCTCCAAATTGCCCTTAGGTAAGAGTGTAAGTGTGAATGATAGCCGGTTTCTCTATTAGGCATGTGATTGTCTGGTGTCCAGTTCAGGGTGTACCCAGCATCTCGCCCAGTGACAGCTGTGTTAGACCCCAGCCAGACTGTATAGGTAATGAATAGATGAATGGATGGATGCCATTATCTATTGGAAATATTTTTAAAAGATGTTCAGGTATATTTTCAATCTTTTAGTATCTTCCTGGTTGGCAGGCTGCAAGGGTGGGAGGCTTAAAAACACATTTTAAAGGGGGCTATTGCAATAAAGAATCCAAAAACAGCTTCTAGCATAAAAAAATACTTTACAGATGATGGCATCAAAGTGGGACCACCTCTAAGTGAGCACCAAAGCATCACTGATGTTGTTGTTTCACCAGCAGTGTTTGCAGGATTCAGCATTTTCATGAAGAAGACAACAACAGAAACACACAGTCATGCTGCAAGGAACCAAGATGGCAGCATGTTTGTCTGCATGTGTGTGTGTGTTGGGAAGGAGGGGTGGGGGGGGATCGGCTGACAGATGCACTAGAAGCCAGAGGTGGTCCACGGTTGCCATGGCGACTGTGTGGGCTGGAGGAGCTGTGAGCATATTGAGCGTGCAGAAAAAAAACTGGTCCCCTGAGATCTCTGAGTGGATTTAAGATGGCTGTCAGCGAGAGATCTGACTGCGTGCTCATTCGCTGTGATGGCAGCGCGAGCAGACGCACTACAGACAGATTAGAACTTCATTTTATTTGGATTTTAGCGCACACGCACAAGCAGACATACACACACACACAGGCAGTGGATGAAGCACACTTTTCCTACTCCAGTAGTAAAAAAAAAAAAAACAGATCTGTCGATTGAAACAAGTTTTGAGGCGTCTCTCTTTCATCTCCACTCGGCTCTTTTATTTCGGCAGAGCTCCTCCTGTTGCATGCTGCCTTCGCCCGGGCCAGAGCGCTGTTGCCATGGTCACAGTCAGGACGTGTCAAAGCACAGGAAGTGGATGATATCTTCTCCAGATGTTGTCTTTTTCCTCACAGACGGGAAATGAAAGGCAAATATTTCAAATGTGTTGATTTTCCAAATATTAAAGAAGTGTGTTTACATACCAGCGGAGAGCCAGGGCTCCAAACTTTGATTTAGAACAAGCAGGAGGCAGCATGCACATGAGGATTTTTGTTTTCCACCAATAAAAGCCCTGCTGCAAACACTGATCTTTGTTTCAGAATGCAAAGTAGGTTTGTGTTGTTGTTTTGGTGCAAAGAAAAATGGCCACCAAAACACAGAAACACTAAAATGCTATAACAGCAGCACCACTAAATTATACTTTTATAACATTAGACTAAAAAAAAGCAGCGACAAAAGGAGCACAATAACACTTGTAAACGATAGGTGTGATGGGACAGCCATATTGTCCAGGACTGGAAGTTACTCTAAAGTATTGGATTACAGTTCAAACAGCAGCAATAATACTGTTACTGACCACTTCGCCAAACCAGCACCCCACCTGTCTTTAATTTAGGATGCTAACTTTTTAAAGCTCTGCAGGTAGAAACCTGTCATATTCTGGCTTGATAAGTGACTTCATTTGTCTCTCTTCTCTCTCTTGCTGTGATATAGCTTAATAATATCACACCCATTTTCAAAGGGAGACAGGTCTGGACTGCAGGCAGGTCACACTGTCTTGCTGAAATAAGTGGGGACAGCCCTCAAAAAGATGTAACTTGGATGGCAGAATATTCTCCAAAACCTGTATGTACCTTTCAGCATTAATGATGCCTTCCCAGATGTCCAGGTTACCCATGCCATGGGCACTTACACACCCACATACCATAACAGATGGTGACTTTCGAACTTGGTGCTGTAACAATCTGCATGGTCCTTGTCCACTTAGGCCAGGAGGACACAATGTCCGTGGTTTCATCAGACCACAGCAGCCTTTCCCACTTTCTGTCTGTCCATCTCAAATGAGTTCAAGGCCAAAGAAGATAGCAGCATTTCTGTTTGTTGTGGATATATGGATTTGGTTTCCATGGTAGAGCTCTAACTTGCACTTGTAGGTGTAGTGATGAACTGTATAATGGTTTCTTAAGTGTTCCTGAGTCATATATTATCTGGTTGGTCAACAATTAATTTTAAATAATTGAACGATTGTCCAATCACCAGCCAGATATACACTCCTGATCAAAATTTTAAGACCAGTTGAAAAATTGCAAGAAATTATATTTTGCACTGTTGATCTGTTGAAAGAAGAAATGGGAGTGGGGCAAAAAAAATGAGTAAGCAATTTATGGAAGACAACCATTAAACTGAAATAGGTCGCTCATTAGCTGATCAGAAGTTTAAGACCAACAACCTGAAAACCCCCTACCTAATATATAAATTAAATTTTCAAACTAGAAAACACTCTGAGAGCACAGACCTCCACCAAGCAGCTCAGTCCCACCCATAAATTGTGAATTCCACCCAACATAATAGTCCTATATTTATTTTATATGCACAATGTGAAATGGAAAATATCTGAAAGAAGTGTTGACATAAATGTCATCCAATAGAGTGACCTAGTTAGTAGTGGGTCTTGTAACTTCTTGACTGAATTAATTAGTTGCTGCTTGTACAGATGTTGGTGATGTGTGCGCAGCAGTGCTCCTAATGGGTGAATCACCAGCCTGTTAGTCGGGGCAAAACCACGGCATTTCGGTGCTCTGCGCATTGGATAGGTGGAATATGGTGTTAGGTTGTTACTCACATACACACACAGACTTCTGCTGTGACAGACCATTTCCATCTTAACATTATCAGCAGCCTTGTTTCAAGTGATTAATCAGAATCTCCATCAGAAATTTCACCTTCCTGTATGCTGTGTCTGTGAGCAGGACTCTGCATGCACAGCTTTCAGTGCTGACGTACCGTTCAGTGTTCTGTGAGAGCAGACTGAGTCTGCATGGATAATGATGCGTTCCAGTTGTACTCGGAAGTCGGAATTTCCGAGTTCCGGGTAGGAAACTGCAACTGGAACACCCTCCTAGGTCGGAATTTCCTACTGGGAATTCGGGGGAACCTCACCACTAGGGATGCACCGATCCAGGTTTTTTCACTTCCGATCCGATACCGATACCTGAATTTGGGTATCGGCCGATACCGATACTTTTCCAATATTATTGCTGGAATATTAATATTATCATTATTGTTGAAATTATGCGTAAAATTTGATTGTGAGGCTGTAATTAACCACAGAACAGTTATTTACATAGAAAAAAAAACAAAAAAACACACAACTGTAAGGGCTTTAAACTGAATAGCAACATTTTTTGAATGAAGTGTAGAACACTGTAAGGATACAGTCAATCTCCATAGAGACGAGGGCTGCTTGATATGAACAGCAGAGTATGGCTCTTGTAGCAGGTCTTCTTTCAATTGTCTCACTTTTGATATAAAATGTGTAACAAGAAGACAGTGTCTGTTGTTCTAAACTATCTACACTGCCAAAAGAATAATAACACCATAAGGGCTGCTGCTTCTGAACAGCACACAAATCAAGTATAGTGCAGCAGCTTTCATAAGTGACATATGAAATAAATGTAAACATCTCTACCCCCCAAATAAAATATAATAAAATAAAAATATTCCCAGTTTTCGTTCACGTGGTGCCTTTTCAGATGTTTGATTAATTATTAACTTTGATACTCAAATAGCTGATCGAATATGGGGATAAATATCTGTAACCAAATAGTAAATAAATATTTGAATGTAAAATGTTGAGTGTAGCAGCACATCAGAGCGCCTGGAGCAGTGGACCGTTTCAACAGAGAGCGCTGTGAGCGCAGCTTGACCCTCAGACACATCCGCTGCTCTGTTGATCTCAGTGAAGAGTTTCCACTCCAAACGGAGCGGAATAAACAGCTCTAAGTCATCTGAGAAGGGCTGAGTGGAAGTAGTTTTGGTTCTACACCGTTGATGGGAAACTTAAAATCAAAGACCAAGCTGTGTGTTCTGTGAAATACAGTTTAGTCACTCGTCCTCCACTTATTAGCGGCTCAGCCGTCGGCTTTTCATCCAAGTGGCCGAGTGCAGCAGAGCTTCGTCAAGAGTTTAACCCTGTGTGTCTGTGTTGTTTTCGCCGGGCTGTTTACCGAAAGGGCGGATAATTGAGTCTCTGTACCTTATTCCGGGGGGCATGTCCGAAAACTGTTCGGCTTTGATTTTGAGGAGAACTGATGGCATTACTCCACACAGCAGATATATTGTTGTTAGCGCTCGTCTGTTAGCTCAGGTGGCTAATAGATGGCGACACACTCACAGGGGCACTATGTTCCGCACACACTGGCTGGCTGCAAACTGTGGAATGGATTTCTTGAAATGAGGGGTGGCGTCACATGTCTCGTGTGTGTTGTGTGTTGGATCGGGCGCCCCATGGCACGCTTATCGGAAAATTCCGATCCGTGAATTATGCCTGGATCGGACGCCGATACCGATACTGGATCGGATCGGTCCCATCCCTACTCGCCACCTCCGAGTTGACAATCCAAGATGGCTGCCCCCAGTGTAAACAGTTATTTAGCTCCTGTAATAATCAATTTAAAAGCACTTCTGTCTAGTGTGTGTCACTCCAAGTCAGTTGTATACTTAGTATTGTTAGACTTATATTTACAAAAATTCTGCCATAGTGATATTTACATTTTTCATGTGATATTTGTGAACAACAAAGCAGGGCGTGCTAACAACGGCTAACAATAGCCTGGTAGATTGGCATGTTTTTTTTCCGACTTCAACTGGAACGGTGATAAGTCGAAGATGACGTCACTCCCAGTTCCCCGTTCCCATTTCCGAGGTTAATGGAACGCAGCATAAGTCATCCCTTGGCATTACAAGGGATGCTGGGAAATGTAGTGACATAGACTTGAAAAACTAGACATAATTTTGCAAATAAACTACAATTCCTATAATGCCGTAAATTAATGAGATTTGCTGTTATAGACGTTAATCTTGATCAGATCAGCACCAAAACTAAATGGCTTCTTCCTTGGACCAAACCACAACTATGGTAAAATTTCATGTAAATCCATCCAGTAGTTTTGTGTAATCTTGCTAACAAACAAACAAACAAACAAACCGATAGACCCCAGCGAAATCAAAATCTCCTTCAGTGTTGCCAGACGTCCGATAATTATCGTATTTGTACGATAATTAAGCCCTTCGTACGATGTACGATCAATAATTCCAAAAAAGGCTAAATGTACGATAATTTGACAGTTCCATGTGGTTGTTATAGATCTACCCCAGTCTAACGGAGTTATTTGTAAACCCTAAATGCAAATGCAATGAATGCCCACAAAAGTGCCTGTAGGACACTAAATAGAGTGATCAACTGTGACTTTCGCGTAACAATAAGACAGTTATTTTGATCATGTCAGGTGTACGATAATTTCCCCCAAAATACGATAATTTTGAGACTCTGGTACGATAATTTCATATTTCCCATCTGGCAACGCTGACCTCCTCAGAAGAGGTAAAATGGACTCAGTAATAAGTAGCTGTGCCGATCTTGTTAACCACCTTAAAAGTTTGTTTTGGGAGGCCTGATGTGAGTCTTTCCAGGAGGCTCGTGGGGAGTGTTGCTCCAAGTGGTGAAGATGGCTTCACTGAGGGCATCCACTGTCTGGCAGGTTCTGCCCACCTCAAACACCTTCAGATGGACTTGTAAACTATATTGAATGGCCATGTGTGCTGGGTTACCACTTTTTCGAATATTCTTTCTTTCTTGAAATGGTTATAGAACCTCCTCTTATTATTCCCATTCCCTGTCTGATCCTAACACTCCAGTACCAAAATCTAAAATGACATCACATCTTCATTTTCCGTCTCAGGCACATCTGCTCTCTAACACACGCACTGATCCTTTTTCTGAGTGGATGCTAACAGTCCTGCAGCCCATGTGAAGTGGTGAGGAGGTGGTCCTTTAAGGAGGAGGGGGTTTAATGAATTCATAAGTGTAACAGTATGGAGCAGGCTGAATGGGAGGCCCGGGCCTGTTTGATGTGTGGCTCTGGTTCAGGCTGCTGCCAACAGGCTGAATGTAAGCTTCACTAACAGAGGTTAGTGCTCTGCTGTGTGTGTTTCTGTCAGCAGCTCCTCGTCGCACACATTTATCTTCATGCTGAATCAAAGCTGGAAATCCTGTCAGCAGACGTAATGATATTCTGAGAGGATCTGCAGAAAAAGGCGAGGATTACTGCAGCATGTGTGGTTATGTGTAAAAAACGTGTTAGGAAATTAGATTTTTAATTAATTTTGGTGACAAAGAATGATCCTTCCTGGCTTCTCATTTCCTTATTTCATTTGTGGAGCTTACAGACACCAGGGTCAGCAGGTTGGTTCTTACCTTTCTAATCAGTTTTTTTAAGTAAAACATGTTTTTATCAGGGAATTTAACCTTAGGTGCACAACACGGGAAAAGAGACTTGATGATGAAGCAAAGATGTTGCACCACATTGTGCTGCGTCATTCATAGGCAGTTCAGGCACACTTGTAATTCAACAGAATTTGCCAGATAATGCCACCTACACACTGCTCACACATATTAGATCAATGAGATCACAGAGAAATGGGGAGTTTACTCCTTTATTTTCAATCCTACAGTGTCATTCAAATTCCCAAAGTAGAGGTCAGATCTTGAGTTGTAAAGGAATTGGGGTTAACTCCTCTGACTTGACTTTAGTAAGGTAGTTTTCTCAAATCTTGATTGTGCCATTAACGAAACAAGGTTGGTGTAATCAGAAGTCTGTTATCTTGTCTTAGGCCAGGAATCAACTAGCTGTTAACTCTTGAATGATTAATGACTGTCTCATAGCTGCTGTGTCAGTACAGCATCGGTTGCACATGTAGTCAAGAATCGAAATTCAATTTCCTCTTTGAAATATTAACTTGGCAGTTGGAATGACTTCTTATTCGTGGACAGTTCTTTATTTCACATTTTCAACAGTAAACAGAATCAAGCATTTACTAGTCTCTCTAGGGTTTTGCAAAAGTTTCCAAAAAATGGTTATAAAACATTTTCCATTGTTTGCAACAGAAATGCCCAATGTTGCCACAGTTTTTTAAAAATGTTGCGCCAAAAAGTTGTGATATTTAAAGGTTGTTTGTTGCCAATTACTACAGCAGATCAAATTGCAACTTCCTTTTTTGTTTTAGGCAACCATCAACAGAACTAAATATAAACTAGAAAAGCACTCGGAGAGCGCAGACCTCCGCCAGCGCCACAGTCCTCACCCATATTGTGATTTTCACCATAAATATTAGTCCTACCTTTATTTCATTGAAATATCTAGATTCCTTGACAGACGGACAGACAGACAGACAAACTCTCCTGAAAACATAACCTCCTTGGCGAAGGTAATCATACCCCCTGATTCTTTAACATTGTGTTTTTGGACATTGTCTTTAGGCACGGTGGAACACACAAAGTAAGCAGTCTGCTGGCATCAACCCACCCCAAACTTTTTAATTAACTTCTCTTTTGTTTTTGGCCCGAGCCAGGGCCACCCCAACCAGAAAAGTCAGGTTTGCCACTGCTTTTTCAACTAAACATCCCGGCAGGCTGGTTAGTTTCTCATCAGGCAGGTGCAGAAGATTTACTGTTACACAGATTGTAAAAGCTAGACAGGGAGTAATGTTTAACTGTGGTCATTTGAAAAAGTTGGAAGGCTGTGCTTACTTCCTGTGGATTACCTACATTTTCATTGATTGTTGCAATCACAGAATTGTGGTGTCCTGGTGGGACTGATGTTGTCGGTAACATCTACCCATTCACAAAGCAGTAGGAGTCCTGCCCAAGGACACATTATATGTGACAGCTGGAGCTGGGCTCAGAACTGCAACCTTTGGTTTAGTGGTGGAGCAAACTGCTAGACTGAGCCCTGACACCTGACTTAAAGCAAATATCAATGAGAACAGCCACACACATTAAGCAGCTTCAGTGTATTTGTTACCCTCACCAAGGAGGTTATGTGTTTGCTTGTTTGTTTGTCTCTTAGCAGCATTATGCAAAACTTCTGGATGGATATCATCAAAGAAGCCATGTTTTGGTGGTGATCTGCATATTTGTCTGCATGCAAAAAAATATCCTAAAATTTTCTAAAAATCCCATAACATAACACCGACCACCATAGCACCACTGGAATGGTTACATGCTCTGTGCAGAGCCATGGCACGGCAAACATCCAATCAGCAGTGAAAGCTGTGCATGCAGACTTCTGCTCAATGGCATAGCAGAGAGGAAGAAAAGTTTTGCAAACAGCACTGTTCCTGGGGCCTTGTTTTCTTACATAAATTAGACTCTCCCAATATCGTAATAAACATCCCAGTCCTCAATGACACACAACTACTGGTAATGTAACTGTGAGCCCATTAAGGTTATAGAAACATGAGCAAAGCTCTGCTCGCTCGCAGTCCCTCTAGACGGGCCTGTTAATCACTAGACACAAGGCTGCTGATAATGTCAATACAGAAAAAGTACATTATAGCAGAAGTCTGTGTGTGTGTTGCAATCTAACCCCCAAACTCCATATACAGCAAACACACACCCACGGAAATGCCATAGTTTTGCCATGACTGACAGGCTGGCGCCATTGCCCACTGCACTGCAGTGCACACATCACCAACATCTGTACAAGCAGCAGCAAATTGGTTCAGTCAACAAGTTACAAGACCCACTACTAACTAGGTCACTCTATTCAATGATATTTACAGTAGGCCTATATCAACAATAAATCACATTTCTTGCAGACTGATATCTTCCATTCCACTACTTACGTAGAAAATGAATACAGGACTATAATGTTAGTTGGAAATCACAATTTATGGGTGGAACTGAGCTGCTTGGTGGAGGTCTGCGGTCTTAGATTGCTTTACTAGTTACCTCCGCCAAAGCGGTTATGTTTTCGGCAGAGTTTGTCTGTCTGTCTGTCTGTGAACAAAATAACTCAAAAAGTTATGGATGGATTTTGATTAAATTTTCAGGAAATGTTCAGCATGGGAAAAGGAAGAACTGATTCAATTTGATGTTGATCCGGATCACCGCCTAGATCCGCCATGACGAAAAATGTGATTTTCGTGAATAACTACTGAACTAAAATAGATATTATTATGAAATCAATTGCTAATGGTATGTTTTCATGGTCAAGGAATCTAAATATTTCCATGAAATAAAGGTAGGACTAATATTTATGGTAAAAATCACAATATGGGAGAGGATTGTGGTGCTGGCGGAGGTCTGTGCTCTCCGAGTGCTTTTCTAGTTTGAAGTGTATTGAAGGACAGCCCCTTGAAGTGCATCAACTTATTGTCAAGGGGGTCCTAACAGAAATATAGATTAAAAAACAAAGACAAAATAGTAGAGAAAGACTTTACAGACAAAATACAGAGAACACAAACAGCTGTCCCTCATCCCCATCCAACTTCCAGCTCTCAGTTATTGAACAGTTCAACAAGAGAACAAGATAAAACAGAGAGAGGAAGGAAAAGAATGTTACAATGAAACAAAAATAACAAATTGCCCAACATAATAAATAACTGGCAAAAGTGATGAGAAAAATGGAAGCTAATTCAGCAAACAGGATGAGGCAGCTGCATCAGGCCCAGCTGAGAGGGAGTGAACAATCTCAGCCTGGACACCAAAATGCTTCCTGCCAGCAGCTGATAACCCACACTCTCCACCCAAAGACGACTCCAGACACCTGGGAACAAACAGAGACAGGGCTCAGACAAACAGTCACACAGCCAGACAGGCAGAATCAGAGGGAAAGGGGAGGATTCATCACCCACAGACCTTAGATGGGAGACCTCTGGCCTCCTCTCTGTCTTGATCTGCTTTTTCGTGTTTTCTGATGTGTGCCTGTGTGGTTTGTGAGGGCGTGTCTCTGACCACCCCAGGTGAGCCCAAGCGGACGATCAGTCTGATATGAACCAGCTGCAAGAGATTCAGAGGCCAATCGTGAGCAGAGTCACTGTCTGTGCCCCTAATGAAGCAGCCCCAAGATTAGTGTGAGCAGATTTTCAGACATTATAGAGCCACTGTAATTTTACCGCCAACCACCATGATTGAGCTAAAGTCAGGACACCTTTTAACACTGCAGAACGCAGATGAACAAACCTTCACACCAACAAAAACTGTATTTTAAATATGTCATGTAGCAACATTTAAACACCATCTTGTTTCACAAATTATTGATATTTTCATTATTAAAACATTTATGTTTTTTAACAATTCTTATCTATTTCTTTAAAATCTCAATATGTCAATCCCACAGATGCTCTTCTTTCATCAGTGATGGTTTCTTTTTCATAATTCATTGTGGCTTTTTATGATTTTACATAGTTCTATGACACGTTATTATTTAACCCTTTATGTAATTTCAAAAGTAGTGTTTTATTTCATGATACTGCTCTTTTGACCTGTATTGGTCTTCGCACAATTTAATCATCTTCATCTCTCTTTAGCTTCTTCTACAGCATATTTTTGTTGGGAATAACCTCTGATGGAGGAGAGACAGGTGAACTTTTAAAGTAAAGCAGGAAGCACGAGACAAAACATCAAACACAGGGACCAAACAGGTAACATAACTAAAGCCAAAGGCGTGATCATGACAAATTGAACAGGGAAAGAGAGGAAAGTGAAAAATTTACAGAAAACCCCGCTGTGACTATGCCAGAACAAGCTAGCTTCAGAGCTAACCACAGACCCGAGCTTACAGTACACCTCAACAAAAGATTACTCTTTCCTATCAAATAAACTTCACTGCTGTCCTTCCTCTTAGTCTCTCCTCCTACATACAAATACATTAGTCTGGTACAGTAATATAAAACAGCAAACTTAAGCTAAATGTCTCTTGCTCATAAACTAAACAATAACCACAGTAGCAGTCAGGCCAGTAGCTAGCTAGCTCCCTTTGCCAGCTAGCTGTACACTATATATTGGGATTATGGAGAGTTGCAGCATTTTCTGTCCTCAAATTTTGCTCCTCCATGCTAGTGTGTCTTAAAGGAAAGGACACTTCAAGATTTACTAATAAATAGCCCATTGGGTCAACGTTTCTGTATAACATCTCACTGGTTAAGTTCCCAAACGCTATTCTTCAAGTATTCTGCACCCACATAATGTAAATATGGACTTGACATGATCAAACATTATTATATTAATCAGATTTCCAGTCCATGCAAAATCTCAGAGACAAAAACTTCTGAGTTGTACACAAATTGTCTTTAGATGTGAGATGGTGTCAGACTGCAGGCACAAAAAATGTCTTAAAGTTTTAGTAAAGTTTTCAACAGTGAGGTAGGAGTTAGCTGTACATCAAATATAGCCTACTGAAGAACATATGAATGATAACGTGATTTTTGCACTTTTAAGAGAAGCTAACATGTACAGACAGAAGTACAGACTGCAAGAACTACAACAAAAACACAAGTTAACTAAATTACAGCTCAGGACATGGCATCAGCCCCCTTCACATGGCAAATAGTCAAATGAAAAGCTGTAGAAAGAGACACCAACGCATGAGCCTTTGATTTAGGTTTTGAAGCGAGTGCAAAAAGGTCAGTGGATTGTGATCAGTGTAAACAACTCAGAGCCTCACTCTACTCCCAAGATACGAAATGGTTCAGTGTCCAGATGAGGGCCAGGGCCTCTTTGTCAGTAATGGAGTAATTTAGATGATGTGAGTCAGTCTTTCTGGAGAAGTAAACAGACTCAATCCCATCTTGACTGCTGTGTGTGAGAACTGCATCAGCACCTACTTTTCTTACATCCACATCAGAATCAGATTCGTTGTTGAGGTGCAGTATGTGGAACATTCAAGGAAAATGACTCCAGTTCACTTCACTCCCTATATACAGACCGGAGGACATACACAAACACAAAGAGCAACAATATAAGTCTCATTAAGAAATAAATAAAGATAAAAATAGGAGATGGATGTGAAAGGTTAAAGCTAACAAATACAAGCCTGCATAGACAGTAGTGCACTGTGAGGTTAAAAGAATGAAACAATATTCACTTCGTACAGTGTCCATGGATCTATGGATAAGAGGATGATATTTACATGAGGAATGGGAGAATCAAAGTATTGATATTTTACCTACCAGGCCTTATACAACATAATTTATGAGGTGCTAAAACTGGCAGGTGTGTTTCCTGAGGCAGAACTCATAACCATTCAATTTAACTTTTCACAAGTTTTGACATTTATTCTCTAAGTTGTCATTATTATTCTGTCAAATGTATCAACACTAAAACACCATTATACTTACATAGTATATTTATGCTGAGTGTGCAAGAAGTTCAGTCATGAAATGTCCTCTCTACCAAATATTCCACAGTCAACTATAACAAATTGAAGTGATTGGGAACAACAGCAACTCAGCCTTAAAGTGGTGGCCAAGTAAAATCACAGACCAGGGTCAGCCTACAGACCCCCAAACTTCTTGTTGCCTTCAGATGAGCTTATAGACTGCACATAGAGAGATTCATGAATGGGTTTCCATAAAAGAGCAGCTGCATGCAAGCCTCACATCACTAATGGCCCTTTACCATTAGCCCTACTCTACTCTACTCAACTCTACCCGGCTCTACTCCACTCGCCTTGTGCTGCTTTTCCATTAGCCTCAGTCGACTGCCCAACGGGGTGCAGTGTCACTGTAAACAGCTGAGCGGCACTGCAGTGACCTCATTTTGAGTGGGAAACAACAATCTGTGGCTTTTTGTCACAAACCGAGTAAAAAGGAAAGCAGGAGAAGGCTGCAGGTGGCAAGAAGAAATACCCCTTGAGAAGCACAGGAGAGTTTTGGAAGCTATACAACAGAATGAAGCCGAGGACGAGAGCAATCGAGCTGCAAAGAAAAGACGTATGAGGGTAAGCTAATGGTAGCTACCGCTGGCATGCTACGTCGTCCCGCTCATGACTCATCAATGACGACGTTGTCTGACCAATCAGTAGCCGGCAGTCAGTGACATCATCTTTTAGTATCGACTCTGCTCGCTTGGAACCAGAGCGGAGTCGATACTAAAACTAGCTTGTTTTAGGAGGTACCAGGCAAGTGGAAACACGCAGCAAATCAAGTAGAGAGTAGGGCCAAGGCGTGCTAGTGGAAAAGGGCCATAAGTGCAGTGCCAAAAGTCAACGCAGAGGAGTAAAACAGGCTGCCACTGGACTCTAGAGCAGTGGAAACGTGTTCTCTGGAGTGGCCAGTCACACTTCTCTGTCTGGGTTTGGCGGTTGCAAAGGGAAAGGTACTTATCTGACTGCATTGTGCCAAGTGTAAAGTTTGGTGGAGAGGGGATCATGTTTTTTTTTTTGTTTGTTTTTGTTTGTTTGTTTTAAGGAGTTGGGCTTGGCCCCTTAGCTCCAGTGAACGCAACTGTTAATGAGCACACCAAGACATTTTGGACAACTTCATGCTCTTAACTTTATTAAAACAGTTTGGAGATGGACCTTACTGGCCCAACATGACTGTGCACCAGTGCACAAAGCAGGTCCGTAAAGACATGGAGGACAGAGTCTGGTGTGGATGAACTTGACTGGCATGCACAGAGTCCTGACCTCAACCTGATAGATCACCTTTGAAATGAATTAGAGCGGAGACTGAGAGCCAGGCCTTCTTGTCCAACACCAGTGTCTGACCTCACAAATGCTCTTCTGGAAGAATGGTCAAAAAATTCCCATGAACACTCCTAAAGATTGTCAAAAACATTTCCAGAAAAGCTGAAGCTCTTGTATCTGCAAAGAGTGGGATGTCACCCAAGTTTATATGTGAGTGATTGCAGACCAGACAATATTTTGGCAATAAACTTTTTATGTTTCTATCTATCTATCTTACAGTGAAGTTTGAAGATGAAGGAATGGCTGACATTTTGAATTTCTGAATATCTAGATCAGATGTTTCGGTTGAAATCAGGCCCTGCTCTGCGGTATACCATCATAAATGAGGTCCCTTGTGGTGCCATAAGTTCTAAGAGCACTCCACTTTGAACTTGAGGAAGACTCTGCAGAGCTGCAGAGCGACAACAGAATGCTGCCTTCTCCGGCGAACTCACTTCAAACGCTTGAAAACACATGTGAGGAAAAAATTTGACATTGAGAAAGCATTTGTAATGATGCAAGAACTCCTCAGAGCTTGTTTTTACTGAGGCCAAACTTCTTCTGCTTTCAAGTTACAGCTATTACAAATTCAAAAAGTGTGAAACCACGACATGGAGGCAAAAACAAACTGGTTTCCTGACATTGTGTGCCGGCCAAAGCCACCTGGATCTGCCTCCTGTGAGCTTCAGTCTGCAGAAAGTGGCCACACAAGGACCATGAAAGAGCCTTTCATCTGCAGGAGCCGTCTTCAAAATAAAAAAAAGTTGCATTCACACTTCTGTGCTCTACTAAAACAGCTGTTAAGTTGTGCTTGTGAGAAGAGGCTCTTTTATCTCTTCAAAGATGCAGGACACCAAAACCCACCCCTTTTTTTGAAGGACCTTCAGAAGAAAAACAATCAACCAGTTCAGGATCCCAGATCCTTTTTCCTCTTCTTTTTGTCCGCTCTGTTTGCCTCTTTGATGTCAACCTTGTGAGATTTAACGTGGGCTTTTTCAAATGCTCTTTTTGATTGTATGTTTTTTAAACAGTTTTGGATGAAAGAGCTCATGTTTTTTGCTGGCAATTTTCTTCAAAGAATGATTCAAAATTGAATACTCACAACTGCATATCTGTTCTCATCATTCATTTAAAAGAGCTGCTCAAAAGACTCAACTCATTCACAAACATCACATCTCCTGAAACCAACATGGAAGTAACAAAACAAAGCCTCTGTTTACAAGGAGAAGATTATAGGACTAGTAGAAGATCACGTAACATGGTAAAAATCTAGTCACAACCATCACAAAGGACTGTTTAGAGTTGCTGAAGAGTTTTCTGATGACTGTAGGCAGAGGCAGGCTAGCTATACCTGTCGACTCCCAGTGTTTGAGCTAAGCTAACTTGCAGTGGCTAGCTGTGGCTGTTTCTCTCTGCACACACAATCAAAAGAATGTTGTCTATCTGGTTGCCATGGACTTGGGACTGAGGCAAGACAAGAAAATGAAAAAAAATGGCGTATCGCTTAAAGTGCAGTTGACTTCCGTCATGTAGTCTGTCATGCTCTTCAGAAAAGTCATTGCGTGAATTTATGGCTCCGTGGTCATCTGGTCTGACGCACAGACCGTCGTTGCATAGTCTTGCCACTGCATTATGAATCTTTTATGTATTTTTTTTTACAATTAACCCTCAAATTCATTTGCACAATACAAGACATGCCATTAAACTTCATACTCCCTTTTGCCGTACTTCACAATGTCAGTTTTCTTTACTTACAGAGGTTCATTAGTTTGGAATTCATATTATCATTTAACAAAAACATCTACATCTCTGACCAATTTTAAGCTCAGACTAAAGTCATATATAATACAACAAGATCCCAAAGCTTCTTTTTGTTCTCATTCATAATTAATTCAATTGCTTGTTGTCTGTTTGTTGTTGAGTTATTTTGAGATTATTTCACTGTATTACATTTTATTTCTTTTTCTTCTTATATTTTTATTATTAACTCTATTTGGGGAGGTATCTTGGAAAAGCCCACTTTGGGTTTTTTTCACTTCTCCAGCACTATCTTTTATTTTTTTTTCTATGCCAATGTAATTGTTTCTAATTTATGGTGCAAATAAAATAAAATAAATAAAAATAAAACAAAACACCAAACCCCGTGCAACCTTGAAAATGTAGGGTTTTTTTCGACTAAGGTAGCTGGAGTATTTTTCTCTGGAGTAATGAAAGTCAGTAGCACTCTGGTCTCCCATTTGTCATTCATCAGTGGTGCATTAGTGGGTTAGAGGACAGCTTACTTACACTCTGATGTATGTCTCTTTCTATTGAAAGCCTCCTCTATGGTTCCTACAGTATCCGTGGTTCCTTTTAGATTCCACTCCACTTACCAAAGGTATGACCCAGGGGGCAGAACTAACATCACCTCAGCTCTTTGAGGTGTATACATTTGCAGAAGCATTGTTCATGGATCATGGATCATGTTAAGAGCCAGAGGCAAAGGTCTTTTTGGCTTCTTTGCACAGGAGTCATGTTGCATACAAAAACCATCTGCGGCTTGAATCATTTTTACTGTTTTGGGTGAAAAACTGCAGTTACAATATCAGCAGGAATGGGATGTCCTGTAACTGTCGATGACGATGAGGATGGGAATTTCAGAGTTTACGCCGTCACGGAACATGCCACACATGGAGAGTAGGGTTACACGTGCATGTAGTAACAGGATCCTGTGTTCATGTGTTGATGGAGAAATATCAGAGAGACAGGCTGAACACCAC
Organism: Scarus forsteni; assembly: GCA_036419115.1. Lineage (NCBI taxonomy): Eukaryota > Metazoa > Chordata > Actinopteri > Labriformes > Labridae > Scarus > Scarus forsteni. The sequence goes on from JAZDUH010000135.1 coordinate 2,118,363, forward strand.
GCAATTTGTGGTCAAATTTTTTTCACATTAATGTGAATCTTTGATAACAGCTGTTTTATAATTTAATTCCTGATATCAAGTTAAACAAGAAAATGGTGGCCCAAGTAGTGCAGATGCCTCACAGCAAAAAGGTTGCTGTTTCAATCCCAGTCACGTCGGTCAGGGCCTTTCTGTGTGGAGTTTGCATGTCTTCCCTGTGCATCCATAGGTTCTCTTCCAGCTTCTTCCCACAGACCAAAAACATGCTCATATGGTTGATTGGTGACTCCAAATTGCTGTATGAGTGTGAGTGTGAATGGTTGTCTGTTCCTCTATGCGGCCCTGTGATCAGCTAGCAACTGGTAAAGGGTGTACCCCACCAATGTCAGCTGGGATACCCTCCACCCCCTCATCTCTTTGTGTAGGCTAACACAAAAGTTAGCATTGGTTTCCACCATGGCAAGCTAAGGAGTTTTTCACTACATTTTGCATTATTACTAAACATGAGCTCCATATAGCGAAGGAAAAATTATAAAACCTGCATGCACTGTTCTTTGTAAAAAATCTTAAAAGGTTGTAAAGGTCTTAGTCAGCTACTATTGACATAGAACATGAAAGTTTGGCTTAGAAGCAACAACAATATAGCCTTGCAGAGCAGACGGACCTGCCTGATTCATTGTCTGAAATCCTGCGTGTCCATCTTGCTAACCTCCATTGTCCAACGAGTTCACTCCGCTAAATGCTTAGTGGCCCAATCAGAGAATCTGTGTTTTTATTTAATCAGAAATGGACACAATTTATTCTTTGAAAGAGGATGCTGCTGGGAAACTGGGAGAAAAATCCTTCATGGACATGCTGGTTGGTTTATGGTTATTATGGTTACTCAGTGATACTCTGCAAACTATGCTCTCCTCAGATGTCCACCGGAAAACTTGGTAGGGATCGTCATTGATGAGGTTCATGAAAGAGTCAAATGATACATCTGTGTGGTATAATTTAATGTAAGACGATAGTCTAAGGTAGTTTAAGCTAACAGCTAACAACAGTGTGAGCTGCTACGTCATACATAGCAGCGTTGATATGGATTGGTCTGTGATGAGTGTGACGAGCCGAACAATACCAATCATAAGTTGCTGTTGTTTTTGAAGGTTCTGCCTCTGAAAATATTTCCAAACGGCTCTTTCCCTGATGAACTCGTGAAATATTTCCATGGCGGATATATGGAACTGTCCATCTGGTGTGTCAGGTTAACGACAATATTTCCAATGTTTAAAATTATTGTAACTTTTTGTTTGAGAATTTTTTAATAATCAAACAACCATTTCAAGCTGGTTCTTATGGCTGTTGTAAAAGCGTATAAATACTACTTTTTTATAATCAGTTGGGTTCCATTTTGTAGTTTTTGTTTGCAGTTGGTTAGCAACCATTGTTGGACAACAGTTGACGTAGACTGCATCAGATGCATTTCATTATTTCTGATTAAAAATCCTTTGCAATTTGTGAGCAACAATGGTTCCTGAAATGCAACAATGCTCAAGAGTTCACAAGTGGGGCATTAGAGATGAACTCCATTCAAAAATCCCTTTAACTTTATGACAAGGAAAGTGGCTGAGCTAAAATTCTAACTCACCTCTGAGTTTTAGGACTCATTACTGCAGCATTTTCTGTTTACTTGTCATTAATACAAGAACATTTTATCTTAATCAGAGCAGAAGATTTATTTTATTATGCTGGACTGGAGAAACAAAACAGCAATACGGCAAAATAAATGATTCTCTCAGAACACTTCTCATCTGTATTTTGTAATTGCTTGAACTTTTTCCCCCAGTTCTCCAGTTGTAACACTAATCCAAAGTCAGGAATGGACAGATGAGCTGATAAAGTTCATCCTGCTCATGTTTCAGTCCACTTCACATCTTTAGGTCACCAATAAAAGCAGGCGTCACAGGAACTATGGGTATGCAGATGTGATATTTGTCGTGATCACTCAGCGCTGTCTGCTGAGACCAGACCAGAGGGGAAGTGAAAGACCGGACAGAGGAAGCGACTGTGTGAGACCAGTCAAAAGGAACATTGCTCTTGGGCCTATGAAAGCACATTTTTCTCCAATGTCATGGAGATTTCTTTTGCTAATGAGCTGTATCAATGGGCTATCAAGTGCTGCCAAATGCGGAGGCGAGTTGCTCCTTTACCTAATTAAATCATGGACAATTTTTCAGCCTCAATACGAGGTATGAAAGCCTCTGTTAAACATTTAGTGGGGATGTACATCCAATTATTTTCCATGCAAAGCAAGGAAATGAAATGACTCTTTGTCAGCGTGGAAACACTGGTTTGTTCTCTGTCTTTATTATGTTTGTTAGATATGCACTCATAGGCAATGAAAGCTCCAATGAAAGAAGAAGAGACTTGGATGCCTGTCTGGAAGTTAAAGTTGGATGACCTTCCTTCAAAACCAATTATATAAATCCCAGCTCAGTATGCCAAGCAATTACAACCATAAAGGACAACTGTGCATCTCATGATTTAAGGCCTGTGCCAACATTCAGAGCAAATGCAGCAAACACTGTGTCCTTTATGCGGGACAGGCAGAAACTAAAGGCTGATGGTATGTGAAACCAACTGGTTAGTATCACTGTCATCTGACCAAAACCTTAAAGTATTTATACGTGTTTGCATTGGACACACTTTAAAATTGGACCGCGGGTTGGCGTACAGGCTGAGAGTTTTGAAGAGTTGGATTGAGAGTCTCTCGAGTGATCATAACTGTCTTGATATTCTGCTTGCCCTTCTTGTCCTAAAGGGTCAAAAATCATCACAAAACATAACAAATGAAGTAGCTCATCAGAATTTAAAACATAAAACATTTCGTCATTATCTAAAAAGACTTTAAGAATAAAACTATTTCATTTTTAGTCAAGAATGAGAGAGAAGCTATAACAGTAGTTTCATTGCTTGCCCGGTGACTTACAATAGCATCTCTTGTGCAGGCAAGCATACAAACAAAAAGACTAATAAAAATTAGAAACCAAATAGAAAACAACCACAAAGAGAACAGCACGGACAGCATTTCTAGAACTGGAAATCCTCCATATATCCTGAACAAGGAACAAAGTTAAAGTTTTGCATAGTCTGATTCTTCATAAAGAAAACTGTACTGCACGGTCTTGTGCTCTGCTCTGTTCTAGCTGCTCCACAGACTCACAAACCTTTCAACCTTTGGGCTTGTGTCAACTGGGAGCCCTTCTTTCTGTGGAAAGCACTCTAAGTTTTAGAGCACCTCTTGATTGCACTCAACGTCGCTAGGCAACAAGGGTTGACGTGAGATATTTCAGAAACATACGTATGGTTGCTTACATCACTTCAGGTGTGTGGTATTTCCGAAATCCATCAAAATATCACCCAGAAAACATATTATGTCTTTGCACTGATAGAAGCTGAAGTCCAGAACATCGTCCCTTGGTAAATTGGACAAAGCCAAGCAACTTTTGCCATTTTAAAGGAACCTTTGGTAGCTGTTGTTTCTCCTCTAATACTGAACATCACCTCAATCAAACTTTAGCTTCACCTACTCACAGAGAGGCTGTGTTGAGGCAGGACCTAAGGCTGTCTGACCAGAGCAACACCACATTTCCAAAACTGGATATCCTCATTAAATCCTCCAATAAAAAAAGTCACCCTCTTTATATGGAAAGCACATAGATTTATATTGCATTTGGACTGAAGATGACTTCAGCCAGCCTGTATAGATGTTTATTAAGGTATTGAAAACCATCTTCTCCCATATACAGTCATTGAGGTGTCAGGCTTCTGCAGCCAGCCTCAAGTGGACACTTGAGGTACTGCAAGGGCATCAATTTTCACATAAAACATTCTCACATAAAAGTTCATGTGAGAACAAGGGATGTTACATTAATGCACTAATTTGGATTAATCCATCATCATGATTAACCTACTTAAAACAATTAACCCAGAATGACTGAAAATACATAAAACATAGAGCAGTTTGTCCAAGTAGACTTGACGTAGCTCATGCGGTAGCACATGTGCAAATGGGCAGTTAATCCAGAACCAACAAACACGAATTGGAAGTGTCACTCTTGGTGGGAAATTTTAATCCAAAAAGATGCAAGAGGGAACCGTGGACCAACAAACTGTTATATGCACACCCTGCAGAAAGGAATTTTCTTTTTCATCAAAGCACTTCTAGCTCAGAATACCACATTGACGCAAAGTATGTCAGTCAGAGATCCTGCTAGCACAACATGTTGTTCAGCTTGTAACAAACCACCCTCACACAATTAATATTAAAGATGCTATGAGGAGTTTCGAAGTAATTACAAAAAGTCCCACTTTTAGATATATGCCTGATCGAAATACACACTTTAAGATGAGTTTTATAGCATCAAAATAGGTTATCTATAAATGCTATTCCTTAGCTTTGCGGACGGGTCGGACAGGGCTGGACTGGCCTGGATACTCAACTTCGAGAACAAGACAATTAAAACTAGAGCAACTTTATATTATTCGGACACGTCTTAGAGCACCAGGCTGTAAGTAGAGATATATAGCCTGCTACAAAACTATGATACTAAGTTTTCCAAGAATTGCTTGTTGTCACATGTTCTACGTAACTAGAATGAGATACTTAACCTCGTCACTTTGAATCCTGCAAGTTGTTGAAAAAAGAAGTTGTAAAGCAATGCAGAGTTCTGAGGAAGGTCCGAGCTGCATTCATTAGCATCACAGCAAAGGCACGCTTTGGCCTGGATCACTTCTCTACAACAGTCGCCTCGTGTGCTCATAGGTAGCAGAGTCTTTATGTCGCCCGAAATAGATGCTCCTCATAGCACCTTTAACTAAAAGTAAAATATATTTAATTGTGATTCATCAACATTAATCCACATCAACCCTTTGATTAATCTCATTGAACATTTTAATCATTTCACAGCCCTAGTAAGAACACAATTTAATCCCCTTTTCAGCCGCAATCTGCTACGTTTTCTTCTTGTACTTTTTTTTATTAATGCATACAGGATCATTTTACTTGTTTTTTGTGTATATGTTCTTGTTTTGGTGTGACAAATTCTCTTTCCACAGACTGGCGGGGCATATTTAAAGTGCTGAAGACAAACAGGTACCAGACACATTGACAGTGAGACACAAAGCTCAGACCATCGTCCTCCTCCCCCCACACTGAAGTTTGGATCTGCAGGCCCATCAGTCCTGGGGCCTCCCTGCTTCCTGACCCCGGGAGTCAGGGAACTCCAGAGAGAAAGCACTCACCCACTGTGAAATATTTGCAAAGTATTAGTATGGTCGGGCCACAATGGCAGAGGCCCGCACACAATGCTGAGAAGTTCTGCACAGCAGCGCGAGATGACACATCCGGTGCAGGCCAAAAGAACACATCATCCCATTGTACGCTGTCATTGTGCGGCTGAGGGGAGGGGGGTGGATGTTTGGGGGGGAAGAGAGGCAGGGTGTCCCCCTTTGTCTTTATCTATGACTGTCTTAATCCTTTGCTCTTTTCACAGGAAGGCTGCTGAAAAGAAACCTGCTCCGAAACTTAGCCTCTGAAATGACTTTTACTTTCAACTGTTTCTGTTTTGAATGTGAGCCAACCCGAACAAGCATTTCATCTCAGCACCCCCCCTCTTGAGATATATTGTACTGCAGAGTCTTCTCATTGCCAGAGACCGATTACATGCTGTAATAAAACAGCCATTTTCCTGGCACTGTGACAGTTTGGCCCCAGGTCGAGTCAGAGATCCTGCTGTAACAAGCCAACTGCCACTTCAATGGGACACTTTCTAAAGTCGCACTGCATCACTAACTATCATGCATTTGATTCAAATATAGGCCTGCACGCACGTCTCATGTACCAGTAATATTTTTAATGTATCATACTGTTTTTCAATAAACAGAGTACAAGTTAGCAGTATTGTGTGCTCACTCACCAGCCACTTAATCAGGTACACCTTGCTGGATCCACATATATGTATACACAAATGCACATAAAACATGTTACAAACTGCCATTTAAAGACTAAAAGAGACTGTGAGGAGTTTCTAAGTAATTACAAAAAAGTCTCACTTTTAGATATATGCCTGATCGAAATACAAACTTTAAGATGAGTTTTATAGCATCAAAATAGGTTATCTATAAATGCTATTCCTCAGCCTTCTGGTCGGGTCGGACAGGGCTGGACTGGCCTGGATACTCAACTTTGGGAACAAGACAATTAAACTAGAGCAAATTTATATTATTCGGACACGTCCTAGAGCACCGGGCTGTAAGTAGCGATATATAGCTGGCTACAACTACGATAATAAGTTTTCCAAGAATTGCTTGTTGTCACACATCAAAAACTACCGCTATGTAACTAGAAAGAGATACATTACCTTGTCGCTTTGTATCCTGTAAGTTGTTGAAAAAAGAAGTTGTAAAGCAATGCAGAGTTCTGAGGAAGGTCCGAGCTGCATTTACCACAACAAACACACGCTTTGGCTTCAGTCACGTCTTGTGGTGCGTTCCAGTTGTAGTCAGAAGTAGGAATTTCTGGGTTCTGAGTAGGAAACAGCAACTGGAATGTTCCCCAAAGTCTGAATTTCTCCCCGATTTGACAATCAAAGATGGATGCCCCCAGTGTGAACAGTTATTTAGCTCCTGTAATAATCCATTTATTTGCACTTCTGACTGGGGTGTGTGTCGCTCTAGATCAGCTGTATACATAGTATTGTTAGACTTATATTTACAAAAATGCTGCCATAGTGATAATCACATTCTTCATACAACAACGCAGGGCGTGCTAACAGCAGCTAACAACAGCCTGATAGATTGGCATGTTTTTTTCAGACTTCAACTGGAACGCCGATAAGTCGGAGATGATGTCACTCCCATTACCGAGGTTACTGGAACTCAGCATTACGACAGTCGCCGCACGTGCTCATGGGTAGCAGAGTCTTTATTTCGCCGGCAATAGATTCTCCTCATAGCACCTTTAAATTCCTGAAAATTATTTAATGTTCCATACATGTCAACAGACTCATAGCTGTTTAAGAGATTTATTCAGAAACAAAAATATTTATATATTCCACAATGTGTGTACAACATAAAAACAAGAACTATAATGTTGACTGGAAATCACAATGTGTTAGTTGAACTGAGCTGCCTAGCAGAGGTCTGAACCCTCAGGGCCTGATCTAATAAAGGTTTGTGTGTATAAAATCACATGCAAACCTGGTAGCGCGTGCAAAGCTAATATACTAACAGGGTGCACTGTGGGTTGCATCTGTTAACCAAAATAGCAGCCTATTTAGTGTGTTTGCCCTCATAATCAATCAATCAAACTTTATCTGGAAAGCACTTTTCATACAGGACTTTATGATACAAAGTGCTTTACATGAGAAAAAGATAAAATGAAATAATAAGTGGGATTAAAAGCAGAAAATTGCATAATTGCATAAAATGAAAACATAAGACCCCCACAATCCCCCTCTCCCCCAAATCACATTCAGTATACATACTCACTCAAACACACAAGACATAAAAAGGAAAGTCTGACAGAAAACAGAATTACAGGACTGAGGAAACGATAACGCTAACACAGGAGCTAAAACTAAAATAATACTTAAAAATACCCGAAAATACTAGAGGGTAAGATAAATAACTGTGTAAATACATAAATAAATAAAATAATATAACAGTATAGAATAAAGTTGGATAAATAATATGGTAAATGAGAAAGTGTAACATCAGGTGCATAATAAAATCAGCTGAAATAAGATAATAAAAGGAAAAGTATTTAACAAAGAATAACATTCCAAATAAAAAATCTGAACTGAAATGTAAAAATAAAACAAAAGGGTTAAAATAAGTTAAAATATAACGTAAAGTAATAATAAATACAATCAGCTAAAATTCAGATTAAAAAGGAAGGTCTTGAGTTTCCTTTTAAAAATATGAACAGTCGGCGCAGCTCTCAGGTCTCCAGGTAGACTGATCCACAGACGGGGGCAATCAAAACAAAAAGAAGCTTCCCCGTATGTTTTAGTTCTTACTCTGGGAACAGTTAAAAGACCCCTACCTGAAATGAATATTTAGAAAAAATGCAGATGATCAGAACACGCATAATACTGGGAGGAGAAGATGCAAATATAATCATGTAGCACCCGCAATGTGATTTATCAAACCCACAAGTGACTGCGCGTGGTGTTTTTGCATCTGAATTTAGTACCATTGAAAAGCAGGTGCAAAAAAAGCACAGTGTTACAAACGGAGAGCCGCGGTCATTGTGGCAAATAGTGGTCGCATTAACCAAATATTTTCCATCACTGGCTGATGAAAAACAGAATGACTTGGAGGCTGCCTGTCGTTATGATGGACTAAAAAAGGAGGGACAATCCAGTGTGCCATAAAATGTGGTGATAAAGCTGTGCAACTATGTGAATCCTGTCATTTAGATTATGTTTAACTGCAATCAGAAAAGGAAATTAAAAAGGACACATAGAAATATGGCATTAGGGAAAAGTGATCGTGTCCGTCTGAATGATGTGCGGCAAAAAAATGACCACACGTGCGTTTGTTTGCCTCAAACTCCATGGCTTCAAGCTTCACTTTTGATTTACAGCCACCTTACTCTCCCAAACTTTCCATGGCGATAGCACACACAGTGATAGTAGATCACCCGCAACACACCCACTTATAGCATGTGCAATTTTTTAGTTTGCACACGCCATTTAGCGCCCTTTATTTTTTATCTTAGTAGATCAGGCCCTAGTTACCTCTGCCTAGGAGGTTATGTTTTCAGGAGAGTTTGTTTGTCTGTCTGTCCGTCCGTCCATCCGTCCGTCTGTTAACAAAATAACTCAAAAAGTAATGAATGGATTTTGATGAAATTTTCAGGAGATGTTCAGCATGGGAAAAGGAAGAACTGATTCGATTTTATTGTTGATCTGGATCAGCGTCTGGCCGCCATGATGAAAAATGTGATTTTCATGAATAACTACTGAACTAAAATAGATATCAATATGAATCCAATTGCTAATGGAATGTCTTCATGGTCAAGGAATGTAAATATTTTTGATTTAAAAAAGGTAGGACTAATATTTATGGTGAAAATCACACTCTCCGAGTGCTTTTCTAGTTTATAGTGTACGATGATTACCACAAACTTTTAACATAAGAATTGTCCATATGTCAATGCTAGCAATATTTCTTATTATCCTGACTATTATTATCTTACATATAAAGCAAGTTTCAGTATTACTAACTTGACAAGAGACTTGAAGGACTTGCAACTGCTCCGTCGAGACTTGGACTTGTGCCTGGCTCTGTTGTGAACCATATCAGAGAGCAGACAAATGGTCAGGTATACCAGCTCCATAAATAAAAAGTCAAGGATCAGTTGCCCTCATGTAGCTGACAGCAGTTGACTAACTGGACTAATCTTTAATCTAAAGACTAAAAGAGCCACACAAGTTTTGAAAAAAAAAACAATAATCTGTTAACTGGACAAAAAGTTGAATCAAGCACCAACAATCACATCATGTTCAACGTCACTTAAATCAACTCTCATCGGTTTGAACTTCAACAGGCTCCCTACATACATGTCTTAATGTACTGAGTTGCTGTCATGTGCTTGCCTAAAATGGAGTTGAACAGGTGTACTTAATAAGTTGGCCAGTTAATGTATTGGAGCTGTTCAGAATCCAGTCCAACAGGATCAAATCTTCAGCATATACAGTGTGGGAAAGTTGCCCCAGCACTCTCTATAAAAGTAGAATTCATACTTTCTCACACTCGTTCTTATGTCTGTGGGCATGATGTGCATTTGTGTGGAATGTTTTGGAGCCTGCAGAAATGTGTACATGTGGAAAAGTCTTTAGTGAAACTGGAACATTAACAGGATGTAAATTATAAACTGCTCTTCCTGACGTGGCTGCGCCGGCCGGCTGCAAAAATCCAGTTTGACAAAGTTGAACAAACAGCGCAGACGTTAAACAAGCGCAGACAGGTCTATGGGGTGCCCCAAGTTTGTTTTAGGCAATGTCATGGCAAGAAGGAAAATAACACAGGAACGCTCGGTGTGGCCTGAAGTATGTCATGTTACATACCGACAGAGAAAACTGTCTGATTCATTAAACAGGCAGAAAAACTCAGTGCTGAGAGACAGGGAGAGGTCTCTTTTACTGGATAACATTTCAAAATCATCGTTGAATTAAATCAACATTTAACTGATTTAACTTTAGTGTATTTCTTTTACTGTAAATGATGTCCTGGCCAGATATTATTTACTGCTTTTTGATTATTTGACATTTGTTTGACCTCCTTATATTTAATTCATATGTGTATCTTAACAAAGAGAAGCATCAAATATTTTGCTTTTAAATTTGAGAGAATTTGCATGAACAGCTGTGCGGAGGGCTTAAAGGGATAGGCACAAAATGTCTTTTCTTTTCATCTCTTACCTTACTCCAAAGTTCATGACAAGCAGATACACACCATTCTTTCAACTGTGCATACAGTAACAAGGAAGAGAGGCAAAGGCAGAGCTCACCCACTGCTAATTGGCTTAGCTCAAACACTAGAAGTCAATGGGTAGCATTAGCCTGCCTCTGCCTACAGTCAATAAATAAACTCTTCAACTCTTAACGATCCTGTGTGCATGTTGTGACTCTTTTTTTAACCATGTTATGCAGTGTTAACTATGTTTAGACTAAGATTAGCACTTCCTGTATTTTCTACTGTTTTCTTCCTCACTTTTTTTACTGGCTGTTTCATATGTACTGCTTTTGAAAATCATAAAGTAGTAATCTTAGTGAAACAAACAAACAAAAAACTTGTCACAACAAGCAAACAGGGCCATTTAGAGTTGTTGAAGAGTTTATTGGATGACTGTAGGCAAAGGCAGGCTAATATTACCCACTGACTCTAAGTGTTTAAGCTAAGCTAATAAGCAATGTGTAAGTGTCTCTTTCTTGTTATTGCGTGCAAAGTCAAAAGAATGGCGTCTATCTGCATGCCATGGACTCAGAAGTAAAGCAAGCTAATATATTTATATATATGACACTGGGCAGGGTACACCATGAACTGGTCACCAGCCAATCCCAGGGCCACATAGAGAGACAGACAACCAGTCATCTTCTTTAAGGCTATCTGGAGTCACCAATCAACCTAATGAGCTGGAGTGCCCGGAGAGAAGCCCCACGTCCCAGGGAGAACTTGCAAACTAAGAAATTTCACGGAAGTTCTAACACAGGAATCAAACCAGCAACCTTTTTGCTATGAGACATAAGCACTGCCTGCTGCGCCACTGTACAGCCCACACATCAACATATTATTTTTATTGTTTATTTTATTGTTGATTTTAACAGGGGCAGTGCAAAATTAAATGTAACTACACCAGAGATAGCTGTTTATTGTCCTTGCTTTACTCCTTGGCATTGATAATTTTTACACACAGCAGGGTGCATGTCATAAAATAAAAGAGCCTGTTTAAAGGTAATTGTCATAAAAACAACACCTATAAGACATCAAAAAGAATCCATAAATATAAAAATAGGCTATAAAACCACATCATTAAATGAAAATAACATCAATATAAAAAGTATTGTAGCAGATGAATTGGTTGGGTCACCATCTGTAGAGAAATGCTGTTATTTCTTTAGCATCCAAAGTGTCTCTGTGAAAGTAAAAGTGAGTTCTTATTAGTTTTCTTATAATTTACACCCGGGTCCTGATAGCTGCTGATAGGAGAGCCTTTAACAGGCGTTAGCTGCAGCCAATGTAAGCACCAACTTCCCCGTCTATCATCAGTTAGCCAAGATTCTTGGCCCTGCACCTCGCCCTGCACTCTCAGCCGTGCGGTCACGGGGTCAGAGCCGCTCCAGTTGTCGGTCCTGCCAGCCAGCCTGAGCGGGAGCGGAGCCAGAGCAGCCCTGGCAGCTGGGCCCGGGGCCAAACAATGTGGCCAGCTGGATGCTGCAGGAAGCGCATTTCTCGCCTGTTTTGAATCAAACCCAAAGAGGGCAGAGTTCTGTTCTCTGACGAAAACTTGGTTCAAAGTCATCGTAGTGACACAGACAAATGGTGTTGTCCTTCATGCACCTGTATAAGCACTGATGCTGTAACCAGATAGTGGAAGGGGAGCTCTAGGAAAACAGAGGATTCTCTGGTCAGCACGTTTTCTCGATGAGTAAGACATCTGGTGAATCAGAACTTTGATGCCTCGCAGATGATGCTCATCTTACTCTTTGAAGCTTAGTTGCAATATATACATGCATTTTCTATACCACTTATCCCTTAGTGTATCTTTTGTATTTATATATGCATGTTTTATGTAACTTGTTAAGAACTGGCACATGGGTGGCATCGTGGTGCATCTGCGTATACTTTGGCCTAAAGACCAAAACATGCTCATTAGGTTGATTGGTGATTCCAAATTGTCCTTAGGTATGACTGTGAATGGTTGTCTGTCTCTATATGTAGCGTTTTTAAAAGTGCTATACAAATAAAGTTTATTAATATTATTATTATTATTAATATCTTGTTTTTTTAGTTATAGTCTAGTTTTCTTTCCTGACATGCCAGATGGACAGTATCCGCCACAGAAATATTTCACTAATCCATCTGGGAAAGAGGCATTCAAAAAAGTCCTCAGGGGCAGAACCTTCGAAAACAACAGAAGCTTGTGATTGGATGATTTTGGCTCATGACACCCACCACCTTAAACTACCTTAGATTAGCGTCTTACATTAAATATACCACAAAATTCTAAATTAACACTGACTAACTGGCATGTCCATGGAGGATTTCCACATTCTATTCCAGTTTCCCTGCAGAGATCCCTAGACAGGAGAAGAGCAAAAACATTATTTCTCATTAGACAAGGTTCAAGTGACTTTCCTCCTCGTTTGAATAAAGTCAATTTCTGATTAAAAAAAAACAAAACAGATAACATAAAAACAGATATATCCTGTCATTGTCATGCCCACAGCTCCTGCCTCTGTTCTCTGATTGGGCTGTTAAGCATTCAGCGAGTGAAGTCGTTGGACAATGGAAGTTGGCAATAACAACATGCAGGATTTCAGACAATAAATCAAGCTACAAGTTTTGTCAGGGGAAAAAGGGTGGTTGATGCAAACTATGACAAAAATAAGCTAACTTTAATTGTGTGTACGTATTTGATAATGAGAAAGATATTTGAAATGATCTATATACTACATTAATGTAGCATTTTAGTGCATATTCGTCACTTTCATTCTTTGATATATTTTGCTTTAAAACAATTTTTGTACTAATTGTTATTGTAACTTTTAGTATTCTTGTTATTGTGTTAGTAGGAGTAATGGTTGTTGTGGTAGGAGAAGAAAGAGTCCAGTTCACAGTGCCTTTCATGTAAAAGTGCCGTAAAGATGCTCCTCTATATTTATAACTAGAGACAGTTGCATTACTTCCACCTCTGAAGTGGTCTGTATCCCTTTAACTGGCGCTATGTAACTTCGAGGTGGATGGTGGGAACCTGCCACACTAAAAAACTACACATTTGGACTGCTTTACGGCGTACGTCACTTCCCCCGATTTCCAATTTGTTTAAATCATGAAAGTCTCGGCGAAAGCCAATCGCGGAGCTTTAACCGTGGCGGAGGCAACAACGTCAGGAAGAGAAAAGTTTTGTCGGAGGATACAAAACAAAGAAAGCAAGAGAAAAACAAGCTGAATGCTCAGACCAGAATAAACATCGGTTCGGCGTTCACTCACTGGCGTGAAATAAAAGATGAGGAGGGATGTCCGACTACTATCAGGTATGTTGGCCGACTAATTTATGACGAAGTTCCTCAAAAAACTTGACAGGAAAAAAGTACAGCACAACAAATCCAGAACGTACTAGTATGTAGTTTTGTTTAGACCTATTTCAAGTGTGTGATATCACCAGCTCGTCGTTGTCTTTACTTTTATTCACTTTATCGCTTCAACAGGACGGGGGCGACTTCACGGTAATAAAACCAAGCTGAACTTAGCGATTTTCGACATCGTCATCTAGTCAAAAATAAATAAATTACCTCGTCACTACCCATCCTGCAAACAGCCGCTGAAGACAGAAGAATACTTTTTCGCGAAGTCCTGGCTTCTGTGATTCGCCTACAAAACAAAAGCACGCCACCGGCAGATCTGTATCCTTACGACAGTATGCGCACGCTAGAGCTCATGGGAAGTTGAGTTCTCTCTCCGGTCAAGCGAGGATCTTCCGTAGTGCTGCTTTAAAGCAGAGACTCACTCGCAGCGCTCCTGTCTCCCACTCCGTCTACATATTTTACATTTGAATATTTATTTACTATTCGGTTGCAGATATTTATCCCCATATTCGATTGGTTATTTGAATATCGAATATAAAGTGACAGCCCTACAACCTGGTGGCTAATTAGCCTTAGGGGCTTTAAATAGGGCTCATGCAGGGGCCCCCACAGATCATGGTGTCCTTAGCATTTGCTGATACCACCTACTGGGTGGGCCAACTCTGTTCATTTTAACTGCTTTTAGGTTTTTACCAACCGTACTTAAGTATTGTTTTTAAATGAAAGTACATGACAGTTTAAGATATTTTAGCTTCATCATTTTGTCTGACTTCAGAGATCACTGGGTACAAACACCTTTAAAAGTGTTCCTGTCATTCCTTCACTCCGTCAAATGAGGCCTTTGTCTGAAAAATGGTGAGCTTTAACCTCTCATTTTCAGAGGCAGAGGTCTCCTCAGGTGGTCTGTGACTGACAGCTACCTGCTGGCCCCGGCTAGACTCCACAACCGCCGCGGCCACACCAGCAATAATAACTGGAGGGATATTGATCCTCTCCAAGGTCGTGTTTTCCTTCCACTGAGAGGATCTTCAAACACAGGCCCCACAGCTGTCACAACACCAGGATCGAGGAGAGGGTTCAGACGGAGGTAAATGGGCAGTGAAGGTTTGATGTCATGGTGCCACTAGGCGAGAAGGGGGCGTCCTCTGTAAGGTCAAAGCAAACAGAAGAAGAAACTTGGACAAGTAAAAGTGGAAAGACTGTCTTTAAGTGCAGCTCATTTACATCTTAGTCTCTTTCTCTCTCTGTGCTCCTTAAATCAGCTGCCCAGGATAAATTTTTCCTTTCTTCTTTACAGCTACAGCCGTTAGACACTGCAGCTGCCTCACAGCCAGTACGAGGTATGGCAGAAGAAAAACCCAACAGTCAGCACTCAGAAATGTCCTTTTGTGGCGTCTGTTTAATTGGGCAAGGCTACTCACAGTTCATGACTAACACGTTTCAGCACTTAGCCTCATTAGCATCATGAAGAATCAGCAGCCAGAGGCCCCGTTTAAAGGGAAAGTGGCATCTTACAAAATAAGGGTACATTTTCTCTGTTTGATTTTCAATAATATGTGAGACTACCAATAAGTGGCAAATGTGGGATACAGCTGCCTGCCTTTATTGATTATGTTTTATAAGGACATTGCTGAGTGCTTACTGTTACAATTCTCTTGTTTTTGATCTGACAATGCTCAGTTTGTTGTTTCAGTATTGTTTCCTTATTCTTGTGAGGATAAAACCACATTAGATTTTTAAAGGTTGGGTATTCAGGCACAGCTGAAAGTTTTCTATCTACTGAAGGAAGGACATCTTTTTTCTAAGGCCTCAGAAAATACATTAACTTGATTTTATTGGTGGAATATGATAAAACAACAGCTGAGTTTTTTCATACATTAACAAAGGTGGATGGAGAACACCGGTGCTACCCACAGAAATTGCTGGGACCCTAAAAAGACCTAGCATGGGCCTTTCTAGGTATGATTTAGTTACCTAAACTCATGAGCTGGATCAGAATCAGTGGTGCCAAACTTTTACTCAGTGTTAATTTTGACAGCACTTGTATAGTTTTAGTTTTATGCCAAAAATATGTTTAATTTTTAGTCCAATTAAGTCACCTAAATTGTTTTGATATTAGTCTAGTTTTAGTTGATGAAAGTTCAGAACATTTTAGTGGACAAAATCTACTGAAAATTTAGTCTATTAAAATATGAAGTGTAAAGTGTAAGGCATTTCTCATGATTCCTTATATTTCTGAAGTCATGTTTTACGCTTGGATAAATTGAAACACCTTGTAACCCTTCATTGAAAGTACAGGTTAATAGTAAAGTTTGAATGTATGAATAAACAGAAATTTAACTTTTGTGTGAAATGCAGTCTTATTTATTTAGGCTACCTGGCAGAGCATCTCAGTTACAATACCAGAACTGACAACAAATAGTGAACCTGCTCTACATGAATATATCAATTCATAAACAGAGCAGCTCTGATTGGATCACCCCACAACTTATCCCACCACCACCAAGCTAAGGCAGCTGTGATTGGATGTCCCTCTTAACTCATCTAACCTTTCCACACAACCAAAGTAGCCGTGATTGGATATATTCCTGACTTGTTCCTACTTTCTATTTGACCAAATTAGGTCTGATTGGATTAAATCTCTGTCAGCAGTTTTGGTCTAATGTTTATTTGCTGAAAAACTGTCAGTTAATTTATTTTGAGTTTTAGTCCATGTGCTCTTGTTTTCAATAGTCTAAGTTTCATCAGGGGAGAAACAGTTGTTGATTTAAACACTGACGAAAATAGTCAACTAATAACACTGATTTATCTCTTTGGCGTTGCTTAGAACAGATTAAACCCCAATTGGTTCCACCTTTTTATTTTCCTGTAATTTCTACCATTCCAACTCTTGTTCTGGCCTTGACATGGCAATACACAGTCTAATACTGCGTTTACACTGCAAGCGACCCAGCTACCAAAATCACGTCGCCCGCTGACGTATTGCCGTGTCCATAAATTTCTCATTTTGGTCACCGTTGCTGTCGGCCGTCACTCAGTGACGTCCGCTCGAGTTTCACCGCAATCATATATATCATATAAAAGGATGTATAACTGGACAGTATTCCAGATGTATCCTTTTCAGTCACTTATCAAGCACAAAACACTGCAGCTGATGCCCTGCAGCAGCATCTGTGATATCCCCATGGTCCGTCTAGGTGGAACTAATGTCCTCGCTGACTAATGTTTCCCACACGGACATTAATTGTTCCTCTGTAGTCCGGATGAAAAACTGTCCGTCACGGGTACCGTCACACGTGCACACACCACTGATTGGCTGTTGCCGCACAGCCGAACACGACAGCTCCTGAAAAGACTAACTTTTTTTTAACTTTGACATCACGCGATCGTCTTGAATGCAGCAAACACATCACGGCAGGGTTAGCCCCGCCCCATCGCGGCTGTACATTGACTTTGCATGGAGAGTGATCGCCGAGGTAGTACAAGTAGCGTGCGGTGTGTAAGCACCTTAACAATGAGGCTCCAATGGAAAGTCCGTTTCAATATGATATCATGGATCAAAAGCCTGCAACACTTAAAAAATAAGACGATTATGATACAACTTTCAACCTTATGGGCCCCTTTAAAATGCTAACTTTAAAGACTAAAGCTAACGCCAGTCAAGACAAGCCGGTTGTGAATGCCAGGCAGATCTCTCAAATGAAGCAGGACCTCACGTCACCTTATCAGTGCTGAGTACAGGACACAGTCCAGACCAGTGAGGGCCTCACTCTGCTTCTTGTGTTTCATCATCTGTGTTTTCTTTAAAACTGACCTGGTGAATGCTGGTTGATCTTAAAAGCCGCTGGTTATCAGAGGATGTTTACCTACAGATGATTTAGTCTGTTGGGTCAGTGGTTAAAAGTTTAAGGTTCTAATGAGGTCAAATGAACGAATAAAGAGCCAGGACGTCCTCCCCTGTCTGTCACTGTTAACAGTCTGATTTAAAGATCTGTTAGACTGTGTTTGGACGTCTGAGATGTTAATAACTGGATTTTTCATAATCAGAAACAGGTGCTTTGTAGGGATAAATGGTCGTCGGTCTCCTTGATATCCTTCTGTTGGACATGTAATGACTGCATCAGGCAAATGTCAGATTTAACTGGAGATCTTAATAATTAATGAGAGGTCTCTTTTACATACTTACAGATGTGTCTGACTCCTCTTTTCTTATGCTTTGGATGCTTCAACAAAACCACTTTAATCTTAGCATAAACATTTATCATTTTAATTAATGTCCACTGCAGTACAGTACTTGCCGCTAAGTCCTAACTTCCTGATCCAATAAAAACAATGATTAAAAAAATGGATTGAGGAATTTAAATAAATCAAATAATGTGTTTTTCATCCAAAGAAAACTTGCCCACTTCAAAACTGTTGGGGATACAAATGATTAAAAACTCATCCCATAGTTTACACGGCAAATTCAGGACTCTCTACAAGCAGTGATTTGTCTGCCAATAGTTTGTTTGTGTGTTGGCATTGGTGGGAAGGATTGTGAAGAAGTGATAAATTGTCTTCTCCACACTTTTCAGATGTGTCCAAACAGCTCGAGAAGAGTCCAGAAGAAAGACAGATTAATTGCTCTCTGGAGATTCTTCAGCTCCAGAGCTCAGTGAGTCTCCGGGGAGAGAGAGCAGTTCACAGTCAAGTCCAGCTGGAAGCCTTTTTAAAGAGCGTAGACGGAGACCACTTCTCACTTTCTAACATCTGACTTGGCCCGAAAACAGAGATGTGAAACTGTTCTGCTCCTCCTCATCACTTATGCCCCAGTTCTAACATACAGTACAGACTTTCCTTCCTGTTTGGAGCCGACATTTAGGTGGAATAAGGTCATTGCTCTTTTTACACATTTCACTTAGGCTTCGTCCTTATGTAGAGGAAAAGTTCAAACCTGAGGCTTCCTTTACAGATTAAAAAAAGATACTGAATCAAGGTGGGCTCATGTTGAGTTTATAAGAAAAAAAACAATCCAACAAAATTTAAATAAATCCAATGAACATATGTATTAATAAATAGAAATATAAAATAAAGAGATTGACATTTACATACTCATTTGTAAAATGAGATAACAACTGTTACGATTGCCCACTATACAAACAAAGACTGTTTGATTAAAGAGGACATATGCTTATTTCTCCTTTTCACTATGCCAGACTAGGATGCCTGTAAAGCATTTCTGCCCTCAGTACAAGTCATTTAGTTCCTTCATTGCCCCACAATAGCGTTCTCAATATCCTCATTTTAGGCCATTATTAAGCGCTTGTCGAAACGCTTCGTCTCAAGGATGACCTAAAGTTATCTCGCAATGTCACAGCCCTTTGTGCTCTGATTGGTCAGTTCTATCGGGGGCTGAGCCAGCCTGTCCTTCTTCTTCTACTGTATTTTCCGGCAGGCTCAAAGTAGTATTGAGCGCGTATTGAGTCCCCCTACAGGCCAGAGCTGGTAATGAGGGAGAGTGAGCGAGTGAGTTTTATACCCCTGCTGCTGGATGTGTTCCTCGGTGAGGGTTTGGGGCTAACGGACATCACAGAGGAGGAAGTGTTTTATCAGATTACTCCAATAAAAAGAAAGGTACCTCGTGATGTCATGACGTTTGAAATTTCGCGGACATCTCGCAATGACCTATTTTCAGAGGCATCAAATCTCGTTCTAGGATATCAGAAAAAATACAATATCCCATTTTTTGAAAATTAAGGGGGTGTAAGGTCTTGTTTCAAATTTATTATATTATATGTAAGTATTAAATCATGCATCAGCATGATATGTCCTCTTTAATGTTCAAAAAACTATATAGTTTTCACATATTGAGTCCCTCTGATCCACCTCTATTCCCACTCAACCTGAGGTTCTTTATTAGAGTTCGTCATTAGTGTCTCTGGAGCCTAGGTGCGTAGGGTTTGCACCAAAGCCCTATTAAATCTCATCAAGCATACACACCAACAATTGGAGGAGTGTTCATTTTGATTGATTTCGTCATAGTTTTCTTCAACAACCCTTTTCCCTGATGAAAACAAGGCAATAACTAATAAAAACAAGTGCACATGGACTAAAACCAAAACTAAATTAACCAACATTTTTTTCAACAGATAAAAACAAAAACAAAATGTTTAACAGATAATCTGACCTAACTTGGTCATGTAGGAAGTAGAAAGAAGTTAGGAATCTATCCAATCACAGCTACTTTGGTTGTGTGGAAAGGTTGGATGAGTTCAGAGGGACATCCAATCACAGCTGCCTTAGCTTGGTGGTGGTGAGATAAGTTGTGGAGGGATCCAATCAGAGCTGCTCTCTTTATGAATCGATATATTCATGTAGAGCAGGTTCACTGTTTGTTGTCAGTTCTGGTATTGTAACTGAGATGCTCTGCCAGGTAGACTAAATAAAGGTGACTGCATTTCACACAAAAGTTAATGTTGTTGTTTTCTTTGAATTTATACATTCAAACTTTACAAGCATTCAGTAAAGGGTTATTAGATGTTTTATGATGTTCAAGTCTAGAACGAGACTTTAATTTTAAGGTAACCAAAAGTGTTTTGCATGTCACACTTTGTATTATAGTCAACTAAATTTAAAGTAGATTTTGACAACTTAAATGCTGTGACATTTCTTCATCTTAAACTAGACTATAATCAAAACAATTAAGATGACTAAATTATGACTAAAACTAAACTAAAAAGTCTTATCAAATCTTACACTGGGTTGAAGAAGTGTTAATATTGCTGGTGGTACAGGCGAGTCATCAGGAATGATAAATGGCGGGATGCTGGTTTGGCAGAGTGGTTAGCGACCGGGCATATCCCATATACATACTTCTGCCGGTCTGGGTTCAAATCCAGCCTGTGACCAGTTTGCAGAGTGTCTTCCCCTACTCTCTCACCCTCTTTCACAAGCCTATCCACTGTCTCTCTCCTATCAATAGAGGCACAAAATGCCCAAAAAATACATTTGAAAAAAAAAAAAAAGGAATGATAAATGGCGAAGAGCTGATATGACATGTGCTCCCATACCTGACCTGACCTGACCATGTGTGGGCCTTGTCCTCTTGGATTAGTTGGATTAGATAACTGGTCTTCTCTGTGGTGACTGGACAGTTCAGCACTACTCAGTGTTTATTTACTTTCTGCATTCTTTGCTCTGTTCTCTGCACTGATCTTGAAAATCTGAGCAATAGGCTTAAACTTCTAGTTAAAAAACAAAAGCGATTGGACGTCTGATAGCATGAATTTTCAAATCATGTAGGCTATCAATCAATTCAGTCATGGATCAAATCATGTATCAGGAGTGATTATTTGATTATTCTATATACTTAGTTTGCTACCTAGCACCCAGATTTGATCAAAAATCCTCCATTCAAACATCTCACTATCTGATGTGCGGTAGAGCAGGATCCCTAACAGATGGTGCTGCTAATAACGTCACAGTGGTAGGTCGGTCTGTCTGTGGGAGACTATGCAACTTCAGGAAGACAGTGGCACTGTTCACAGAGGGAGAGGGAGAAGTCCAGATGCTATAGCTTTGTCTTGCACATGGAAGAGCTCAATAATAAAGACCACACTCTAAAAACCAGGTATATTTGTGACCAGAAAGAGCAGTTTTTTTTACCTGTGCAATTTCCTTGCACCCCCTCCCCTCCATTGTACTTTTCCATGTAAAGTTTGCCACATCAAAGTGTGAGCAAATAATCAGGATAATTCAGAGTTGCTGAAGAGTTTATCTGATAACTGTAGGCAGAGGCAGGCTAATGCTACCTGTTGACTCCCAGTGTTTGAGCTAAGCTAATTAGGGATTAGCAAGCTCTACTTGTTTCTTCTTTGTACGCACTGGTGAATGAATGGTGTCTATCTGCTTGTCATGGACTTGGGAGTGAAGCAAGACGTGAACAAAATGAAAACAAAAATGTCTGCTATTCAAATAAACTTGATGTTTCTACTCCATTGTACCGCTTTTAATTTGTGACTTATTATTTAGGTTTTGGTCTAAGTTAGTCATCAGTATTAGGGAATTTAATGCAAGTAATATCGAGATTTAACGATTTACATGCCAGCCACATAATAAACCTGGACCTTGAGTTTCAGGGACAAGCAGCTCTTTAAACTGAACCAATGAGGAGGGTTTCCTGTATTTCATCATTACTGTAAGCTGGCATGGCTTTAAAAACATTTAACATTACAATTGTTAATGCTTTTTCTAACTCTGGAACTTATTTAGAATATTAAATTATTTAAAATACTCACAAAAAACACTAAAGCCCCTTTCAGGGCAAAAATTCTGCGTATTGAACCTTTAACTCAGCAGCTATATTTTAGGAGACCCTGTACCTTTATCATCATCATTCTCGGTATCAGTATCAGCACTGTGTTCACATTAAAGCAGCGTGTTACTGATGGAGACCAGCTGCTGCTTTCTTACATTAATCCACAGACGGACAAGCCCACATTCTTCTCCATGATTAATGCACATATTTCCTATCACCAACACAGAGACATGAGCCCAGGGCCTTATGGGAAATACGAAGGAGGAGATAGTGACAGGGCACCTAATGGGATTTCCCACCAGCTACGAGGACGGCACACACGCTTGCATACTGTTAAATATCACGCATGTGGAGGGGCTTCTCTCTCCTGGCTTTCCTCACCTCCACTGTGATGTATCGTAAAACATATATTTTCCCTCCCTTCCCTCTCCAGCTGTGAAAATATTTTCTCTGTCAAACATCTGTTGGAGGAATGTGGGGACAGAGCCGGCCCTGCTTCCTGTCAGTAAAGCTGCAGAGTGGTACACACACCCACCCGCCCCTCTGCTGGCTTCTTCCTGAGGGGGGACCCCAAACATGCCAGACACGACTCCAAGTATCTTCACACCAAAATATAGCCACATGAAGCCACCTTGGTTTTATTTTGTACCATTTTGATCCCTTGGTCAGTTATTACTCCACTACAAATACTAGTGTCCCCGCTTTTAAAGATACTTGAATAGTAATAGTACTTAATAAATAAATAGTTCTCAGTTTTGCATCTGCAGCTTTATGTCAGTTTAAGAAACAACATTTACAGTCACTGATTCAAGTTAAAGTATTAAAGCAGGAAGCTAATTCAAACAATGAGGCTAGTTTTATGATTCAGCCAGTGTTTGTTGATTTTTATGGTTTAAATGGTTTATTATTTATTAATTTTATATTATGACTCATCTGTATGATACTTCTATGCACAAGAAAGGACTGATACAAACCCTGATTCAAATATAATCGGGGCATTACGATGATAATGAAACAGAACACAAATTATTCTGTCCTGAATAATGTCAGGTGTATTGTAGACAGATAGTGAACAACAGAAGACCTCGTAGGCTTGACTTTAGGTTTAGAGTTTACTGAAATCTTTGTTGTAAAACTGCAACACAATAAAATATACAAAATGTTATAAGTAAATCAAATTAAATATATGCAACAACACTGGTTACACCTTTTTTCTTTCCTTTTTCCTGATTACGTATCAGTTTAGTGCCTAACACAATATTAACTAAGCAACACATTTCTTTCTTTACAGGATACTCTGACAAGTAAGTAAGAGCATAAACACAGTAAACAACAATCATGGTTTATACATAAACACCACACACAGCGGGGATGAGGCTTAACACTGAATTAAATCTGCTAAGTTATTAGCTATATCCTGTTAGCATAAGCATTGTACCGTAAGCATTGTTTACCAACTAGAAAATGTATAAATGAATTCTTTTTACTTGAATGTGCTTTTAACAACCTTAAACCTAACTTAAATGAACTTCCAATCAGCTGTACTTACTGATGGATCTACTCCAGGGTTCAGACAACAACACTGCATTGGCGCACAGTCTGCATGTGTCACGTAGGCCACTTCTCCAGACAAACCCTTCTCTCTCTCTCACTCTAGGCGTAATGCCCTAACATGCCACTAGGGGCTGTGAAACACCACAAGACAGACACCGACAAGAGTCAGAACACAAATATTTACAACTTTTTTCAACTTATATTTAACTGATCAGTTTTAAAGACAAGAAATTTAATATTCGGTGCATTATTATTAATGTAATGCCTGCAACACATTCCAGAAAAGCTGTTTACTGCTGTGTTACATCATCTTTCCTTTTATCAACATTTGTGATCTGAGGACATCAACTGCTAAAAACTAGAGATGGAATTCTTTCACATTCTTATTTTATATAAGACTGTAGTAACTCAACTGTCCAGTGTCTCTATTGTTTTATTTTTCACTTTATTAAGCGCCACATATCAATTTGGAGACAGATCTGGACTGCATGTAGGTTAATCTCACATTTTCACAATTTTCCAAAAAGCCACACTGTTTTAGATGTGCAAGTTACCCATGCCATGGGCACTAACACATCCACATACCATAACAGTTGCTGTCTTTCGAACTTTGTTCTAACAACAGTCTGGATGGTCATTTTCCTCTTTAGCCTTGAGGACACCATGTCAGTCATTTCCAAAAAACAGTTTGAAATGTGGACTCAGACCACAGCAGACTTTTCCACTTTGCCTCAGTCCATCTCAGATGAGCTCAGGCCCAGAGAGCATCCCTGGTTGCTGTTAATATGTTGGTGGCTTTGGTTTTGCATGGTAGAGTTATAAACATGACACATAGTTGGCCATTTTATTAGGAACACTCCATTCCCATTATCATTATAGCTGTTCATGTAGATATTAGCTTGATCTCCCTATCCATGATCGTTACATCTACAGTATCTATTTTTTATTACCACATAGACATGAAGTCCCTCTTGAAAATGGGATGTCACATCTCAAGAGGCCTTTAACACATTTATACTTAATGGAGACAAATATGGCTGGGATGCACTTGTGGTCTGGGCACCCATGAGTTCGTCACTACCATAAATTCTTATTTTCAGTAAGAATATCTACGATTATACTTCTATAAAATGATCACCACAACCATTCAGACATGAGGACCCTCCTGAAAATGAGATGTAGCATCTCAAGAGGCTAACCTCTAATAAATCAGACGACAGGTCGATGGTACATGGACCTGTCACTAACTTTAGTTCTTACTTTAGTCCACTTGTCTCCTCTTACTTCCCTTCCTTTGCCCTCACACCCGACACAGCATGGTGTGGATTTGGTGTTCAACATGAGACTGGGATCCACATTCAAGATTTCCTGCTGCTTAACAGAAGGTTTTTTCTTGCCGCCATGATGAAGGGATTCATGATTGGCTATTTGGATTCATGTTGGGTGTTGGATGTATATATTTGTATATATATGTATATGTGTATTTTATATGTATATGTGTATCTATGCATATATGTGTATCCATAAAATGAAGAGCTTTATGCTCTATTGTAAAGTGTCTTGAGATAACACTTGTTATGAATTGGAACTATACAAATAAAGATTGATTGATTGATTGATTGATTGATTGATAGAGTTTTAACCTGAACTTGTAGATGTAGAGGTGAACTGTGTTAACTGACAATGGTTTCTGAAGTGTTCCTGAAACCAATTGATAACATCCTTTAGAGAATGATGTTTGTTTTTACTGCACGACCACCTGACGCCACACATTCAATGTTGTTTTTCAGCATTGCTGTTAATGTGTAGAGAATCTTTTGACAATCTTACACTCTTTAGATGGTGTAACTCTTACATTTCTTGGAATTGTCCATTTAGAAACATTGTTCTTAAACTGCTGAAATATTTGCTCACAAAGTTGAACCCTGTCCCTTGCTTATGACTGACTGAGCCTTTTTAGCATGCTTCTTTTTTACCCAATCATGACACTCACCTGTTTATAGTTAGCCTGTTCACCTATGGAACAGATGTTTGTGAAGCATTCCTCAATATCCTCAGTCTTTTGTTGCCCCTGTCCCAATTTTTGGGAACATGGTTCAGGCATCAAATTCAAAATCACTTAGTATTTACAATCACATAAATGAATAAATAAATACATTTGACGAGTTTGAACACTAAATAGCTTGTCTTTGTGGTAGATTCAATAAAATAAAGACCAAAAAGGATAAGCAAATCATTGTATTCTGTTTAACATTTATACAATGCCACAACTTCATTGGAATTGGGTTTGTTTCTCTTTCCTGTTTTTAAGCAGCCTAAAAGCTTTCCCACCCCTATTCCCATTAAACAGACAAACCAAAATGCTGTCATATCAGTGTTTCCTTTGAGATTTAAGCCGATTAAATCTGGTTTGCAAGCCCATTACAGAGCAAACTGTAGAATGAATGCAGAGTCATTGACAACATGGCACTGAACAGCACATAACTGATCATTTACCACAAAACAGACCTGTCAAATAATTAGAGGAGACTGGGCCAACAAATGATCCTTTGTCAGATCTCTGACCCACTGATAAGAAAGCCTTTTCTAAATATAAAACAACCTTTCAGACTGTCAACAAACTACTAGTGCCTATTAAGCTGAACTAAAGTCACAGAAAATAAGCCCCTTAAGTGAGTTACCATGGCTTGAATCAGAAAAAAACACATATTTTTGGCAGCCTTACTGAAAAAGGCACTTTAATTTACAATTTTGTGCCTTTTATTTTGTGAAACAGTGAAAGTATAGAGTTAAAAGTTTAAAAGTCTATACTAAAGTTGACCAAAGTCAGAAGAAATATAACATGTGAGTTTCTTCTTGACTGAATAAAAACTAAAAGGTGATGCTGTCATGTATAGAGTGATAAATTCTAGATTGGTCACAGAAGATAAACCAAAGTGAAGAGGGTGTCATTTCCATTTCAAGCACTAATTATATTTACAGGCCTTTTTCACACATGCACTCCTTAGATAATTATCAGAAAATATCAGGAATAGTTGTCACATAGACCTCGTTGAGTTTGTGACAGTGAGGGACTTTCCATATTGACAGGAGGAGAGTGACGGTCATTGGAGGTATGATAGCATCAAATAGCAACACAGATACGGCGGTCATATATAGAGACAATTTCACAGTCAAGAATCTTTAGAGACAAGATCTTTAAAAAGCTCACTGAGGAGAATCAACGATCAGGATAACAAATTGAAATTCACAGCTTGCCCACATTTGTTTACGGGTCAAATGCAGAGATGAAGATCATGATGTCAGGTTGTCCTTCTGTACGTCTATGTGGACATATG
Source organism: Scarus forsteni (assembly GCA_036419115.1). NCBI lineage: Eukaryota > Metazoa > Chordata > Actinopteri > Labriformes > Labridae > Scarus > Scarus forsteni. The sequence goes on from JAZDUH010000135.1 coordinate 2,145,389, forward strand.
ACGATAAATGGGTTTTCTTTATGAACTGATGTATTACTTTTGCTGCACATTGTCTTAGTTTATTGCTTCCCTTCATTGCTCCCAATCTGACATCCTCAGTTTCACTTTAAATTTATCACAATGCCTTTGGAAATTGAATCTTTGCTTGATAAATCTTTAGTTTGGCTGAAAATTCTCTCATTCAGCCTTGGCTCAGTGTGAAAGTCAACATGAAATGCTCCCACGGCGCTGTATACCATTTAAGTTTGAGCATGGTATTAAATCAGCTCATAATACAGCAGGGAGAGAATATAGTGAGCATAACCTTGAGCTGCCATAAATTCCTGCAAACCTCCAAAACTCCACGACCCAAAGTTTTATCACAATATTATGTTTCTGGTTTGAAGTCAATGGGAGGAAAAGGGGAAAATAGAAGCGTTGGTTGTAAAGGGAATTGTGCTTATTTTCTCCGTTAAGGTCACTATGAAGTCATTGACCAATTTGTAACAATTAACCAACAGGGACCCCCTGCCATTTTTTTGTTTATGTCATTTCCCTTTTTTAAATGTGGTGATAACTGTGGATGTGTTTCAACAAATGGCATGAGTTACTGCAACAATCTGATGTCAGTACTCATACAGGTCTGTTACACACCACACTTTTTTTACCCTTTGGTACAGTGGCCTATGAAGACAGACAGAAAACACTGCAAGTTAGAAAAGGAAGCAAAGCCCAAAGTACTCCAAACCCAGGAGATTAGCTCTGGAGAGAAAGTGAGCACAAGCACAATGCAAGCAAGAAGCTTCATAATAAAGTCTCTATCTATCTATCTATCTATCTATCTATCTATCTATCTATCTATCTATCTATCTACCTACCTACCTACCTACCTACCTATCTATCCATATCCTATCCATCCTATCCTATCCATCCATCCTATCCAGTAGGCTACACTATGAAATACCCACAATGCACAGCATATGTGAGTGTACATACAATGTACCCTAAAGTGTACTCCTGTATACCAAATGCAGTGCTGCCATGTTTTTCCAGAGAAGAAGAAGACGAGAAAAAACGCTGCTATGGCACAAATTGTCACTGCTTTCTTTATACATGTAAGAAACATTTAAGCATGTTTAGCATGTCCCTGGTGTTGATTTTATACATCTTCCAAACATTTTAAAAAGCTGCCAAATGTACTTATCCTCCTGAGTGCCGGTTTGTTTACATGATGCTTGGCACATAGCCTCAGCCATAGGAATATCTGGTGCATCTACTGACACAATGATGTTTAGAAAATTTCAGCGTAGGGTTGTTCGGTCTCTCCGCCTCTCCTGTGTTGTTCTGACTTTTTTTTATTATCATGTTATGTGACTAGACTTAGATTAGCACTTTATTTAATTTTTGAAAGAAATACACACATAACTAAAAAATCTTGCCGTGGCATTGCAAGAGAAGCTGCAGTGGTGACATAGGCTTGAAAAACTAGATGTCAGTTTGCAAATGAGCTACAACTCCCATGATGCCGTAAATGAATGGGATTTAAAACATAAAAGTTTTTCTGTGACATCAATCTGGATCTAATCAGCACCAATAGTTAATGGCTAAAAGTAAACATAACAATAACATGGTAAAGAAAATAAGTCATGCAGTTGCCATACATGTAGGCAGAGGCAGGCTAACACTTCCCATAGACTCCTAGTGTTTGAGCTAAGCTAATTAGCGGTGGGCAAGCCCTGTCCGTCTCTTCCTTGTTACTGCACGCACTTTCAAAAGAATGGGTCTATATGCTTGTACTGGACTCTGGAGGGACACCAAAACAACAAAACAATGTTGCCTTACCCCCTTAAATAACAGTTTTCAAATGAGTAAATACACGTATTTAGTAGGGATGGGACGATACACTTAAACTCATGATACGCTGCACCTCGATATGCCTGGGTCATGATATGTACGTCACGATACAATAACAGAAAAGTAAAAAAGAAAAAATATTACTGTGTAATTACAACTTATTTATTTTTGTTTGAGCTACACAAAGGAAAACACAAGGCCTAACAGGCCAAACACAAACAATAACACTCTCTCTAACCCTAGAGAGGTTAGAGAGAGTGTATGCTAACGGTAGGCTGGTTTTTGCAGGGGTCGTCTTCACATTTTCATGGTGACGCTAAAGGTGGTGGTTCATGTTTGTTGTGTTGGAGGAGGTGTACGGAATGACAGCATAGCAAAGTTTACACAAGTCTTATTCTTGTCAGTTACTCTATTGTCGTCTTCGTCTTTTTTAATGAGAAAGCCCAAATACTGCCAGACGGATGATTTGTATCCAGGCAGAGTGTCCTCAATTTTGACCTCATTTGACTCCATCGTTCAGCTTTTTGAAGGCAAGGTAGTTGGTAATGTTTGTTGTCGTCACTTCTGGTCACATGCGCTGTTACCGGACGTGATGTCTTTATTTCTCTATCCATTTTTTCAAACTCGATGCGTTTCGTCATGTTCTGTATCGTAATATTTCCCCAAGCGATATTTCATCCCAGCCCTAGGATTTAGGACTTCAAGCACACTTTTTTTTGGTTGGGAGCTGCTTCCTTACACTCTGCGGCTTTAAACTTTGCAGAGAAAATGGGATCTTAGAACATATCACAGTCTCCCTCCTGAAGACGATCACTGGCTCTGTATCAGATGTAAAAGTGTTTCCTCAGCTGCAGGGATTAATAACATGTTAAAGAAGCCTCTGTGTTCACATAAACTCCCCTCCATCATGTGCCCAAAGCCTGTTGGACAATGTTAAGTTACCCTCACTCATCATGGACTCACGCTGATCCCTGTTGATGTGAGTAGATGCACGCGGCTGTGATAACCCTGCAGTCATGACGTGAAGACACTTCCTGTCAGCCGGAGCCGTTCACACACTGACAGCTCTGTGCTCTTTTATCACAGCAGGTCAATCGCTGTCATTTGACTGTCAGCCTGCACCATCAGGAAGATTCTTCTATTTCTGACTCACCCTCTATACACAGCACCGTTGACTCAGACACAAGCGTGTGTTTGTAACATATTTTGCAACATCAGATTCTTCTGGATGACTTCAAAAGGAAGGAAGTGAGTTGCAAAATGGAGAAAAGGTGATTACAAAATGTTACAATACACTTTTTATTTTGGTTATGTCATGTCATTTAGGTTTACCATGATTATAATGTTAATGGATCAGAGTATGATATTCATTGGATCTTTTCATAAGTCCTTCAAAAAGCCTTTTTTATTTTGTATATCCTTAAAAGTCTGCCACAGTCTGATGTTTACTATTCCTTTATCCAAGTTTGATAGGCCCCAAGCAGCATAGTACCAAAAAAGTCTACCAAATTCTTTACCAGGTCAGCTTTTCTCTGGAGAACTACCTTTGTAGCAAAGATTTATTTTTGTTCGGCACAAAGGCAGTTTGGTTCAGAAGGGGTTGTGATTTGGGGGATTATGCTGGCAGGTTTTTGAACATTCATTTCATTAAGTTCCCTGTCAACCTTTCTCTTTTAAAAACCTGAATAAAAGAGAAAAGAAAAAAAGAAATTGAAAAAGTAAGCAGAGTCCATTGAAGTGACTGTGAGTGGATTTAGTGCAGCATAGTTAAAAAAAATTTTAAATAGCAAAATGAAGAAATACAACTAATAATAAGAAAACATATATTCCATATATGGATGTTGGTGATATTTAGCTGTTGGCTACGCAGCGCTAACGGCTCATCATTTTCTCTTTTTTTTACGCACCTTTCATTTCTCTGTCTGTATCTGGACAGTGCCTGCCTGCGGGGTCTTCAGCACTCAGTAAGTAACATCTGTCTCCCCCTAACAGCATCCTTCTCCTCTCAGACCATCTCATCATCATGTCATCATATTTGTTTTATGATTAATTAACTTCACCGTCATCCCACATACATCACATGCCATGCAGTTGCATGTATTATGCATGTGAGTGCCACAGGTGTAAGAAGAACTAGTTCCACAACTGGTTTGCATAAGTTTTGTTACTTTCCACTGTATTATTTTCATGGTAAGCCACAAATATACCCCAAATTATTTAAATATTGATATTTTTATAGGACAATCAACTCAAAAACATATATTCTGGTATCAGAGGGATTGATTTTTCAGTATTGATCGACACACCATTAATATATAGAGAATGAATGGATGGATGGATGTGTCTGTCTTTCCTTCCCTCTCACTTTAAATGTGTGTGTATATATATATTCATACATATTGATAGATAGATAGATAGATAGATAGATAGATAGATAGATAGATAGATAGATAGATAGATAGATAGATAGATAGGTAGATAGATAGATAGATAGATAGATAGATAGACAGAGATAGTAGTATCAACATAACTATTTTTATGACTATCATTTTAATCCCTTCATGTTTTATATTTGTTTGATAGATGAAATTAGCTTAAATTTAGTAATCTGCTTTTGTCAGGTTTGATTCAGTTTAGTTTAGCACTTTTCTCCAGACTGTTGCTTAGGTGTGATAAAGCTGATGCTTTTCATTAATAACTAAAATCTGTACTGAATACATGTTAGGCCTGATCTACTAAGGTCCAAAATATGGTGCTATGGGCTTGTTGTGGGTGATCTGCAATGACTGCATGTGTATTTCAGCCGCAAAAGTGGTGTGGACCGGCCTCTTTAAAGAGGATTTCGCATGTGAAAATGAAAATGGCTGTAAATGAAAAAATGAAGTTTATAGCCAAGGGTTGGAGGCAAATTAACATACTTGCATTAATCTTTCTTTGTTGTCTGTCATTTTGACTGACAAGATCGTCACTTTTCTCTCCTACCATATATGTATCCTTCATTTTTAATTTTCCTTTTCTGATCCTAATTACACATTATCTAAAGGACAGCTAAAACACAGTCACACAGCTTCATCATCAATAACCTCTCCTAAAGAGCAGTCTTAAAGCTACGCGTGCACACGAAAAACATGCGGGTACTCTTTCCTTTTGTGACAGCTCCTAAACTCACTGTGCGTGGAGAGTGTGCTGCAGTCAGCCCTGAGAGACAGAGTGATTGTGGCTATGAAGGGATTTTTTGACAGGTGAAATGACCTCCTCCATGATGTAGAGTGCAAAACAGAGAGGACTTACTTTACACGTGTGCCTGCATGAGTTTGATCGCACACTGGGTCGTCCCTCTTTTTCCAGTCCATTCTAATGATAAACAGCCTCCAGAATGTTGTATTCTCAAATGCATTAACATTGTTTTAATAAAATTTTCAGGCACACAAAAAGCTTTTCTATTGAAGCAAACACCTGACATATAAAATTACTGTTTTCACTTTATAATGTGTAAACAGGCCTGATTGCTGTCACATTAGGCAGAGTTCGTTGGACGTCAGTGAGTCATTCCACCTGAACAGTTGTAAATCTTGTCATGTGAAACTTGTAATTATTTGACTCTATACAAACAAACACTGATTGCTTGATTGGTTAATAAATGTGCTTAACAGTGTATTTGAGAGAATAAGCACTTTAAATTTGTCTCCTGCCTCTAAGTCACAGGTTCAGTCAACACTAGTGTAGCAGATTCACAATCATCTGAAGAACTGTGAAAATCAGCAACATGAAAAACATTTTTATGACTTCATTTGATTCATAGATCATGAAACTGGTAGAATCTGATTCACACTGGTGATGTGGAATTGAAATCCAGTTTTGTGATACACATGCAAACTTCTGTTAAAGGGACTGGGAGGAGTTTCTAAGTAATTACAAAAAAGTCTCACTTTTAGATATATGCCTGATCGAAATACACACTTTAAGATGAGTTTTATAGCATCTAAATAGGTTATCTATAAATGCTATTCCTTAGCTTCGCGGTCGGGTTGGACAGGACTGGACTGGCCTGGATACTCAACTTCCAACAATACAAGTTTTCAAAAACTGCTTGTTGTCACACATCAAAAACTACCGCTACGTAATAGAAAGAGATACATTACCTCATCGCTTTTCATCCTGAAAGTTGTTGAAAAAAGAAGTTGTAAAGCAATGCAGAGTTCTGAGGAAGGTCTGAGCTGCATGCTTCACAACAAACACATGCCTTGGCCTGGGTCACGTCTTTTGGTGCGTTCCAGTTGTAGTCAGAAGTAGGAATTTTGAGTTCTAAGTAGGAAACTGCAACTGGAACGCCCCCCGAAGACGGAATTTTCTACTGGGAACTCGGTGAAACCTTGCCACCCCCGAGTTGACAATCAAAGATGGATGCCCCAGTGTGAACAGTTATTTTAGCTCCTGTAATAATTAGCTAATTATTTGTACTTCTGACTGGGGTGTGTCGCTCTAGATCAGCTGTATACAGAGTATTGTTAGACTTATATTTACAAAAATGCTGCCATAGTGATAATCACATTCTTCATGTGATATTTGTGAACAACAACGCAGGGCGTGCTAACAACAGCTAACAATAGCCTGGTAGATCGGCATGTTTTTTTCAGACTTCAACTGGACACCGATAAGTCGGAGATGATGTCACTCCCAGTTCCGAGGTTACTGGAACGCAGCATTACGACAGTCGCAGCGTGTGCTCATGGGTAGCAGAGTCTTTATGTTACCGGTAATAGATTCTCCTCACAGCACCTTTAAGAAGAAAATGTAATCAACTGTTCTGAACTAATGATCAGGATTAAGAAAATCAGCTTTAAGTCAAGTCAGAAGAGACCCGACAGGACAATATTTCTCTGATTGTTTTTTTTGTCAAAAGATGCTGTTATAAAAAAGGCATTCTCTATCATTTGTTTTGAATCATTCTTAAAACTGAAAGTGCAGAGGTACTGAGGTATCCCGTGTTGATTCTTGATTTATTTTTTTTCTTCTTCAGTGTCACACAAAGCTAAGCACAGGTCCATCATTCTCCCAGAGGTCATCCCGTCAAAGCATCCGGCCTCATCCTTGGCCCTACATCCGCTGTCTGCGTGACCTCCAAGGTCAGGCTGGCCAGGAAGCAGATGGGCAGGGGTCTGAGATAGCGCCACATGCTGGGGTCAGTTGTGATTGGCTGTGTTCCTGTGTGGCTGGACGATGACAGAGTGTGCTATCAGAGCGGAGTGTGAGGGGGCCGGCTGTTCGGCTCTGGCTGCACCGGGGCCTGACAGGAGCAGCTGGGCTGCTGCACAGGGTTCCCATTATTCATGTGGGGTCCTGGCATTGAGTCTGCTGCACGCTGCTGCGCACGGGGAGCTGCACCAACTGCCACTTACTGTACAAGGAGTGTGAGGAAGGACACAGAGAGAGGAGACAGGGGATCTTCAGGTTAACTGCCAAGAATCCTGAAAGACGACCATGATACTGTACTGTGAGAGTTATTATGCTGTATCACTGAATGCACTGAGGGGGCTCTCAGCTGCTGCACAAAAGACGATCTTTTTGTTATAAAATGCAATCTGAGAGATGCAGCGAACGGCCTACATGAAGCTTTTACTGTGCTTTGGTTGCAGTGGTGGACAGTCATGAAAACGTACTAAAAGATCCCATGTCCTGGTGTGTTTGATTGTTTATATCATGAATCTGGAGTCAATTAAGCAAGAATTTGAGTCAAGCTGAATTACTTAATGAAAAATACTGTTTCCTGAGAGGATCAGATGTAGCTCTTTTTCCCTCCCCGTTGGAAATGCTCAGATCAGAGTGGGCATGGAGACTACTGAAGACTTTGATAATTGGCTCTGCAATGATTGGCTGCTCAAACAATGCCTTGTGGGAGGGGGGAGGCGGGGTTACAGGCAGCAGAGTGGGCTTTCAAAACAGTCGTGTTTTGCCTTTAGCTAGCACACATGCAGGTAGAGGCTGCAAAGCTATGAAATCATAAACCAGGAAGTAAGAACGGAGCATTTTAGTGGTATTTTTTTCAAAGAGGCATTGAGTTTTTCTTTAGTAAAAGGTTTCAAGTCCTTCTGCTCCTCAAACCCTTCTCTAACAACATTAAACGTAAAGAAAATTGATTTGATGAATTGTTTTTGAGTATTTTTCCTTTGCTTCAGAATTATTTTGGAAAAGTTTTACTTCAAATGCACTATATTTTTGAATGTTCATTCTACTTTAAATAAGCTGATGAATTTTGTTTGCTGCATTATCATCTGATCTAAACTGTGTTTGTGTGGTTTGTCTTTGGGGTGTAGCTGTACCTGTAATACGACACAGGATTCTATGGTAGCACAAAGGGTAAGACACCTAATATGACCCAGTTCGAACACTTTAGTTTCAGTTAAGTAGGGATGATGGATACATCAGATGATTTTGCTCCTTCCTTATCACAGACATAACTTAAAGCAAGGGGGTCCAAACTATGGCCCGGGGGCTAAATGCGGCCTGCTGCCCATTTTGAATTGGTCCCTGAAACAGCTGAATGAATAAAGACATTTCAACTACAGCAGTAAATAAAATAAATCATGCACATTTTCTGCCATTCTTGCAGTTTACTCTTGCTATAGTCTTAGTCTGTGCCACCCATCTTTGTTACTCAGAAGGTCATTCTCGCCCTGACTTGGTGTGAATCCAGAGATAGTCCAGGGTTACAAGGGCCCCTTGGCAGGTGATAACCCATCCCAAACCTAAAAACTGAAATACTAAATACAATAAAAGTAAGGTGGAGCAAATGGCTCATGTGTTCCTCTGTATGCAGCCCTCAATGTGAAATGTGACAAAAGGTGCGTACACACTGGACGCTACTTGTACTACCTCGGCGATCACTCTCCATGGAAAGTCAATGTGCAGCCGCGATTGGGCAGGGCTAACCCTCCCGCGATGTGACAGCCACTTTCACACTACCACATAGCTTGTCGTGCGATGTGGAAGTAAAAAAAAGTTGATCAATCAGCAGTGTGTGCACGTGTGACGGTACCCTAAACAGACAGTTACTCATCCGGACTACAGAGGGACAATCCATGTCCGTGTGGGAAACATTAGTCAGTGAGGACATTAGTTCCGCCTAGACGGACCGCGAGAAACTCACAGTTAATGCTGCTGCAGGGCATCAGCTGCAGTGTTTTGTGCTTGATAAGTGACTGAAAAGGATACAGCTGGAATAATGTCTGCTTATACATCCTATTATATGATATATGATATGATTGCGGTGATACTGGAGCGGACGTGACATCACCGAGCGACGGCAAAGGTGACCAAAATGAGGTATTCAGGGACGCGCGATGATACGTCAGTGGGCGACGCAATTTTGGTAACTGGGTCACGTGCGGTGTGAAAACCGCATTACAGGGATAGTTTGTTAGCTCCCTAGCTAGTTAGCTCAATTGCAGCGTCAGGGACAAGCTGGTTAAGCAAGGTTTCCATAATAATCAACACAAAACAGTCACAAATAAACCGATCCCCTGCCATCAGAAGGTTCAATTTGTCTGTTTTGTGAATGACAGTAGTCAGAAAATGTTCATCAGCGTCGGTGTGTGAGGCTGCTTCTGTAGCCGAGCAGAGAGCCCAGTGGTCTCACTGCATCTAGGGGTATATTGTGCAAGCACTGAAAGTCGACCGTAATGACGGACTTGGAGGCAAAATCAACATTCAGCAACTCTGTGTGAGTGTGACTTGGTGAGTTTTTCCCTAAACACTCCATCGTCCACACACACAGAATCAGTACAGAGGTCAGAGCTGCTACAACGCGTGCCGCCATCTTTCACTGTGCCATCAGTCTGTGCAGCTTCGACACCCAACAGCGTAAACTGTTTTATGAGAAAATAAGAATATATCACCTTTGCATCGGCAAGGCTCTTGCTGAAGTTGAATACTTTAAAAAGGGCTATAATCAGCCAATTTAATTGGCTGCTCAATATATTGGTCGAGCCCTACTACATATATCACCAGTTCATCTGGGAAAGAGCCCATAGAGAGTGTTTGGGTTGGCAAAACCTTTTAAAAAAGCATGTGCAACAGGGGATTTGACAACTGTTCTGTCAATCGCATTCATGGCGGATGAATCAGATATTGTTGTAGATGCTACTGGTGCTGCGTTAAGTAGAACAGTAATCAAAAGAGTGATTTTTTTCTTTTTATAGAGAAGTTTGTGTTGCCATTTATTTTTCCTTCAATAAAGAAATGCAATCCAAATCTGATAAAACTGCTACTGAAGCTGTTAGCATATATGCTCATTTCTGTAACAGCAGTCACTTGCTGCTGTCATCTTGCACATAACTTCCATCTCTTCCTGCTACAAGGACACTCATTGGGCCTTAAAGCTAGGGTCTGCGATTTGATTTAGATACACTTTTTGTAATACTGGTTAAAATGGTCTTTATGACCCGATGGTAATCAACTCATAATGTGTTCCTAAAACAGAGCGAAAAACATCCGCTATCTACAACAGGAGTAAAACAGGGAAAACCCCAACCAATAATCATGCCGGGACACCTGTTTTTAAACCAATCAAATCCCGTCGCCATTCTGCCCGCCTGCTGCGCATGCATTTTCCTGGCGTGCACAGACTCAGTGCGCGTAGCCAAGCTCATACGTATCAGAGTCTGCGGGAGAATGCTTACCTTTAAAGTTTTGTCTTTGAAAACAAGGGAAGCCCGCCGTGAGCCGTCCTACAACCCCAACCAAGCTCCAGTATCCCTCACATTTTAAGACGGATTTACAAGAAATCTAAAATAAACTCTTTGTTTTTCTAAGTTTGTTCTGCTGCTCTAATCTCGCGACAGCTGCCACCCAGACTACTGCAGGTGGACGTTCTCGCGAGGCTTTTTCTTCTTCTTCGGTTTTACGGCGGTTGGCATCCATCATTTTGGAGCATTACCGCCCCCTTCAGGCTTGAGACAGAGTTCAGTTTGGAGAGGCAGAGGAATGTTTTTATTATTATATCATCACATGGGAGATTAACGGGAGAATACTGATACTGGAGGACGGCGGAAAAGAGGATAAAATACGTAAAATACGGTAGTTTCATGGCCAAAACGGGAGACTTGACAGCTATGTGGAGAATGGCAGAGCAACTACCTATACCCCGAACAACATCAGGCTGTGAGTACTAACTAACTTTATATGTTTGTTTGGTGTTTTTTTACAGCTGACTGAGACATGACTTGGTGTAGTGTAAAACAAACACGTTGTGCAGAGGGTTTGGAATAGAATCAGTCTTCCGGATATATCAACTGCGCGTGCATGCGGCGGGGCGGGGGTGGGGGGGGCTAGGCAGAGCCCTGAGGAGATGCTACTTTCAAATTCATGCTACTTCTCAAAATCGCCGACCCCAACTTTAAACAATGTAGATTGGAGCTCTTGGTCAGCCTGTGTGAATAGTAGCCTCAGTTTTCTGTTCTTAAGTGACAGGAGTGGCATCTGATGTCAAAGTGTTGTGCAAACCATGGTTATAACAAGTGGTTATTAGAGTTTTTGTTGACTTTCTGTCATTGTAAACCACTCTAATTGTTTCCTTCTGACCTCTGGCACCAATCAGGCCTATTTAGCGAGACACCAGCAACTTATTGGATACATCTATTTTGACCGTTCTCCATACACTCTACATATGGTTGGCCCAAAATACTTCAGAAGACCAACAGTTTCTGAAATACTAAGATCAGGCTGTCTGACATTTATAACCATGCCACTTTCAAAAATCCTTAAATCGCCTTTCTTCTTCATTATGATTCTCAGCTTAAAATTCAGCAGGTTGACATGACGACGTCTACATGCTTAAATGTATAAACTGTAGAGGAGTTATCACGAATCAAGTTGCCATTGAGTTAATTAAGCATGTTAAACCTGTTTTATTTCCATTTGTCTTGTGAAAATTGTTATCATTGTTCTGAGTTTGGGGCCTAAAAGGTCTGGGACTTGATGTTAAGAACTGTCTAGCGACCCTTTCTAACAGACTAATCCCAGCTTGTGTTTAAATGGTTGTAATGACTGGGATTTAAGGACTTAAGAAAACATTCTGTTTTTGTTGTCCTTTTAACACAACAGCTCTGTCTCCAGAGCTCAGGCCCAGCTGCTCCATCTTCTATTCCTCGGGGACTCCATCTGATTACAGTTGTTTCCTCCCACTCTTCCTGCCCGTCTCATACCAGCACTGTTCGAACGGGCTCAATTTGTCATGCAGCCTGTCCTCCCTCTGAAATGTGGATGGTGAGGATGTGGCATTAAATCTGGGTTAATCACCACTGTCCCTTTCCTCTGTTCTCTGCACCTCGGCTCAGGATAACTACCTCCGACTTCCTGCCAGCAGTGATACCAGGATCCTTTTTATCTGAGCGCACTTGTAAGATAATCTTATTACAGGGCCACTGAGCACATTAACTGGAGGAGTACCAGTCCTTCACTGCACCTTATCCCAAGTGCAGCATGATGGGTCAATTTAAGGCTTAGAGCAGTTGTTTCAGTAAACAGACCTAGACTTACTTAATCGAATCCAGACCAACACTCCCCTGTCCGTGGAAGATAAAGAATACTACGGTTTAAAGCTACATCAGCGCAGGGCAGTCATCAAACTCTGCTATACAACCACAAGACTTAAAATATGTTGTATAAATTATGTTTAAATTATGTTTAATACAAAGAAAATCTTGTGTTTTTTATGCCATTTTGCTAAAAATTTAAAATATCATGAATCAAGTCGGCATCTTAACACTAAGCTGGGATTAAAGGCTGGTTGAGTAATCAATGTTTCAGTAGGTTAAGTCCTAGGTCAGGCCAATATCCCATGTTTACTGGATTACAGCATGAGCACTGAAACGCCACTTTCAGGTTACAATAATGGGGATGATGTTAGAAGGTCAAGTGGTCAAGCTAAATGAGATTTTAATGAGTGATGCAATGCAACCTACAAGCATATAGGCCTAAGGGTGGGCTACTGCCTGCTTTGAGGCCACATAAAGTCCTCAACCTCATCTTAAAGGGATAGTGGGATTGTAAGGTATATGGCATAACGTTGTGTCCTAGCATCAGCTGTCACACATCATCATGCTCCATTGCTTACCTGTTATCAACACTATCTGTTCAAAGTGTATTTCCATGCCCCTCTTGGAAACAATATATGAAGTGCTTTAGCTAGACAACTGGAATAAAAGCATTAAGTGATCTGTACTGCAAGGGGTGGTCCCCAAAGTTTATTAAAACACAGCTAACTGTGAGCCCAAGTTTCTCTTCCCATGTTAAAGGTGAAAGTAAATCATTTTACTCAACACATTTGCACAATGTAACTTGTGGTCATCCAGGACACTCACATATAATTTAGTATAATTAGCCTAATTTTATCCCCAATGCTCACATGTTAAGTGAGGACAGTGCTAGCCAAAACAGTAGCCTCAGTGACAGATCAGTATCAAGTATTTTTAAGTGTCCAACGCAAACAGCAGTCAGTTCAAACTGTTTAGTTTGGCAGCAGAAGGTTCCTCTTGTAGAGTATGCAGACTGTGGTCACTGCACACTTGGTAGAAGAACACGTGGGCGTGTCATGTACAAAAGTAGTGCTTGAACCACGGGCTTAGTAGCGGAAAAGTAAGTTGTCAAGACATTATATAAAGCTTGTAATCACCATATGATGTTCTTGTGACTTATTTTCACATAAAATTCTTAAATTAAATGGCAAAGAAGCCATATGTAACTCCAGGTGGCATACATTTCTGTACAGATGCAGAGCTGATCTACGTCCCTGTGGCCAGTGATCAGGTTGGTGCTTTTTGCCTCATACAATCCACTTCAAAAATCCCAAACTATTCCTTTGGGCACCTGCAAGCCATGCTTCCTAATGGGTGCTTCAAAAAAAAAAAACTTAAACCATAATTGAGTGAGTGTGAGAGTGAACAGGTGTAAATAGGTGCATGTATCTTATGGTGGTCAAAGTGCTTGTTAGAAAGACTGGAACAGTACAAACTCAAGTCCATCACCTTAGGCCATTAGGGACCACAGGCCATAGTTAGGCCATTGGCCATTGCCAGTTTTAAGCTGCTGTCCCCTATTTAATTGGGAGGTGTGGATGAGTTTATTTGTCTGTCTGTCTGGCCGTCTGTCTGTCCATCTGTGAACAAAATAACTCAAAAAGTTATGGATGGATTTTGATGAAATTTCCAGGAAATGTTCAGTATGGGAAAAGGAAGAACTGATTCGATTTTAGTGTTGATCTGGATCAGCGTCTGGCCGCCATGGCGAAAAATGTGATTTCTGTGAATAACTGCTGAACTAAAATAGATATCTTTATGAATCCAATTGCTAATGGTATGTTTTCATGGTCAATGAATCTAAATATTTTGATGACATTAAGGTAGGACTAATATTTATGATCAAAATCACAATATGGCTGAGGACTGTGGCGCTGGTGGAGGTCTGCGCTCTCCGAGTGCTATTTTAGTTTAAGACTTCTTTTCATTTTTATTTCATTCTAATTTATACTCTAATTTTAGATGTATTTTTTTAAACAGTATAACTGGCAAATTCCTTGTAAGTGGCACATGCTTTGCAATAAAAAACAATTCTGATTCTGACGTAAGCCAGAAAGAGAGGCTACAAAAGCAGTTTGAAGGAGGGCATGATTGTGACCAAAGAACAACAATGGGAGACCTCCAAATCCTCACTAGCTTCTTGGAGAATATTTTTCATACAGACAGTCTTTCAAGCAACAACAGTGGGAAATATTTTGTTATTTCAACATTGCGCAGTATGTAGTTTAAGTTAACTTGAATGTATTTAACTCAACTGAACTTGTGGAGACATAGATTTTGGGGGACAGTTCTTAGCCGGGAGTTCATGTTCTCTCAAAGAGAGCAAAGCTTTCCTCAGCTCCTTTGCAGTTAGCATCTTGTGTGACCTTAGCATACCAGCAGCAATGGTGCTGGCCCCAGTAGAGTTGCATTTTTAAAAACTGGTCCTCAGGTCCACTTTTAGGTACATTTGCAGGCTTTGGGCTGAAATAAACGGGCTGCAAGTCTGTGGTAGAGTCTTCAAGCTGAGCTAAGCTAAGCTAGTTGGATGCTAGCTTTATGGAAACTAATTCAAAAAATATCTCAAAGAAGTCTTGCCAAAAAACAAGGTAAGCATTTTTGTTATGTGTCACTAAGGTTTTGTGTTATTTACCCCCACGGTGAGCCATAACATGTTAATGTGCATCTGCAGGTGGTTCTGTTTTCAGGGATGGATTTTAGAGCCAAACTCTCGACTTCCTTATTGTGAGTCATGCCATAAAACTGGGTTAATGTTTGCTCAGAGACCGAGGGGTTATAAGCAGAAACAGCTGTACATGTGTTGATGATGCCCTGGTGTACAGAAAAGTGCCGCGGCCCGTGGTCAGTGAACACAACAGCTGGCTGAACTCTACTGTACTCTGCAGTGAGAGGAAACCACCGAGAAGATCGCCGAGAAATGTGAGGGTACTTTTGAACAATTGTTTGATGTGTAATTACTAACTATTCCCCGTGTGTGGTAGTCTTTTAATCTTTTCTATTCGAGGCGATCAAAGCACTTCCAGTTTGGCTCCGGACTGGAGAGACGACTGCTATTGAAGTCCGTCTCTCTTTTCTGCTCCATGTTTTTAATTGAAAAGCCTTTGAGTGCGTGATGAAGTGAGAACATTTAATCATTCAAGCGCCCGAACTGGACGTGACCCCGTCAGACAAAGAGAATTTTATATGAACAGGAGCCAAAGGTGTATAGATTTTCAGTCTGAACTGGGGTTAAATGGGAAAGTGTGGCAGATTTTTGGTGATTAAAATGAGGTATAGTTCGTGCTGGTGACCCGAGAAGCAAGAAGAAATAAAATTATCAGGATCCAGACCAATCTTGAAAAAAAACCTGAATATAAAGATAGTTTAAGTGCTTTTTTGGGGCCTGTTAGTGATTTTACCACTTCAAGAATGGAGGTGGCAAAACCAATTACAATGGAGGATTAATAAATACTCTCTTAGGAAATCAATAACATCAGTCTTTTGCTTTTCAGTTCAGTCCACTTTGTTCAGCATGCCATGCAAATCAAGGATGTTGTGCTCCCCTCAGAGGCAGTCAGCACAAATGACAACAAAGAAGTCAAAAATTACAAGAGACTAACCCCCAAATTCCACGTAACGCGCTGGAGATTCGCGTCAGGTCTAATTTCTGCACAGTCGCTTCCAAACTTTGTAAATTCACCGTTGTTAAGAAAGCATCAGACAGGAAATCAACATGTGGAGTATCCGTTTCAAAATAAAACACAATGCATGGACTCTCGAACATAAATTTCCTTAATAGTTTGTCATTACGTCAAAACTGGAGGCACAAGCATCAGGTCAGCAGTCGGTCAGAGGGTCCCAGAGGCAACACGACACCATGGAGAAAGAAAAGTGAATCGTAGAGGTAAAGAAATATATAACATTGTATGCATGACACCAAACATCCTTTCTACAAGGATATAGGCAGATAGAAGTTGAATAAACCACGAAGCTGTGTGGTTGGGACCAGCAAAGGGGCCAAAGGCTACGTTGATACTGCAGTCCTTAATGCTCATTTTTGTTTATTTGGCTGCTCAGATTACTCCTGTAAATGTGGCCTGACTGCAGACTGTGATGTGAACAGCTCACGCTTTAGAAGTGATACGCATGCTCAGCTGAACATTAATGACATCACGCACAAAGTTTGTTCCCGTAACGCAAAACCTGATGTTACAGCAGCTCACCTTGAGTGAGCTCTTGTTAAAGTAATGATGGCTGTATTTTGCTGATGAGAGATCTCTGCTGGAGAGCCAAACATTTCAGAGCCATGACGCGCTGAACAGGTGAACAAAGAGGCAAAAACTTAGTTTAGTCATCTGTTCTGATGTTTCTTTGTTTGTCTGAGAGCAGATCAGACAGGAGCAGACCGTTCACTGACTGTCGCTGTCTCATAGGAACATACAGCAACACGCAAATGCACACAGATGAGATGGACAGCAGTGGATCATCAGTGTCTCTGCGTCCTGTAAACTATTATTTTAGCCTGATTAATTCATTCAAAAAGTCAGTGCAGTGTTTATCAGATATCAAATTACAAACGTATGATTCAGTCACCTTTATTGCTTATTATGCGTGTAATGGAGACAACAGTCTATCGCCCCAGAGCTCTCTCATTTATTCTTATCACTCCCCCCCTTTATGCATTGTTTGATCAAGCTCGTAGCTGGAAAAATGACAAAAAAAGATGATTATGTTCTGTCCATGAAGTGACTTTGAAAACATCTGTCCCGAGGTAAGCTTCTGCTCTGGAATGACGTCAAAGTCGCATTAAATGCAATCTGGCTGTTCAGATCGCGATGCATTCAAGAAAATCGGATACATATCCAATTTAGTACCACAAATCAGATACATGCTGTGACTTAGTACCACATTTGAAAGTGGCCTGAATCTGATTTGAAAAGGTCAGATTCAATGCGACTTGTGCTGTTCACACTTCAGAAACTAATTAGATACAGGTCACATTTGAGCCAAAAAATCAGATTCAGGTCACTTTTGACTGCAGTGTGAACGCAGTCTTTCTTTTCTCAGTCTATGACACGTTTTATGAGTGTGTAACATCGCTATTCTCAGGAGAGCCCGTAGCTCTCCGGGGATCCCTTCCCCCTAAAGCTTGGCTTGATTTATGTTTAATTTTTTAAAGTAATCTTTTAGGCCATTTTATGCCTTAATTGATAGAGGGAAGAGACAGTGGATGGACTTCTGAAATAACGTTAGAAGTGGTTGGGTGGGACATTCTGCTACTGGACTGCTTTGAGCATCAGAATCAGAATTACTTTATTAATGCCAAAGGGGAAATTTATTTACTTCAGTTGCAGTACAGCAGCAGGGACATTATGGGGATATCAGGTATGAACTCTCAAAGACATAGGAGCATAAAAACTAAAGAAAGTTACAACATGCAGAATCTTCTGGACATATCAACTTCCTAATAAAGGAAAAACATTAATGAAATGAGAAATAGGGAAACAAGGAATTTACATTTTTAACTCGTTAAGGCTCAAGACCATAGATTAGAGCCAGATAATTCTATTTTTTTGGAGCTGAAATGTTTTTTTCACTTTCTGCTACAATCCATAAAAATCAAAATGTCCATAAAATTCAACATAGAGATTTTTTGTATCTCATTTGATACATTAGGTGTTTTTGTCAACTGATAATCCATTTGAGGACAGTTTATCATTTATCTGATTGTATCCAGATGTTTATTTATAATTTGTTGATCGGATTGAGTAGAAAGAGGCATTATAAAAGTATGTATCAAATATGATACAATTGGCTTTATAGGGTTAACATTAACAATATATATATATAATGTGAATATATAGTCCCCAGCATAAATGAGCACACCTCTATTAAATAGTAATGTATTAATCTATATCTAAATTAACAAAAAGAACAGTTTCCAAAGTTTTGCCAAAGCTGAGTTTAACATGACATTTTTTACCATAAGATAAAGATAAGGGTTATATGATACCTTAAACTTGGCCTTCAATTGACGTGTACTCATTTTTGCATACTGATTGAGAAAAAATACTTTTTGTGCAACTTTAAAAATCTTGCTGGCAATCAATGGCCCAAATTTGGGGGAGTATTTTGTGGTAAAGTATGCCAAAGAAAATTTTTATTTTGAAAGGAAACTAAAGCTGTCTGACAAATCTAAAGAGGTGTACTCATTTGTGCTGAGCACTGTGTATATGGCAGCACGGTGTGGCTGAAAAGCAACAGTTCACCATCAGGATGTCACACCAAATAATACATTTACTTAACAAATGTCAGCAGTATATCTCAGTACATATTGGATGTAATCTGTACACATTTAAACATTATGAACAATCACAGAGTAAAAACACTGGAAGACATTTTAGTCTTGTTTAAGGACCAGGCAGAGCAGTGATATTACAGGGAGGAGTAAAAGTCTGATGGCCACAGGCTGGAATGACTTCCTGTGGTGCATCATGAGTCTCACACTGAATGAGCTCCTGTGTTTATCCCGAACAATGTGGAGGGGATGGGTGGTATTGTCCATGATGTCCTGCAGCTTTTACAGCATCCTCCCTTCCAACACCTCTGTCAGAGGGTCCAGGCAATACCCCACAACATCAGAGGCAATGAGAAAAATCTACTATTCCTCGATGACCACCGTGAGCAACAAGAGGACACAGACACCGTTATACACCAGTATTTATTTACATCCCTCAAGATGTTTATGCATACTCCATGTCTTCTTGTCTGGTTTTGGTCTATGACTGCAGCAGTGTTACAGCGCCACTTTCAGGTCTGGCCTATGCACTACGGAGTTTTCATTGTTTTCATATGGACGGACACATTTCTGAATCAATGCCGTTTTTACAGAGAACACTTTCAAGATGAAAATATTTTGGTCTCAGTGACCTGCAAAAACTTGATCTAGGTGAAAGTATTTGTCCAATTTCTAGTCCAAAAAATCTCCATGGACTTCTTCCAAGGCACAGTTCCCTGACACGTATGAATTAACATTTTATTTTCATATGTCAAAACCAAATTCATGGCCTGAGCTGCTTGACATAAGTAAAATTATCTGCCATTGACATTAGCCAAATTTACTTTGACAGGTGTCTTCAGAGGCTTATGGCTGAATTTAAGACCATCACTCAATAAAACTGTACTTGTTTTATTTACAGATATTTGCCTTTTATTCTTTGTAAGCTATTTATCTGGACTTATCACGTGAATAGAAAAAAAAAGAGCTTTAGATATTTTGACTTGAAATTAGACAAACACTTGCCAAGATCTGAGTTTTTGCAGTGTGTGAAGAGGGCCTTATTTGCCCTTAGGTATAAGTGTGATGGTAAATGGATGTCTGTGTCTGTGTGGCCCTGCGATTGGCAGACGATCAGTCCAGGTAGTATTCTGGTTCTTACTCAATGTCTGCTGGGGTAGGCTTCAGCCTCCACCCAACAGACCCAACAACTCCAAGTGGGATTAACAGTTTATATAATGGATGGCGAGACTACAGGTGCATTCACACCAAACATGAATTGGCAACCAAAATTGCGTTGCCTCGTTGCCTATCCAAAGCTCATTTGATTGCAGTTGTGGAGCTCAGTGACGTCATGCCCGCTAGAGTTTCACCCCACGATCATATCAATATAATAAACTAGAAAGCACTCAGAGAGCGCAGACCTCCGCCAGTGCACAGTCCTCAGCCATATTGTCATTTTGACCATAAATATTACTCCAACCTTTATTTCATGTCAATCTTTAGATTCCTTGACCATGAAAACATATCATTAGCAACTGGATTCATGATGATATCTATTTTAATTCAGTAGTTATTCACCAAAATCACAATTTTCACCATGGCGGCCAGATGCTGCTCCGGATCAACACCAAAATCGAATCAGTTCTTCCTTTTCCCATGCTGAACATTTCCAGAAAATTTCATCCAAATCCGTCCATTACTTTTTGAGTTATTTTGTTCACAGACGGACAGACGGACGAACGGACAGACGGACAGACTCTCCCAAAAACATAACCTCCTTGGCGGAGGTAAAAAGGATGTATTAGTTGACATTATTTCAACTGTATCCTTTTCACTCATCTACTAACCACAAAACACTGCAGCAGCATCATCTGTGAGTTCACACGGACATGGATTGTCCGTCTGTAAACCGGAGTAAACACAGTCTGTCACAGTGTCGTCACTCATCCACACGATTGGCTGTTATGGCACAGACACACCACATCCTCTGAAATGTACAAATTTTTCAACTTTGGTGAATGAGCTTCGTGACCTGGTTGTGCATCCAAAACCACCCTAGAGTACCCATCCGTAGCAACAGGGGCAACGGCACAGTTTTCCAAGATGGGACCAAGTCATCCAGATCGCATCAGTTACATTGAATGATATCTGGTCACGTCTAGTCACGCTTGATTGCGGATGTACATTGACTGAGCATGGAGAGTGGTCACCCATGTCGCGTTCGGTGTAAATGCACCTTAATACAAATACATTTATTAAGACAAGTTTACTTTCATTTATAATAACTCATTTATCTGTCACCTTTAACAGAAGTTTACAAAGTACTTGTCTTTTTTCCTTCTTAAAAACTTAAGTGATATGTAGGGATGGGTACCTTTCACATTTGAACTGATACCGTATCAATGCCCGGTACCTGGGAATCAGTATTGATACTCAACGGTACCAATTTTCGGGACTTTTGCGTGTGTTTATGAGGTAATAAATATTTATTTGTTTAATATTAAGATCTCAAATTTTTTCAATGTAAATTTATTTCTCAATATATAAAATTGAACAGATACACAGTGTGTGTCTCTCATCCCAGATTGGTAACACAGTCTGTCACACCACATCCTCTCATCACCACAAATTTTTTTATGGCACACTCATCCAGCCGTGACCTGGTTGTGCATCCAAAACCACCTAGAGTGAATATACAAATGACTTAACTTTGCATCCAAAACAGTTTGACAGAGATGTAGCAGTCATCAGATGGAGTACATCAGTTTGAGATGATGAAAGTCATCAGGTCTAGTCCAGTTACATTGAATGGATATCATTGACTGTAGCATGGAGATTGCGGTCATCCATGTCGCGTTAGGGAGTACACCCATGTCAGCCTTAGGTGTAAATGCATTTATTAAGATTTATTAGAAGTTTACTTTCATTTATAATAACTCATTTATCTGTCACCTTTAACAAGAAGTTTACAAAGTACTTGTCTTTTTTCCTTCTTAAAAACTTAAGTGATATGTAGGGATGGGTACCTTTCACATTTGAACTGGTGCTGTACCAGTGCCCAGTACCTGGGAATCAGTATCGATACTCAACGGTACCAATTTTCGGGACTTTTGCGTGTGTTTATGAGGTAATAAATATTCATTTGTTTAATATTAAGATCTCAAATTTTTTCAATGTAAATTTATTTCTCAATATATAAAATTGAACAGATATATATCAAAACAGCGTTCGTCATTATGCTCTTGCTGTGCTGTGTTCAAGTCAGGTAATGAATTTCACCTACTCTACCCAATAGTTTTCCTGCTTCTTCCACTCCCTCACAGTCACAAAGATGCGTTTAGGTACCTAAACATGGCACAGTTTGATTTTACGTGAAGCGGTACTCGGTAGTACCAACAGAATTCGGTCGGTACCTCTTAAAGTACTGAATTCGGTAACCATCCCTAGTGATATGGCAGTCAAGCATCAGCCTCTGCCAGATCAATGACATGCTCTCTCTGCATAGACGCAGAATCATCTATGTCCAGATGATGATGCATCGATTAAAGGATCATTTACTCCACGGTCTGCAAAGCCCTTACATCACAGTGAGTTTAAGTCTCTGCCAACTGGAGTTGATCTGACAGCTTTTCTGTCTTTGCAGCATTAAAGGCTTTCACTTCTTAACTCCTGTGAGGTGTTTTGCCTCAAGAAGTATTACAGTATCGACTCAAATGAAGAAGAAAATCTGACTATAGCACTGTCTTTCTCTATAATGAAGCTATAGCAAAAGTTCAAGCAGGAAGACCTATCTATTCAGTCATCTATTTTTTCATTTCGGTGGCTGCGGTTGAATAGTCATTTTGGGTTAGGAAGGTTCCTAACGGAGTGAAATGAACCGGAAGTAGTTCATGATTAGAGCTGTTTGAATAGTCTAAATGCATAGGAAAGATGGCTACATGCTTCCTTTATTAGCTCCTTTAGCATAGGATACACCGGACCATCCTTTACGAAAGGAGAGGAGAATATTCTGTCACACAATTCTCCACAGCAACAGCTTTTATATAAAGCGTGTATTCCGACTGATTTGTTCCTCATTATTCGGTTAAATTCAGAAGCAAACAGGATCGAACAGCAGTGGTAACTCACATGGTCTTTCTAAAGTTTACCAAAAAGTGCCTTAACTTTCCAGTAGACTGATTCTCTGAAGAGAACAGGATATGAGACGTTTGATGTTGATTATGTTTTAAACTTGGTTCAATGTTAATCATTTGTACACCATTAGATTGTGGTCTTAACAGTTTCTGCCTTTCTTTCCTTCAGTTCATTTATTTTCATGCACTGATTGGTGTTCATGTTGATAATGAGTGGACAGATTTATTTAGATCCTCACTTCCAACAATCGGTTATGCAGATGTCATTTTTTACCAGGTTATAATGTTCAGTGTTGTCTGAAAGGAACAACATTGTCACGATACATGATATTATATGTGATGCTTCTTTTGTAGTCCATCTTCGGGAAAATTGTAGTTTCACCACAGCAGTAACATCCACCGTCACATGATGATGTAGCGTAGTGAAGGTGTAGTCTGATTCTCTCTGCACGGCAGTTTCCTTTCCTAAGTCCTTCTGAATTCTCCTTTCTCCTTTCCTTAACCTCATGACGTTTTCCATCAGGGTTAAGGATAAGTAGATAGGAAAGGACTTAGGAGGTGACTATTCAACCACAGTCAGTCTCTTCTCATTCATGTCCTCACCCTGCCTTCCTGCTCAGGTGGGTCAAATCATCAGCTGATTAGAGGTCTACGTTCACTTGAGCTCCAAGCCAGTCAGATTCTGCCAGCCAAACATTGTGCCATGTTTTTAAATCATGTCTTTGCTCCTCCAGATTCAGTGTCATGGTGTCCTGCTGTGTGATCTCAGCAAATCCTCCCCCACCCAGGCACCTCCAGTCCTCTAATCAGAGTCCAGGTCCAACTCCTCAGAAGTCTGGCCCCTCACCTCACCCTGCAGGCCTTAGCAGTACCTCAGTCCAACAAATCAGGGCACCAGTGAGCTAATCAGAAATCTTCTCCTCTTCCTGTATTCCTAACCACAACCATATCCAGACTCATTTATCCTATCTCACATTTGCCCTCCGACCCTCACTCTGATGTTTGAACTTTGCAGACACTGCACATTTTCAATCACCCAGCAAGTAAAATACAGTTCACTCAAATTCAGGCTCTCCTGATAGAAATACTTGGAGCCACAGTCTTTTTCCCGGGATCGAAACATAGGTCATAAAAAGTTGCTTCCAACACTAACTTTTAGAAAACAATCAAAAGGATTTGTGTCCACACAGTCTGCACTTGTTTGCTCAGGGAAGTGCCGCTGCATTCAAACAGAAACAAACCCTTTAAAATCAATAAAACTTACACTAAGAGTCATGTTTGGTCCTCCAGCAAATTGGATTTCTGTTGCAGAAAAACGTTTTAAAAACTCTTCACGAGTTGTGTACAACTGTGAAGCAATTAAGCAGTAAATATATTCTCACTATAACAAGAGCTGGCAGTGGTGTTACTCTGTAATTAATACATCGTGGCAGAAAATCGCAACTTCAGAGGCAGAGGGAACGCCTCGGTCCCTGAGAGGAAAACAAATCATTTTTCACTCTTTGATAAAACGAGCTGCACGGATAGAATAACCTGGAAATGTGCCAGACGAGCTCCTATAAAAACACGGGGGGAGTGTGTTGCATTCATAAACATGGGCGGCTACGTGAGGTTCTTTGAAGGCCTGAAGGTGCTGTTCAACAGCAGGAACTCTCACTCTGGTTTTGAAAGCAGGAACCAGGTCTATATTTGGTTCTGAGGTGATTGACCTGCTTCTTGATAGTCCCTCCTCAGACGTACAGTCTGGAGTCCTTTTTTGGAAAGGGGTCTGCAGCATTGAATGCTCTGATCTGTTGAATGAATGTTGAATCTACACACTAAAAAATGTTGAGTAATTTTGGTAACCTAATTTATGTGTTGCTTGTGTTGAGTCAAATTTTTGGGTTATTTTTATAAAGAGTAACCCATTTTCTGAGTTATAGGGCAATTATTTTAACCCAACTATGTCACAACCAGCTCCACACTCACTCTGCGTCAGATCGTCTCGCTCTCATGCCAAGAACTCCAGACCTGCTATCCGGACTGATCACCCGTTGCCGACCTGTTCTGTTCCTGTTTCTGCCTTTATCGCCTGATCATGGCTAGACTACAAGGTACCAACCCGTTTCTGTCCTGCACCTACCTACCTGCCTGATCCCTGGTTGCCGACCTTGCCTTCTGTTCCTGATGCCGAGTACCTGTTTGTAAATCTTGATCTGTGGTAGCCATCTGTTCTCTGGTATTATCTGACCCCTCTGCCTGTGTGTGACGCCGAGTACCTGTCTATGAGCCCGAATCAGTGATGGCAGCCTGATCTCTGGCAATCAGAACCATGTCCTGCTCTGAAAGACAAAATTAGTCCTAACCTGCTTCAAGTTTAAGACTCTGAGTTGGGGTATGACTGTGTGGCTCCTGCGTGGCTGAGTGGACTGCGTCATTTCCTCGTGCTCCAAGAATCGTGGGTTCGATCCCCGCTCTCTATAATTGTCCCTGTGTCTGTTCAATAAAGTTGGTTATTGTGAACTGCAAAATCTGTGTCGCTTCTGGGTCCTAGCTGCCTCCGTGTCAAACTACTGTGAGCGCTGAATTGCGCAACCCAACATTGTAGTTTGCATAACCCAACTTTTGTGTTAAATAATACAATACAATAGTTGGGTCGAAAAAAAAGAACCCAACCGGTTGGGTTAAAATAACTCAAAAAGGGGTTCATTCTTTTCTGAACCAGCAGTTGGGTTAAAATTGGGTTATTTTTTAACCCAATTGTTTTTAGTGTGTATGACTTGAAATAACAACAAAACTGTGGACTACCTTAAATCCGTATAAGGGCTGTCATCTCATAACTATTGTGACCGAGAAATATCACAATATATGAAATAATGCTGCGTTCCAGGTAACCCGTGTTTTTCCCACCTGTAACTCGTGAAAGTGCGCTGGAACGGCAGTGGAACTCATAACTTCTGACCTGTGAACTACAGATCGATGTACTCCGAGTTTCGATTTGTGACGTCACATCACTGCCTAAACAATATGGCTGCTTCTTAATAATGACAAATCCTGTAAAGTATAAGCTTCTCTTACCTTTTGCGCTATTTCTCCGCTTCTGTTTCACTCAAATGAGTTAGTTGATAAAGCATAAATCCTATAATGCCTGCCATGTTGGCTAATTTACATACCAGAATTCCTTGCGCTCAAACCAAAGTCGTATTTTTCCTGGAATGCTTTCAGGTCGGAACTTGGGGATTTCAACTGGGAAATTTCCGAGTTACGGGCCCTCTGGAATGCAGCATAAATCACTCACACTCACAGAGCAGTGCTTCACTGTAGCCTCATAGACTGAGAATAGGTGGATCGGGGTATAAAAAACAACTCAAAGAATATACTCATTAAAATTAGGTTACAGTTGCACTAAGTTTGACTGTATACATTTTTTCTTGTGTTTTATTCTATCATGCTTAAATTTAATGGCTACAACAAAGGTACATCTATCTTCCCAATGATCACAAAAACACTTATTAAAGTAAGTCATTTTAACTTTTGATTAAACTTTTCAAGCTTGGTTAGCATTACCCAAAACATCCCATCTCAAGACACAATTTGACACGTGAAACTTGTTGCTTATTTTTATGAAAGATTAATATTCAATACATGTAGAAGAAATGAGTCCAAAAATGTTTCAACAAACAAATCAACAAAAAAAATCCTATCCATGGTTAAAGTAGGGCCATGTTTAGGTTATATTAACAAAAAGTTGGTCAAGCTCTCAAAGTTTTGGATAGAACTGAAGCAAGTGCTTTACCAGATTCAATAGTAAAAATAATCAAATCAAAGTTGATTTTTAGTGGCCACCAGACCTCCTGTAAAATATCGAGCAAATTAATGTGTTCACAGATGTGTTTTTCAAATAATATACAACTAAATCAGCAAATATCAATCTAACTTTCATCCTTCACTCCACATAACATCAGGTGTTGTAAGTGTTTCTTGCAGCCTTTACTTCCGGTATGGACTAAAATCAGCACAGCACTTGGACTGCTATCTCAAAATATTTACACTACCTGTTTGTCCTCCTCCCTGTTGTCTTGTCTTGTCCTGTCTGTCACTGTTTCCCCTTCTGTCACACTGTGGTGTGGCACGGCCCTTCCCTTCAGCTCACATCAGGGGTTAAATAAAGTTTGATTTGATGGAGTAGCCTACAGGGAGGGCTGGTGATGAAAAAAAGATTTTTAAAAAAAGTGTTGTAAGTGTACTTGAGTAGGTCTTTGACAGCATGAAGCACATTGTTTAAAGCTTATTGTGAACGATGATTTGGGGCATGTTGGGCAATTATTCTTTCTATTTTAAGGACATTTTCCCTCATGTATAATAAGTGCAAGGCACTCATTATTAATGGAACTTGGCTACATGGAACATGGCTGGAACTTGGCAGGCATTTGGCTGGAAGGGGAAAATAAAGTGGCTGCATGTATATGTTGCCATTATTACTTTATGCAAATAAAAATGTAATTATTATAGCCTTCTTTACATTAAGTGTTGTTGAAACAGTTTGCATGGATTACATTTTACAACCCAACAAAAAAACCTTTTTGATAGAGCGTGATATGAAAACAGACCTTTTCTTAACATAAGTGATAATGAAAATGCCTAGGCAGTCATTCAAATTAGTGTTAATTTTGACAGCACTTTTAAATTTAGTTTTGGTTATAGTCTTTTGCCTAAAATGCTCTTTTGTTTTAGTCATAATTTAGTCATTTTTAATTGTTTTCATTTCAGTCATCTTAGTCAATCAAATGACACATTATAATCAACAAAAATCAGCTGTAAGTTAAAGTGGATAAAATGTAAAATGTAAAGGTTAAAGCATTTTAAGTTTCCTTGAAATTCTGAAGTCGTGTTTTAAGATTGGTTAAAATTAAATATCTAATGACCCTTTATTGAATGCTAGTGAAGTTTGAATGTATAACTTTAAAGAAACAAATTTTCCTTTTGTGTGAGATGCAGTCACCTTTATTTAGGCTACCTGGCAGAGCATCTCAGTTACAATACCAGAACTGACAACAAACAGTGAACCTGCTCTACTTGAATATATCAGTTCATAAAGAGAGCAGCTCTGATTGGATCACTCCACGGCTTATCCCACCACCACCAAGCTAAGGCAGCTGTGATTGGATGTCCCTCTGAACTCATCCAACTTTTCCACACAACCAAGGCAGCTGTGACTGGATATATTCCTAACTTGTCTCTACTGTCTACATGACCAAATTAGGTCTGATTCGATTAAGTCTCTGTCAGACACAGACAAATGCCCAAGTCTTCTGATCCGAGTCCCAAGCAAGTCTCGAGTCATTTGCGCCGAGTCTCAAGCAAGTCCCAAGTTTTTCCTGTTGTGGGCAAGTTGAGTCGAGTTGAGTCACAGGTTTGTCAAGCCGAGTCGAGTCACAGGTTTTGACGGGTCGAGTCCCTCACCACTGTTCCCAAGTCCACCCAAAAAGCATTCAGGTTTTTATCTTGAGGAGAGAAACCTTATCTTCCCACACAGACAACACATACACCCTCTTTACTAATGTTAGCTTTGCTAGCTTCATATACACCACAGGTTGGGCTGACGTTCCTGCCATATTAACCTATGGCAGGACCGTTAACTACCTGGCTAACGTTTGCAGGTGTCACTTACTTGGCCTCATGTGTCCTCAGGTGGCGGATAAAGTTTGATGGTGTGCCCTCTTTTTCGCTTATTGAAGCGTTGCAAGTCATGCACTTGGCTGATTGAAATTCTTTATATACAAAGAAATAACTTTGAGCACAGAAGACGGTTGCTCTGCCCACTGATCATCACTGTAGCAGAAGCAGGTGTGTGGTAGGAACATATGTGTGTAGTACTGTGTCGTGTGCGCGACAATAATAGTTTTCTGTGAATGGAGCATCAATAAAGTGAACCTAAAAGGAAAGAGCGGAGTATATCTCCTGTCTGGCTCTTCATATAAAGCCTGAGTGCGTGCAATTTTCAGAATCATGTCTTAAGTCAGGTCGAGTCTGGAGACATTTTCTCCGGAGTCCGAGTCCGAGTCTCGAGTTTTTACCGCCCGAGTCCGAGTCGAGTTGCAAGTCGCCTCATTAGCAGCTCAAGTCGCCTCGAGTCCAAGTCCCTATGACTCGAGTCCAATTGTCTGGTCAGACATGTGCACTTATTTTTTTTTTTTTTTAGTCAAAGTCTAGTTTTTGATAGGGGAAAAAAGGTTGTTGATGAAAACTATGACTAAAATATTTTGTTAACAAAATTAACAATGATTGAAAAAGTATATATGAGCCAGAGGTAAGGCTAAATATTGTTTCTTTAGCTCATCAGTCTGTTAAAGAACAACAAGGGACAAATTCACAGCAAAGACCAAATGCAGTCCTCTGACTTTTAACCCCAAGTCTTCATGAATTTCTGTTTCATCAGTCTGAGTCTCGGTGAGGGTGATGATTTGAGGTTCTTGAAGAATGCTGTGAATGTCTGAAAGTGAGAGCAGGATCATTACTGCTTCATTCTCAGGGTGTGGGAGGGACCCCAGGAGGATCTGTTTGGGCCGTGCTGGCAGCGGCTGTGTGTCTATTATCAACGCGGCTGATTTGTGCCCATGACCTCTGCAGTCACAGAGGAGGGGTCGCTCCGAGGGGGAAAGATTAAATCTCCCCTCACATGTCTGACGCAGGAAGCCCAAATGTACACAGCAGTCAATTTGTCATGGGTGTGAGAGGGGACTGATTATCGCCACAATGCTTTTGCTGATGTTTGTTGTTTTTTGCACTCATGCTTTTCAACACATCTGGCTGAGACCAACCGAAGCTTAAAATATGAATATTTCACACCCACAGTCGATATTTTTACGGCGGCCTGCTTACATTTTAACCTTGACGTCGTTGGGCTGTCCCGGAGAAGTATTAGAATATAGATGAGACAGGAGTGATGTTGAGGGATGACTTTGTCGTTACACGTCAAAGTCGAGCGTAAGAGGGAGTTCAACGCCGCTGAAAATCTCCACCTTCCATACCCGTGGGAGTTCTCTGATTGGTTTCCCAATAAATCACAGCGCCAGACCGGCCACAGGAGAAAATCACTCGCTCAGATATTTGAGATGGACATTTTCCTTCAGTGGGTGGGGGTCTGCGGCCTGGAGGGGCTTAAATTACAGCTCCAGAGCACGTGGAGATTGACGGGCGTGATGGCTCACAAACATGACTGATTGTAAATCACAGCCCAGCATGTGAGGAGAGCTGCTCCTCACCAAACCCTCTCATGCATCCAGAAACATCCATCTGCTTTCAGTGAATAAACTGTTTCAACGCAGATCAAGAGGTCAGGATATGAAGAGCTAGCATAGACCACATGGAGACCAATATGATCCTTGTTGTTTGTTTTCCTTAAACATCATTTCAAAAATCTGTCCGTCCACATAAAACACGGAAAATGCTGTAGATTATATACCAGAAGACTTGTAATGTTACCCAACAATGAACAAGAGAAGAAGACATGGAGCATGAGTATAGAGCTGTGCAGGTATAAGTCCAAAACATGGAATAAGTTAGCATTTAGCACTTTCTGATTCAGAACATTCTAAAGTAAATGGAATTTAGAATATCAGTTTCTCATAAGTGCCTGATATAAGGTTGTGGTGAACACATGCACTTAAGATATTTGATCTGAAATACTAAGGGTCCGGGGTGCTGGTTTGGCAGAGTGGTTAGCAACCAGGTACCCCATGTACTCGCTTCTGCCGGTCCAGGTTCGAATCCCGCCTGTGACCAGTTTGCAGAGTGTCCTCCCCTACTCTCTCACCCTCTTTCACAGGCCTATCCACTGTCTCTCTCCGATCAATAAAGGCACAAAATGCCCATAAAATACATTTGAAAAAAAAAAAGAAATAATAAAGGGTCCCAATAACTAATTGTTAACAAGGACTACAAAAATCAGGCTCCTAAATGAAAATGGTTCCCAACCCTCAAGGTTCTGCTAACCCACTTCTGCATTTTCGGACTCGTTATTTTCCAGTATTTCCAGCAACCTCACTATACGATATGTATCTCGATGCTTAGGCCATGATAGGATATTTATCCTGGTACATGTAAACTGCGAACATTTACTACACTTTCAACAGAATTCCCAACGAGTTTTGTTTTTTTATTGCAAAAAGAAAAAAGGACAAGGATGAGTTTTAAATAATTCCACAACTTTAGAAGCTTGAATTCAGCTCCTCAAAGACGACTGACCTAAGTTTAAGTTTGAAGCATGTGCTTCGTCATGTAGCTTAGCTTATATTTTGAACTGAGCCATGTTAACATTACATTATAATAAAAAAAACTGTCAAAACATTGAGACCATGTCAATTCTGTAGATCTTTAGTGATCCAAAAGGAGTGTGTGATGACATTTTGCCATATCAATATTTTGAGCACAGGCCTATACCACTGTAGCTTTCCGTGATGTGTTTTCATGATGTAGTACAGTCCTACTCATTATTGGCACCCATGAAGTTTAAGCACACAATGTGACAGTACAAACAGTTTCTTTACAAACCTCTCTAACTTTACTCTGCATCACTTTATCAGACTCAAACTTGGCAAAAGTAATGTTCATGTATTAAGGTTTGTAAATTATACTTCTTTAGCTACTATGATCATGCAGTCACATTCAGAATAGGCAGTTTTAATTGCCACCTCTTGAAAGCCTACAAGGAAAAGAACACCCACGAACAATTAAGCATGGTGGAGGTTCCATAATGGTTTGGGGCTGCTTTGCTGCATCGAGTACTGGAGGCCTTGACTGTATCACAGGAATCATGAAATCAGATAATTATCAAGAAATTTTAGAGCGAAATGTCCTACCCAGTGTAAGAACACTTGGTTTGAGTCAAAGATTGTGGGCCCTCCAGCAAGACAAAGACCCAAAGCACACATCCAAAAGCACGCAGGAATGGTTGAAAAGGAAAAAAATGGCCTGTTTTAAAATGGCCAGCAATGAGTCCTGATCTCAATCCCATTGAAAACCTTTGGTATGGCTGAAATCTGCCATTGGGGAATAAATAAACCTGCAAATGTTCAAGAGCTTGAACAATTTGCAAAAGAAGAGTAGGAGAAAATACCAGCTGAGAAGTGCAAGAAGCTTATAGATGGCTACAAGAAACATTTGGAGGCTGTCATCAGTGCCAAAGGGTGTGCAACAAAATACTAAAGAGGGGTGCCATTATTACTGCACATGCTTCTTTCAGTCCCTCTTTGAAATTACAATATGTAACTCGTAAAAATGTTTTTTTGTTTTTGTTGAAGTATTTTGGACCTTCAATTTAAAGATCCTGATGACATAAATTTGGTACTTTTGAATTTATTTCTGAAGATATTGTTAAAGTAATGAAAATAATGAAGGGGTGCCAATAATACTGAGCAGGACTGTAGGTCTCTGGGCGACTTTGATTAGATACAGTGGTTTTTAATACTGTTTAAACAGATTAAAAAGCTCGATTAAATGCTGCACGTCTTCCTAACTGCATGACTCCTGTGTATTCTGGTAATGACTTGAGTGAGTATTGGTGTTCTTTATCATTGATATTGTGGTGGTGGGGGCAGTAAGTGCTGGTGAGCTTGGTGGGCTAAAGGGGAACTTGGAAGTTGTTGCCTAAGGACACTTAGTTTCATAAATCTAGCCTGATATTAAAGTATGAAGGATTAACTCATTGTGTTCACAATGAAACAGCAGTAGTTTCCCACTGATAAGCTTTGACAAAACCCATCAGCCCACAGGAATGGGGTCATCTTAAAGAATACTCAGAATATGGTTCACAGGTCTCCTCCTGTACTTCTCATTTCTATGTAAAGCAGTCTCAGTCAGACCCTTTACCCCACATTACACCCCGAGAGGAAATAAAAGCTTCTGTATCGACTGGCACTGACTGTAATTGCTGTACAGCAGCAGCCGTAACACTCAATAGGCGAGCCGAGCCAGATCTGCAGATTTGTAATCCGTCGACTCTGCCACACATTTTCTTTTTTTATTCACACAGTTTTTCTGAGCGAGGGGAGGCTGGCAGGGGTCCCGTCCTGCAGCAGAGGGGGAAACAAAAGAGGAAGAGAGCCTCCCTCCTGCACGCCGAGAGGCCCGGGGGGAGACACTGCAGCTGCTTCCTGCGCTTCAATCCGAGAGCAACACCGCCCTCTGGAGTGTCTGCCGCTGTAACTGCAGCTAAGGGAAGGATGGAGGCAACAGACCGGTGTGTTGCCATGGCAGCCGTGGTGATGGTGGCAGCAGGGAGGGGGCGGTGACCGTGGAGGAGAATGCTGATGATGATAAATCAGATTGTTTATCCCCTCTGGATCTGATTTAGTGCTTTGTTTTGTCGTGCAGATGTTGACTTCACAGCAGCTACAGCGTCTTGAAGTCTGCATGTGTATCAGGGGGGTGTGAAATGTGGGTTTGGCAGCGTGTGTGTGCTTTGACTGCGATTAATTTATTAATTAAATCAAAAACAAAGACAAGAATCAATAAATTACAATAGACTAAAGAATACCCTCGTCTTATTCTGAAGTGAACACACAACATTATATGAAAGCCTTGATGGAAATATAATCATCGTAAAGTCTTAATGTGATCATCCTTGTACATCTACTCTCACTGGCCACTTCATTAGGTATACCTCAACTACTCTTCAACACAGTCGATCATAACTTCTGGAGGTCAAACAAAACAGTACAAACGGTTTATTCCAGGTTCTGTAGCTATGTTTGCACTCACATATGAGTTTATTGATTTATTCTAATCTTAGTTTGTTCTTTCCCTGGCTTTACTCACAAGGTTATCAACTTGCAATTATTAATGATTTGAATTCATAGGTCTATCCCTTTTTCCTCAGTTTCTGGTACTTAAAAGGTTGGTTCAGGTTTAGTGTTGCTAAAGCAGTAAGTTCATTTACAGTGTTTAACTCTTCCTGATGTGAGCCTTTCATAGGGAATACTGAGGACAGCTGTAACATTTTTTTTTTTTACATTTTCCCACATAACCTACTGATAAATTGATTAACTTTTAATTTGGAAACATACAATAAAGCCAATTCTGTTTATTTACCGTATCAGGAATATAAATCACTAAATTATGCCGTTAAACTTTATATATGTAAAATAAAAACGCATCGTCTTGCACAACAGCTGTTCTCTGTATAAAGTTAATTAAGATTATTCTTAGTTTTTATTAAACACTTTAGAGGTTCAAGTGATTTATTAGATTAACACAAGAAGGGTTTCTTCTTACAGCTGGGAAAGTGTTCAGGTGTAATAATGGCTCTGAAGGAGCTAAACTGAGTGACAAGTATACTTAAAGGTGCTATGAGGAGAATCTATTACCGGCGAAATAAAGACTCTGCTACCCATGAGCACGCGCGGCGACTGTCGTAATGCTGCGTTCCAGTAACCTCCGGAATGGGAGTGACATCATCTCCAACTTATCGGCGTTCCAGTTGAAGTCGGAAAAAACATGCCGATCTACCAGGCTATTGTTAGCTGTTGTTAGCACGCCCTGCGTTGTTGTATGAAGAATGTGATTATCACTATGGCAGCATTTTTGTAAATATAAGTCTAACAATACTATGTATACAGCTGATCTAGAGCAACACACCCCAGTCAGTAGTGCAAATAAATTGATTATTACAGGAGCTAAATAACTGTTCACACTGGGGGCATCCATCTTTGATTGACACCTCGGGGTGGCGAGGTTTCACCGAGTTCCCAGTAGGAAATTCAGGCTTCGGGAACGTTCCAGTTCCAGTTTCCTACACGGAAATTCCTACTTCTGACTACAACTGGAACGCACCAAAAGACGTGGCTGAAGCCAAAGCGTGTTTGTTGTGATAAATGCAGCTCAGACCTTCCTCAGAACTCTGCATTGCTTTACAACTTCTTTTTTCAACAACTTACAGGATGCAAAGCGACGAGGTAATGTATCTCTTTCTAGTTACGTAGCAGTAGTTTTTGATGTGTGACAACAAGCAGTTTTTGGAAAACTTAGCATTGTAGTTTTGTAGCCGGCT
This sequence comes from Scarus forsteni, assembly GCA_036419115.1. Lineage (NCBI taxonomy): Eukaryota > Metazoa > Chordata > Actinopteri > Labriformes > Labridae > Scarus > Scarus forsteni. The sequence goes on from JAZDUH010000135.1 coordinate 2,180,216, forward strand.
ATATATCGCTACTTACAGCCCGGTGCTCTAAGATGTGTAATATAAATAATAAAATAACATAAATTTGCTCTAGTTTTAATTGTCTTGTTCCTGAAGTTGAGTATCCAGGCCAGTCCAGCCCTGTCCGACCTGACCAGAAGGCTAAGGAATAGCATTTATAGATAACCTATTTTGATGCTATAAAACTCATCTTAAAGTGTGTATTTCGATCAGGCATATATCTAAAAGTGAGACTTTTTTGTAATTACTTAGAAACTCCTCACAGTCTCTTTAACTGGAGATTTATTAACGTACATGAAACAAAATGCGCACAACTTGTTTTAATATAGATATATGCTTATGTATATTACACACACAAAGGCACACATAAACATCGATATATATGTACAGCACAGTCCAAAAGTTTGGACACACCTTCTCATTCAATGTGTTTTCTTTATTTTCATCACTATTTACATTGTAGATTCTTACTGAAGGTATCAAAACTATGAATGAACACGTGGAATTATGAACTTAACAAAAAAGTGTGAAATAAATGAAAACGTGTCTTATATTATAGTTTCTTCAAAGTATCCACCCTTTGCTCTGATTACTGCTTTGCAGACTCTTTAGTTTTCACTCCTCAGGTGAGCCTTTCCAGGGTTAATTAATGGAATTTCTTGCCTTATTAATGGGGTTGGACCATCAGTTGTGTTATTCAGAAGTCAGGCTGATGCACAGCCGACAGCCCTATTAGACAACTGTTAGAATTAATATTATGGCAAGAACCAATCAGCTAAGTTAAGAGAAACGAGTGGCCATCATTACGTCAGTGAGAATCTACAATGGAATTAGTGATGAAAATAAAGAAAACGCATTGAATGAGAAGGTGTGTCCAAACTTTTGGCCTGTACTGTTTATATAATCTTTATTTTTTCCTCTACTGTGCCTTTCTGCTCAATTGCAATAATTTATAATGATACACAGTATGAGGTGCTGTGATGTCTTTCCAGAGCTGACACCAAATGGTCTCAGAAGTTGTATGTACAGATATTTATAACCATTAGTCTTGAAAGATAGTAACACACTCCTATACATAAAGATTTGACTACTAGACAATTGGTGTGTAAATTAATTGAAACATTTAAGAATGATTTCATACCTAAAGTTTTAGATTCTAAATGTTAATTTTTTTTACAAGTTTAATACCTAAGCGAAAGAGCAAACAAGTCCTTATGGTCCCGAGCCAAAGTTTGGGAACCATGATCTAATATCACACACAAACATAGGATCAAGAGAGAATGGCCCAAAAGAGAAAAACATCCAGTTAGCATGATAGAAAGGAAACAGTTAGTCAAGTAAGTGCTGGTCACATCTGATGGATCCAGAAGACCATATCAGAAGGTACGACATGGTCCTCTGCTGCAGAGGATACTGCTTCAAGATACAAGTCAGGTGAACAGGAGACTGAGGCTACAGTCCTCACAGGCTCACCAACACAGGATACAAGATTGCAAAAATGCCACCTGGACTAATGAGTCTGGATTTCTGCTTCAACATTTAGAAGGTTGGGTCCGAATTGGGTTCAGCGTGGACTGCTGATAACAACTTATCAGCAGTCCACGCTGGTGATGGTGTAAAGATGTGGGGGATATTTGGCACACTTAGTACCAACTGAGCATTGCTTAGAGAACCTGAGTGTTGCGGCAGACCAAGTCCATCCCTTAGGGCGTTTTCACATTAGGCCCACTTGTTTTGAACCGTGCTGTGGCGCTGTTCGCCCCCCTCCCCCTCCCCCGCTGGCTTGCATTCACACTTGAAACATCAAACCATGCCCGGGCCTACTTGTGTATTTACTCAGTTGAAACAGCAGGGGGCGATATGCACATAATTGGTTGCCAAACCTGCTACGAAGGAGAACGATGAAGAGACTACCATGGTAACCATTTCCTACACCAAACAACCAATGTTTACATTTCCCTCTCTTCTACATTTTCCTTCAAGTGTGTTTTTTTTTATCGTGTTTGAGACGGCATCAGCAACCTTCTGGACCCTCGTAAATCATCGTAATCCTCAACCAGAATAAACAAATCGACAAATTGAGTAAGCAAAAGATTCAACCGTGGAGTTAACAGGAAGTAATGCATCAAAAGTAGATCGGTTCACTTTGTTTCACACCAGTGAAACCGCACCAAATGTCGGGAGATGGAGCAGATCGAGACCACCCCCTCATGGAGGTCTCGGACCGGCTGAATTAGTGCTCACCAAAGTGCGGTTGTTGCATTCACGTTGATACTAACGTACCAAACCCTGAGCCAAAACTTCTTTGGTGCGCACTAAATATGGTTGGTGTGAAGACACCCTTAATTATCCCAAGGGATCATGTTGTGATGGCTTCTTCCAGTAGGAAATCATGTCATGTCTAAAAGGTCAGATCATCTCAAAGTGGTTTGAGATCTCACCGTATCACGTCAATAAAGACCAAAACCAGAGCAGAATGTTTCCATCATCTCGTTGAGCAAGTTATAAGATTTACTGTATATTTAAAGCGAGGGTCTACAATCTGAAAACCATTTTGGCTGTTGAGACAGATTCGAAAAGCCTGCCCCCCCTTCACTCACCCCTCCCCTCCGTGTTCCAAGATCCAGCCCCCCAGCTCGTGTCGCCTCCTAACAATATATATATTTATATATATATTGTTAGGAGTGGGAGAAAAAATCGATATACCTAAGTATCGCGATATTTTGTCTGCCCATTTTAAAATCGATTTTTTTATTCAAAAATCGATACCCCCCCACAGACACACACGCACACACACACTATAGGCGCTAAAGTCGCCAAATTGAGGCAAGCGACATTGCTGGATAAAACAGGCCATAGCTGTTAAAATAGTGCTGAATAGTGTTCCTACTTTTTACCAGCAGATAGTGGACAGGTGACAGGTTTCTATTCAAAGTTTTGGCGCATATTTATTTTAAAACACACACACCGGACCGAGGGACGCGAGTGTGGCTGTAGAGGCTGTAGAGCGGAGCAGAGAGAGAGACACAGAGTGATAGAGACTTAGTAAAGTACTCACGATGCCGAGAGTACTTTGTCAAGTACTGTCTGACTCTGAATCTGAGGAATATTTACTCTCTGAGGATGACGGTCAGTCGTCCAGTGAGAACCAAACTGTGTATATATATATATATATATATATATATGTATATATATATATATATATATATATATATATATATATGTATATATATATATATATATATATATATATATATATATATATATATATATATATATATATATATATATATATATATATATATATATATATATATATATATATATATATATATATATATATATATATATATATATATATATATATATATATATATATATATATATATATATATATATATATATATATATGTATATACATACATATATATATATATATATACACACAGATATATACAGATATATACAGATATATGAATTTCTTCCTTACTTCAGCCTTTTCCTCGAAACTTTTACATTTCCTTCCCTTCGATGTGGAGGGTAACAGAAGTGGCCTCCCGGTTTCGGTGCTGGTCTTCTCCAGCTCCATGATGCTTCAGTAGCTGTGCAGCTCGCTGCTCACCGGTACATGAGTGAGGTAGTGGGGAGGAGGCGGGACCATGGTCGGGACGGTGCTGAGCAGGGAGGACAGGGGATTGGATGGACTCAATCCGAACTGCGTGGAACGGTGGCTCAGATTGGTCAACTATTATGCTGCTTTGCAGCGGATCTACTGAATGGATTTTTTTCATTCTCTCTGGTCTTTATATTGCGTAGATCAGACCATAGGACCATAACGGCCTTATAAACGGTGTTATTAAGATGCACCAAGCTTCCAAGTCGTAGACCATAGCTTTAAGGCAACTAAGACTGCATGTGCTTGTGAGGTGCCCTCTGTGGTTTGGTGTGACGGTGTTCCCAGAATACTCATTAGCAGGGGATTGAGAGTGCAGGGGTTAATTGTTCATTAAGACTGATGATGATGACACACACTGAAATCTTTTCAGAGCGTGTGCAGGGTCTCAATACTCCCTCAGACCGGCTCTCTCTGATTCTTTGACAAGTTGTTGACTCATTAGGCTGATTTAGTCTTCATGACATCATTCCCTTTTAAAACTAATTGTGAAAAGAATTAAAAGCTTAACATGACTCAGTGTTCGGTACTGGGCCTTTGGGGTATTTTTTTCTTTGTAGGAGAAAAAAGGTGCAACAAACACGGATCACTCTACGAGGCTGAAAGATGAGGACCTTGGTTTCATTTCAAAGTCAAACAAAGGGAGAAAGCAATATTCAAAAATAAAGAGAGTGTGAGATAAATAAGAGTTTCAATTTGTAGTTCATGAACTTCATCACTTTCAAGGGAAGGAGATTTTGTCAGATTTGATAGAAAGTGTTCTTGGCAGTATTTTATAAATTATAAACCAGCTTCCCATGACAACAATGGAAAAAACAGATCAAATGTTTTATCTTGACTTGTGAAGGAAACTTGTCAGGCACAAACTGTAACCAAAGCCAAAAGTCTGCAATATAAAACACATTCTGCATGCACATAACTGCACATCCAAACCTCTCAAACGAAAAAAAAGAAAAGCAGGAAATTTAACCTCTTCTCCATTTGTGTTTATATATACACTCCTCAAAAAATGTTATTTAAGTGGATTGTTTCTCCTCTTTAATTGTTCTTGTATTCCACAGCCTGATTGGTCACCTTTATAACAACTGGGAAGGGAAACACAGCTCAAGGTGTTAGAAGCACCCAAAACCTGATGAAAGTTGGTGTTTTGGTACACATAGTGGCCGAATCATTTGGTGTCAGCCCTGGCACCATTTACAAACTCAGGACAAAAAGTCGAAGGAACTGGTGAAGTCAAAGAAAGACTGTTTCTACACACACACAATGATTTTCTAAACCTGAAGATATTTTTATCTGTTCGAGACACACACATGAAGATAATCTAAACACAGCACACCGCACATAACAATTATGTCCTGTCACTGATCTAAAAAGAGCAAAAGAAGAAAAAATAAAGCAACAACTAGAAAAGAACCAACAACATGGAAGAGGGATTGATGGAGAACTTGGACTAGTTTTTGCCATGAAAATCCTGAACTAAATTAAAGAAGACTGTGGAAAAAATCCTGGAGGCAGCGTGAACATTTGGGCTGGTCTTCCATTTCTGAGGTCTGCCATGCTTGTTTTTACTTGCGCCTGCTTCCTTGTTCCTCAGTTAGCTTGCTTCTTAATTGGCTACAATCTGTTTGACGTCACAATTCACAGAGTCATGACTCCAGAGTCGTCTGCCTTCCCCACACTCATGAAGATTTTTGTCATAAATACGATTGTTTTTCCTCACCCATTTCAGAGCCGATTATTGGGACAAATTCACTCTCAACTCACCCGTGACCACAGACTAATCTTAAAGGATATCCTGATAACACATAAGATGATGATGTTTGCTGTCCTCGGTCTGGAACATAGACTGTAAAAAACATGGACGTCATGTGGCTGGGCTCGAATTGAAGTCGCCACAAAAACTGCTCCCCCTGGTGACTGGCTGCAGTATAGGTCAACTCTCCGTCTCCCCGATTAATCTGAACGAGGCCGTAGTGAAACTTCAAAAAATTATTACACCTCGTAGAAATATTTCTCCCATCCGCATGCTGTGGTGATATGAAAGTATTACTGGGCTGTGTTTTTTCCAAGTCCTCTTTTTTCTGAAAAGTTCCTTTTTCATCAGTTATTAGAGTTAAAAAATAACCGTGGTTTACGGCAGCTTTACAATGATTGTGTACGCTGTATGCTGCAGAGTTTTGGGACCGTTTACGACAGCTGCGTCCAATTATGGTCCAGATTCTTTTCTGGCGGCGCCCTGACGGGGATATTATGGCTTCAAAACCGTTACATGGTAGAAGCGGAGCCACGCTATCCAGTTCTTATAATACATCCATGGACTGAAAGGGGAAAAGTCGGGACAAGAACATCCCAATAATATTTATGTGTGTACCCTGCTTTAGTGGGCGTCTCTAAGGAACCAAAGGCTTTCTTCCAGGTGAAACTAATTGCCAAAAAAAGGGCTGGTTGATTAAATACATTGGGCCAGCTGATTTGCACATAATCAACACACAGTGAAGCCTAAAGTGCTTCCACACTGTGCTTCTCAGATGTTGCCACCTGCTGGATAAGGCAAAAAAAAAAAAAATCTTCAACTTAAAAAAAAAATACTCCACAATTCATGATTCAATTTGATGCCCCCTCCCCATTTAAAATGAAATAACTACTCACTGTAAATTTATTTCCAAAATATACATTTATTTTTACTTAAAATATACATTTAAAGTACCTCCAGGTCAGAAAAATCAACACAAAGTGCCTATGCACTGTAGTTCTACACACTTAATTATGAAGATAACAAAAAGCCTTGTCTATGTTGTTTATGCGCGTGACGCCTCGGGGGGAGGAGAGTGACGTACTGCAGGAAGTGAACAATGGAAAGCCTTGGGTCCTTGCGAATATAATGAACGGGTTGAATTTTTTTAAAAATCGTTCAACTCGATTTTCAGGAAAAATGAATCGCTTTGACTTGCCAACTCAATTTTTAAATCAATTTTTTGCCCAGGCCTACTAGGCGCACTAATGTGCTGTTGAGTTGTTTGGTTCTATTTGATTGTTTATTCACAGTTCAGGTAGAGATTTTTACCCCTGTGCTGGAATGGGTATTCAGATATTGAGTAAAAGGTGACGCCCTACACATCCAGAGGTTTTGAGCCTCAGTGCTTTTGTGAGGTATGTTTGCACTAATAAAACTGGACTTCACATGAGTCAAACACATTGCAGAAATCAAAGACAATGTTTGTTCAGAGATCTTTTCAGGTAACTCGTATTAAAAGCTCGCTGAATAAAATACTGATGTCCTGGAAATAATCACAAAACATGTCAAACTGACAGACGGCTCTGAAATCTCCTTTGTGTGCTTTTTTTTTTTCTTTCCAGTCAGCCTGCGTCAGCTGTAGTTTCTGCTGAATAATGATGAAGCAAATGTACGTGTTTGCCTCATGGCTGGAAGGAATCATCCAATCCTCCAAACAGTTTCCATGCTGAGTAAACTGTGATGCTCTGGAGTAAATATTTGGACGCTTTAATTGATTTCTGTCTTTGTTAAAGTCACGTCTCATTTCCCAACAGTGCTTTCATAATCCCTGCTCTCTCTCTGAGGCTGTATCCTCTGTCTCATGGCATCATCTTTGTCTGTTTTCCTCTTGTGTTTCTTGTCCCTGTTCATTTTCTCAATCATTACTTGTCGTCTGTTTTGATCCTTTTTTTAGATGTTTCATTTTTGTTTTAAATTAAAAGAGTCTGATACCAATACTGAATTTAAGTCTGATGAGAACCTGACTAAATAATTATTTTTTTCATCAATCCAATGCAGGCACTTCCTTTAAATGTGCAAGGCTGTCGCTGTGATCATTTTCTGGTGCATCCAGGCGGGGGCGCTATAAAGGGGGGCAAGGGAACAAGTCTCCCCCAGATGTTTTTAATATTTTTTTTCTGACTTTTCTATATTTAGTTAGTTTATTTATGTATTTAATTTTTATTTATTGTCCAGTCCTACTTATTTTTATTTCATTAAGCCCTCATTTAGACAGGTTGCTCCCACTGAAATCAGAAGTCTCTCTTCCAAGGGAGACCTGACCAAGACAGACAGCAACACACAGTTTCAACAAACAGAGTACACATTAAATATTAAATCTAATTATAAATTAACCTTGCTTTTTCTATATTTTATTTCTCCAGTGTTAATAATTTGGTTTTTGATTTATTGCTTTTTTTTCAATAATGCAATAACCACTAATGCAGCCTTGGCCTCTTTTGTCAGTTTTTGTTGTGTAGTGGTTATCACATTCGCTAAACACTGTTCAGGCAGAAACAGTCTGCAAAGTCCTTTTAGGGATGACAGAACTCTGTCTTTGGCCTAAGAAACAGTATGACATGCATTTCACTTAAAATAGCAAGCTTAGGGCTAAGGAGCCCACTTGCACAGCCCTGCCGGTCTTTTCTTGTGGGGATATGATTCAATTGTCTTTGGTGATGGCGCAGCAATTTCCTCTTTTGACAGAGTGATATTGACGTTGCACCTCTGCAGGACTCAGTATTGTGCTGTCCTCTGAGTGAGTGGGCACTTGCAGCATAAGCCTCCCCATCAGGGAATCAAACCCTGATCTTATGCGTGACAGGCAGAGATACTGTCCACTATACTGACTGGAGCTGTGCCCATAAACATTGCCACAAGACTTGATCCCTTATACTGTTGTTGTGTAAAATGTTCCAAGTAATGTTGAGATTTTCCCCTTTTTTTAAAAAATGTAATTTTCTCTTGTAAAGAATAAAGTTAAATCTTTGAAGCTTTTTATGTAGGAAAAGTCCAAATTTTGAGATTAAATTTCAAAGTTTGAGAATCATGTTAGGACGCGCATATTTGCCTCACACTAGTTAATCAGGGCAAACTCAGGTGTGTGCAGGTGATCGGACTTGATTCAGACCAGGTGTTTTATGACCTTATGCAGACCTGATCAAAATCTTAAGACCAGTTAAAAAATTGTTAGAATATGCATTTTGCACATTTGGACCTTAATGAGGTTTTAAATAGAGCTACAATATGCAAAAGCAAGAAGGGGGAGTGCGACAAAAAATAATTTGGAACTTGTTATTAAAAAAAAAAAATGAAATAGGCTGTTTATCAGCTGATCAAAAGTGTAAGACCACAGGCTATTAAAGCCAAAATCTGCTCAAAATGTTCATTTTCTGTCAGGCATTCACACGGTCATGCCCTCCTGATGGCTAAAGCTAAGAAGCTTTCTCTTCTTGAATGTGGTCGGATCGTCGAGCTGCATAAGCAAGGCCTCTCGCAGCGTGCCATTGCTGCTGAGGTTGGACGCAGTAAGACTGTCATTCTACATTTTTTGAAGGTCCTGAGCATTATGGAACAAAAAAGTCAAGTGGTAGACCCAAAAAAATTACACCTGCGCTGAGCTGGAGGATCTGATTGGCTCTCCTTCAAGACACAGGGCGGTCCTCGACCCAAATTAAGGCCCTGACTGGTGCTGACTGCAGCGCAATAACCATCAGACGGCATCTGCGGATGCTGGAGCTACCCATTACTGAGTCCTAATGAGAAAAAAAAAGTGTTTCTGGTTTGGAGAGTTTTTTGTAATTTTTTGAGCAATGGTCTTACACTTTTGATCAGCTGGTAAACAGCCTATTTCAGTTTACTTGTTTTCAATAAATTATTTTCAAAGTGCTTTTTGTCACACTCCCCCTTCTTGCTTTTGCATATTGTAGCTCTATTTAAAACCTCATTAAGGTCCAAATGTGCAACATGCATATTCTAGTAATTTTTCAACTGGTCTTAAGATTTTGATCAGGTCTGTTTATTCTTCTGAGTTCAGAGCTCAGTGCTGACTCAGTGTCCCATCAGTGGAGATAGTGAGTACACCTCTCAGTCTCTTATTGTGAAATTGAATGTGAAGAAGCAAGTCTAAGCACTTTGTGACAGGACACATGAATATCTTGAAGAAAGCTTATAAGCAGTTGGTCATCCAGAAGCAGCCTTTTAGTTCTCTTCCTGCCTTAGCCTCTTGGTCCTTGTTTTATCGAAGGGGTCTGGCACATAAACCTCCCAAAGTCTTCAGTTTGAAGTCAGCAGCATGGTAGCAGTGGTTTAGTTTTACATTTTGAATGAACATCCAACTAAAGCTATAGTTTTGGCTGTAGTTTGTTTCTTTTCTAATATCCCCATTATAGTTTTTTTTTTTTATCTGATTTGTAAAACACAATTTTGCAAACTGGGCTGGTATTCTCAAAATACTTTACACAATTCACAAAACCACACACCCAAACTGCAATATATCTCATATATTCTGCAAAATGAAGCACTCTAACCAGAACTACATATGGCATAACATCAAACTTTTGCACCAAATGGCACACACTTCATTGTTTTTACCAGATTTTTCTCTAACTACTTACAAAATGTGGGCAGGATTAAAAGCGCTCCCATCCTCAGTGTGCTTTGCCATAACATTCAAAAGGCTGAAATTGTTGAACACACTTGCTGTTGTACAGTGCATTTTAAAAGTGCCATTTTGAATTGTAAAATGTGTGTAAAGCAGAAAATGCCTTTAGATTTTTGGAGACTTGAGAAGATGTTTTGCTCTGGGTGTGTCAGTTTAGATAATTGTGCTATGTATGTCATTTTAGTATGTTAGATTGGGAAAAAAAAAATTTCATGATTCCAGTGGTTATTCTTCAAGAGTGTCTGCATCTAAATACTTGTCCCCCAGACAGAATTATGCAAATAAAAAAAGAGTTGAAGTCTCACTTTATTTGGGAATTCTTACTCTTAAGGGAAATCTACTAAACTATATCTACATTCATCTGTGTCAAATTACCTCTGCCAGCAATCTGACTTGTGCTCTTTTGTGAAGAACTTCTTGTCTGTTTTACATAGTGGGTAAATCTTAAAGAGGCTTCTGTGTCCTTCCAGTCTCTAAAATTATGAACAGCTAAGAGGGACATAAGCACTACGTAGTATTACTGGCTAATGCTAAACCCGTTTTTGCTCAGAGCCAACGTGACCTTAAACGGAGAGTCACAGTGAGACAAAAGCGTGACCAAAGGACAAAACAGGTAAATCGTTCATGGATCGTTAATAGTAACGGATGAACAGCCGACACATACAACACTGTGAGGTAAAGCAGGTGACAAAGACGCTTCTTGCAGTTCTGTTTCAGAATATTGTAGTTCATGGCTTACCTATGTCGCAAGAAATGGTTGTTGTAGAAATAAGACACCAAAGTGACAGTGCAGTTGAATTCATCTTTGACTGCACTCCCCTCTGCTCCCTCCTTTCCTTGACCCTGTGATGCTTTTCATTGGGTTAAGGTAAAGTAAATAAGAAAGGACTTTTCGAATTCTTGTAGCTTCTAGATCAGTGATTCCCAAACTGGGGTACGCAAAGTGACGTAGGGGGTACGTTAATACCTGTCAGGTTTTTTAAAACAGTACTTAAAGTTCAAACTGGCAAATGTTTGAATTGTGAGATTTGAAAAAGGCTAGAAGTGTTGGCAGAGAGGCCTGAGGTTGGATTGGTGAGGCATCTTGGAGAAGGAAATCTGCTTCCACCTCCTAGATTCGGCTAGGAGGTGGGAGTGCATGAGAGTAGGGGGTACATGGCTGGAGTTTAAATGTCTGAAGGAGTACAGGCTATGAAATGTTTTAGAACCACTGTTGTAGGCTAATAACAGCTACCGTAGAGTTCGGCAGCTTGCAACGCACAAAAGTGAGGCATGAGAGCATACTATTCATTTGAATGCAAAATACTGTTTAACCAAGACATCAGAGAACAAACTACACAGTGTGGCTTCAATTTTAGAATTTTTCTTGATATTCTGACTTACATCTCAAAATTCTAACTTTGATATTGGCATCTTGATTTTGATTTTATTTTTTCAGTCATAAAACTTTAATCTTTGGAAACTTTCTTTGTAGTGGCCCTAATCCTCTTTTAATCAGGGGACCAGATGGAAAACTTTTTGAGAGGCCTGATGTGGCCACTGCACTAGGGACAGTCTGGACTACATGTTTCTATATGTGCTTTTGGTCAATGAACATTTTCGAATGCCGTAAAATGCCAAATAGTAGCCGGGGCGTTTATTTGCTTCAATTACTGAGCAGACCAAGCATTTATCTGGTACAGGCGTTTAATTCCTTTTGCACAAAAATTTTTCTCAGCAAAAAAAGAAAAAATTTGGTAAATGTAATCAAATTATTTATTTACAACAGTATGAATAACACCTGTACATTTTCAAGGCAAGATAAGAGTACCGTTGTTACACTCTTGTATTCTTCTTTCAACTCAGCACTCTCTCAACACTCTAAATACTGATCAGGAATGACTGCTATTTAAGATAAGGTTGTACTTTTTTTTTTTTTTTGCTGCACCAGGGACATGGAGATAAGCAGCAACGTACCGCTAACTGACATGATCGGCCTCCCTGGCGTTAGTTAAGGACAAAAAACAAACAGCGGCAGTGACAACGTCTTCTTCGTTGAATTTTCAAAGCCCTAGTATGTAAGATTCTGTCTTTCTGCTCTCTAGTGCCCTCTTTGGACATTGAGTGTAACTGCACTGTCGTGAAACAGAGCGCCTCACACCAACATACATTTGTTGACATACAGAGGGAGGAGAACGTGAATAAATTGCACCAGGCGTTTACTTGGAACGGGTGTCTATTTGTCAAAATGTACTGCTACACCAGGGCGTTTATTTGGTATTTTGCGGTATTCATAAACATTATCTATTATCTATGTTATCTATGTATTGATGAGATGGAAGTATCAATATGTCTCAGTATTGGTATTATGGAAATTACCACAAAAATTATCTGCATTGTATTGCAAAAAGTCTGGTATAGCCCAGCACTAGTCAGTAACTAAAGTTGTCCATAGAACAATGGTGAACTTGGGACAAGGTCATAAGCGGCCAAGGCTAGAACTAAGGCTGACCCATGATCTGATCAACCAGGCAAGCCACTGTTGCTCAGACTGCCAAAGAAGTCGATGCTGGTTCATGCAGTAAGTTGTCAGAAAACAAAGTGCATCTCACAAGGCTGGAGCTGCAGACCGGTCAGGATGTCAGGTGGTCAAACTGTGAGGCCTGATGGGTGCAAATCTCCAGCATTAGGGTCCATACACAGTTCCAGAGCCCCAAGTTGCCAGTCGCCACCATGTGGAGAAGTAAGAAACAATGAGTGATCTTGATGGTTCATTGCTGAAAAACAAAGTATCCTTGTATTATTGTATTTTTGTGACTTTTCCCCTGTCCTCTGGTCTGGGTGTAGAGTCAGTGAATCTGTTTTAAGAGGAAGATAATGACGCCCTGACACACTCTTCTGGGAGTGTCTGTAATGAAGCCAGGCCGACTCAGATTGTAGTGACGAAGTCAGAGGGCACAGAAAAGCAATTCACTGCCCAAAACAGACCGGACCATCAGACAGCATCTGGACCAAGCGGACCACCAATTAGATAAAGAGCTTTTGTGGTTCAAAACTCCCTCAAGCTGCTTTCCTTCTGTCTGTCTGTCTGTCTGTTCTAATGGGAGCGCTGGATGGAGCTGGATCAGAAACAGAGCCAGAGAAAGTGAATGTCTGTTCTCTTTTCCTCGCAGTGACGTACATGTGTGGGTCGATGGGTAGTGGGGTGATGGAGAGTTGAGTCTGTCTCACAGGGAGATTTGTCTGATGTTTCCTGGATTATTCTTTTCTTTCAGACCTCGACTCACATCAGCAGAGCAGACCAAGGACAGCAGGTAGACACTCAGTGTCCTCTGTTACTTATGTCTGGAAAGAGTTTGGAAAGGACATTTAGGAGAATAAAGTCACTTCAGTCTCAATCACTTTATTTTTATAGCACCAGTTCACAACAAGTGTTATGTCAAGGCAACTTTGGAGATACACATATGTGCATAGAAACAACAATACATAAATATAGTATATATTATTATATATGCATACATCCAGTGATGTTTTAATTTAGGCAGAAACTAAAAATAATAATTTGATCTAAAAAAAAAACATGGATGCCCAGATCATAAATCTGTCCTTATCACATTTTTCTCTGCTGCATATAGATTCAATTAATCATTTATTTCTATTTGTTGAATTTATTAAAGATCAGTATCTGGGTATCTGAGTTTGAATTTCTAAAGCTGAACTTTTTGTAGCACTGAAATCAGACTTTGAACTTCAAAACCACTGAATTTCTAGCATGCATATTTAATTCTGCCACTTCTTTATTTCTAGAATAAAATAAATTGAGTGTTACAAAATATTTAGTTTTTTAACACTTTTAAACAGCTACTGTCAAACGTCTGCTGCTGAACATGCAAACAACAGTGAAAATGTGCATAATGTGACATTATCCCAAGTAGGGAACAAAATTTGCATTATTCACAAGTCTTAACCATGACCATTGTTTTCAGAAATATGCATTTTTAGTGTGTAGCGTTGACAAAAAGAGAAAACATGAAGGAAAACCTCAGTTTTAAAAAGCACCTGCCAAAGTGTTGACAGACCTTTTCAAAATCTGTAAACACTGAAGATGGGAACAGATTCCAAAACTCTCTCAATCAGTTCACAGTGCTCTGTCCCCAGAGACCTGACTGGACACCGAGGAGAAGCTAAACAGGTTGATTACTTCGTTTAAACACCTCTTAAGTGGGTTGGGTTGTGTATTTTGGTCATTAAGGACTGACCAGTTCCCACTGACCTCTGATACATGCCTCATTTTAAAAGTGAGGCTGAGTGATATGAATGGATAGAGTGTCCCCCATAGCTGATCAAGTCATTTGTCTCAAACTCAAAAGAGGCCACAGGGCCTGTCTCCTACTGTTACAGCTCAGGATGATGTGATTAAATCTTATAAATACCTCAGTTTGTGATTTATTCCCTGTCTTTTAAGCTTTATATTGACCGCCTTGTGAAGAAGTTAAAACTAGGGTCAGTAATTTTAGAAAACTACCATGAGTTTGAATGTAGCATCTCCTCAGGGCTCTGCCTAACCTTTCCCACCCCTCCTCCAAAATGACGCCCCCGCTCACATGCACGAATGCTGCTGATTCACAACCAGAAGACTGATTCAACTCCAAACGCCCAGCACAACATTTATGTTTTACACCACACCAAGTCATGTGTCAGTCAGCGGTAAGAAAACACCAAAACATTGGCAAAGTAAAGTTAAAAAAACAAACATGGAAAGTTAGTTAGTACTCACAGCCCGATGTTGATCGGGGTATAGGTAGTTTCTCTGCCATTCTCCACATAGCTGTCAAGTGTCCTGTTTTGGCTGTGAACCTACCATAATTTCCTTATTTTATCCCTCTATCTTGGCATCCTCCCATCAACAACCTTTTTTGCCCAGA
Source organism: Scarus forsteni (assembly GCA_036419115.1). Taxonomy (NCBI): domain Eukaryota; kingdom Metazoa; phylum Chordata; class Actinopteri; order Labriformes; family Labridae; genus Scarus; species Scarus forsteni. The sequence continues at coordinate 2,195,230 of JAZDUH010000135.1, forward strand.
TGAAAACTGGACTGTAGCTAATAAAAACAAGTGCAGGTGGGAAAAAAATAAAACTAAATAAACAGACATTTTCATCAACAGATAAAACTGGACCAAAATGTTTGACAGACTTAATCCAATCAGACCTGATTTGGTCAAACAGAAAGTAGAAACAAGTTAGAAATCTATCCAATCACAGCTACTTTGGTTGTGTGGAAAGGTTGGATGAGTTCAGAGGGACATCCAATCACAGCTGCCTTAGCTTGGTGGTGGTGGGATAAGTTATGGAGTGATCCAATCAGAGCTACTCTCTTTAGGAATTGATATCTTCATGTAGAGCAGGTTCACTGTTTGTTGTCAGTTCTGGTATTGTAACTGAGATGCTCTGCCAGGTAGACTAAATAAAGGTGAATGTGTTTCACACAAAAGTTACATCTGTTTCTGAATTTATAAATTTAGTCTTTACTAGCTTTTAATAACGGGTTAGTGGATGTTCTGCTTTATCCAAGAGGAAAAATGACTTCAGAAACATAAAAAATGCCTTACACTTTACACTTCATATTTCAGTCGACTAAATGTACAGTAAATTTTGTAGGTTGTGAAATCTCATCAACTTAAACTAGACTACTATTAAAACAATTTAGATTACAATATTGTGACTCAAGCTAAAAGATATTTTTAGGCAAAAGACAATAATACTAAAGTTGCTGTCAAAATTAACACTGGCCAAGACTGTAAATGAGATTTTAATCTTAATTAAAGCCGCAAGCGGCGATGATCGGGCCCTCGCCCCCCATGCGCCCGTTGGGCCTGCCGCTGCCGCCACATATTGCTTTCGCCAAATACTGCTGTTGCGAAACATTGGTGACGCTAAATTTTGCTGGCACCATATGTCCCAACAGCTGCATGTTGCTGCCCCTACATGCAAGCAGGTATTTGAGATATAAAAAACAGCTAATGCCCATTGGGTGGCACTGTTCCTTTGTCCCAGGCACGTCATGTGAAGCAATACCTGTCTCAGCAAATAGCCACACACACACAAACATGCAGACAGATGCTTCATGAAGGTGTGAAGACCCTTTCTGAGATTTTTTGAAGAAGTTACTATCCCTGACAGTCACTGCCTCTGCCACACACACACACACACGCACACACACACATACACAAAATAAAGTCTGAATGAAGCATCTAAAGTAAACAGATAACACTAAATAAAGAGGATGACATGTCAAGAATCTATGGTTTCTCACTCTAAGCAGGGAGGTGGGAGCATGACTGACCCCACACCAACTCTGAGGTTGGTGTGGGGTGAAGAAGGGGGGTGGGCTAATTAGTATGTGAGGTAACCTCAGCTCAGTCTGACTAGCAGGCGGAGGGGAAGGAGGAAAGACTGTTTCTACAATCAGGATGATTTAAAGCATGTTAAGTGTTTTTGGCCTGAACACTGCTTGTGTCTATTAGATGGTACTATTCCTATAACACAAATATATGTTTAACTTAAAAAAATAAGTCCAGAGTGGAGCTGTGATCATGTGTGTTGAATTTGGGGAAGATTGGATTATTTATCACTTACATATGTAATTTAAGGAATTTCTAGAGCTTGGTGAGATTGCAGTAGCAGAGAATTGAGCTTATAGATGTGTTAGGAGGTGGACATTGATCATGTTTGTGGATTTTGAAGCAGATTGGACCTTAAATGAAGGAGTTAGAGTGATTTCCAAGTTCATGGTGATCAGTGAAGTTTGAGGCTTCGCCATCGCCACACCGTTTCACCTAAGGACACGACCTGAACACTGATGCTTCATGAAGGTGTGAAGACCCTTTCTGAGAATATTTGAAAGAAAAATGTTGAAAAACGTAGGAGATTTTAATGATCAAGTAAAACATCAGACTTCCTGTTACCAGTAGGGGGCGCTATATTTGAGAGTGAAACAAAGAATACAGATATACTCAGGCATGGACAGTGAACATGTGTACATATTTTGGTCCTAATCTAACATTTTACTAGAGAGTTATTAAGGTTTATGTGTTTTCCAAAAATGGCGAACTTTGGCCGTCCTTCCTGGCCACGCCCATTGACTTACGAAAAATCTTTTAATAACTTTTCATCGTCAATGTTTCTAGTATACATAATCCCAATCTGGAGTTGATCCAATGAAAAACCTAGGAGAAGTTCGTTCAAATGCGAGCCTTAGAATTGCAAAAATCGGAATTTCAACGTTAATTTACGAACTTCCTCTTCAAAATTCCGAATGACAATTTATATATTTGGGATCGTCTTGGCCTGGGGATTATGCCCAAAAAATTTCATGCAAATTGGAGATAGTGAAAAATTCACCAAATTTGGGCGTGGTTTGTGGCCACGCCCATTGACCTACGAAAATTCTTTTAATAACTTTTCATTGTCAATGTCCGTAGTATACACAGTCCAAATCTGGAGTTGATCTGATAAAAACCCTAGGAGGAGTTAAACAAATCGCATTCTGCAAATCGCCAAAACGCGATATTCAACGCCAATTTGCGAACTTCCTGTTCTGAACTGACCATGGTCGTAAGAGACTTTTTTGTAGGGCCGGGCATGATAGTTATGCCCTAAAAATTTCAGGTCGATCGGTGAAAGTAGCCGGAGGGGCTGCAGTTTAAGGCCACTAGGGGGCGCTATGGCACACTTTTTTTTGTGCAAACACTGGATTCATAAATTTTCTCGGGGGACTAATTTTTGGGCCTAGGTGCGTTCGCGTTTATCTCAAGTTGAGGGCACGCAATTTGGGGTTATAGCGGCGGAAAGAAAGAAAGAAAGAAAGAAAGAATAATCCTAGCGATTCCAATAGGGCCTTCGCCGGCCGATCATCGGGCCCTCGCCCCCCACGCGCCCGTTGGGCCCTGCGGCTACCACCGCATATTGCTCCGCAAGATGCTGATGCTACGAAATGTTGGTACCGCTAATTGTTGCCAGCGCCACATGTTGCAACCGCTGCATGTTTCCACCACCACATGCATGCAGGTATTTGAGAAATAACACACAGCTAATGCCCGATGTACTATGTCGCAGGCACTTCATGTGCAGCAGTACCTGCCTGAGCAAATAGCCACAACATAGATATGGTTAGGCCTGTAAAGCATACAGATGAATGATGACAATGATTTCATCTAAATATTTAGATTCCTTGACCATGAAAACATACCATATCATCTGGATTCATAATGATATATATTTTAGTTCAGCAGTTATTCACAAAAATCACATTTTCATCATGGCAGCCAGACGCTGATCCGGATCAACATCAACATTGAATCAGATTTTCCTTTTCAGATGCTGAACATTTCCTGAAAATTTCATCAAAATCCTTCCATCCATTAGGGTCTGTGTATGTTTTTGATTGATTGTGTGTTTTCTACAAAAGAAAGACGGACATTTTTTTAAAAGCACATATATATGATTAAAACAAATACAACCACTGATAAATCACTGGAAAATGTATGCAAACAGTAATGAAATATAATAAAATTTGAGGCTGTATAATTAGAAACCAAGAAACCTAACTATAACAGGGACTGTTAACAAATCACTTTCCCTGACGGTCACAGCCTCTGCCACACGCACACACACACACACACACACACACACACACCATTTTCTCAGGCTCTGTCTGCATGTGTGTGTGTGTGTGTGTGTGTGTGTGTGTGTGGCAGTCCCTGAGAAGACTGCATGCTGTGCTGAGATCAAGAGTAGGAGGAGGGGCAGGAGGGGGAGGAAAGGGAGGAGGAGATTTTCCCTTTGTGATATCAAGATGAGTTCAACCATGTTTAAAAGAGTTTTTCACATAAACGCTGCTTGTGTCTGTTAGGTGGTGCGATTTCTATAACCCACATACATGTTTAAAATAAAAAAAAGGGTCCAGAATGCAACTGTGATCATGTGTGTTGCATTTGGGGAAGATTGGATTATTTATAACATACATATGTGATTTATGCAATACGTAGAGCTTGGTGCGATTGCAGTAGCAGAGAATTGAGCTTATAAATGTGTTAGAAAGTGGATCTTGATCATGTTTGTCTATTAGATGAATTCCTATAAGCACAAATATATGACCTTAAATGAAGGAGCTGTGATCATGTGTGTGAAGTTTCCGAGGTTCATATCGATGAGTGAAGTTTGAGGCCACCGTTCACCCTGGAGACCGCGACCTGAACACTGATGCTCCATGAAGGTGTGAAGACCCTTTCTGAGAATATTTGAAAGAAAAATGTTGAAAAACAGAGGAGATTTAAATGATAGAGTAAAACATCAGACTTCCTGTTACCAGCAGGGGGCGCTATATTTGAGAGTGAAATAAAGCATATAGATATACTCAGGCAGGGACAGTGAACATGTGAACTTGTTTTTGGTACAGATCTAACAAATTCATGTGTACATGTTTTGGTCCTGGATCTAACATTTACTAGAGAGTTATTAAGGTTTACATGCTTTCCAAAAATGGTCAACTTTGGGCGTCCTTCCTGGCCACGCCCATTGACTTATGAAAAATCTTTTAACAACTTTTCATTGTCAATGTGTGTAGTATACACAAACCAAATCTGGAGTTGATTCGATAAAAAACTTAGGAGGAGTTCGTTCAAATGCTAGCTTTAGAATCGCAAAAATTGGAATTTCAACGTTAATTTACAAATGTCCTGTTCGACATTCCCATGACAATTATATATCTTTGGAAAGGTCTTGGCCTGGTGGTTATGCCCAAAAAATTTCGTGCATTTCGGAATTAGTGAAAAATTGGTCAAATTTGGGCGTGGTTTCTGGCCACGCCCATTTACTTACGAAAAATCTTTTAATAACTTTTCATTGTCAATGTCTAGTATACACAATCCAAATCTGGAGTTGATCCGATAAAAACCTAGGAGGAGTTCGTTCAAATACGCATTACCCTGAAAATCACCAAAATGCGACTTTTAGCATTAATTTGCGAACTTCCTGTATGGATTTGACAATGATCATAAGAGACTTTGTTGTAAGTCCAGGCATGATAGCTATGCCTAAAAAATTTCAGGTCGATACAGAAAACTAGCTGGAGGGGCTGCAGTTTAAAGCCACTAGGGGGTGCTATTGAGCACATATTTTTGTGCAAACTCTAGAATCATAAATTTTTCGCCGTGACTAATTTTTGGGCCTAGGCGCGATCGCGTATAGCTCAAGTTGAGGGCACGCAATTTGGGGTTAAATTGGAAAGAAGAATAATAAAATAATAATCCGGCGATTCGATACCCTCGCCCGGCCGCCATTCTCGGGCCCTAATGAGACTTTTCTGGTTAAACAAAAGAGAGAAGTAAGATTCAGGCTCATAGTGTGAATTAGTGTGAGTTAGCCATATTTACTGTTTTTCTGTGCAGCAGTACCTGCCTGAGCAAATAGCCACAACATAGATATGGTTAGGCCTGTAAAGCATACAGATGAATGATGACAATGATTTCATCTAAATATTTAGATTCCTTGACCATGAAAACATACCATATCATCTGGATTCATAATGATATATATTTTAGTTCAGCAGTTATTCACAAAAATCACATTTTCATCATGGCAGCCAGACGCTGATCCGGATCAACATCAACATTGAATCAGATTTTCCTTTTCAGATGCAGAACATTTCCTGAAAATTTCATCAAAATCCATCCATCCATTAGGGTCTGTGTATGTTTTTTATTGATTCTGTGTTTTCTACAAAAGACAGATGGACATTTTTTTAAAAGCACATATATATGATTAAAACAAATACAACCACTGATAAATCACTGGAAAATGTATGCAAACAGTAATGAAATATAATAAAATTTGAGGCTGTATAATTAGAAACCAAGAAACCTAACTATAACAGGGACTGTAACTCCATCTTTTTTAGATCATGTTAAAATAAACACACACACACACACACACACACACCATTTTCAGGCTCTGTCTGCATGTGTGTGTGTGTGTGTGTGTGTGTGTGTGTGTGTGTGTGTGTGTGTGTGCTGTGCTGAGATCAAGAGTAGGAGGAGGGGCAGGAGGGGGAGGAAAGGGAGGAGGAGATTTTCCCTTTGTGATATCAAGATGAGTTCAACCATGTTTAAAAGGTTTTTTACTGCTTGTGTCTGTTAGGTGGTGCGATTTCTATAACCCACATACATGTTTGAAATAAAAAAAAGGGTCCAGAATGCAACTGTGATCATGTGTGTTGCATTTGGGGAAGATTGGATTATTTATAACATACATATGTGATTTATGCAATACGTAGAGCTTGGTGCGATTGCAGTAGCAGAGAATTGAGCTTATAAATGTGTTAGAAAGTGGATCTTGATCATGTTTGTGAATTTTGAAGCACATTAGACCTTAAATGAAGGAGTTAGAGTGATTTCCAGGTTCATATCGATGAGTGAAGTTTGAGGCTTCGCCATCGCCACACCGTTTCACCTAAGGACACGACCTGAACACTGATGCTCCATGAAGGTGTGAAGACCCTTTCTGAGAATATTTGAAAGAAAAATGTTGAAAAACAGAGGAGATTTAAATGATAGAGTAAAACATCAGACTTCCTGTTACCAGCAGGGGGCGCTATATTTGAGAGTGAAATAAAGCATATAGATATACTCAGGCAGGGACAGTGAACATGTGAACTTGTTTTGGTACAGATCTAACAAATTAGTAGTGAGTTATGTGCTGCATTAAAAAAATGGTCAACTTTGGCAAAAAAAAAATGACTTGGGACTATAGAAATATACTTTTAATAACTTTTAATTGTCAATGTGTGTAGAATACACAATCCAAATCTGGAGCTGATCCGATAAAAGTCCTAGGAGGAGTTCGTTCAAATGCTACAAAACTGTACTCGAATATAACCTGTACTTGAAATTTCAAAGCTTACAAATAAAGTTCTTGCCCAAACAAAATTACAAAGTTATATATCTTTGGAAAGGTCTTGGCCTGGTGGAAATTTCGCCACAAACAAATACTTTCACCATTTTCTTTTTTCATACCTTTTGTTTAGCTGCCACGCCCATTGACTTACGAAAATCTTTTAATAACTTTTCATTGTCAATGTGTCTAGTATACACAATCCAAATCTAGAGTTGATCCGATAAAAACCCTGAGGAGTTAGTTCCGTTCATGTACCCTGAAAATCGCCAACACGACATTTAGCGCTAAGTTGCGAACTTCCTGTTAGGAATGGACGATGGTCATAAGAGGCTTTTTGTAGGTTCGGGCATGGTAGTTATGCCCTAAAATTTCAGGTCGATATGTGAAAGTAGCTGGAGGGGCTGCAGTATAAAGCCACTAGGTGGCGCTTATGGAGCATGTATTTTTTGTGCAAACTCTAGAATCATAAATTTTTCATGCCTTGATAATTTTTGGGCCTACCTTACCGTTTATCTCAAGTTGGGAGGCAACTTGGGGGTTAAAGTGGAAGCGAGAAGAAGAAGGAAAAAATAATAATCCGGCGATTCCAATAGGGTTGAACTGTTCCCATTGCTCGACCTAATGAGACTTTTTCTGGTTAAACAGAGAAGAAGTAAGATTCAGGCTCATAGTGTGAATTAGTGTGAGTTAGCCATATTTACTGTTTTTCTGTCCTAAATTACTCAGTGTCTGGAGTGAATAATAGCCTTTCACCCAGCCTTTCAGTTTCTCCTCTTTGTAACTGGTCTGCTGGCCTTTCTGTATAATTTAAGGAGTGTCTGTGCTCTCTCCCTCCATGGGTCTAACTTGTTTCAGCTGTGAGGCAGCAGTGGCTCAGTTCCTCCTTTTTTAATGCTGTTTTAGAAAGAGAGCTTGTTTGGACTCATAACTATTTCTCTCTGTTTTTCTCGTCCTTTTGATCACTTGCCATTTCAGTGTTTGTGCCTCGAGGATAACTTTTGCAGATTATACAAGGTCTGCTGTGTGTTTTTCCTTCTCTCCTGTCTGGATTTCATGATGAGTAATTTTGGTTTAGAAATAGATTATCATGTGACACAACATGCTTAAAAATGAGCACAACAACACACAAGACTGTTTACAGCTAGAGTTTTCAACTGTAGGTAGAGGCGCTAATGCTACTCATTGACTCTCACTGTATGAGATAAGCTAATTGGCAGTGGGCGAGCCGCAAGTCGTTGTGCTGACAGAGCGCAGGCGCACTTCATGACCAAGTGTTCCTGCAGTGCCTGAGTGTGTTTGATACAGCAGGAGGCGAGGAGTGTTCCTCCAGCAGTCCATGTGTCTGTTCAGCAACACATTTATCCGTCATGACAGTGAGGCTGCAGGAGGGACATTGACCGCCACCCTGAACACTTCCTCACTTCCTCTCTCTCTTGACCAATTCATAGAGCGCATCCTGTCCTGAGTTTGTTAGTTATCCATCGCTGTCAACAAACACATTCATGCTCCTTTGAAACCCATTTACACACCACTGGACGGGCAGTGGGAGCAGCCAAAATTAAGTGTTTCCGGCGAAGGACACATCACAGAGGGTTTTGACAGATTGCAACCTCCCGATAAGACCAGAATAGGAGTAAAAAAAATTAAAGAGACAGTTACACATCCGCTCGCTTATCCATTCATAATACTTGTGATCCACCTGCACTCCTGGTTTGTCATCGCCAAATAGCAGAGCCTTTAGTGATATACTGTATACTCTCCCGGTATCTCCTCCTCATCCTCCTTGCAATAATGTACTCCATCTTTTTAGATCATGTTAAAAATAAAGACTAAAATAGAGAAATATGGGAAATAACAGGTTAATTCAGAGTAACATACATTTATTTTCTCTCTTTTTTCTCTGTCTTTTTTCTCCTTTTTTTTTCTTTGAATTTAATGAAATGAGAGAAGCCGGATATATACTCAGTATCAGATGTTAAGGCTGTTTATTGTTGACTTGTAAGAAGTGCATCAAACTTTCAGCTGCCGTCAGGTAAAGTTTCCGTTATGACAAACGGCTTTGATCTGACATCAGATGTGACGGGAAGGTTAATATAGATACAAATGTATATGCTGGTTCAGACGGTTACATTAAATAGTGATTGCTTTGATTGTTTATTGCATTAAAATGTGCCTGACTCTTTGGAAACCTGCCTCTGAGGTGAGCGCACATGTGTGCTTGTCACCAAATTACAGCTGCGCAGGGTGCGCTTCGCCCTGTGCCGAGGTTAGACCAGGTTGTAGCTGGCGAGCTTTCAGCGCACTTTCTGCACTGTTTTTGGCACGAAATTGTCACTGCGCCAACATGAATCTGCCGACACCTCCCCCTGGTGCACCATCACCTCCCCTTGGTGCGCCGTCACACCCACCTCTGCGCAGACGGTCTACCAAATTGTCAAACTGGCAGTGCATGGCGGTGCGCCGGACAAAATTAACCCTGCGTGCATGGGCTGCGCCCTGCGCTGCATGCTCCCCTAGCAAGTACAAATAAAGTTTGATTGATTGATAGAGCATGTTGGTGACGCATAAAGTATTTACCAAAAAACTACCCAAAAAATCAGCGTGCAATAAATATTGCTGCATTCTAAAAATAAATGAATGAAAAAAATGACTTGGGACTATAGAAATATACTTTTAAAATGCCCTCTTGTATTTTAAAACCTATTTTAGTGTTGTTACACATTTTCAACCAAATGATGACATTTTTAAGAAAGCACCTGAATATATCTGGCATTTCTGCACTGCTGTAAAATCTTGATTACAAAACTGTACTCGAATATAACACGCACCCAAATTTTGCCCAAACCTTACTCTCTCAGTCAACTCCAAAATTACAAAGTTTTGATCAATGAAATTTCAGCGTTTTCACAACAAATACTTTCACCATTTTCTTTTTCATACCTTTTGTTTAGTGGCAGATTGCAAAAATTTTTTAGGCGTATAACGCCACCTACTGCATACAATGTGTAGGGAACCACCTTTTGCTTCACACAAGATAAGTTAATTTCTGCCCGAGCACGCTCAGTCGTTGTGTACCTGACCAATCAGAGAGCGGCTATCAACACACGGATATCCTTGACCAATCGCAGTGCAACTACTTTGTGTCCCCTTGCTTACAAGGTAAATGGTCAGATAGTAAATGGACTTGATCTTATATAGCGCTTTTCTAGTCTTTTGACTACTCAAAGCTGCTTTACACCGCAGGTCACACATTCACACCCATTCGCACTCACATTCACTCACTGATGGTTCTAAGTTTCTATGTTAGTTATCCATCGTTGTCAACAAACACATTCATGCCCTTTGAAACCCATTTACACACCACTGACGCAGCAGTGAGAGCAACTTGGAGTTAAGTGTCTTGCTAAAGGACAAATCACAGAGCTGGGCTTGAACCTGCAACCTCCCGATAACTGACCAAGCGCACTATCCAACAGCGCCACCGACAACCAAAAGTGGCAGCGCCCTGTGCATGTCTTTTCGCGGAGAAAGAGAATATTTTGGCTTTTTGTATCAGATGTGTTGCAGATGGGATGTTGGTAAGACAGAATTTAGTAAGTAATTGTACTCATATATAATATGCACCTGAAAAATTAGAGCTTATTTAAAAGCAAAAAATTGTGTTCTATCAATGAAAAGCTACGTTAATTTAGATCTTTTCACATCCATAACTTTGCACTTTATGACTTTTCAGGATGCTGTCTGTTTTTAGTGTCCACTGTGTCGCACATCAGACTTTTTGTGCAGATTATACAAGTTGTTTTTTTTTCCTGTATTAATTTCCATAAGTACATAAAGTAATAATCTTGGTTTAGAAATAGATAATGTGACACAACACTGCTTAAAAATGAGTCACAACAAGCACACAAGACTGTTTACAGTTGCTGAAGAGTTTATCTGATGACTGTAGGTAGAGGCAGGCTAATGCTACTCATTGACTCTCACTGTATGAGATAAGCTAATTGGCAGTGGGCGAGCTCTGCCTGTCTCTTCCTTGTTACTGCACACACAGTCAAAAGAATGTTGTCTATCTGCTTGTCATGGCCTCTGGAGTGAGGTAAGACCAGTTCATGACCACAGTGGTGAAGTGTGTTCCCAGGCTGAGTGTGTTTGATAACAGGACACAGCTGAGTGTGAGGAGGGGGTTTTCCTGTTCCTCTCAGCAGTCCATGTGTCTGTTCAGTCTCAACACATTTATCCGTCATGAAACTTTCACAGTGAGGCTGCAGGAGACACTCAGCAGCTGAACACTTCCTCTCTCTGCTGTGTGGTGTCAGGTTGATGAGCCGCATCCTGTCCTGAGTTTGTGCAGAAGAATGCAGAAAAAGTTTAATGTCTGAAGAAACTACAACTATCCCATGGTTTTAGCCCCTAGCCTCCAAATCTCCAAAATTGAGTTATAGTCGGGTCAAGAGCACATATGGAGGGTTTTGACAGATTTCCAATGAAAAGAAAAGCTGATCCTTTTATAATTTTACCATTTTGTCCTTGTGTCAAAGTGGACGTTTGTGCATCATTTTCAAAGAAAACCTTGAGGGCATTGTTGTTGGACATTTTTGCAAATTTTGAAGGAAACCTTTCATAGAGTCCATGTCTTCCTTTTTGATTTTTATTTATTCCTTAGTGTTTTTATTGGGGTTCCTCAGGGAAGCCCACTAAAGAGGGGTACACACATCAAGATTATCAGGATGATTTTGTCCAGACTTTCCCATTATTGACCAAGGACAGCAAACGGCTGATTATCTTATGTTTGAAAAGATTATCCTATAAGGTTATCCTGTGGTCTGAGGTAGTGTTGTGCTCAAGACCACACTATCCGAGACCAAAACTTTCCCCAGACCAAAATGCACCAAGACAAGACCAAGACTTTTGGGAGACCAGACCAAGTCGAGATCAAGACCGAGACAAGCCGAGACCAGGACAAGACCAAGACCATCAAAATCTATTTTCAAAACCATGACAAGGTTGAACAGTTATAGGGGGTGTCCCGCAGTCACAACACCGGAAAGGTTGCAGTCATTACAGGGGGAAATAACATGAATCGCTTGAAGCTTTTTGTTGTTTTACCAAGTGTTTCTCCTTGTTAAAATTAATGATGTTGAAGAACAGTTGAACATTGCTGGTCTTGATCGGTCTTCATGGAAAATCCCGAGTCCGGACAGTCCGTGACCGAGACAAGACCAAGTAAAAATGCTCTCGAGTCCAAGACAAGACCAAGACATTTAAAATGTGGTCTTGAGGCCGTCTTGAGACCACGACCGGTCTTGAGTAACACAACACTAGTCTGAGGTATGGCAGACAAAACGGGTTGGGGCCAACAATCCTGAATATTAGATTGTTCAATATTTATTACCAACAATCTTCGTGTGTGGGGAAAGCCAAAGATGGAGCCATGACTCCATGAATTGTGACGTGGAACAGAATGTAGCCAATCAAGAAGTGAGCTGACTGAAGAAAAAGGAGGCAGGTGCAAATAAAAACAAGCATGGCTGACCTGAAACATAAAGTTGGTTGGACCTCAGAAATGAAGACCCAGCTCACGTGTTCACGCTGTCTCCAGGATGTTTCCAGTCTTTTTTTCAGTTCCAGATTATTATGTCAAGATTTACCCCAAGACCACCACCATTCCCTCTTTTTGTTAGTCCTCTACCGTCTGGTCCATGTTGTCTTTTCCAGTTGTTACAAAAGATTTCTGGCCAGGAGGATTTGATTCAAGATTGGCCGTACGACAGAATCGTTACGTGTGTTGTGCAGTGTGTTGAGATCATTGGAGCACACAACACATTACATCCAAAACTGTTCAATGCTTGACTTTTTACGTCCATTTGTGGGGTCTCTAACAGATTAAAAGATTTAGAACATCTTTGTATGTGTACCCTATACACTGCCTGGTCAAAAAAAAGTCGGCACTAAAAAAAAAACAGGTCACTCACTCTACTATTTCACTGGATCACCTTCAGCTTTGGTTACAGCACACAGTCACTGTAGCATTGTTTTGATACGCTTCTGCATTGTCACAAGATGTGTCCTAGATCATAGCACTGCCCCCACAGGCTTGTACAGTAGGCACTAGGCATGATGGGTGCATCACTTCACTTGCCGCTTTTCTTACCCTATGCTTCCATCCCTCTAGAACAGGGTCAATCTGGACTCAACAGACCAAATGAACTTCTTCTCGTCCCTCAGAGTCCAATCTTTATGCTCCCCCACTAACTGAAGCTTTTTTTTTCCTGTTAATTTTACCAAAGTTCTGCTGTTGTTTTTTCTTCCATTTGATTTGGCCAAACATTTAAGTGTTCGCCAATCATGATCATTCATGATTTTATTCCTACTACATTTCTACAATACTCCACTATCCTTCCAGTTTTTAATAATGTGTTGGAGAGTTCTTAACTCAATTTTAGTAGTTTCCGGATTTCTCCTTAGATGTTTTCTCTGCTTGATGCCAATGATTCGACCCTTCTTAAACAGACTAACATCTTTCCTCGACCACAGGATGTCTCTTTCAACATGGTTGTTTGAGAAATGAGAAGCTACTTATTGCATCAGCTGGGATTAAATAGCTTTTTGCTAGCTGAAAGATAATCGCCCATGCAGTAATTATCCAATAGGAGGCTTGTACCTATTTTCTTGGTTAAATCTAGGTGGCACTTTTGTCTTGGCCAGGCAGTGTGTTTCCCCTATTTTCTGTGCACCTTGGTCTCAAAGACAGTGTTTCACACTGTCAAACCGGCCCTCTAGGTTAAAGATCAGTGTCACTGGACCAAGTTCCCCGTTCACTCTGGAGTTTGATATCTCAAGAACACTTGATGTCATTCTTAATCTGATATGCTGCTCACAATTGAAGTCACAGAAAACATTTGATGGAAATGAAATCTTTTAATGAGTCTCCAGAGCAGCTGTGTGCAGATGTCTGAGTGGATGACAGACCTCAGTGGATTCAGGGCAGCACCACAGCAGCTGGACTTGGCCCTGACTCGGCCCTGGTCTCAATCATGCTGCTGAATCTCTCCCTGTGTGGGCGACACGTTTGTATGATTACTTAAGCTCATGGCTGCACTAACAGCTGTGCTATGACATAGTTTCATAACAAAGTCGATCTTTTTTTCGGCTCTTGTATCCTCTGGTCAGTCATTTTAAATATCGTTATAAAATGGTGTCAGCCCTCGATGTCTAAAATATCATCCATCCTTTGACTCATTGTAAAAGCTCCCTAGTATCTCCTTGCCAGAAAACATAAACATCTTTAAGTCAGGGACTTTATGTTTAGACATTTCATTAAATGCATATTCTAGATGTCATACATCTGTGATTAACAGGACTCCAGGAATTTAGCCAGCTGCTAACATCCACACTCATGTTCTTTTTCCTCCTAAATATCCATGTTGAGTGTTTCGTTAATAACTCCAGCGATTGATTTAATTTCCTTGCTGCTGATCCATTGCAAATGACAGCATTTTGATTTTGCAGGTTTTTACATGCACATAAATGGTTTTTAGATGCATTAGATCATGGACCAACTGTGGGGACAGAGAGTCCACATTAGTTTTATTTATTTTGTTGAAGTTTAAAACGTACACCTTAATGTTTCTATCACTATCTAATAAATAGAAATATGTATTTAACACATAATTTAATCAAGTTTCAGTGAGGTTTTCAAAGCAAGTTGTAATTTATGTTAATGTAACTAAAAACAGCCAAATTTCTTGAAAATATTGCAGTTTTAATGTTTCCAAGCCAAATGTGGGCCCCATCACATAAGAATTTCCTGAATCAGAAAAAGATTTGTTTTTATTAGAGACCCAACACATAGAGATAAAATCAGGCATTTAACAGTTTTAAGTTGTTCTGTGAGTGGTGTGCTCTGATGATCTCAATACAGCATCCTCTCCCACCATCAATCTCGAATCTAGTCCTACAAGCCAGAAATCTTGGATGATCTCACAAAGCATGATACATGATCTAATAAAAAGGAAATATAGCAACAACCATATACATACAGACAGAGACAAATTTGTTGGTACCCTTCCGTTAAAGAGGGAAAATCCCAAATTGGTCACTGAAATAACTTGAAACTGACAAAAGTAATTATAAAAATTTACTAAAAAAGAACAAATGAAAATCAGACATTGCATTTGAATTGTGGTTGAACAGAATAATTTACAAAAAAGTAATGAAACTGGCCTGGACAAAACTGGTGGTACCCCAATAGACTGAAAAATGATGAGGGACATGTTAAACTAAGGTGTGTCCTGTAATTAGCATCACAGGTGTCCTCAAGCTTGTAATCAGTCAGTCTGCCTATTGAAACAGTCAAAAGTGGTCACTGAGCTGTTTGGCGTCACGGTGTGTACCACACTGAACATGGACCACAGAAAGCTAAGGAGAGAGCTGTCTCAGGAGATTAGAAAGAAAATTATAGACAAGCATGTTAAAGGTAAAGGCTATAAGATCATCTCCAAGCAGCTTGATGTTCCTGTGACTCCAGCTGCACAGATTATTCAGAAGTTTAAGGTCTACATGACTGTAGCCAACCTCCCCAGATGTGGCCGCAAGAAGAAAGTTGATAAAAAATTGAAGAGACAGATAATCCGAATGGTAACTAAAGAGCCTAGAACAACTTCCAAAAAGATTAGAGATGAACTCTAAGGTCAAAATACGTGCATCAAAATCAGATCAGCCAGTCCCCGTTTGTGCCAAAGTGGACCTATTGGAGGACATCACTGTTGAAAGCAATTCAAAAAAGGCGGGACTAGAATTTGACAAAATGCATATTGACAAGCCACAAAGCTTCTTGGAGAATGTCCTTTGGACAGATGAGACAAAGCTGGAGCTTTTTGGTAAATCAGAACAGCTCTACGTTTACGGACACAAAAATGAAGCATACAAAGAAAGGAACACTGTACCTACTGTGAAACATGGAGGAGGCTCAGTTATGTTCTGGGGCTGCTTTGCTGCATCTGACACAGGGTGTCTTGAGTCAGTGCAGGGAAAAATGAAATCTCAAGACTATAAAGGCATTTTGGAGCGAAATGTGATCTCAGTCGCAGGTCATAGGCCCTGCAGGATAATGACCCAAACACACAGCTGAAAACACCCAAGAATGGCTCAGAACAAAACATTGAACTATTCTGAAGTGGCCTTCTATGAGCCCTGATCTAAATCCTATTAAACATTTGTGGAAGGAGCTGAAACATGCAGCCTGGAGAAGACACCCTTCAAATCTGAGACAGCCGAAGCAGTTTGCTCATGAGGAGTGGGCCAAAATACCTTTGGACAGGTGCAGAAGTCTCATTGAGAGATACAGAAATCACCTGATTGCAGTAACTGCCTCAGCAACAAAATATTAAGTTAGGGGTACCATCATTTTTGTCCAGTTGCAGTATTTTGTTTTATAAAATGCTTTTGTTGAACCCCAATTCAAATGCAATGCCCGATTTCCATTACTTTATTTTAAGTAAAGTTTTATTACTTTTGTCAGTTTCAAGTTATTTCGATGATCACTGTGGTGTTTTTATTTCATTAACAATTTTGTCCACATGTGTATAGACAATTAAACCAATCAATGCACATCACAAGCACTGCACAGTGTTTGTAAACTGACAAAATTAAAAACTCATGATCACCTGAACATTAATGCTGGGAAAGAACTTCCTATTCACAAAATCACCCTAGTTGGCACCTGAGGGGGTTTTAATTCTGATGTGGATGCAGTCCAGTGCACCAATGACATCGGGGTAACCTGTAACACAAGGCAATGAGTATCTTATGACTGTTAACACTTGTTCTGTAATTAGTAATGTTTCTACCTGCAATCCTTTAAAAATCTTTGTTGGTGTCATCGACTCTTCTGTGGCCAGGGAGATAAAGACACCGAATAAAGCTTTAATGGCCGGACACACACTCTGTACAGAACAGCAAATTGTTTCTTTGTTCAGGTGTTCTGCATCTCCCACTGAGTAAAGGAAGCCTCACTTTGTGAAAAAACACAAACCATCTGTTGGATGGTCGGTGCTGGCTCCGAGCTGTGTGGTGTTGGATCCTGAGACTCTGCAGTCTGCAGAAAATCTGTACCTTTCACACAGTTAGACTTCAGGGATGGCCAGTGGGTCAAACCTGGTCCTAAAGACCCTCCCCTGGCTGAATGTTCTCCTGAGCATCTTCATCTGCAACATCTTGCAAGAATGGTTATGCCATTGTCAGAGCAGAAGGAACACACCATTTCATATAGGCTATT
This sequence comes from Scarus forsteni, assembly GCA_036419115.1. Lineage (NCBI taxonomy): Eukaryota > Metazoa > Chordata > Actinopteri > Labriformes > Labridae > Scarus > Scarus forsteni. The sequence goes on from JAZDUH010000135.1 coordinate 2,212,374, forward strand.
GGATCACTTAATACTCCTTAGTGCCATAAATTAGTTTGATATATGTGTAAAATTTCATTTCCGATTCATGCTGTGCTTTTCTTTTAGCCCTAATAATACAGCCAGTATTATTATGGTGTGTGACTTCCAAACAGCCACAACACTTAACTAGATGGCAAGCTAACTGTGCACACATTAACCAAGCAGATGTCACCAAAATTTAATTTTACCCTTTTTAATAAATGTATCCTTTATTCATCCTCTTTGAGCTTGGAAGATAGGAGAATAATGTCTGAATTATAAATAAAAATAATTATTAATAATAATAATACTCATAATGATTGTTTGTATGACGGTCAGCACACAGCCTGTATCGAAGGCACAATTCAACTTCCACTCAAGTGTTTTTATTTCAAGGTCCAGTTTCCTGATCATTGTTGTGTAATCAATATAGACAACAGCTAGTTGTATCTGCCTTTTTAGATGGGTGGCATACAGTTGTCTGATCACTTTTGAGTTCTGTTAACACAAAACAATTTGAAGCAATGAGCACAATAAACACTACACAGCAATAAAACACTCAAATTTCCATCATCAGGTTTGGTGACAGATTATTGATACTGAGCCTGTATTCAGGAAAAGTCTGGTGTCCAGTCCTGTGTTGAACTGACTGAAGTTGAAGAAGCAGTCGGCCATGAGTATCTCGGGGTGGTGCTAGGTTAAAAAATGCTGTTCCAAAGACATGCTCAGAAATTGTAAAAAATAAAAAATTTAATATCCATAATTTCAAACTTATTAGAGCATCTTTGATAAAGCAGCACTTACATTTCACCACTCAATGATACTCTCTCATATCGAGTATTGTATTACCAGTTGGTCCTACACTGGCCTCTCTGTCATTAAACCTATTGAGTCATGCTACAGAAGGGCACTTAAAAGTTTAGACAAGAAACTTTTTCTCACCATCATTGCCAAATACTCAACAAATATAGTCTATTAAGCTTCTCAAATTTTAAATTATTTAAATCATCCTGCTTAATTTACAAACTTTTACTCCATTTGGCCCCTCCTACGATGAATGAGTTCAGCAAGCAGAAATCCGTCTGTGGTCCTACACGAGTGACCCGGGCAACAGTCAGAGAAGACTGTGAACTTCCACTAAGACGAACAGCATTTTCTCAAAACGTCCTGTCAGTCCAGGGTGCAAAGATTTGGAACAGTCTTCCTTTATCAGTGAGGGACTGTCCAAGTCTCCAATCATTTAAGAAACAGCTAAAACTGTGGCTAAGAGAAACGCAGTCATGTGAGCATGTGTGACCTTTAATTTGCTCATGTTGGGAGAGGGGTCCAGCTGCAGACCTCCACTCTCAGCCGGCCAACGGCTGCTCCAGTGTGAATCGGAAGCTACCTCCAACGTGAGACGGACGTGACGTAAATATAAATTTTATATATAATATGTCATATAATATATTATATAGCCCCCTTCACACCAGCGTGTTTGCGCCACCTCCAGTCGTTTTAATGAGGTTCGGGCGGCGGACGGGAAACAGTTTTAACCGTGGCAGTAGGACAGAGAAGCGGTTGGTGCCCACGTCAGAGCACACAGATTTTGTCATAGAAATCACATACATCTAATATATTACATGTATGTATAAAATACGTACTATATACTTATGATATACGTATATAATGTCTATAGACTTTGCCCTGCCACACAGAAACTTTCTCACGGCAGCCGCCTGGCAGCAGCCAATCACATCTGAGTGGGGAGAGAACCCGGAAATAGCAGACTTCACAGGTCAAAGCAAACATTAAATGAGCTCTACCAAACTGCTCTACCTTCATATCAAGATAATCGGGAGAAAAACTTGGCATGAGACAGCATTTTACTTCAGAATGTTTGAGGAGGGAGTGTTATGAAGGACTTTTGGGCTCTGCTGTGACGTTCACCGAATCACCTCTCTGTCACTGCCGCCTCGGACTCTATGCTCATACCGGGGCGCAGCAGACGCTTTAAAGACGCTTTATATTTAATGGACTCATCTGGCAGGGAGGCTGCTTTTGGGGATGTTGCCGCGCGGTGGTATGAAGGGGTTTTAACTAATAAAACCTTGAATTGATGCTGCCTGTATCCCCGTGTTACGGTTAAAACAGTGACTGTAAACAAAGAGGTTGCGATAGGACTGTCAGGCAAATAAAGGAATTGTGTCTCTCTTTAGGAAATGAAAACGCTCGAGATCATTACACCAAACAGAGGTGCCCACACACTTATTATGCTCTACTGATGACCTGCATTTTTAACTTTGTGTTTTTTAATGTAACACAACTGACGAATCAAGTTACCACGGTAACCGAAAACGCTGACACCATTTCCTTCTCACATTGGAGGTGATCATGACGTCACTTCCTTCTGACAATGGAGGTGAAGAGTCTGCAAGCTAGTCGGCTGAGAGTGGAGGTTTGCAGCTGGACTGTCTTGCATGTTGGTGCAATAGGGATTTGTGCAATATAAACTGGGTCTGTGTAATATAAATCTGTGCAATAGAAGTTGCATTTGATAAATGTTTGATGGACTCTGTGTGATGGGAGGATGTGCAGTATATATGTTTCTGTTTCTTTTTTATTTGTATACTGTCCTTGGGTTTGTCCTTCTGTATTTAGTCTGCAAAGTGTCTTGTATGTATATGTTACCATCAATCTGCCAGGGGGTCTGCAGGTGGAAATAAGCCCAAGGCTTTAATCTGGCATATTTACATTTGTAAAAATGTTCATTAATATGCACTGTTCCCTCTTGAAAATCAATCAATAAATAAATAAAATAATAAATGACTGACTGGCACACACATACAGGTTTTAGCTGACTGTAGCTGCTATTTTCCTTTAAAAATAAAATTAATTCACTGGGCCCTTTGGTCCTCCAAGACTGGTAGTCTATATGTGAAGATATAAGTGGCTGTTTACATCCAACAACTGAGCAGAGACAGTTTCTGAGATTAAACATGCAATCTCTCCAGCGGGGGGGATACTCAGGTAGACCAATCAGGTTAGGTATTATGCAAATCAAGAAATATACCGCTACATAACAGTTTATCCACAGACTCAACAGCTTGCCAAATGCCATGAGTTTACATCTATGCAGCCTGCTAAATCCAGGTTTATTTATTATCATATTTTGTGGACTGGGAGGAAGGCTGAATACCCAAAAACGTGTTTAAAAGCCTTATAAATTGTTTTTTGCATATAATGTCCCCTTAAACACTCTTACCATGTGATCATTTCAAGAGGATGGCACTGGGAGTCTGCACCATGTCATTAGTATTCATTAGTATTCAAATTGGTGTGCTTAATTAATTTTGCTAAAATTACATCTGACATGTTGAGTAAATCAAAATAACCTCGGGATATTTGTCTTGGTTTGATTATTGCTTGCCAGGTGTTCAGGCTTTTCTAATTACATTAAATCTTAAATTAAAATTCCATTTATATTAATTATTTCTAAAGGATCTGCTCTCCTGATAAATGTGGAATCCATCCTTCTGTTCCTGGCCTCCGGTGCTTCTTTCTCCATCAGTTTGATTTCAGCTCATGAGGCCGATGATGGACTAAACTTACATTTGGATTTATGGAAAAGAAATCACATAAACATTTCCAGCGTGGTCTGCTCTCTGATGGTTTCAGTTTTCAGCTTACGTGAGCGGAGATTGAATCGCTCCACTTTCCCACAAAGTCAGACCTCTGCTCTACATTTTTCAGATTTCTCTCCCTCTCTCACACACCCCCTCCCCTCCGTCCATCTGTTTCTAATCAACACTCACTGCCAAGACCGAGATACATTTCTCCCCCAGGAGTGAACTCACACACTGAGGGAAATTGGGAAGGAGACTGTAAAGTGGACATTAAGAGAAACAGGATCTCACAGGAGGACGGCATCTACAAAACAGTCATGATGGATTTTACATGTTTGTGTCCCACTGCAAGTGCTGACTGAACTTTTTATCAATGAGGAGAGGCATAATCATTTATTCTACAAGTCTGGATTAATAAAAATGTGTGACATCTTTTGTGGTTAGCGCCTCTCTGCTGCTTGGACTCCACCATGATGTCTTCATGAACTAAAGGGGGAGTAAGGTCAATTACAAGATAGGACCCCTCCCAAACTTAGTGGTGGTGGAGAGGGATACAGGATAAGATGTGGGGCAGACTTCTGAGCATTAAAGTCAGTGAATGGCCCAAATGATTTTAATCATCTGTGCAGGATTCAAGCAGAGTGAAGACATGATCAGTCCTGGTACACAAATAAAGATTTTTGAGATCTTGACTGATTCTGAAACAGTGAGAGAGCCCTCATGAGGACAAAAAATGCCAGATTTATTGGTTTTGTTCCTGTAGTGTGTGGTGATCCAAAAAGAAAGACACAAGACACCACAAACCAATTGATGCATTTACCAAACGGTAAATGGACTTGAGCTTATATAGCGCTTTTCTAGTTTTTTTGACTACTCAATGCTGCTTTACACCGCTGGTTACTCCTACCCATTCACACCCATTCGCTCTCACATTCACTTCATTGACAGTTCAGAGTTTCTATGTTAGTTATCCATTAGTATATCTAACACATTCACGCCAACTGATGGAGCAGTGGGAGCGTTTTGGGGTTAAGTGTCTTGCTCAAGGACACATCACCATGTGTCGCCCGGAGCTGGGCTTGAACCTGCAACCTCCCGATCACTGACCAAACACACTATCCAACTGCGCCACCGACGCACCAAGAAGGCAATGGTCACACACATCTTCAATGTAAACAAACATGGTGGACAACATCAGGAGGCTGATTGTGGCTGGTGGTTAGCTTTCTAAAACACCCTTGACAGTTGAGATTTCCCTCCAGCCCCTCTCCTTACCAGTTTGTTATATTTAATATTCTTTTTACCTTAATTTACCAGGAAAAAAAACACTAAAAGAAGAATCTCTTTTTCAAAGAATGTCCTGGTCAAGATAGGTAGCAGCACATTTAGCAAATTACTAAAGATAACAACAGCAACACATACAAATACATATAATGTATAACACTTAAAGGGACTATGAGGAGTTTCTAAGAAATTACAAAAAAGTCTCACTTCTAGATATATGCCCGATCAAAATACACACTTTAAGATGAGTTTTATAGCATCAAAATAGGTTATCTATAAATGCTATTCCTTAGCTTCACGGTCGGGTTGGACAGGGCTGGACTGGCCTGGATACTCAACTTCGGGAACAAGACAATTCAAACTAGAGCAAATTTATATTATTCGGACACGTCTTAGAGCACCAGGCTGTAAGTAGCGATATATACAGCCAGCTACAAAACAACGATACTAAGTTTTCCAAAAATTGCTTGTTGTCACACATCAAAAACTACCACTCTGTAACTAGAAAGAGATACATTACCTCATCGCTCTGCATCCCGAAAGTTGTTGAAAAAAGAAGTTGTAAAGCAATGCAGAGTTCTGAGGAAGGTCTGAGCTGCATTTATCACAACAAACGCACACTTTGGCTTGGGTCACATCTTTTGGTGCGTTGCAGTTGTAGTCAGAAGTAGGAATTCCCGAGTTGCGAGTAGGAAACTGCAACTGGAACGTCCCCCGAAGACAGAATTTCCTACTGGGAACTCGGTGAAACCTCGCCACCCCCGAGTTGACAATCGAAGATGGATGCCCCCAGTGTGAACAGTTATTTAGCTCCTGTAATAATCAATTTATTTGCACTTCTGACTGGAGTGTGTCGCTCTAGATCAGCTGTATACATAGTATTGTTTGACATATATTTACAAAAATGCTGCCATAGTGATAATCACATTCTTCATGTGATATTTGTGAACAATAACGCAGGGCATGCTAACAACAGCTAACAATAGCCTGGTAGATCGTCATGTTTTTTTCAGACTTCAACTGGAACGCTGATAAGTTGGAGATGATGTCACTCCCAGTTCCGAGGTTACTGGAATGCAGCATAACGACAGTCGCCGCGCGTGCTCATGGGTAGCAGAGTCTTAATGTTGCCGGTAATAGATTCTCCTCATAGCACCTTTATGGTACAATGAAATAAACTTAAAACAGTTCATTGTCAACCTGAACTATTGAAGGAAACAAGATCAAATGTCAAAACGCCTGCAAACAGATGCCCCAGGTAACGCTGTTTAGACACTTGTCCTCATTAAACAATCAACAAGTTGGACCTTCATTATGCTTCACCTACACTCTCATTGCCGTGGCTATGTTGCTTCCTGCATCAGCCAGCTTGCTCCCTGATTGGCTTTGCTCTGGTTCATGTTACAAAACACACATGAAGGACTTTATTCAGCTGTACTTGGTGCGCTCCACACAGATCAGGATTTCTGGGTGTAAATGTTGAACAAATTGAATATTTACAATTTTATCTTGGGGCCCCAATTCTCTTCAAAGAGGATAAATTTACTCTAAGCACACCTCACACCCCAGAATTATCAGGTAAGATAATCTTTAGGACCTCTAGATGAGCGGGCCTTTGCTGAGTTTGATCAGAAGCAGGGATCTGAGCTGGAAGTCCTGATTATGGTGTTTTGTGTGCCTTGCTTGAGGCTACATCTTCCTGTAGGCATAGAAGTTTTTTTAGAGGTTTTTTGTGTGTTTTGGCCTTCCCTCTTCACATAAAACAGCGTTTTAGCTCAATAACAACACATATTTTGTAAATCTCTGAATGAGATGAAGTTTTTTTGTTTGTGGTGTGGACAGGGAAAAAAGCGTCACACTTGTCTCTGACCTCTTCTCAGAGCGATTATTCCCATCGTGGACCAGTGAAAATCCTATCAGGGAAAGAGGGGAAGTTTTATGTGGATGCATCTGTATGTCTTTAAATAAAATATAAACTAGAAAAGCACTTGGAGAGAGCAGACCTCCGTCAGCGCCACAGTCCTTAGCCAGATTGTGATTTTGACCATAAATATTAGTCCTACTTTTATTTCATGGAAATATTTAGATTCCTCGACCATGGAAACATACCATAAGCAATCGGATTCATAATGATATCTATTTTAGTTCAGTAGTTATTCACAGAAATCACATTTTTCGCCATGGCGGCCAGACGCTGATCCGGATCAACACCAAAATCAAATCATTTCTTCCTTTTCCCATGCTGAACATTTCCTGAAAATTTCATCAAAATCCATCCATTACCTTTTGAGTTATTTTGTTTGCAGACAGACGGACAGACGGACAGACGGACAAACTCTCCTGAAAACATAACCTCCTTGGCGGAGGTAACAAAGAAATATTACTCAACACTTGCTATTACCTGTTACCATAATACGTAGGTCTTTCTGCTTCCACTGACGCTATGAGCTTCATTTAAATGTTTTCTTAATAGAGTATCTATGAGATGTCATTTATTCCAAATATTAACCAAAAATTTCAGAAAACAACTTTACATTTACAACCATGAGGATCTACCTCTGTACAGATTTGCACTTACTGCATTAACCCTGTTTTATGCATGATATGCATGACGTCATATATTCACACACGCTCCTTCATGTGGGTTCTGTGCTGCAGATTTTAGGTTGGCAGTGCACATCCCAAAAATCTGAAGAGACACAGAAGCAGACATGGATGACAGCACATGGCTCTGAGGATCTTATGTTCTTAAAAAACAGGGTAAAGATATGTTTTTAAATATGCAGTATATGCAACCCACACTTTTTCATCGATCGGTCATTGTCTAAACGATGTGAAAAGACAAAAGTTAAATTAAGAAGCTGAGCGAATGACCTTTACATTCATCATTTGCCATGCTAACATCTTTTTTAAGTTGGTTTCAGAAACATGATTTCTTATATTAGGCTTTATTATCTGACCAAAGAGTGAATGTCAATTTCATCAGACCACAACAGCACAGAGTCAGTAGATGAAGTTGTGTTTCTGCTGAGCCCAGAACTCCTGTTACTGTGGAGGTGTTTGTTGTGATAGAGGTCATAGTTTTCTCTGGTATGTGTGGAGTGTAACGAGACACCGAGGCTGAGGGGAGACTGCTGACCTGCTGCACCCTCTGACCCCCAGCTCCTCTCAGCAGAGGCCGCCATACCTCCCTACAATGGCTCTGTGCTCTGGGTGATTCACAGCTGAAATATGCAGAGCTACCAGTTTTGAAGTTCTGATTCAAGGTAAAAGTCCTATAGGTCTGTATGTTTTAGTACATGTTGTGAGCAACACACGACCTGTGCCATTTTGCACTGTAAAAAAACCACAGAGCCAAAAAAAAACCAAAAACACAATGGTCACAGACTGCAGTGTAAAGCAGCCTGTTTGTGTTTGCTTTATTGAGTTCATGTTTTCATTGCCAATTGCCACTTATAATCTTGAGAATGCATACATATATTTAAGAAAACACTGTGTGTATATCTGTGTGTATATCTATCTATCTATCTATCTACATATTTTTTTAATAGACATGTGTCTATGTGGTCTATGAAAATGACATTCACTCTTTTGCCGGATAATAAAGCCTAATATGTGAAATCATGTTTCTAAAAACCAACTTTAAAAAGTTGTTAGCATGGCAAATGATGAATGTAAGGGTTATTCACTCAGCTGCTTTAATTTAACTGTTTACACTCTGTATAGACAATGACTGATTGATGAAAGAGCTGATGTACTAATGTTAGTGCTGAACTAAGTGTCAAATTAGTTTCTTAAAACTACTTCAGCCTGATGTACTATCAAATTATCGATTGTATCGAGGGAATTCAACCTTTCAAAGACCAGTACATTAGCACCTCCTCTTTTTTTTTATAAAAACAACTTAAATATATTCACAAAATACATTTAAAGAGGTCTTTACCTATTGCCATTTTTTATCAGAGCCTAAAATGCTCAATGATTGGCAGCAATTTTGATTAAAAAAAATAAAGCCAACTTTGATTTTATGCTCGGATGAAAATGGCATATTTACCGTATCATAGTCATACCCCGCACAGACATGTTGATGTTAACCAAGAAAGAGAAGCCACACTGCTTGATATTGTCAACAAACGCTATGTTAGCTTGTTTCTGTAATTCTGTCTGACCAAATTCAGGCCACAGTTAAAAGCTTTTTTGGTTTGCTTCCTTCATTGGTTGATTCAAATTGCTCTCATACTAATTTCTGGTTCCCTTGGAAGCTAACTGGGACCCCGACTTCTCAGGTAGACCAAAATTTGGTTTCTTTGGTCAACAAAAGAGTTTTTGTGATTCTTCACGCCTCCAAAAATCATCCAAACTTTCAAAAAGGATGCATAACAGGGTTCATTTGATCTTGACAAAACATGCTAGGTGTTAAAGCCGCCCAAGACTGTTTTGCGTTTCACAGCAATAGAATAATGTAATTCATCCTGACTTCATGAGCCCATTTCATTTTGGAAATACTGACAGAGTAAATAAACCAGCAGCAACATAAACTCTGTGGTTGTGGTGAAGCTTTGCTGTGCTGTTTCAGAAGGATCTTATGATACTCACCCTGCAGCTCTGCAGATACATTTCACCCTGTTGCTCTTGGCGCAGAGGGCGATGCTGCACTGTGCCATGTCTGCTTTATCCCTCTGCTGCCAAACCCCACAGCGGCCTTTAATCACATGACTGGACTTTGCTGAATAGGTTGGCAAAGAAGACCACCCGGGAAAAACTCATCCCTTTGTAAATAAGTAAAGAATACAGAGAGAGCTCCTCCGTCCACTGAGTATGACCCCGGCCTGTGTGTGATCTCTGCTGTTTATACCAAGCATGTGCTCAGAATACCAATGTGCACTGGTGCAAACACGGAGGGAAAATCCTCTCCGTCAAAGTGAGCTGCTCAAGTGAACAGAGTGGTTCTGCCCAGTAAAACATCAGCCTTTTGTGGTTTCTGCTGCTCCTGTTTCACTGCCAATAGAAAGTGTTTCATATAAAGGCTTACATTGGACTCAGAAGTGCATAACTGCAGAGTAGAGTTACTACCAAGGCAGTCATTAACTTTGTTATGGCACCACAGTGTTTTCATGGACAGGTAATATTGAGGTTACAGGGCGAAGACGTTAAGTGAACATGGCCTCTTTGTTTGAAAAGTAAAGCATACCAAGAGGACCGTTGAACCTGAATTTTTAATGTTATGCAGGAAACAAATCTATTAGACACAAGAGAAGCTGCATTTACCAGAAGTCTAAGGCTGAGTCCCAAATTAAAGGGCTATATCGCTTTTCAGCTGGTCCAAAATGCAGCAGCACATGCACTGACTAGAAGTCTAGAAGGATAGATCAGATTGCTTCCTGTATTAGCTTCTATGCATTGGTTTCCCATAAAATCTAGAATAGAATTCTGGATCCCTCTTCTCACCTACATAGCTCTTAATGGTCAGGCACCAACATACACTATATTGTCAAAAGTATCTGCTCGTTGACCTTCACACACTTTAAAATTTGAGTTGCATCCCATTCTTTATCCAGAGGGTTTGATATGATGCTGGTCCACCCCTTATAGCCATAACAGCCTCATCTTTTCTGGGAAGGCTTTCCACAAGATTTAGGAGTGTTTATGGGATATTTTACCATTCTTCCAGGGGCATATTTGTGGGGTCAATTCACTGAGCTCCTAAAAGCGACCCATTACTTCACAAATGTATGCAGAATTAGTCTGCATACTAAGGGGCTTGATGATACACCTGTGGCCAGGAAATAATTGGAACGCCTAAATTAAATAATTTGGATAGCTTAGAGCAGTGGTTCTCAAACTTTTCACAGCCTGTACCCCTTCAGGCACTTGACCTCCAGCCATGTACCTCCTAGTCTCATGCACTTATAGCACCGAAAAATAGAAATGTTTAACCCTGCTGCACCCCCACCTCCCACATTTTACGTACGTAACAGAGAAATAAAATCCATTAAAGTGATTTCTTTCTCAGTAAATAGATTTTTTTTTTACCAGCAATGTCAGTGGGCAACACCAGTTGACTTTTGAAAAAGAAATGTACATTTCTGAAACATTCATTAATGAACTTGAAGCTTTAATGAAAAGGCTGTCTGACTGAACTTACTGTATGTTACTTTAAGAATCTTAGATAATTCAGGACAGATTTCCTTCTCCAAGATACCTCAGACTCTCTGCCAACACTTCAAGCCTTTATCAAAGCTCACAAAACGAACATCTGAACTTGAACTACTGAAACAACTGTTTAGACCTGACAGTTTTTCATGTATCCCCTCGTCACTTCGTGTACCCATGGGGGTACAGGTATCCCAGTTTGGGAACCACTGGCTTAGTGAATATTTTTGGATATATAGTGAATCTCAAAAAGCTCGTAGTGCTGTGTAACCCAACCAGAATGTGAAGTTCCCAGAATGCTAGCCTGTTCTTGGTACCATCAGTCTTTAAAAGTGCTATAGGAGGTAGGGCCTTTACTTATCAGGTTCCAGGAGTGCTTGCTCAGAACGTTTTTGTTGTTTTTACATCACGGGTGCCAAACTCAACCAAAGAGAGGTCAGCATTTGGAATACAGTCTGAGATGTGGGTCAAACAGAATTGACATTTATCAAACATGCAAATTGAAAATGATTAATCAGATGAATTTGAGCAGCACAATTGTTTTTGGGCAGGCTAAAAAATTTCTGAATACGCACTGACCAATGCATTTTTCCACTCACTGTTTGCCCGCTGATCAGAGTGATAATAAACAAAGAGGAGGATGGTTAGGCAGCTGTGGCAATATATTGTGAGATTTGTAGTTTAATGGTGGGAGTCCTTTTTTAACACAGAGGGCCATTAATTACAAACTTGAAAATATCACACGGGATGTGTTTAACTGTACCTCAGGCCAGATTTGGCCAACAGGCCTTGAGTTGGCATATCTGGTTTACAAAAGATAGGGTAATTGATCAACAAAACCACCATTCTCACCAAGTTCAAACTTTACATAAGAAAGCCACCTAAACTGTGATTATGTGGATAGATCTCCTTTTACTAACTGAAATATACCAATGCCTTTTTCAGTGCAAAGAGGTGCAAAAAGTTACAAAGACCGTCAATAAAAATGAATAACCCACATGCCTGTTTGCAAAAACATATGTAAATAATTAAAAAAATATGTAAAATAGAAAATATGAAGCTTCAAAAAAGGATTACACCAACATCACAATAAAAAATCACAATTTAATGAGCATGAAATGTTACTGAAGCCAATATAACCTTCTTTTTTAAGCAATACAAGCATGAATTTTTCCAAGTTTTTAAAGCACATTTACACCTTGACCATTTTTTTTCCTATACAATACTTATACTATATACTATATTTTAATGCCTTGTAAAATAAATTTTGAGACACAGCCATAGCAAAGTAAGTTCTTAAATGCCTTTGAAAAGCAAAACATGTACCAGCAATCTAAGTTTAGAAAAAATATTTAATCACCTATCCCATATAGGACTGGTTAATCATCAATGAATGAATATAGAAACACAATGCACATACTATCATATTTTTAAAAAGCATGTTTGTGGGAATGGCGTGAAAATGGCTTCTATAAACCACACCCAAGAGACAATGGAAGGTAAATACTGACCCTCCGAAAATGAATATCAATCAGATATAAAGTGCAACAGTTTCATACAAAGAAACTAAGGAAGAAAGAGTAACTCTATAGAATAAGGACAGTGCATAGGAACAATAATAAAATACACTTTTATTAGGGACATTGTTTCTGCTTCTGTTCATGTTGAGATCGTCATAATATTCTTAGGCCCTCCTCACACGAGGACAGCCCGTATTGTCTTGGCGTCGGCATCAAAACATGTATCTCTGTTTACACAATGTATTGTACATAGGCTTGTGCATTTACATGACAACGCAAAATCCACGTCAACAACTGCTCATGCATGCGTAACATGCTGCGTCTCTGCATGAGCGCTTGTTGCTGTTGTTGCCGTAGCTGGTGGAGTTGGTGTTCTGTGTTGGTGTTCGGTATAAAAGTTGTAGCAATATTTGTAGCTGCTGGAACAAGATCAGAATAACCCGGCTTATTATTATTATTATTATTATTATTGGGGGACAGGGAGCAGGAGGGGTGCTATGAGGTCACCGTCTTTTCCGGACTAATCTGTTTATACCAACTACATCATAAAGACGAATACGCAGATATCCACCTGCAAACCCGTTTTCAAAAAAGATGCAGAGTCATGGACAAATACGCGTCTCTGTGTGTCAATATCACCAGATCGATAGTTTATTTTACCAGAGTCTTACAAACTCGTACTCGTGTAAAGCCCACCTTAGTCTAATTTGGTATACGGGCAAAGATAAATTCATTCAAATGAATGTATTTCATCCACAAGATAACTCCCTGATATTAATTGAAAATTGATGAAGAGATGTTTGATACAAGGGAACAAAAAGATTGATAGCTTGCCTAATTGAATAATTATTAAATTTGGAATTTAGATGCACCAATTACTCCAACTGATTGAATATCAATTGCAAACACAAGCCTTGGAATAATCAGTCTGAACGCAGCTCACTGAATGTCTACTATTAGATACCCTTATGGATGTCATCTATACCATACTTTAGAGGAATGTGACAACGTGTTTATTGGTCACTTGAGACGACTAACTTCCACATAGTGACATGAGCTAGCATGACATGTAAGGAGGACACATTTGGAACTGCTTACAACATGGTCTTTGCAAAGGAGACGTGACTCTGACTCTGCAGACATGTCTCAGTCCAAACATTTCACGTGCAGATAAACTTTGTGGCAGCCTTCAAGTGTCCGAGGAGGAACTTCTGTGTTTATTCTCGGACAATACCTCCATTGTGTTGAAGCCTCTCGCTCGGGCTCTTCCTGTTGGGGAGTCTCACACAATATCGATAAATTTAGCAACTTTTAAAGGTCCAACCTTGGAGAACAAACAGAAAGCTCATGTCTGGAGTGCTGAGCGTATCAGAGCAGCTGTCTCTTTTCTGCCGGCAGAGTGTGGAGTGAGTGTTGAAGTCAGGACCCTCTGCCCACTTTGGCCTTATGGAGGAGGGGGAGGGAGAGCAGGGAGGGAGGGGTGCTGCCTGGTGAGCCCAAGGTGAAAGGGTGCTGCAGTCCTGCAAATGGATATGGGGAACACTCAATGTGACTCTGCCCATGGGGAGGGGAGAGGGGGTCTGGGTGCACTGTCTGCTCCAAGCCGTCCTCCTGCTCATGAGACAGAAGCCCTCTGTTGTTCATTTACCCCTTCTGTCCGTCCTTCTTTTCTCCTCTCCCTCTTTCTCTTTTTTTTCCCACCCTTCCCATCTGTATGTGATTTAGGCGCAGGCTCAGGGGAAAGGCAGGTCCGCGAGGGGAGAGGAATCAGGGCAGGGAGGGAGTGAGAGAGGGAGAGAGAGGGAGTGGGAGGAAGTCCACACAAGTTTGTGTTACGGGACTCAACAGCCGGGCCGGGGACGAGGGCGCAACGCTGCATCTGGAGGTCGGGGAAGTGGAAAAGTGAAGGAGAGGAGCCGCCCGGTAGACGATCCCACGGCCAGGAGACGCTGACAGAGAGGGGGATCAGTGCTCAAACGCACAAACATGGCTGCTAGATGTGTGTCCTGCCTCTGGCTTCTCGGCATCCTCTTTGGGACTGCCTGTCCAACTTCTGCTGCCAGGCTTGGGGAACAGCAACAGACGGTGCTCCAAGTAAGACTGATTTGGTTTCTGTCTTAAAACTTCTCTTGTGCTTCATACACTGCCGCTGATGGTCATGTTCTGAGTGTTAATGATGAGGGGTGTTTGCTCTGTCTGTCTGGAGGTCTTCTGAGGAGTGTTTGTGTCTGTCTGGTCTTCACAAAGGTCCAGCTTTGTGTCCATGTTTGTGTCAAGAGAGGAACCCCAGGGCTAAAGCTCACATGGGCTCTGAGTTACTGTCTCCAGTGCTGTCATGCCCCTCCCGCCCCTCCCTGACAGTCCTCTAATGGAAACCAGCTGCCAAATGTTGAGCAACACCCCAGAGAGAGAAGAGGGAGAGCGCTCACAATGAGCAGAGAGGGCATGAGAAGGACTGCTGCCCAATGTTTCTCTGAAGGAAAGTGAGGCAGAGGCCCAACTTATGATTGAGCCAACTATCATTAAAACACTCACAGGCATTTATGTTCATTTAAGGATTTGCAGTTCTTCTGTTCTAAGACTGGACCATGTAAGGCCCTGGTTAAGACCAGTGTTGGGTAGCAGGTTTGCGAGATTACCGCCAGTAAAAGGGAATTCACTGATGTGTTCATAGTAAGAAAAGTAAGGACGGTTTCACACCTAGATCCTGAGGGGGAGTTTTTCTGGCACAAGAGGAAACTCCTTGTTTGGCTCAGTTTGCTGGGACATAGATGAACACAATGTTTAAAACTTTGTGGCGTACTCCGGTTTGGGGTGTGATGGTCCATACTTTCCTATTTCAAGAACTGATAGTTTTGGTGAAAAGCAAGGCACAGGGTGCAAAGGGTAAGGATTATGTGCCAAGGGCCCTCATAGCAAAAACAAGTTAAAGACTTGGTTGGCTCACTTCTGAGCATTGGTAACAAGGTGGTCTTGGCTCACTTTTGAAGAGCGTAATCTCTGCAGTAGTAACACAAGCAGCAGCAGTGATAATGGTAGTGTTTAAGTCTTTGGGTCCTATTTTGAAAGCACAGAACCTAAAAGTGTGTGGTGCGGGGCAGTTTGGGGCATGTTGGCCTGTATTTTAGAATTAGAATTAGAAAATCTTTATTGTCCCTGAGGGGCGATTTGTTTTGCAGCCGTAGTCCATACATGCACATGAACAAGCAAACAAACAAGAAAAAAAACATATGTACATGTATATACGTTAGTCTGACTAACTTATGGATTACACCATGGACAGTGAGTTAAAAAGTAAGAAGAAATGTATAAAAACGACACTGTATAGTTAAAAACATTATGCAATGTATGCGAGAGGCAGCAATTGCCTATAACTTATTTTAAAGGCCCAACAAACTCAATTTATGCAATGGCATCAATTAATTTAAAACACTAACAGCTGATGGGACAAATGACCTCAGGTTTCTATTGTATTTGGCCTTCCTACCATAAAATTTGCTAATTTAAGAGTGCTTGTTTGCAGTGTAGTGTGATTTTTCATCATTGTGTTGTGGTTGTGACATAGATAAGGTCTACCAAAGTGTCTGTTTTTGTTCCATTAAATCAGTGTTTGCTCACTGTTTGTTTACACACAGTGTTTGGTCATCTGGTCTGGATTTCAGATGCATAATTTAACTTATCTCCTTTGATTGAGCCTCTATACTCAAATAACACTGTTTGATACACAGTGCATCATAAGAGTCAGTTAGACACTATTTGTTCACAAACATATAGATGTATCCTCAAAATAGCAGGTATGCTCTGCGTCACAGATGTTAGACTTTAGTCCAGGGATAAGTAGGTGGGAAGTTGAACACACCAGCTTTGCTTTCCTCGTTTTCAGGTAAAAACACCCCGAGGTGCAAATGGTAGCAAGAGGCTATTTGCTACTTTAAACAGCTTAAAAGTGTGGCATATAAATGACCTGCATCATATGGAAATGAGGGAAGACACCTTGGGTTCAAGCCTAAACACTTTGCACAGAGTTGCACAGAATCACTTGATGAACGAATCACTCTATGAACTACACACTCCTGAATCATTTTCCTCTGAGGGATACACTTTCATGGGGACCGTTGTTCCCTGTTGTTTTAAGAGATTTAGTTCCCAAGTAAGCAAACTTAAAACATTAGGCTGGCAGTGACAGAGGGAGATAGGTGTGTGTTGTGTTAAAGTGTACTTCTGAGAAAACTCTTTTTTTTGGTTTTCAACTCTGCTAAATTGCCACCGCAGCCAATCAAGCACAGTAGGAAACAGCATGCAACAAGTACTGTATAAAACCTGCAGTTGAGAAAATGCGTGACTGTCTGATCCTCTGAATGTACTGTGGGGTATAAGTTCAGTGAATGGATCCCTCACCAAGCCCCATTTGCCAAGTAAACAATATAATACCATAGAACAGGACACTTAAAACATCATGATATATAAACAGGATTATTTTTGCAAACATGTTTGTCAAAGCAACACAGCCACAACACTCTCGTCTCCTGGTCCCAGAAGTTGTGAACTGAACTGAAACCTGAACCGTTGAGCTGTGTATCAGTTCAGGAAGTCGGGGTCACAGGCTCCTCCCGCCAAGCACTGAGTGATACAGTGATAAGTTAAAAGAAATATTTTTATTGAACTGATTCTAGTGATCCAGTACATCTAAAAGAACTGCCATGCCCACCATTAATCCTGATTTCAAAGATCTGTGTGCACCACCACATGCTTGAAGGCCTGATTATTCAGACAAAAACTGATCTGCTAAGGGTGCTGGTGGCTCAGTGGACTTCATCCGAGCTTTTTTCATGTAGTGAGTCTCCTGCCTCTTGTGGGGTAGCCATGGCTTGTCCCCTGTTTGTGGTACATTTCCTGCATGTCTTCCCCACTCTCGAGCTCTTCACACTGCCTGTATACTATTAATATCAGCACAAAGCCCAAAAGATATCTTGGAAAAAGTAGTCCGCCATGGCTAATCTGCCTATTTTAATGTTGCCTGTGAGTTTCCATCAGCATCAGGTTGGCGGTAGGACAGTGGCCTCGTAGCTAGATGTGCCATTAACACTGAAGCTTTTAAGAAAAATGTTTTCCAACCAATAATCCTAATTTATCACCCTCTTCTTCTTTGCCATCTTGGTTCAAAAGATAGGTTAGCATTGTGATGGCAGTGAAGAAGTCCTGAGTGCTCACAGTCCTGAGTTTGCTAACATCTGGCCAACACTTGGGAGGTGAACACATGTGCAGTGATGTTAGCTGTTGTGAAACATCAGATTATTTTCCTCAGAAATCCCTTCCCTGTTTCCTGGTTTCACAAGAGGTACATCTAAATTTGGATCCATAAAGATTGTGGTGCTGGGAAATGTGTCGATTTATTCAAATTATTTTCTGCAGAAGATTTTAAAATGAAAAATCTGGATTTTTTTTCTCAGTTTACTTCAATTGTAAGTTGTGGCAATGTTTGAAAAGTATAATTGCTGAAAATGTACAGCTGTCATGATGGTAAGCCTTGTCATTTTGCATAAGCACATGATTAGACTTTTTTTATTTCTTCAATCAGTCAATCAATCAAACTTTATTTTATAGCACTTTTCATACAGGACTTTGTAATACACAGTGCTTTACATGGGAAAAAAAATAAAATGAAATAATAAGTGAAATAAAAATCAGAGAATTGCATAATTGCATAAAATGAAAACATAAGACCCCTGCCCCGCCCCCCTCCCCCAAACCATATTCAATATACACACTCACTTACTCAAACACACATAGACATAAAAAGGAAATTCTGACAGAAAACAGAAATAGAGGACTGAGGAAACGCTATCTTGAATTTAAAATGAGGAAACACAGGAGCTAAAAATAAAATAATAAAGATACTCGAAAATACTAGAAGTTAAGAAAAGTTAATGGGCTCTAATTTCGTGGCACAGCGCAGGGGGCGCAAGCCTGGCGCACCCCGCGCAGTGTTAATTTCATCCGGCGCACCGCCGTGCGCTGCCAATTTGACAATTTGGTAGACCGTCTGCGCAGAGGTGGGTGTGACGGCGCACCAAGGGGAGGTGATGGCGCACCAGGGGGAGGTGTCGGCAGATTCATGTTGGCGCAGTGACAATTTCATGCCAAAAACAGTGCAGAAAGTGCGCTGAAAGCTCGCCAGCTGCAACCTGGTCTAACCTCGGCGCAGGGCGGAGCGCACCCTCCGCAGCTGTAATTTGGTGACAAGCGCACATGTGCGCATGCCTCAGAGGCAGGTTTCCAAAGTGTCAGGCACATTTTAATGCAATAAACAATCACAGCAATCACTATTTAATGTAACCATCTGAACCAGCATGTACATTTGTATCTATATTAACCTTCCCGTCACATCTGATGTTGGATTAAAGCCGTTTGTCATAACGGAAACTTAACCTGACGGCAGCTGGAAGTTTGATGCACATCTTACAAGTCAACAATAAACAGCCTTAACATCTGATACTGAGTAAATATCTGGCTTCTCTCATTTCATTAAATTCAAAGAAAAAAAGGGGAAAAAAGACGAAGAAAAAGGAGAGAAAATAAATGTATGTCACTCATGATTTACCTGTTATTTCCCATATTCCTCTATTTTAGTCTTTATTTTTAACGTGCTCTAAAAAGATGGAGAACATTATTGCAAGGAGGATGAGGAGGAGACACCGGGAGAGTATACAGTTTATCACTAAAGGCTCTGCTATTTGGCGATGACAAACCAGGAGTGCAGGTGGATCACAAGCATTATGAATGGATGAGCCAGCTGTGGTGTAACTGTCTCTTATTTTTTTTACTCCTATTAATGACAAAGGAACAGATTACATCTGTCCCGGGAGCTGGCCCACACGGTGACGCGCCCCGCTGTCCATTCTCCTGCTGAAGGGACAGCGGCTCCACTGCTGGGTCTTTCCAGCACACTGTTTCCGCGGTGGCAGGGATAATTCAGACCAATCAGACGCTGCGCCTCAGCCACAGCGCATTTAAAGGCGAGGAGAGGCGCTCATTTGATTGGTGAAGACAGCAATCGGCTGTGATAATCCCACTCACGTCTATTCTCCTCCTATTCTGACATTTGCGTGGAGAGGCAGAGACGTGGGCGTGGACGCGCAACCTCTGCGCCCCTGTGCGCCATGAGTGCACCTCTCTTGGCACTGCAGGAAACTTGCAAAGTGCGCAGGTCACACCCAGTCTGCGCGGCGAAGGCTGGCGCAGGCAGGTGCGCCTGCGCTTGCGCCTGGTCTACGAAATTAGAGCCCAGAGTGTAAATACATAAATAGAATAATATAATAAAACAATATAAAATAAAAAGTTGGATAAATAATATGGTAAAATGAGAAAGTGTAACATCAGGTGCATCATAAAATCAGCTAAAATAGGATAATAAAAGGAAAAGCATTTAACAAAGAATAAAATTCCAAATAAAAAATCTGAACTGAAATGTAGAAATAAAACAAAATAAAAGGGTTAAAATTAGTTAAAATATAATGTAAAATAATAACAAATACAATCAGCTAAAAGTCAGATTTAAAAGGTAGATCTTTGTCTTCTTAAATGAGATTAAATATTGAACAGATTGTTCTATGCTGCTACAATGTGAAAATAGTTCATCCTGCATTGGTGATCTAGGACTGACCTCCCTGAGTTTGAACTACACATTTTTATAAACATTTTATGACAAAAATTACAGCATGCATTTTAACTATAGGAGGGACAGTCTGTTTATGGAACACATTTAATAACATAAAGGCAAAACTTGATTAATGTAATTTTTCTGTCACTTGGATTTTTTTTTTGTAATTGTAAATCAAATTTTGAGGGAAAAAAACAGGGCTTTTATTTTGAGGTCTTATCTATAAAAGCCTATCTAAAAATAGCCTATCTATAAAACCTTGTGTTTGCAGAGCAATACCTTCACACATAAATTAGACCCTCTTTCGTCCTCAAGAACACCATACACATCACCTCTGTGTTATTTAAATTATTATATTTTGACTTATTAATTCAATAGCAGTTAAAGTAACAGAGGGATGTGTCTTTGGTGCAGTGGAGCTTAAGGAACAGGGTGTGGATGCTGCTCTGGTGGATCGGCATGTTTGGCATCTTCTATGTGGGAGACTCAAGTTCATATCCTGTCGCATAACTTCACTTGGTATTTTTTATTTGCCTTCCTGCAACCCTTTCTCATTATTACTTGTATTTGCATTATTCACATTCTTCTTCCACTTAAGTTAGGTGCTAATAGTTTAATTAAAAAAATACTATTTAAAAGCCATTTGCATCAAACCGTAACTCTATTTCTCAAAGCTGCTTCACGCTGCAGGTCACATCTGCCCAAACACACCAGTTCACTCACATTCACTTTCATGGTTCTGAGTTTCTATGGAAGTGTAAGTTCACATCCACGGTACAAAGATAGTAAATTTATAGTGGCCTACTCGCATCATGTTGCCAGTAAGTTACTGTAAATGCCCTCATAGTAGCACCACTCTATTTACAAGATTAAATCTGTATATTAAATGGTAAATGGACTTGAGCTTATATAACGCTTTTCTAGTCTTGGACTACTCAAAGCTGCTTTACACCGCAGGTCACACCTACCCATTCACACCCATTAGCTCTCACATTCACTCACTGATGGTTCAGGATTTCTATGTTAGTTATCCATAAATATTTCTAACACATTCATGCCCTTTCATGCCCATTTACACGCCACTGACACAGCAGTGGGAGCAACTTGGGGTTAAGTGTCTTGCCCAAGGACACATCACCATGTATTGCCAGGAGCTGGGCTTGAACCTGCAACCTCCCGATCACTGACCAAGCGCATGAGAGTTTTCTTACTGTACTTTAAGTCAAGGTGTCAGATATTCAAGGTACTGTCTTTAAATTTACAGTGATTTTCCCCTTTTACATTAATGTGAACTTGCTGTATTTTAGTTTTTATCACCATATTTTTAACTATTTTACTGATCATTAATGAGCAAGAAAAAAATGCAAACACAAAAAATCCCGTAACATATATTTACTCAAACATTGTTTGTTATTGTTATTGTTGTCAAAATGAAATTTTAACTTGGTTCATTGCCCTTTTTGGCAATTTACTGTTGACATTTACAGCACGTAACTTTAGATTTTATGGTTAAAATGCTGTTACTTGTACAGAAATCAGTATGTTCTCCCATGATCTTTTGCTATTCACAGTAATTTACTGCATAGATTTGTATTTTTTATAGTAGATTACTGTATAAATTGTAGTTAAATACTGCTAAGTTTACAACAATAACTACCAGGATGATGTATCACCAGGATAAATTGCATATTTTGCAGGAATGACTTAGGCTAAAAGTTGCTTTTCTTTCTGCTCCATCTTTTATTTTCCCATCATGAGGGGAATGCATCTAAGCATTAAGTGTCGTTCTCTTATTGGTGATCCTGTGAGATCCCATCTTAATAAAATCTGCATGTGACAGGCCATCAGGCCTCACTTCTGCTTATTAGTTCTGACCAACACACACCCATCTGCTGTACTGTACATCCATGCTTGAATCATCTCAGTAGACTGAGATGCCAGGCCAAACATAAACCACTGAGACCTTTTACTTAAGCCCTCCATTACACTGAGGCTGTCATTATGTGGCCACTTTGATGATTGGAGGTTTGATTTGTGTCCTTTAGCTCTCATAACTGAACTTACAGGCCATGAATGCTGGAACCAAACAGCCTAAGAGGGGATAGTTTTAAAGGGACATCCTGGGAAACAGTCGTTAGGTCAAAAATGTTACAGAAAATGTGGAATCATTAAATGACTAAACCTCTTATCATAGTTTCCAGGTCTGCTTATTATAAATGACTTTGGCCTTATATTTAGAATAGTTGCTTGTAAATGGCAAGTGTGGGTTGCTTATTTACTGTAAAAAGAGGAGTGAAATGATGTTTCCACCAAAAATAAATCCCTATAGCCAGAATTGAATCTGTATTTAATATAGCTATTTATATTTTCACCATTACAAAGATGTAGAGGATCAACATAAAGTAAGATAAATGTCTGACTATGTCTGTTTGGCTACAAAAATCAAGGTTAGATGGACTGTTAACAGGATAACAGGATATAAATAACAGTGGCCCCTTCCTTCACCACCATATAAAGAAAAGGATGTTCCACCTCCAAACGAAAGGATGCTGAATAAGTAAATTAAGGCCTGGACCACACGAATATGGATATATTCCTAAACGCACATGTTTCTGTCCAATTGGGCCTCTCAACCACATGAACACGGCGATTTCACCCTCATAAAACGGATAAAAAAGTGAAGAAATAAAAAAATTAACCGGATCTGGTGTTGAGGCGATGACATCAAGCTCCGAGCAACAAGTCACTGTAACAACGGTTGCCAACAAGAACGATGGCCTACATTTACCGCGCTCTCACTGTGTTCTTTGCACTTTTTGCCCTCATTACAGCTCTACAAATGGATGTAATGTTGTTGCATCGAAGGCACTCCACTGCTGCACACAGTATTGTTAGATTGTCCCAAGCATCCACGGTTTAAATACCACAAGAAACACCGGTTTTGGGTCAGACTCCGTCGGACCAGCAAGTGGTGGGACAATTTCTTGGCAGGCTCATCGTCCGTCCACACAAACGACTCAATTTTATTTGTTTTCTTTGCCATCTTCTTACTCCATTGACTGCTTCTTCTTCCTGTTTTTGACTGCGCATGCTCATAACGTTCTTCTTCTATGATTTACACATTTCGCTAACCTGTTACCTACCGGTCAGGCATGGCATTGCAGGCCTCAGAGGCGATCGTTTTCAGTTTTGCCTCCTTGTATGGACAGATATATTTCTGTGGTGTGGACAGAGATTTTCTTTTTTAACGACTACAAAGATATCCGGTCAACACAATATCCATATACGTGTGGTCCAGGCCTAAGAGCCAAAAAAGAAAAAATATTACATTGAAATGTACTGTCGTTGACGATCAAAACATGCTTAATGTAGATTTCTCTTTTTTAAAAAAAGTCAAATATCACATTAGAGAAATAGCTGGAGGCTGCCTGTTTTGAACTTGTTTTTTTCTACCCTAGTTGCTTATTTCAGTAGAAAAACCTGGCGATGTATCTTGAGTAATATCCTGGTCATTTGTTTCCAGTCTCACGTGTTTATATTTCAAGTCTTGGATCTCAAAGCAAAGAGCTCCCTCAGGATGAGGCCTTGCCCCTGCAGCCAGACTGTCTGTGTTTCTGAGTGGGGATGAGTTTCTCATGACCCTGGATTGGTAAAGTCCTGAGGATGTTCAGGGGAGTTAGCATGACTAAAGCCGCCGTCTGAACCCCCCTTCAAGGTCAATATAAGTACAGCGGGCAGCTCCAAGAGGGAAAGAAAGCGGAAATGAGACTCAACCTTCAAGCTTTAACATTTAATCTACTTAAAGCTCCCGCTCTGGGAAAACTCAGATGTACACAAAAACGACAGCGCAGGACTGGTCATATTCAAACTTATCTCTACAAAACAACACTGCAGGGGTTCAGCTGTCCGTCATGGAGGCTTCCCGCCCCCGCGCACCCCGCAGAGAAAGAGGGCATGGTAACAGTTTAAAGCCACATGACCAGAGAGTGTGTTGACTTTGGACCGCACTCATCTGCAGAGCCAAATCCTGTTTTTGTGCTTGAAACCAGCTGCATTTGTCCTGCTCTGTGCCACAGAGATACAGCTTTATGGTCTATCCTGTTAATGTCCACTCCATAAGAGGGAAATAAACTTGAAACCCCATTTGACAGCAGAGCAGAGGAAGGGGAAGCTTCACATTAAACAAAGAGGAGCTAAACCACATGTTGAATGTCATCTTTGTTCTGCGCCCTGGTGGGCACAGTGGGAGGGCGGCAGAAATAGCTCACATTACTCAGTGTGCTCATAGTTGGCAGGAGGCTGCAAATGTCAATTGGTTTCATTTGCATCACGGTGTAAGAGTCATTACAGTAACTTGAGTGTTTGAAATTCCCCTCTTATTCCTGTAACAGTTATACCAGCAACAAACAGTGGCTAATGTCAGTGTTGGGCTGAGGGGTTGAATTTGGCATAAAATGTTACTTATTGACTGAGGCGATGTATTATTGATTCAATCTACAGACTTAAAAACTGCTATTGACAATTAAAAAGATGCCTGACACGGGCTGAGCATCTGGACTGATGTTTGATGGAGATTTACAAGATGGGAAAGTGCATTTTTGCTCTTGATTTAAGGTTGGAAAAGTTAAAAGTACCCTAAACAAAGAGGGTGCAACATGTTCAACCATTTAATCCTGGTTTTGTGGCCTTCTAACCTTACAGGAACATTCATCCAGAATTTTTCTGAACCCCTTTTTGCCTTCAGAGCTGCCCTAAGTCTTTGTGGCATCGATTCAAGTCATTGCTGGAAACATTCCTCAGATGTTTGGGTCCACATCGACATGATAGCATCACAGCTGCACATCCATGTTGTTACTTTCCTGTCCCACCACATCCCATCACAGTTGTCCATCCGTTCTGAGATATAAAAGAATGAGGTCATAACTTTGAGGTGCAGATGGACCTGCCTGATCCATTATCTGAAATCACTTAGGTCCATCTTGCCGTGGTCCAATTTCCAGCGATTCACTGGGCAAAATGCTGGATGGTCCTCCCAGAAATGCAGATGTGACGACAGCAGAAAGTGACTGCATGTTTAAAAACAATGACGCTTCTGAAGTGGTCTCTGTGGCTGCGGCTGTGTCCACAGTTTTATCAGAAATGGACTCATTTTCTTCTTTGAAAGAGGGGCAAAGAACATCACTTAAAGCTTGTGTCTCCATTTGTAGCCTTCAGCAGATTAGCCTGGAAGCTGGGGATCACTGATGGGAAAGTGGTAGAGAATGCATAAATCATTCGCAGATGATGCCGTTTGGTCTGTGGTAGTAATGCTTACGCAACGATACATGATGAAGTATGCTCTTATGCTCTTTACCAGGAGAGTTTGGGGGGGATTGTCATTGACGAAGTTTATGTAAATGATACATCTGTGTGGTATAATTTAATGTAAGACGATAGTCTAAGGACTGAAACGTAATTTAAGCTAACAGCTAATAACAGAGTCGAGCTGCTTCTGTGCTGCTTCTGTGGCTTGATATGATTGATCTGTGATGAGTGTGACAGGCAGAACAATCGTCCAATTCCCAGCTGCAGTTTTTCTTAGGTTCTGCACTCTGAAAACATTTTCTGTGGGCTCTTCTCCAGAACCCACACCCAGCATCTCAGAACTTAATGAAAGAGCATTAGCACGCCTCGGTAGAACAATAGCCATGGACATAGAGCACCCTCTCAACATCCACTTTCAACTTCTGCCCTCTGGCCGCAGGTACAGAACACTGAAATGGAGAAGGGCTCGCTTTAACAAGAGCTTTGTACCATCTGCCATCTCCATCCTGAACAAGACAACCCACTGACCAGTGGGTTATAATGGAAATGTGGGCTCTATGGTTTTCTATAGTTTTACATGGTTTTACATGTAGTATCTGTTTCCTTAACTGTATGTTTTTCTTGTTGTATATGTCATTCTTGTTTGGCAGGCTGTGAAAACGAATTTCCCATTGGGACAATAAAATTATCTATCTATGAAGTAGTGAAATATGTCCATGGCAGATAGATGAAACTGTCCCTCTGGCACGGCGTGTCAGGTTACAAAAATCATGTATGCCTCAATATTAACTTAATTTGTGCCTTACACTCTACTAGGTAGGATGAACTATATGACTCCATGTTAGGACCAGTCCAAGACAGAAACCAAGAACTTAACTAGCTTTAATGGAGGTTTAGTCTGAACTTTTCACCCTAACGTTGATAGAACTTAAATTAAGCTGGTACAACAGGCTCAGTGTTGTCTCATGTTCAGGTTACTGGAATCACCTCTTTTTCTTGTTCTGATGCTGATGATCAGATCAGCAATAGCTGTGTTCAAAACCGTCCACTCATTCACTCACTCACTATCCCCTATGTAGTGTACATGAAATAGTGGACTACATAGGGAATGACCAAACAACATTTCGGACACTACACTGAAATTTTCTAAACGTCATGGCATCTGGAGATGAGCCGGATATTCCTGTAACGGAAGTGGGCGTGCCAAAAATCACGTAAACAAACCGGGCACTCTGGAGGATAAGTAGCAAATTTTGAAGCTGTTTACAGCCGCTAAAAGACATAAAAGAGCTACGCTACTAACGTGTTAAAGATACTTTAACGTTTTTTTACATCTATGAATGAAAGCAGCGCCTAACAGCCTTCCTTCTCTTCTTCTTCTATGGAAAAACACGACCGCATTGCATTGTGGTATACCGGAGAACAATATAGGGTACATCGTATGTACACTAATTTTTGCTGTGCATTGTGGGTGTTTTGTAGTGCACTATATAATGAATGAAATTAACTGCTGAGAATTCGAACAACACTACAAAGTGGCGAACACACTATATAGTGCACTATATCCATGATAGTGAGCGATTTCGAACACAGCTAATGAGTTGCTGCAACGTGATCAGCCGATTAGCTAACTGAAAGAACCAGCAGATGAATGGGTGTGCCTAATGATGTGGCTGGTGATACATTTTAATGTTTTGGTTCATTTTCTGCAGACATTCTTCTGCATTACTGCTTTAGACCGATCACACAGCTTTGATGTGAATTATTGAGGCATGCAGTTGCATTCTTGGTAACGTGCACATCAGGCTGTAAGCGTCGCTCCCTTCTAAGAAGACTTAGAACAAAGGTCATGCTGTGTCAGAAGCCAAAAAGTGCTGCTGTGTCAGCTGTACTCATGATGCATTCCTCAGATCCAAAGAGTCTAACAGTCAATCATAGACCCTATTACTCCAAAAAGTCTGCCTGCTGCCCTGCCCGCACTGCCCCTCACATGTCACCCATCTGTTGCACTGCTCATCAAAACTGTCACACTGCACTAACTCTTTGAATTGGATTTACACTCCTAAAATTTACACAAATACAAACTGTTTTTCTAGCCCTGTTTTTTTCCATAAACTCTCTGTTTACAGCTCTAATGACTGAGAACACCATCTGTGGACAAGATGTCTGCCACTTCACTGAGAAAACAAAACCCATGTGCATCATCAGCTGTTTTTCAGGATGTTCATGTGGAAAGCTGCACAGTGTTTAGATGATGCTGCGAGTCTGGTACCAATACTGTGTAGATAAACAAATCAATTATTAATTTTTCTGTGTAAAAATAAGCTAAACAAATTGTATTTGGTGCAAAAAGCCAAAGAAAAATAAAAAAAATAGTGGGTTGTGAATATAATTGTTGTATTTGATTGTATTTGATGGTTAATAACCTTTGTTGTTTTTCATAACCTTTGCACAGCTGGATCCATCATCAGCAAGCAGACCCAATCAGACTCCTTCAGAGCAGGAAATAGAGCAATAGAGGGACGATGGCAGGATCAGTGATCATTTAGGGATTAGCATAATATCAACACAAATATCATCATCAACAACATCTCTATAGCGAGGATATTTTCACTCTACTTCTAGCATGTTTTGATTAGAGGATTAGTTTCCACAGCATCACCTGACACTCACCTAGCAACAGTTGATGGAAAAGTTTCATCAAAAATCATCAAAAAGTTTTCGGTTGCAGCAATGTCAGACACATTTCACTGCTGGACCATCTTTTGTAAAAAATGAAGACATAATTTTTCTGCAGATTTCTTTGATGAGATAAAATGAAACACACATGATCAGAACAGAGAATCAGAATGACCTTGTTGGCAAGGATTTTTTTTCTATCTGTAACCCAATACAAAAGTAATAGAAAAAAATGTTTCACACTCAGTCTGATGTGTTTATTTCTCAAGATATAAGAAATATTGTTATGTTACATTAGAAGGCAATTAAGTCAAGGTTCATCCACCTCATCACACAGCCATGAAGCTGCAACAGGCTGCTGTTCATCAGTCAGTCTCTTTAACATATATTGTTTACATGTTCTATGTTAATCAAGTAAACACAGTTTTAAATCATCTTTAAGAATCTATTAATTGTATATGACTAAATAATTATAACTTTTTGAAACATTTAATAACCTTATTTTGAGTAAAGCCTGAAATTAAGCAGTAAAGTAAAGCAATTTTGTGAATTGGAAACATGAACTGCAGATATACCATTTCCGCAAGCTGTTTTAACTGAGCTTTAAGCTAACTTTTTTTTTTTTTTTGGACAAGGTGTAGAGTAGTGAGCGCATATCCATTTATGGCAGATCTGTTACTTTAAATTCAATGGTCATAGTATATTCTTGAAAGGATATGCCAACATTTTGTTTTTGGTTGAATCCATGACAATCAGGTAGACACCACTCTTTTGACTGTGCTTGCTGTAACAAAAAAGAGACAGAGCTTTCGTACTGCTGAAACACTGGGAGTCAATGGATAGCATTAGCTTGCCTCTGCATATAGTCATCAGACAAAATCTTCAGCAACTCTAAACAGAGTTTAGAGAGATGCTGAGTAGCACATTATGTCATTTTTGAAAGATATACATATGAAACTAACCCTAAAGAAATCATCATTGTACTTTCTGAAAATGTCAGCCCAAATCTTTAGTACCAATGTTCTACTCGTAAACAGAGGCTCTCTTCTGTTGACATACTTACAGGCACATCCATAGTGGTTTGTGTATCGGCCTGTGGTTTTGTTTTGTATGTATTTCTTTTGAAATTTACGCAAAGTGCCAATCTTAGTCTAAGGGTGCATCCAAATAGTCCTTTTTTGATAATAATAATACATTTTATTTAAAAGCGCCTTTCAAAACACCCTAGGACACTGTACAGGATAAAACAACAATAATGAAATCAACAAAACAATACAACTGTAAAATAAGCTAAATGCAACAGACAGTGATGGATAAGTGGATGAGAGTGGAGAATTCAATATTCATGGTAAGGAGTATGCAGTTCGGAACAGGTGGGTTTTGAGTCTGGCTTTAAAAAGAGACAGGGAGGTCAGGTTTCTGAGGTTCGGGGGGAGAGAGTTCCAGAGCTGGGGAGCAGAGGGACTGAAGGCCCTGCTCCCCATGGTGCTGAGGCGGGCAGAGGGCACAGTGAGGTGGGTGGAAGAGGAGGATCTGAGGGAGCAGGCTGGAGTGGCGATGTGGAGGAGGTCAGACAGATATGGAGGGGCGAGATTGTGGATGCCTTAAAAGGTGTACAGGAGCAGTTTGAACTCTATCCTATGCTTGACCGGGAGCCAGTGGAGCTGCTGCAGGATGGGGGTGATGCTGGGAGAGGGTTCTGGTGATGATGCGGGCAGCTGAATTCTGGACCAGTTGAAGTTTATGGAGGGACTTTTGTGGAAGGCTGAAGAAGAAAAGTCTAGACAGGAGGTGACAAGGCTATGGGCAAGAATAAGGATAAGAACCTTCCTTACTGAAGAAATGACCCTGAAGCATTTAAGCATCGGCCATGATAAGTGCTGTTCGAATTCTCCAAAAGTTAAGGAAAGGAGGGTCGTTGCTTCCTTTAATATCTCCTTTAGCTTAGAAAACACTGGACCATCCTTTTCAAAAGGAAAGAAGAAGAAAATGCCCCATAATGCCTTGCGGTACATGACGTAAATACGGCTCCTGCCGAAGGTTTACGGAAACTTACGATGGAGAAGGGACAGAACGATGAGGCCTAATAACGTTTATTAAAAACAATCAATGAGAGAAGGACAAATGAGGACTTTTACAATACTCCAAATATAATAAATTCAAACAATGTTCATGATGATATATGTGAGTGAAACAGGGGGAATAGTGCTTCTGACAGTCTGCTGTATTATCAGGCTTCAGATTGTCAGTGTCTGACAAAGATGTCAACATTTATAGATGCTCTCACGAACCTCACAGCTGTGAGCAGGAAACACACACTGCATGACCAAAGACAAAACACCATCACAGGTAAATCCTCTGATCATGGATTGTTAAAGTTAATCGGTGAAGACACAAAACGACCCTGTGAGATAAGGCAGATCATTTTTAGTTCATTTTTGGAACATTGTAGTTCGTCGTGGCTTATCTACGTATTGGGGTTCAGGTAAAGTGGATAAGGACTTAGGAAGGACTATTCGGATCCACCCTAAAATGAGAAACATAACATATCGTGTTAATAAACGACTTACAACAAACTCTCAGGAGTGTTCAGAATTGCTAAAGAGTTTAGTGTTTAAGCTAAGCTAACTAGCAGTAGGTGAGCTTTGCCGTTCTCCAAGAGAGTGGTGTCTATCTGCTTGTCATGGACTGAGGAGTGAGGCAGGACACAAAAACATAAAAAATGTTGGCATATCCCTTTAAGCAATAAACAAGTTCATAGAGCTTATCAAGTGAATGTGGCTTTTCAGATATTTTTAGATATTTCTAATGAGAAACCAGACAAAGTAACTTTCCAAGATTGAGTCTTTGCTGTCAATATGAGCTCTGTGTGTCAGGGACAGCCACAGGAAAAGATGTCCACAGGAAGAATGAGCTCTGCTGTTCACAGGATGTTTCACATGATCTGAAACACGCCTTTGTGTCTCAGTCCATCTGTGAATAAATCAAAGGAAAATGTGAATCATAAGAGAGGGTATGGCTCCATTAGTGTGTGTGGGGAATGTTCTGGATGTTTTGAATGTGTAGCATTAGTGTCCAGTCGACTGGGTTGACCGTGGAGGTCATGGTGGACTTCTTAAAGAACGCAGCTTTTGTCTGCCTCGCTGAATGCTGCTGCTTCACATGTTCAGAGATGTTCAAAGGCCGTCGTGTTAGAGAGTGTGTGTGTGCATGTGTGTGTGAGGGGAGTCACACCATCCTGAGAAACTGTGGTGAACAAACAGCAGACAGGATGCAGGTCTTAGGCTGACATTCTGTTTAAAAGAGATGGAAACTGCTGTCTGAAGAATGTCCATAAAATTTGTGGCATGGTGTTGTTCAAGGCTGAAAGCACAGGATGACACTGCAAGAATTTCAACTGATTTTGACTTTAGAAACCTCCGAATGGTCACACCACTGGCCCTGTTTTGATGGCATGAAGAGCATTGTCTGATTAGGGCTTGTCGTAAACATAGTGTTATTTTGAGGACGTGTTCTTGGTACAAAGCAATGTGCAGAGAGGAAGGGTGATGGATTATGTGCCTTTTATATGGTGGCCCTAAAGTGCAAAACACAACAGCAAAGAACTAAACAGATTGGCAAATAACTAAACAACAGCAAATTAAAAAAACACATTGGCAAATGACTAAACACAACAGCAAATTAAAAAGCACTTTGATGTCACTAAAGACAACAGCAAATAACTAAACACATTGACAAAGAATTGAACACAACGGCAAAGAACTAAACACAACAGACAAAAGGACAGCTTAACCTTGACCAGGAAGTTGTTGTACATTTGGTGTGGTTTTTAAACATGAGCGTTACTGGTGACCCAAACGTAACTACCGCTATCAAAGCATATTTTCATTCAGGACCCACATATGAGGTAATACTCAGTGTTTCCCCTATAGTGTATTTGGGAGGGCGCCCCGCCCCCCCAACAGACGCACCTGCCCTGCTTACAGGATTCAGACCGACGTACATTTAAAAAACAGTCATATTTATTTTGATCAAAGTTCTTATGACAGAGATTCTTATCAAATAAAAAAGCCAACTAGAGTCTAATGTTGTGTCGCTATGGTTTGCTTGCATTTCAATAAAATGCATTTTTCCTCTCCGCTCTGAACGCCGCCTCCCCCGCTCCTCTCGCACTACACCAATAAGCCGTGCGGCAACCAAACCGTCTCTCTGCAGGCAGAGTCCCCCCGAAATGCAGACTTTTTCAAGCGGCTGCTGCCACCGCAGGCCGAGACGTAGCGGTGACTCAGTGAACGTCAGAACAGGGGCCACCTAAAAGTGTCTCACAACACTCTCTTCCCTAAATACAATTCAGTAGAAATGCTTTCCCGAGCGGCGACCGCTTCTGGGTCCTAACGCCGCGGTCATAACCACTTGCTGTCTGCCGCCTGTCCCTCATTGAAATGACTGGAGGCGGCACGTTGCCGCGCGGCAGTGTGAAGGGGAGTATAAAGACACACACACAGGCGGCGGAGGAAGGAGTGACCATAACATTAGAAAAAATAAAAACAATTTAAACAAACATTAATGGATGACCAGAAGCTTACCAAACAATCTCTCCAAGCAAAAATCTCAGTGTTTTTAAGCCAGCTGCCCTTACCAAGAAGGGAAGCACAGCTAGCAGTGTAGGAGACTTTCAGCATGTAGTTTCTCCTTTTTGTCAGTCACTTGCTATAAATTTATTAAGCATGATTTATCTTCTCTCCACCTGCTGAGCTTACATGGTTACATGAAATGGTACATTCTTCCTGTTTTTTTAATACTTTTTATACTTTATGCAGTGTATTTTAAATATTTTTGAGAATGTTGTCGTATGAAAAAGTGCTCCATTGCCAAAAAAAAGTGAACAAAAATCAGTGTTCAATATTTATTCAGATCTAAATGCTCTGTAACTATGATATTACGGAGCATTTTTGACTGACCATGCTCCCTCCAGCACCAGTCCCCCCCCCCCCCCCAAGGCAATGAACCTAGGGGAAACACTGAATACTAGATATGCTGCAGACTAATCGTGACATTTCAATCAGTCTGCGCACGCTGAAAACGCATTTACAGGAGGCTGGGCTGCACAGACGGTGTAACTATTCTTCATTGCTTGAGGTGAGGCGTGCCATAGATGGGCAACTGTTCGGTTATCGGACCATGTGGCAAGTTCCTCAACAGAAACACAAATTATGTGATAAACGTGATGTTGTTATGAGGCTGTTGAAGCAACTTAATCCACGAGGAACGGCTCTGAGAACACAAAAGGAGGTTTTCAAGATGCACATATCACTCCATGGGGCCAAATTACATATGGCATGTAGATGGCTACAACAAACTGAAGCCCTTTGGCTTGGCCCTGTCTCTTGACACAATCAATGTAGTTGTGAGCGATAACAGATGGATTGTTTTTGTTGATCCAAAAGCAAACCACATTATTCTCCATGAAAATCCATCTATGCATCCTGACAGGGAAATATGTGTGTCCCGAATCAAAATATGCTTTGATAGCGGCAGCTACATTTGGGTCACCAGTAACGCTCATGTTTAAAAACCACACCAAATGAACAACAACTTCCTGGTCGAAGGTTAAGCTGTGCTTTCGTCCAATCAAGCGAGTTCTCCTTCTCTCTGTCTCTCGTCCAATCACAGACGATTAATACCGCCACAAGTACCTACCTCTTCTGGTAGCTCTAGAGTTATTTACCGTTGTGTTTAGTTATTTTCCGTTGTGTTTTTATCAATTTGCCGATGTGTCTTTTTAATTTGTTGTTGTGTTTGGTTATTCGCCGTTGTGTTTAGTTCTTTGCTGTTGTGTTTTGCACTTCAGGGCCAATGTACTTTTATTTGAACTCCCATTATTAGATTTTAAGAGGACTGACTAACAAAAAACAAGGACAAAAGGAAAACTGAGCCTAGCTTGCAGTGGGCCTTACATAGTAAAAAGAGAAAACAATGAAAAGAGAAAACGGGATTATGTCTGATGAATTTACAGCCCATTTCTTCCAGAGATTTGAGAAGCCAGCAATACTGCTGTCTTTCCCTTAAGTACTAATAAATCTCAAAGTTTTATTAGTAGTACTAGTACTTCACTATGAACGTCTAGTCTCGCACTAGAACACCAAAATTTTAGTTTATTAGTTCTTCTAATTGGTTAAAAATGTCTTACTAGATGTACTAATTAACTGTTTTTAGTCTGCAAGTGGTACTTTCAAAGCCAAAGGATCCACTAGTAGCCCTAGCTGACCTCATGAAAATTAAGTAGGAGGGATTATAACCAAATCCGGCACCCTGATTTGTTGTGATATTTTGATAGCAAATAAGAAGCCTGAAGTTGCTGTTTCCGCCCCTAATTAGCATATAAGGCTGACTAGTACTACTAGTGAACATTTCTTTGGTCTACTAATAGTAGCAGTGGCATGTTTTGCTTAACTAGTTAAGTCTTCTTGGGTACTAGTACACCAAAATTGAGTACATGTACTCCAAATTTGAGTAGAGCTAAACTATGGTTGATATCACTGATATCAATTTTATGCCCAAACATCTTTCTATAGAAAGCAGGTTTGCCATGCTCAGCAATAAAAGGGGAGCATTTGTTGCTGGGAGAGTGGAGTACAAGCCTGATGAGAAAGCTTCCAAGGACACAGTTGAAGCACCAGACGTGTCATCTAATCTGGAACGAGTTTGCAGAAAAATGCGCTAAGGGTGCACTTCTTGAGGTTCCTTAGCCAAATGTGCTGCAGTGTTTGTGTATTCCTCAGGACTTTTCACTCTTGCAAGGCAGAAATATGCTTAAGATCTCAAGCTAAGCCAAATACCTGTCATACATCTACCTTCTAATGTTTTACTGATGACTATTTGTTTCTTCTGTCCCAGGTTTGTGCAAAGGGATTTTTCCTGAGCGAGCAGAATATCTGTTTACCGTGCAACTGCAAAGGCCATGCCGACTACTGTGAAGACATCACTGGTGTTTGTATAGTAAGTCTCTTCAACATGGCTTTTAAACTACACTGTTGACTTCAAGTCTATAATTGGAGAGAGACGACCTTTAAACATCACTCATTTAAGCTTGCCCCTTCCAGAACTGCAGGGACCACAGCACGGGGGATTTCTGTGAGATGTGTGAAGACGGCTACATGCTCGCCCCCAGCCTGAACGGACGCCACATCTGTCAACCCTGCGCCTGCCCGCTCTCCGTCCCCTCCAACAAGTAAGTTGTTTCTGCAGCCACAGGTCTATTTGTAGGCAGGCAGTGAATAATCTCTGGAATATTCTACCCTGTGTGTGTTTGTCCAGCTTCGCGGTGCACTGTGACAGAGGAAGTTCCAGCCTGCGATGCAAGTGCAAACAGGGCTACGCTGGACATTTCTGTGAGAGGTACGTCCTGGGTTGGCTGTGAGGAAACAGCCAGAGGGATATGAAACTGAAATGTGACAGCGAACCACGTTGACACTCATGATAAAGTGCAGATAGATGTCTTGAGCATGTAGATATCATGACAACATGTGAAACAATCAAGCAGATTTAGATGACTTATCATTAAAGTATCCTAACACATGAGGACACATGCTTGAGTGTCTTTTATGACTATGTTGGACCAATAAGTTTTTGAAAATTAAAAGATTTTCATACAAGTATTTATGTCAAGAGTTGCACAATGCTGCTTACCAGTTTTTTCTTATGGAGTCACCCTCAAAGCCTTTTAAAGATGCTATGAGGAGTTTCTAAGTAGTTACAAAAAAGTTTCACTTTTAGATATATATGCCTGAATGAAATACACACTTTAAGATGAGTTTTATAGCATCAAAACAGGTTATCTATAAATGCTATTCCTTAGCTAAGTGGTCGGGTCGGACAGGGCTGGACTGGCCTGGATCAACTTCGGAACAAGACAATTAAAACTAGAGCAAATTTATATTATTCAGACACGTCTTAGAGCACCGGGCTGTAAGTAGCGATATATAGCCGGCTACAAAACTACGATACTAAGTGTTCCACAAATTGCTTGTTGTCACACATCAGAAACTACCACTACGTACTTTGGGTCACGTCTTTTGGTGCGTTCCAGTTGTAGTCAGAAGTAGGAATTTCTGAGTTCTGAGTAGGAAACTGCAACTGGAACGTCCCCTGCAGTCGGAATTTCCTACTGGGAACTCAGTGAAACATCGCCACCCCCGAGTTGACAATCAAAGATGGATGCCCCCAGTGTAAAATGTTTTTTAGCTCCTGTAATAATCAATTTTTTTGCACTTTTGACTGGGGTGTGTTGCTCTAGATCAGCTGTATACATAGTATGGTTAGACTTTTATTTACAAAAATGCTGCCATAGTGATAATCACAATCTTCATACAACAATGCAGGGCGTGCTAACAACAGCTAACAATAGCCTGGTAGATCGGCATGTTTTTTTCCGACTTCAACTGGAACGCCGATAAGTTGGAGATGATGTCACTCCCAGTTACGAGGTTACTGGAACGCAGCATTAGGAGAGTCTCCGCACAAGCTCATGGGTAGCAGAGTCTTTGGGTCGCCCCAAATAGATTCTCCTCATAGCACCTTTAATTTTGACGTAAATTTAATTTTAGTGGAGGACAATTAGTAAAAAAATAAACAGTATAGACCTTGCTTAAAATCATTTCTTCAGTTGGAACAATGCTTAGCTGCCATTTCTCTTTTCTATAGTGGAGCCAATGTAGCATAGCCTGTCTACAGCTAAAGACTGTACACTTAGAACCTGTATGGACCATATACAAAGTGAAGCTAAATCCATCCACCTGTTATGTTCCAGTCAGACTCTTGTTCATCATCTGGAATTGAAACTTGCACAGATTTTGGCAAGTAAATCCTCTTACATCAGCTCTCAAGTCTGATTCATAAAACTTGTGTTTGTCAAACCTGAGTGTATGAACAATTGTGTGTTGATAAATGCTGCAACTGAAAACAACTTCCTTTGAATAATACGCCTCAGACATTCATGATTAAGCCCAGATATAGAGGGTCAAACTTCAGTAAAAATAGAGGAAACATTAATCTAGTGCTCTGTACTGGATGCTTAAAACATCACAGCAAAGAGTGAGAACAGAGGTGGATCAGGGGTACTTAATCGGTGATAACTGGCAGGTTTTTGATCATTAGTGTTTGTGTACATGATGCAGCAGTCATAAAAATTAAACAGTTAAGCTGGGTTGTGATGAAGCATGATCAGGATATGGCATGGCCTTTGTAGCTCGGCTGCAGAACCTTGTTTCCTTGGTTATTTAACACCTTGGTAAAAGTCAGTTTTTAAAATCATGATTCAGAGAGACAGAATAAAATAAACACCTAAAGGCAATATTAAGATCTCCATTCACAGTCTCTAAGAAACAGCTGCTGCCACCAAAGAGGAAAGAAAACAGGAAAAATATCAGTCTGAAAACTTTGCAGTCATTAAGGTAAAGTGTCCAGTGACTTGGTTCCTTCTTATTGAAACAGTCATTGTTCCTCATCCAATGTCATCCCCACTCAGGTGTGCTCCTGGTTACTATGGCAACCCAATGGAAATCAACAACACCTGCAAGAGATGTGACTGCAATGGCAACTCTGACCCCAACCTGATTTTCAACGAGTGCCACAACGTGACGGGTGAGTGCCAACACTGCTGGGGAAACACAGCCGGAGCCAACTGCGAGAGGTGTGCCCCTGGTTTCTACGGTGACGCCATCAGCGCCAAGAACTGCAGAGGTGAGGCAAAGAGTGAAGTGCTGCAACATTTAAAGGCCCAGGTAACCTACATAGGTGTTAGGAAAAAGCTTTGATTGGAACTCCTCTAAGGATTGTTTGGGTGTGGTTGAATTGTTTGACTGACCACAACCCTGTGAAATTTGTAGAACCTGTATTTGTGGAACTTGGAGACCTGTTGTTTTTTTAATCCATAAAATTATTAATAAAATCTTCCAGGTTTGATCAACCAAAGTGATTAAAATACCTGAATGGGTGACGAGGGCCTGTAAAGGGATTTGAAGTTGTGTTGTATTAGATACATCAGTCGGTGAAGTGGCTGAAAGGCCTCCAAACAGCGTTCCACCTTAACAAGCTCAGACTACTGATAAGGTACACTGCTGTTAATGGCTGCAGTTATTTCGTGTAGTCCTGTAAGATACACAGAAAAAATGAGCCACTGAATTATTTTGGGTTGTATGTACAATTTGGCGAAAATATTCAGAGTGCCTTATTTTTCCTACAGGATGCCCTGTGTTAGCATGAGAAAAAAAAAATCTTCAATATACTCCAGTTCATAAAGGAAACCCTGCACATCCACAATAAAAGGAATGTCATTGTCACTTGCGTCAAATCTCTCAGTTTTAGTTTCCATTGCTGTTGTTGTTTTCCTAAGTCTACAGAGCGAAACAGCAAACTGGTGGAATCAATGGGCACAGGTGGAAGAACACATAGCTCTTTGATGCATCATTAAATAGTGCCAAACACAGAGACTTCCTGGAGGAAATTATTCGCCCAATCATACATTTGATCCAACATAGTTTCATGGCTCAGTATTACGTAAAACTTGCATGAAAAATCTGCATGAAAAATCTCTACTCATTACCAGCAGGGAACTCCTTCTTCTTAAAGGTGCAGCACTGCTGGGAGTCCTTTAAGCCACTTAACTATTGTCAAGTACCTCGTACCACCCAACTTCAAAAATTCTGAACAGTCCCTTTAAAAACAGTCCTGGTCGTGAATATAAATTATTTTAACAGATGAGGTGTATAATGTTCTTTGCTGTTGTTTTTTTTTTGTTTCAGTATGTTCATTGAGTTTTCAGGGTTTGTTTATAAAAAAGTAAAAAATACCATCACATAAGCTGTATTTTTATAACAAGACAGTTAATGACAAAAAAAAACAAAATAAAAACCAAAAGTTTTTTAGTCCAAATGCGGTCAGGTCCAAGGAAGTCCAAGTTGGGCCATCACACTTTAAAACTCGTCTGTTTTTGCATGTAGAGTACTCAGAGTGTTTTAGAACGTGTTACATTTAGTTAGTCTTTGTGGTTAAATATTAAAAGAAAAAACAGATGAGTTTCTCTTGTAAAACCTTTCATTTCTCAATGTTACTAGGATATGTATTACACAATGTGACATTACAATAGTTTAAGTCAAATTAATATTTTGAACAGCCCTAGTTTTGAGTGTGTCATGTTGAACAGCCAGTACATCTTTGTCATAATGTTGTGGGAATGTTTTTGTGAAGTTTAACTTAAAACTGATTAACTGCTTTCATATAGTGCCCTATTTATATTCTGCTTAAAAGCTCAATAAAGGAGAGATATACAATAGTCCAACGAGAGTTCAGACCAAACAATATCTGCCATGTAAACATCCAAAAATAACCAGAGAAGGCCAATGAAAAGAGACTAAAAGCTGACACTATGATGGATCTGGTTTATATTTCAACCCATGCTTTGTGCCTGGCTTTCCACCCATGTAATGCATTCTGTAAATAGCTAAATATGCACCACCAGACCCCGTGCACCACACGTCTTTAGGCAATGCATTATTTAAACCAAAATAGCACCAATTTGAGTAACAAATTGCGCTTGTTGAGGCAAAAACAACCATAGATCAAGGTTATTTGCACCAGGAGATATGTTTACACTAATGGCAGCTTGGTTAGTTGATGTTAGCTGTAGTTTCCAGTCTTTATTAAGCGAGAGTGACGATAGGCCCAAAGCTTTCAAAACAAAGGTGCAGCATTGTGGTTGTGTTATGTAATTCTTCTTGAGCATCTTAATCCTGTAATAAAGCCACACTTTTAATAAAGGCAGAAAAATGCACTGACAGTGTTGACACAGTTGCGACAGCTGAATGTTGACCATTCCCATCATGCACCAATGACAGCAGCTCAGCATTCACAAAGATCAGAGAGTAACTGCACAAGATGAACTGCAGAAGTGTTTATACAAGAGAAGGTTCAGTGTGTAATCTGACATTTCTAATTTTAACTTGGTAATATCATATAATTGTTCTGAGTGGATGTGCTGTGTTGTTGTGTACTTCTGTCACGCTGAAGCCCCTCAGTGGAAAACAAGACAAGGTCACTGCTCAGGATGAAGGATTACCGGGTGCATTTGGAGCCTCCACATGTCCAAAGATATCTCCCCGGTGACATCATTCGACCTCTAACGCTCTCTTCTTTTGCGTGTGTCTGTCACAGAGTGCGAGTGTGATAAATGTGGCACCTCTTCATGCGACGACAGGACCGGTGTGTGTCACTGCAAGCCGGGAGTCACCGGACAGTTCTGTGATCAGTGTGAGGTAAGAGGGACAACGTGACAGAAAACAGTCAAACTGGTGTTTCATGTTTGTAGTTACAACTGATGTTCCTACTTTAAAGCCAGCTTGATGTTTCTGATATGCAATTAGGGTAAACTTTGATAATGTGGCAACTCCACTGTAACGGTGGACAGTGGGATAAGAAGGAACACTGAAGGCAGATCGACATGAAAGAGACTTAAAATGGGTGAAAATGCATTAATCTTGATATATTAAAAGCTTGTCTCACATGTTTTTCTGTCCTTTAAAGGATTAGTTCCGGCTTTTTGAAGTGGCCCATGGCACTAGTGAATATGGGTGCCAATAAAGGAACATGTAGGCTTTGTCACTGGGGGAAGTTATCAGAGGTAGCCAGTACACAGCAGTAAACAGAGCAACCGAAACCTTTATAATAAACCAGGGCTGCAACAAATGATTCTTTTTGTAGTTGAGTACTTTATTTTGGCAATTAATCTAGTAATCAGATAGCGACTAATTGCGCTCACTGCAGTTTTTTACATTGAATCACTCTGGCTTTATCGAAAATGTAAAACAGAATTATGCCAGGTCTCTTAGAGTAAGAACATATTTTTCTTTTTTTAACATTCTCATCAGAAACAGCATCAAAAACACATTTGGTAAAATGTAGTGCCTACATGGAACTGCTTACAACAAGGTCTGCAGATTGTTTGGGACGGACCCTTAGGGTGAATCCCAATTCTACCCCTCAGCCCTTCCCCTTCGTCTTACCCCTTCCCCTTACCCCTCTGTTTTGAGGGCCAAGGGGAGGGGGTGAAACACACAGCTGAGAAACTAGACATCACTCGATTCCTGCTACGTCATCACCCAGAGCCGCACGTAAGCAAATGCAACAATAACCGTAGCTACAGCTGTAAAAGTTAGCTTGTTACAACTAGAAATTTTAAAATGCAACCAACAACTAAAACAGGATTTATATTTACTTGATGACAAAATAATTACTTATAGTTAAGCTCTTCCTTCGGTCTCTGCTCTGCTTTGTGACGGCGGACACGAGGTATTATGGGAAATTCTCTAACCCCTTGGTTTCAGTAGAGGTCCTGGTCTGTTTTCGTTTCGAGGGCTGTCCAGCCCTTGGTCTTGGCCCTTCCCCTTAGCACTACGGAGTATTGGGACACCTATTCACTCAATGTGAATGTGCAAAACCAAGGGGTAAGGGGTAAGACAAGGGCTAAGGGGTACATTGGGATTCACCCTTAGTCTACAAATCATGACCTGGTCGCCCCAATTGTACCCCTCAGCCCTTGTGTTATCCCTTGGTTTTGATCGTTCTCAAGTGAAGGGGTGTCCCAATACTCAGTAGGGCTAATGACGAAGGGCTTTGACCAAGGGCTACACAGCCCATGAAATGAAGACAGACTGGGACCTCACTTTAAACCAAGGGGTAAGAGAATTTCCCATAATACAACACGCCCGCTGACACGAAGCAGAGCAGAGACCGCATAATTATGTAAGGGATAATGCCCAACGAGGTGTCCATTATCAGAAATTAATAGACAACGCGGAGGCGTGAACCGTCCGACGCGAAGCGGAGGACAGTTGCTTCCGCGAAGTCCATTAATTTCTGATAATGGACACCTCGGAGGGCATTATCCCGCTTATACCATGGTCACTTATGAAAAAAAATACATCTTTAATCAATTATTAACACGTTAATATTGTTTTTATACCGTTAAAATCATTCGTTTTAAACAAGAAGCGGCTGAGCAGACTATTTAATATCGCTCGTTGTGACTCGTTGCTAAGGTAACCTCCATTGGCCACAGAACCTGCAGCTCAGTCGGCCGCAGTTGTTGTGTTAGGCCTAATCAGTGGAGTGAGGTGAGATGATTGCTTAACGGGATGTTACTTGAAAAAAGTGTGATTTCAGAAGGCAAGTGCACCTCTTATCATTTGTGTATCCAGGGGATGATGCGATTTTTTTTCAAAGAATCAAATTCAACAGATAGTTTACAAAATCGTTTTTATTGCAAGAAATATTGTCCACCATTCACTCTGATCATTAAATGTGCTATCAAGAAAGTAAGTCTATCCTACATCGTTTTTATAAATAGGATGTTCACCTCGTCTTTGTCCTCCTCTAAATTGTTCAATTCCTCCGGTGTCACCTCCTTGTGTCCCATCTCCTTATTCTCATATTCTTTTCTCTTCTCTTCTTCTTCTGCTGCATCCCAGTCTTCAAAATTATCGAATTCACCAAACAGGTTGAAGGAAACCATGAAATCGTTCATTTTGTCTACTGTCTATGAGCTAGGCGATGTTAAGAGTTTCCGTTGCCACGGTTACCAACTACTGTTTGATCCAGCGCAGTAATTTAGAAGAATCAGGCTATTTGACCGGAACTTCTTTTCTAGGTGTCCATTATCACTTTTTAATGGACACCCTGCAGCCAATCAGAATCGAGTATTCACCCAGACCATGGTATAAAAGTAATTATTTTTATTATCAAGTAAATATTAATCCTGTTTTTAGTTGTTGGTCCCATTTCTAAATTTCTCATAACAAGCTAGCTTTCACAACCTTGACTGTGGTTGTTGTCACATTTGCTTATGTCATGGCCAGCAAGCGGCTCTGGGTGATGATGTAGAGGACATCAAGTGGTGTCTCATTTCCCAGCTGTAAGTTTCAACCCTTCCCCTTAGCCCTCAAAACAGAGGGCTAAGGGGAAGGATAAGACGAAGGGGAAGGGCTAAGGCAGGGATCATCAACATTTACATTTATACAAGGGACAGTTTTTTCCTTGGCATATGCTCTGGGGGCCAGATTTAAGAAAACACTAGTAAAAATTAAAAACAATTATAATGAATTGTTTTGTTCCACCAGTCCTGAAGCAGCCGCATGGGGTTTCATTAATAGTTATATAAAGGGTATCAAATGATGAAAAGCTGTCCTTAAAACAAAAACATTTTTTACCCTGCACATTTTCTCATGTTTTAGCAATATTAAAGACCAAAAGGGCAAACAAAAACTTGAAAAAGAAACAAATTTTTAAGGTTGAAGTTGTTTAAGTCTGTTAAAATTCAGAATTCTGGAAGGAAATGTTTTGATTCTAAGATCAGTTTCCGTATTGTGGGGGAAAACTCAGAATTCTAAGATAAAATTTAGAATTATGCAGAAAAAAAATCAGAACTCAGAACTTTGAGAATGAATCCATACTTAACATTGCATGTATTGTTAATTTTTCACAGTCAAAGAAAAAGCTAAATCTCCTCAAAAACTTCTTTGCAGTGGCCCAAATCCTCTCCTGTAAAATAATAGTCAGGGGGCCGGATGGAAAGCTGTGAGGGGCCTGATGTGCCCCATCAGTCTTGATTCAGGCTGTGCTTAGTGTTTAACCCGAGTGCCAACAGTACACTTTGGTTCAAGCTTCATGTATAATAATGATGTGCTGAGTAGATCCACGTCCACACACTCGTTTGAGTGTAAGACTGAGCTGGGAAGACTTAAAAAAAAAACACTGCAGTCAGATTTATAGATCTAAATATGAGACCTCACAAGGAGTTCATGGCCTTAAAATGCAGCCTCCAGTTCATAACAAGTGTTATTTCAAGGCACTTTACGATAGGGCAGGTACTATTCATTTTATAGATACACAAATATGCATACTGTATATACAAATACATATAAAATATATTTGTTTTTCCACATACATTCAGAAATGTATCATCCAGGCAGAGACAAAGGGACTAAAATCACATTTTTCTCTGCTGAATACAGACTTAATCAAACTTTATATATAAAGCACAATGTAATAATAATAATGATAATAATAATAATAATAATAATAATAATAATAATAATAATAATAATATTGTTATTATTAACAACAACAAAACAACAACAATAATGATAATAACAATCATTATTATTATTATTAGAAATTTGTAAGTGCTTCCAAAAAATATTAACGATTTATGAAATATATATCTACACAGATCTACAAATCATCCACATAATATACATATATACATATTTTATATCCTCTGTGGTGTTTGTACATAAATACTTATTTAAGAACATACTTTGGAATTTATTATTACATATCCCATAATTAAGTATATACAAACAATAAGCTTCTCCCCGATAGACGGATTAGATAGATTAGATAGATAGATAGATAGATAGATAGATAGATAGATAGATAGATAGATAGATAGATAGATAGATAGATAGATAGATAGATAGATAGATAGATTAGATAGATAGATAGATAGATAGATAGATAGATAGATAGATGACCTATTAAAGGAACTGCGTTTTTTGCTTCCGCATTGTTTTTCTACACTGGAGGTCACATTTGGTAATGACTGGAAAGCTTCTTTCCTGTTTATGGTCTCTCAGATCTCAGTGTTA
This sequence comes from Scarus forsteni, assembly GCA_036419115.1. Lineage (NCBI taxonomy): Eukaryota > Metazoa > Chordata > Actinopteri > Labriformes > Labridae > Scarus > Scarus forsteni. The sequence goes on from JAZDUH010000135.1 coordinate 2,257,279, forward strand.
GTCTAGCAGTGTGATTGATATGAACAATGACATAAACATTGGCCAAAGCTTCTATAATAAGAGCCTGGCCATGACACCGTGTTTTCTCTGAGTGTAATTAATGCTGACCTCAAACAGCCAAACACTGGGCTCTTACTGTCTCTTTCATTCATGTAATCCAGGAGGGATACTCGGGTTTCTCCAGCTGTCAGGGCTGTCGGAGGTGTGAATGCGGGCCGGCTTCCTTTCGCCCCACCTGCCACCCTCTAACCCACAGCTGCCCCTGCCGCCCGGGGGCCGGAGGTCGTTACTGCGAGCGCTGCCTGCCAGGACACTGGGACTACAGCCCCGCCGGCTGCCAGAGTAAGTCACTTGTCCATCATGCAGCACGTCAGATTTTCTCATGAAGTAAACGACCACGGACCATTTGCCGAAATATTCAATACAGGAAAAAAAAAGCTTTCCCAGAGGAAGAGGCCGAGCCGGGTCCTTATGTTCCCACACCCACGACACACAGACCACATGATGTCAGAGAGGCATCTGCTGAGACAGTGACCCTGTGGTTTGAGAGAGTCTGTAGAGAGTTTAATGACATCACCATGCAACTTAAATCTATACACACACACACACACACACACTATAACAGCTGGCTAAACCATCAGTCCCACAGCAGAGAGACCACAGGACAGATGTGCAGGACCAGAGCCAAAACACCATCTGTTGGTCCTAATGTACAGTACACTTAAAAACTGCAGATGGCTTTACAGCAGATCTGGATTCCAGGCTGATGTGAAATATTTTTGTTTGGCACTGAAATGATGATTCAACAGAGTGATGAGTGTTTTTTATTGTTCTGTCATCATGTGACACTCAAATGTTTTGCCAGCATATTTTTGTGTGTTTGTTAGCAAGATTACACAAAAACTACTGGACAGATTTTGCTCAAATTTTCAGGAAATGTTGGTAATGGAGCAACTTAGAAATGATTATATTTTGGTGTTGGTCCATATACTGTGACTTCCATGAGCGATCTATCATATTTGCTCAATAACTGTCTAACTAGTGCTAGATGTTGGTTTTCAGGGCCATGAATCATATTATGATGCTAACTTTATCCTGAAACTATGGCTTATAGATGTAACAGCAATATGTGAGCTACCTTGGCAGAGGTTTGTGCTCTCTGAGTGCTTTGTTTAATTTGAAAGCAGACTTTATGTTCAGGCACATGATAATTTCGTCAAAACCATAATAAAGTAAGGTGAGAGAAGAGAGAAGTGTCACTTGTGATGCATACAAAGATGATTACAAATGTGCTTTACCATCACCTTTAATCCCTTACAACCAAAAAAGCAACCAGTTCATCTATGAGCCAGAGAACCAGAGAAAAGTTTAAGGAGAAGGACTTCAATTAATAGTGCCAAATCATAACCAGGGTTATCTCAGCACACAAACTAAAGAGTATTTCAATACTATACTTTAAAAAAGTAATACAAGTAATCTAGAGCCAACATGAATACACAGTGAGGGCATACTTTCCCAAATTTAGCAAACATTATAGTGGCAAGAAAAAAATCCCCCATTAGATAGGCTGGAAGTCTTGGGCAGAACCATACTCATGTTGAACAGCCATGCACTGAAGCAGGAAGAGACAAAAGGACTAAAATAAGAATTTATAACTGTGATACAATTCTTGCAACCAGACAATAAATTTGTCCTCATCATACCCTCTTGACTGAATATACATACATGTGATGTTAGCCCCCCTAAGCATCTTGTTTTCAGGAGGGTCCTCCTCTCTGTATGGTTATAAAGGCAGATGTTATGGAGGTACAAGCAATAACAACTGTGGACAGAGAGAGCATTTGAATATTAATCTTAACTTTAATCATTATTATGTGGGTAGGACTGATTTAAGTTGATTTACCAGCATAACATGTGTCTGTAATAAAATCAGGTTTAATAGTTTAAAACTGAAAATTGATATTTAACTATGTTTCCTCAGATGTTGGTTGATGTGCTCAGCAAAATCTGCACAGATTTCTTCTTTTTGAAGATATAATTAAACTGTTAAACCTTAACAGTGTGACTTTTGATCAGTACTTCAACGTTGTGTTAGAGAATGCACTCACTCAGAGATTATTTTTGACTACTTTAGTGTTAGCTTTGTATTAACACTGCAAAGTGTAAACATTGTTGTGCTTTAATCTAACATGGTATCAGTGTTACACTGAATACCCCAATTGATGCATAGTAAATAAACACATGTATATAAATTTATGCAAAAACACATTTCCACTGCAGTGCACTTGTGTTTGTGGCATTTGCACGTACTTGTCGTATAACGGGGGACGGGCAGGATTTTTGACTCTACAAGTGTCGTTTACAAGTTCAGAGTGAAAAGTTTAGAGTTAAAGACCTGACATTAACACCTATGAATTTGATTTACTGAAACATCTTACGCCTGTTTTTGACACCAACCCTTATTCAAGGATTTGACTCCATCCAGAGTATAATTTTCTCTGCACTTGATGAAAGTTTGTCACACCAAATTTTTAGCTCTTCTCAATTTGCTCTGAAGAATTAAGCGAACCTATGACTTCCAAGTTTATTTAAGTCGTCCTTGAGTTTTTGTCGACATTTGTAAGAGGTTTGAAGGAAGTCCCTTCCTTAGGGTTGCCAACACCCAGAAATTGAAATAAGGGACACCTCCCGCAGGCGGCTGAAAAAATTGGGGTTTTGGGGGGGTCAAAAACGTATATATAACAGCATTTTGGCACAGTACCTATTACAGACTATACAAACACATTAGGCTACTGCATTACACTTACAGTAACAAGATTGTAATAACAACTCATGATCAGTTTGATCAGTTTGTATATGAGGCATACATGTGAGACAGTTATCACTCAAGTATATATTTATTTTTTGCAAAATGTGCAAAATAACATTTAACAATTGCTGTCTCTTCTTCTGGATTTTAACAGTTTTAAAACAATGTGAACACAATGTAACAGCAGTAAACAATGTAGGAGTAGGCCTAATAAGGCAACTAAGTTGTGCAAACATTTTTTGGTTGTTGCCTACTTATTTGGAAACTTAACTCCATTTCTTTTTTTATTTTCAACTAAAAAAAGTGCAAAATCACAACTGTAAAATCTTCTGAACAAAAAAAAACAACAAGGTGCAATATCTAAACTGAAAACACACACACACGACACGAGTAGTAAACATTGGTATACTTCCACTTCCTCACAAACAGCTGCCTGCCTCACCGCTAGTCGCTCGCTGCAACAGTACAGCGCGCACCTATGCACACACACACTGGGACTGAGACACAAACAACGTCCCGTCCGGGATGCGCCTCTTTTGGCTCGAATATGTGATGTCCCGGAAAATACGGGACGGTTAGCAACCCTACCCTTCCTGCATCCTTTAAATGTTGCATTGAAATTAAAAGACTACCATAAGACTATATGACTATAATCTTTGACCTATGGCCTCCCTGAAATCTGGTCAGTTTATCCTAAATGTTGGTGGACCTTTGAGAAAATCCCTGAACAACTTTACGAATACCCCATTAGCATAATTTGACCTTTTGTGCAACAGGCAACCCAAAACCACAGTACCTCTGGCCTTGACTATCCTGAGCACAGAGGCATAAACATATATTTTTGGTGAATTGTGTAAACTTGGCTTAAGCTGAAGTGTTTCTGCATGTGTGTTCCCACAGAGTGTGACTGTGAGAGCGGACACTGTGACATGCACACCGGAGAGTGTCTGCCAGAGGCTGCAACTGTCAACCTCTGCAACATCAGTAAGTACAGAAAGAGCCATAGAGGAGACTGAGTTCAGTTTTACAAGAACAAATAAGAACTGTGACACTGGTTCCTTTTTTGGTTTTTAGGTTGCGATGAGTGCATCTGGCATCTGGTGGGGGACCTTCGTCTGTCCAATAAGACCCTGGACCAGCTGAAAGTGGGAGTGTTGAACATCTCCACTGGTGCTGCAGCCAATGACAGACTCAAATACTACAACTACACTGCTCATCGACTGCAGGTTTACTCACAGCCTTTGGATCTAAACTACATTTTTGTGCTCCAACCCCTGAAGTTAGATACCCTCTGGTTCACTTATCAAAAAGTCTATGGGATTTTTCACTCTGTTCTTAGATCATCAAGGTAATTTAAAAATCTGACCAAGAAGTAGCTACTTTCACTAGTAGCTAGTCAAATGACCTGATCAAATTGATCCTCATCACTATGACTATGGTTTTTATATTATCCTTTCACAAAGAAACAATCAGAATTGATTGCATCAGGGTCTCAAGCCATATTTGTAGATCTTGTTAGCAGTTCATTAGCAACCATCCTATTAAAAGCACAATAACGCTTTAATATTCAGAAGCAATCAGATTTTATGTTTCAAAATGAAACGTTCAGATCTCGTATGCACATGTTTGTTCGACTTATTTCTGGTATTAATCTGAGAAAACGATTCTAAAATTTGATGCTGATAAAGCTTATAGCTGTGGGAACCAGAAGTTCTAACTCACTCTTTGGTTTTTTGACTTGAGTTTAAGTGCTGGAATACGTGCTTTTGACAATACTTAAGTTTTAAAAGTTCTTGAAACGCTGATAAGGGATAAGTTGTGCAGATGATGTAGGGATGGATATAAGACCTTGTTCTAACTGAACGCAAGTATCGGATTTCGTGTTGAGTCGCCCAGCATTGCTCAGCGTCATTCGCCTAAAATCAACACTGTATCCATTACAACTGTCATTGCAAATAATGTGTTTCCTCTTTTATTTATTGTTCAAGTGCTGTTACCCTACGCCTAGAAATATGGACATGGAGAGTCTTGTATTAAAGAAGGTGGTTTTAAAGACTTGCCAATATCCAGCTCTCAGCAAGCCAAACAAAGAGTTAAAAGTGAAAGTAAATCATTTCACTCACTGAGTGAAGAGCCATATAAAACACAGAAAATCCCTCCTGCACAATCCCTATTTCCTCGCTTCTCATCCATGTTAACTCAGCTACAGAAAGTAGAAAGGAAACAGGACATCGAGGCAGAAATGTTGCTACCCCTCATGCAGTAATGGGCTGCATCGCTCACAGGCTGTTAGCACATTCACATGTGATTTCATTGAATTTGCCTGATTTTGTCACCAGTTCTTGCATACATTATGTTCAGTTAGGGCATAGTGTTAGCCATCTTACGCATACCAGCCAGTATATTGGTAGCTTAAAAAAAGCTCCACAATGTTTCTGCTTTTCATCATTGAATGTCTACACTTAAAGATAATCATAGAATCAAATGTTTTCTTTGTTTTGTGTCTTTTTCTAACATTAAAAAAGTCACAATAATAGAAAAAGGTCATTCTAGTTTTTGAGAAATTTAGTGTATCAGTTAAAATTAGATGGGGAATATAATCATCTTGTATAACAGCAAAATTCCATTGTCATGTATTTCTTTTCTTTTCCATCCAGGCTCAGTTTCAAGGGTGGAGGAACAAGTCATCGCTGATGAAGGCCCAGGCTCGAGATCTGGAGGAGGCTGCGGAGACTGTGGTTCTGGATATAAAACAGCTTGGAGAATCGGTCAGTGGAACCATTATAAAGCTTTTAATGCATGATTTACACAAAAAACTGGGCGAATTAGAGCCTTACATTTAAAAGTAATACTGGTCATTGTTATTGTGGCAGCCTGATAACACCATCTGTAACTGAATCCAATTTCTCATTATTCTTACTGTTTTTGAATAACCTCGTGGGGGTAAAAAGAGTATTCATAATATCTACAATATTTGGATTTTTTGACACTGCAGCCTGCAAACTTCAATCCTGTTAGTTCCTGTAATGAATCAACATTTCTATACAAGACACCTGATAGTTCTAGCTCAGTCTTTAGAGGTAAACGATTGATTGATTTGTGTTATCGATTGGTCTTCCAGGAGATCGTGGTGGAGGTTCTGGGGAACAAACTGGATAATGACACCCTGGAGACGTTGACGCTGGCTGAGGAGCTTAATACAGAGCTCATAGACCTCAATGCAGAGATTGAAGGTATAGCCAGCAGTGAAGCAGCTGTAGTGCATCATTGTACCTCCTATGGAAGAGTTTGTTGGTTGACTTTGACCACTCGGAGACAAAATCATTGTTACATTAAAGCTTTGCAGTATTTTCTTACCCACAAATTGTTCAAGCCAAGTCACAATTTGGCTTGAACAACTTGAATGTTTGGATCCATCCTGCTTTGTGCTAACAGTTCAAGCTGCTGGTGGTCTTATGCTGCGTTCACACCGCAAGCGACCCAGCTACCAAAATCGCGTTGCCCACTGATGTTATCGTCGCGCGTCCATAAATACCTCAGTTTTGTCACCGTTGCAGTTGGCCGTCGCTCAGTGACGTCACATCCGCTCGAGTTTCACCGCGATCATATCATATAATCATCATATCATATATCATGTATATCATATATATCATATAATAGGATGTATAAGCAGACATTATTTCAGCTGTATCCTTTTCATTCACTTATCAACCACAAAACACTGCAGCTGATGCCCTGCAGCAGCGCTATCTGTGTGTTTTCTGCGGTCCGTCTGGGCGGAACTAATGTCCTCACTGACTAATGTTTCCCACATGGACATAAATTGTTCCTCTGTAGTCCGGATGAAAAGCTGTCTGTCACGGGCACCGTCACACATGCACACACCGCTGATTGGCTGTTGCCGCACAGCCACACAGGGCATCATCTGAAAAGATCAGCTTTTTTTTTTACTTTCACATCGCACGACAAGCTATGTCATAGTGTGAGAAGCGTCGCGGGAGGGTTAGCCCCGCCGCATCGCGGCTGTACATTGACTTTGCATGGAGAGTGATCGCTGAGGTAGAACAAGTAGTGTCCGGTGTGAATGCACCTTTAGGGTGTAGGGGACTTTACCTTAGCACACTTAACACCCGTTGGACCAAACTAAACATTATTTAAACACCACAGCCCACCTGAGTGTTGTTGCTAATCATGTCCGTCCCTTTGTGACCACATCTTCTAATGGCTACTACTAGGATAAAAGGTCACGTCATCTCAAACTGGTTTCTTGAGCATGACATTGACTTCTTTTTACTCCAGTGACCCCCACAGTTGTCAGATCTCAATCCAATGGGGCACCAGGTTGCTGACTTGTTTTCCATTTTATTTAGATTGTGTATTATTCTCAATCAAGTCATCATTTTGTATTTAATAACATAAATGCTTGACTTATAAAATGTCAGACTTTATCATCCATTTGATTCAAAGTCTTGCCATTCAATGGGTGGCTAGCCTACTGCGTCTTTCTTCAGCCATATTTGTTGATGTTTGTTGACAGAAATGATCCATGACTGGGAGCTTTACAGTGTCCACCAGGATGTGGATCCAGAGGTGGTCAAACAAAACACTGAGGTGGCCCAGGGTATGGTGGCCTGGATGAGGACGCTGGATCTGTCCCCACGAGGGCCCGCCGCCACCGATGAGTCCACTGATGCCCATGACTGTGAGCATGATTAACACTGACACAAAACTAACTACAGTATATTGAAACTACTTTTTTTTTTCAAAGGAGAAAACATAAGCTTTACTGTTTCCATTATACAGTATACTGACACATCTTTGTGTTGTCTTTAAAAATATATTTCAGAATACAGCTCTAAACTTCTGATAAATGAGTAATTAAATTTCTAGCTGATTATTTGGAGGGACATTTAGCAGGGTATGATAAAAACATTTGAAAGAAGGTACAGGTATGGCTGTTTTTATATTTTGGGAAATTAAGGGAATCCTTTGGGGAAAGGATTCGATGAGTTTATACTTTTTCCTGCTCCTTTTCGCTAAGCTAAGAGGCTTAAAAATATGCAGATTCAACAACTATCTTGTTTTTTCTTGTGTTTTTTTTCTAATTGTCGCTTATTTGTATTTGTAACGGTTTTTAAGTTGTCACTTACAGGATCAAACTTAAGATATCATTCAATCAAAAATGTAAACTCATTTCTGGTAAAAAAACATCAATCAATCAACCAATCAAACTTTATTTATATGGCACTTTTCCTACAACACATGTAACTCCAAACAAAACATACTCCAATATTCAAGGATTGGAAAAATATGTTTTTGAAAGACCACCAATTCTAATTCAAAATTCAACGAGAAAAATTCTTTTTCGGGAATCCAACCCTTGAAAAGTTCAATTAGAGTTGTCGGTCTTACAAAAAAACATATTTTTCCAGTCCTTGAATATTGGAGTATGTTTTCTATTGAGTTAGAAAGGGTTTGATTCCTGGAAAATATTTTTTCTTGAATATATGGTAGTTTTGAGCAGAGCTGAAGTTGTTTAAGAATATTATGCAGAAAAAAAACAGAAATAAAATGGATGTATGATCATTTTATGGCAGTTTTTGTGCATATACATTTTTGTTCTTGGGCTCCTGGTGAATTAGAAAGATGCTAAAGGGTTAAGTTTATTAAAAACTGAAAAAAAAAAACGTATCTCATTTTAGCTTATCATCAATATTATCATCATCTCCTTAACTTCAACACATTATCAACTCGTTATTATCAATATTAAGTTCATCATTTTTTTTACAATAAATAACAGCAGCAATGATAAAGATATGTAAATAAAATACTGGGGTTATAAAAGTCATATTACAAATAACTACAGTTATATTACTAAAATTTATTTTAAACATAATTCTATAATAACAGTACCACCAGTATAATCATCTACAAAATCAATGTCAATATACAGTTTAACAAAAGTTCAGAAATATAAAAATCACACAAAATCCCAGGAAATGTCATTTGTTCTTCCAAACATCTTCAACAACTTCAGTTTAACAGCAGCAGAACTTGAATCAGTCTGACGTGTGATGGTGATTGTGTTGTAATAGTTTCTGTCTCTGGTTGTTTTTTTAGTGTACAGGCGAATCCGTCAGCTGGAAAAGAAGCTGATGAACACAGACAGTCGACTCCCGCCCGTCAGAGAGTCTCTGACCAGCTTCTCCTCGATGCTGTCAGAGGCTCAGGGTTTCCTCCACAAAGCAGCCAGCAACGTCCAGGAGACGGAGGACACCAACAAAGCTAACATCCTCAAATTTCAGAGGAACCAGGTACATAACCTACAGAGTCCTGCTGAGTATACCTCTGTTCATGTTCAGTAATCCAACCAAAACAACCTGTAAAACAACCTACTGTAAAAAATCCTCCTGCTGCTTCATCTCCCGTCCTGAACGAGTCAAACAAAGCAAAGTTTTTCCTCATCAAACTAAAGCTAAAACACATGAGGAGCCAAATCCTTCCTCCAGTAAAAAGGGAAGTTCGAGAGGTCTGGTTGTTGTTTGTCAGGCATGTTGATGTCTTTTACTCTAAGTATTTAATGCCTGAGAACAGAAACACTGGACCATCTGTAAGAGCTTTAGACCGTTACATTAGGAGGAGGCCCACATGGAGGGGAAGCTGCTCTGCAAGGCTACAGTTCCCCCTTAGATAACATGAAGGCCCACACACAAGAACGAGGATTCATTTATAAAGAAAATGGCAAAACACAGAGTTATTATTATGCAGCAGAAGAAGCTGATCCAAGGTCTTATTTGCAAAACAAGTACTCATTAAAAATAGAACAAACAGATCTGCTGCTGCACAACAAAAGAGAGTAGTGCACATGCCAGGCCAGCAGTTGGCAGTGTTACTTGTGTCATAAATAAAACACATAAAAGCATTAATATTCTTCCATTTACTGAGAAGTGGAGTGTCTTAATATTCAATTAATTCAGACACATAGATGTCAGTGCGGACCAGCAATACTATGTCATGGCTGATGTGTAACCAAGCAGGAAAGAGGGAGGACCATGCCAACATGCCGAAAGCTGTAGTTCCTCTCGTGTCCACTTGAGGCTGGCAGCAGGAACCATGGGAGTGTCATAATTGTGTGCTGAAAATTGAAGTTTTTAATGGCCTAAATTAACATATTTACAGCCTGGTTGTAAAAAGGTTTCAGTCAAAATATAATGAATAATAAAGTTTTGTGCTTCACTATAAAGGCTCAGTTAAGCATTCAGTATGGACAGACAGCCGCAAATAGATAGATTTTTGTACCAAAAATTTTTTTTGCAATAAAAAAAATAAACAAACAATACAGACAGAGACAAAGACATATAACACGACAAGTTACACAACAGAAAGCAGAGAGGAAATTAAAAAAAAATGCAAAACCCAACAGAGTGAGCTGTTAGGGTGTGTATGTGTGCGTGTGTGTATAAGTGGTGTGTCTTTTTTTTTTTTTTTTTTGATAACCAGAAAAACATAATGTCAACCCTTTTTTTTCCCCCCATGCCCTATCAACCTATTCATTGCAACCACCCACACCCACAGATCAACAACAGTGCCCCACCAGAGGACTTCTAAACCCCCGCCCCACCCAAATAACAAGGCCCCCCCCCAAGCATATCCACAGATCAGCGACTCCAGCACCAAAAAAGACAATTATCATTTTTTTTTTTTGTGGAGCTATGATGCTCCACTCAGGGCAGAGCCTGGTCCCAGAGAGACAGCCCCTAGACCCTGAGGAGGAAGCCTGATTGTCAGGAACAGGCTCAGTCCTATTTCTGGAGTTTTTTTTTTTTTTTAATAATAATTTAAATGGACTTAAGCCTCTTTTAACAAACTGCACCCAGACCCTGAGGAGAGTGCTAATTTGTTCTCAAGTAGACTCACTGTTATGCTGGAGCAGCAGACTTTTTTGTTAAGGACTTGTTTTTTATTATTATTATTATTATTATTGTTTTGAATAAGGGACTTAAGTGACTTGGCAGCATGTCCTCGCAGAATCTCTGTTGGTCAGATAATCTGAACCTCAACATAGTCTCTACGTCCAAAAGAAGGATGTGTAAAGTTTATTTGACCAGCACATAACAGCGTTCATTAAAACGCATCATCAACACTCTAAATGCTCCTTTAATAATCAACACATAAACAGGCATAAAGTGCTGTACATGGACAGAAACGACAAAAGAACATACAAGAAAAACATAAATTATGCAAATTAGTACAAACAAACCATATTTAACAAAGACATTTAGAAAATAAATAATACAGGAAATTCCATCATGAGTTCATACAGAGAAAACACTGGAAAATTGTAAGGAAATGAAAAATCAAAATAAATGAATAAAAATAAAACTAGAGATGGAATTATAATAAAATAGAAATGATAATATTAATACACACATACAAAGATAATCAAAGTAAATGAAAAGAGGACAATTTAAACTTTAAACATAATATATAAGCCAGTAAACAACAAGACTGAGATAATGAAACACTCAGAAACTTAACACCAAAAATAGTAAATGTTTCCCAAAAAATAAGATTGAGATAAACAAAAAAAATCATAAATATAAATGTTAATAATAATCACACAAAGCTAAAACAGAGTGTTTAGTTTTACACACACACACACACAAAAATAAAATGGATATTTAAGGTTATTCTAGTTATTTCAAGTAAAAATCATTTAAAGCAAAAGATTTCCGTGGCACCATATGCTGCTGTGTACCAGCTACCGCCAGCCCTTGATATCTCTCACCACAAAGCTCAAGAGTTCCTTTAATGGTGCTCATTCTTAGTGCCATGGCTCCCCACTTAGAAACATCCCAAACTAACTCTTTAAATATGAGAATTTACTACAAGTAAGATCGATATCTGGTGAAAAACATTAAAACTTCAATACTCAGCTCCAGCTTTCCACAGTGGACATGCTGAATATTAATGTCTTTTCTAGTAATCTGTAGATTTATAACTGCGTAAAATCCAAAGCAGATCTGTCTTGGGTCCTGGCAGGTCTTACTGAACTCTGGCTGACATCACGGTTCTGCTGTCCAGGGCAGCTGCAGCTGATATCGCTCTGCATGTGTGTGTCTGTGAGTGTGTGTGTGCTTGTGTGTATCTGTGCTATCGAGGGTGGATCTCTATGATCAGGCCCTTTGCTGTAAATCAATGCACTGAATGGCGCTCTAACCAAACATGGAGCCTCTCTCTTAATCTGGGGCTCTTCCTCGCCTCAGCACAGACCAGCCGACCTCATCACAGCCAATCAAATGCTCTCATCATTGTGTATAATTCAGTCATGCGGGAGAATTAAAGGTGGGGTGGGGATACTGTTACACACTACACAGAGTAGCAGCTCATGAAACTGCAGAGAGGATAGATTAGAGAAGCATTATGGGGAAAAACGGTTGGATGAAAATCAAACAAGAAAATGGGAAACAACATTTTATGCTCAGGCTGTTGGAGTTTTAACATTCACAGCATGCCAGGGCTGGGAATCACAGGATTCACCAGTGGTCCCAAACTTTCCCTGGTTCACCTAAGTTTGCCCTACGTGACTGCTGTTGTGCTTTTTAAAACTGCGTAAGCGTTTTCCCTGCACAACAGATTGTGAATAATTACACTCAATTTCTTGTGGCTTTGAGTCCTTTCCACTGTCTCACCTTTCATTTTTGATAAAGCTGGTGAGTCTGCCTTTCTACTGAAATCAATGCACATCCTTTGGTTTCAAAATGTTATGTTTTAAAGGGATACACCAACACTTTTTGGTGTGTGTCTTGCCTCACTCCCTGGTGACAAGCAGAAAGAATTAATTCTTTTGACTGTGCGTACAGAGTTTAAAAAATATGTATGAAATTAAACTGCAGGTTACATACACACACCACAGAGGTGCTGGTAAGTAGCTCAGCAAAATATTTATTTTGAAAATCACAAAGTTTTAATCATAGTCTAAAAATAGATAACGTTACATAAAGGGGTAATAAAACGAGTCACAACAAGAACACATGACCATTTAGAGTTGCTGAAGAGTTTATCCGATGACATTAGCCCCAGTCCCCTGCCCAACGGGCTGCAGTGTCGCTGTAAACAGCTGAGCGGTACCATGGTGATGTCATTTTGAGTGCAACACAACAATCTGTGGCTTTTTGTCACAAACCGAGTAAAAAGGAAAGCAGAAGAAGGCTGCAGGTGGCAAGAAAAAATACCCCTTGAGTAGCACAGGAGAGTTTTGGAAGCTATACAACAGAATGAAGACGAGGACGAGAGCAATCGAGCTGCAAAGAAAATATGTATGAGGGTAAGCTAATGGTAGCTACCGCTAGCATGCTAGGTCTTCGCGCTCATGAGTCATCAATGACGACATTGTCTGACCAATCAGTAGCCGGCAGTCGGTGACGTCATCTTTTAGTATCGACTCAGCTCGCTTAGAACCAGAGCGAAGTAGGTACTAAAACCAGCTTGTTTTATGAGGTACCAGGCTAGTGGAAACACGCTGCAAATCAAGTAGGGCGGAGTAGAGTAGGGCCAAGGCGTGCTAGTGGAAAAGGGCCATAATTGTCACCCTGAATTGCCCCTGTTGTTTTGCTGGAGAATGACAGTCAGATTTTAGGTGAATGCCATTCCACGCACAACCATTGGTGGCAGTAGTGCACCAATAGACAGGTCTACTGTCAATAAAGCTGATAGAAGAAGACTATCATTTCAGTGAACATAAAATATAAGATAAAGAGTTAATGTGTTTGAAAACAAAATTGTGAAACAGTTTTAATACTATTTCATTTCCTTTGAAGATGCTCACATCCTCAAAAATAAATTAAAAATGAGTCATACACTTTTTTTATTAAAATGTTTGAAAAAGATGCGACTGGGTGTGCTTTGTCGTAAATGTGACTGTGTGCATGTTTGACAAACACTCAACCCTTCTGTGAGAAATATGGCCCCTTGATGACCCCTTACTAAGAAAATTCCTAGATCCCCCACTGTCTGATGAATTTAGCCAGAGCTAGGCTAGGGCTACCTATCGACTCCTACGCTGATACTTTAACATTTTTTTTTTACATTTTTGAATGAAAGCAGCACCTAACAGCCTTCCTTCTCTTCTTCTATGGAAAAACCGACCACATTGCATTGTGGTATATGGGAGTACAATATAGGGTACGTGGTATGTACACTCACTTTTGCTGTGTATTGTGAGTATTTTGTAGTGCAGTTTATAGTGAATGAAATTCACTGCTGAGTATTCGAACAACACTACAAAATGGCGAACACACTATATAGTGCACTATATCCATGATAGTGAGCGATAAGCTAATATGCCGTTAAGCTAATATGCAGTAGGTGAGCTCTGCCCGTCTCCTCCTTGTTACTGCACACACAGTTGAAAGAATCTGCTTGTCATGGACTCTGGAGTGACACAAGACATGAAAACAAATGTTGGTGTATCCCTTTAAAAAGGACTCATCACACCAAATAATAAAACTGTGCTGGGTTAACTATGCTGTTTGGTGTCTTGGACAGGACACTCTGGAAAAACTTTGTCTAATCTTTTTTAATTGTTATACTGCTGAAAAAAAATAGAAGTGAGGAAATGCTGAAAGGTGGTTGGGTTGCGTTATTTCACATTGGGGAACTTCTTCTGTGACCTATCGGATAAAAATGAGCCATACAGAAGCTTTTGAATGAGTTCTAATTCTTGATTTGAGCTAAATTTGATCTGTTTTTTGCCTCCAGGCGAAGCTGCAGAGGCTCACAGAGGACTACACTGCTGTAAACGACACTCTGGAAACAGCCCAAGCCTTCATCTCTGAAACAGAGCGAGCTGTCGCCGGGATGGATGCTTTAGTGCAGGTGAGACCCACATCACAGTCTGAGCCCTGATGGTTTCCTATCATGAGTACGAATCCGAGTCCCTGATGCCCAATGATGCTCCTGCTTCTTTATGGCCCTCTGAATGAGCGCGCATGCTTCATAATCTAATAGACAGTGATATCAGGCTGCAGCGTCGCTGGGACTACATTGAATTTATTCATGAAATGGATTCCAGAGACTCAGCCGCTGTCACTTTCTCAAACCAGCCAATTTGATTTGGAGGCAATTTGTGGATCGCTGGAGATTGAATAAGCCGTGTTCTCAGACAGCTCTCCACTTTGAGTCCCGTAGCGCTCTATTGAGTTACTCTGTGGGGGATCGCAATCATCTGAAGGTAACAACGTTAGCTGGAAGATTTGCGTGTGTAGACTTTACAAAAAGACAGGAATGCAAAGCAGTAACGTTTTATTTCATTTGATAAAATAACTAAAGCAAATGTGTGTCTGTGTTTTCATTTATGTAGAATGTGTCCCAGTACCACGCAGCGATCGATGGGGCCGCCCAGCAGCTGAAGGAGAAGGCTGAGCGTCTGTCCCTGGCTGACAGAGATCTGGTGCAGAGAGCCGATGATTACGCGGAGGAGCTGGACAGGCAGGCCAACGAGCTGGAGGAGTAAGGCTTCATTAGGTTTTTGTTCAATTCAGTTGTGAAAATTCCACTTTTCCAATTTAAACAGTTTGAACTGTCATGAAAAGCAATGCAGATTCGGTAAGCTGGCCACATGGGAAACCATTTCTGTGCCTGCAATTTCCCCCTCTATGACAGTAAAATACTTTAACATTTACAAAAATCTGTAAAATTGTGACATCCCAGAGCCATGTTAATTCTAACCTCTCAAAATGCTGGTACTAATAATCTCTGTCAAGGAGATTATGTTTTTTCCGGTGTATGTCTGTCTGTTTGTTTGATAGCAAGATTAAGCAAAAACTACTTTACAGATGTTGCTGAAATTTTCATGAGATGTTGGAAATGGCCCAACTTAAAAATGATTAAATTTTGGTGGGGATCCAGATAACCGCCATTAGTGAACGTTTTGCTTAAAAATTGCCTAACTCATACAGATACCAACATGTTTCGGAGTGCTAGGTGTGAGTTTTCAGAAGTTTGTACTCCTCGAGTGCTTTCTTATTACTACTTTATCATACTTACCTTACCACATGACCATAAGAGCCAAAACAGCATGTTATGCCCTAGTCACACATTCCCGTTTCTCATGGCGATTGTGCACAACTGTACATGATTGACAAGGCTGGTGTGATCACTATGATACGGGATGAAATGACTGTCTCACCTGTGGACACATCCCGTAAATACACCGTCAGTAGCGCTTCTACAGCGCTTCGGGTGCGTTCGTCCCACTTCAGCTAGGTTTATACAGCGATATGACGAGGATTCCATGAATTTCCATCCTGCTGGCACGACGTCAGCCCCGCCCGAGCTCAGTTCGCGTCACGTAAGCCCTGACTGAACCCCGACTGAGCCCCGTTGCCTGCGCCGTCTTGAACGGGACACAGTCGGGGCACAAACGGATACATCCTTGACAGATGTCCTCATAAAGCTTTTAGGATTGAGTCACAATCAGCCCGACTGAGCTCCGTACATGCCACGCTAATGCCGTGTGCATTAGGACTGCATTAGGCTTCCATTCCGCTATACTGAGAGTGGTGATTCTCCACGACAGTTTTGAACAGTTCAAAACTGTCAGGACCCTTCCACATTCCCCGCTGTTCATCCACAACTATACAAGGCTGATCCAGACCAAGTAGCGCATGCACCACGACCAAAGCACGTTTTATCAGGATTATGACAATCGTGCACAATCGCCATGAGAAACGGAAATGTGTGACTGGGGCTTTACACATGTAAGCTCCAGGTAGGGACATACTGATACTTCCTTCCCTCATCCATAATCCTCTCACTTATTAGCAAAAAGATATGTGTTATCATGTAAAACTATCATAAGTACAAGCGGACACACAATATAAACGCTCTCCACCCCACTTCTACTAAATACCTAAGTATTGAGTGAAGGCAGTGTATCAAGATTTGTATTTTCAGTCACTTCATATGTCGCCTAAATACTTAATTAAGGGCTTGAATAGCTGCTGTCATCTGATCTAATGTTAATAAAGGACAATTGATTACTGCAGCTTGATTCAATATAATTTCCAGGATCACCAGGGACTGTTATGAGATTACACACAGTATGGAAACAATCAGATCTCACTGTACCATCCATCATCCTCCCCCAGGGATCTGAGAGAGAGCGACGCCAACGGTTTTGTTCAGAGAGCCATCAGCGCCGCCAACGTCTACAACAACATCATAAAATACATCGATGATGCTAATATCACCTCCATCACCACCCTCAACTTATCTCAGAGAGCTGAAGATGTGAGTAATTTATGCAAAATGTAAGCCAGACTTCAACTTTTCCACCTGTCAGACTGTAAAGTTTTAGTAAATGTTGTTTTTCAGGCCATCGAGGGGATTAATGCTCAGCTGGGGTACCTGGTAACAGAGAGCGACAATGTTTTCAAAGAATCTGTGTCTTTGCACTCAGAGCAAAAAGGTAACCGGCTGACACAGAAGGATACTGTAATCACATTTCTTGTTATTAATGTGTTATTTATCAGATGCTCCTCTGATGGTTTGCCTAACTTTGTCACAGATGTAGAAGCTGAGGTGGTTGAGCAGATGAACTACATCGCAGAGACCCAGGAGACCATGGAGAAAAACACCAAGAAACTGGCAGAAATAAAAGAGGACATCAGTGGAATCCATGTTGGTAAGACAACATCACATGTACTATAAACTTTAATAGAAATTGAAGGAAGTCAAAGGACCCTGTTGTGCACCTGTCATGCAGGGAAGCCATCTTTACTATTTTCCTTCTCATGCATTTGTAAGTTTTATACTCTGTGCTCGTAAAAGAACAAACAGTAGTGTTTGTGTTAAGGTGAAAATTCTGGATATGGAATTGAAACTTAATCTGTGTTCGAAATCGTCCACTCATTCACCCACTCACTATTCCCTCTGTAGTGTAAATGAAAAAGTGGACTACATAGGGAATGACAAAACGACATTTTGGACACTACACTGAAGTTTTCTAAACGTTGTAGTGTCAGTAGATGAGCCGGATATTCCTGCAATGGAAGTGGGCGCGCCAAAAATCACATAAACAAACTTTGAAGGATAAGTAGCAAATTTTGAAGCTGTTTACAGCGGCTAAAAGACGTAAAAGAGCTACACTTCTTATGTGTTGAAGATACTTTAACATTTTTTTTTACATTTATGAATGAAAGCAGCGTCTAACAGCCTTCCTTCTCTTCCTCTTCTATGGACAAAAATACGACTGCATTGCATTGTGGTATACGGGAGTACAATATAGGGTACATGGTATGTACACTCACTTTTGCTGTGCATTGTGGGTATTTTGTAGTGCACTATATAGTGAATGAAATTAACTGCTGAGAATTCGAACAACACTACAAAATGGCGAACACACTATATAGTGCACTATATCCATGATAGTGAGCCATTTCGAACACAGCTTTAGTTTGGGAATCTATCTGTGAAATTAAAAACAGCATTGACCCTTTGCCAGCTCCCTGATAAGTTGGCTGAACCACCAATTAGAGAGCCCCTTCTCATAGCAACCATTGCTATGCTGTTTGGGTTAGACAAACTACAGTATAAGCCAAAATGTTTCAGGGAGATGTGATGAATTTGTGTTATTATTTACTTGATTTAAGATGATTAAATTTGTGCTTGTGGACTTAGGGTATCCTCATCATGATCTACAGTTTTCAACTCTGTTTCCTGAACCAAAGGTTTGGATTTAACCCTGTGAGGGACCCCACTGACAATTCAATCCAATGATAGTCAATCAATCTTTATTTGTATAACAAGTGTTTTGTCAAGACACTAAAGAGCAGGCTAAAGACAAACTCTTCATTTTATGGATACACATACATGCATACATATATAAAATACACATATATACACATATATCCAAAACTCAACATGAATCCACCATAAACACAGCAATAAGCCAACCGAATAGCAGGAAGGTGCCTCTGTATGGGGCTTACAGTAACGGTAGAAAGAAATAAACAGGAGGTACTCTGATATGCTTTAAGGTTAGTGGGAAATAGAACCTATACATATAACACATCATGTTTTGGAAATTTTAAATAGCAGTAAGAATACCTTATTGTTCAGTGCTCCTCAGCTGACTTGTGGTAACACTAAATCATGGTTAGCACCAGTATAATTAGACAATTCAAACATAAAACAGATCTCAATTATCTTTTTTTCTTGCTAAACAAGCACTTTGTAGATGTTCTGCTCACAGTAGCCAACATCTCTTTCACCCATCAGTTACATTTTTAGCAGTTTCAAACATCACAATATCTTTGCCTTTATCCTTTTACTGAGGATAAACAATCAGTGCATTAAAGTCAATTAAAAATAAACAAAGGGCAGTCGAAACGAGGGATATTCTCAGTTGTTATTAATGGAAAGAAGCTTGATAATAGGAGTTTGTCTAAGCTGGCAACAGTAACCAAGCAGGGTGGAGCTTGACAAAGGGTCAATTAATTATTATTCTATACAACCCTGAACTTGATAGACGTGAGAGAGCATCCCACTCTTCAACACCTTTTTGGGAGAGAGTAGTCATACAAGGCAAAAAGGATCACTGATGATTATTCGCCGGTCGTATGTTGTCAATATGGATTCCTGCTATCAGATGGTGTTACAAGGACCCAATCAAAAACAAGAAGAGATACTTCAAGAGCTCAGTCATCTCAGTATCAGTGAATTTAAGGTCAAAGCACAGGGGTCTGATGGGAAGAGGGGTGGAATGTGTTATGCATCTGTTGAAATCTGTCCATGTGTCTATTGTGAATTTTTATGCAGTAGTGCAGTAGCAGTCGTCCAAGGCCAATTTCCCCGAGGACAAATAAATGAATCTCGAATTTTAAAAGCCTAGTTGACCTTAACCATGTGTTACTGAAGCTGTCTTTAAAGCCAACCCATTGAGAGCACTGTATTGAATTTAGTTTTAAACAGACTTTTAGTCAACTTAGACACAGATTAAGAGTTGGAGACAAAGATGGTCCTAACAAACAATAACATCATGCCAGCTTGTTGTTGTTTCAGCTTTGCAGTTAAAGGTGCAGTGTGTAGATTGTGGCATTTTATACATCCACCGCATTTCGCAAAACAGAAACGGTGAATATAGGAGATATATGTTTCTATTTGTATGTAAAGTCCGTCAAAATAGGAGTACAATCATCCCCATAAAACGCTTGTTTTATTTTTTTTTTTTAGTCAGAAAAATCTTTATAAAAAAAATTACATTACTGCGGACCGCTGTTTCCTGTAGGTTGACATATTGATCAGCTGTGTTGTCTACGGGTGGTTTTTAGGGACAAAAAGAAGAAACGCGAATCTGTCCGCCAGTTCTGAAATCTACCTGGAATGCAGGTGAAGAAGAGGAGAGGATGGCAGTGGATGTATAGAAAGTTGTTACTCTGTCCTAGGGATTCAAACTGTGTGTATAAACACACACAACACAAATTGTGTGCTGTGTTCAGGATCCTTTTTGGTCTTCACAGGATTCTGTTGCTCAGCGAAGTGCCGTTTTGGCTACGGTTAGGTTCATTCTAGAATCTGAACACTAGATGTTGCTAAAATGCCAAATGCTACACACTGCACCTTTAAGTACGCATAACTCATGTCCTTTATGAAAACAAAATGGATAACTTCAATACAGTTCAATGGATAAGCATATAGAAGTTCATGTATCAAACGGTAGCTTTCTTCAAGGATTTGTTACTTGGAAATCAGTGACGTCTCAAGTCTTACTGTTCATCTGTATTACAGGTTATTTGGTACCAGAAAAAAACCCAGAAAAAAAACGAAAGCCTGCAACTATGACCAGCATATCTGTCTTTATACAAACATATCCACATATTAAAACCGACTGTATTGACTGAAGAATTAAGAGTAGGATTAAGAGTAAGCAATGGCCTACTTTTTTTAGTTCAATAAAAAGTTCTGGTTATGGTCTCCACTGATCGTTGGTGTTAACTGCTGTCGGCTGATACTTCAATCAGTCAATCAAGATTCAGTTAATGTGACTAAAAGATATTAGCTTGACTTTTTGTAGCCTAAACTTTAAAGAAACTATTTCCTCTTCCAGACAGAACCCCTCAGCGTCTTGAGTTCACCCTGCAGGTGGCTGAGGGGACTCTGAACCGCTCAGCAGATGTCCTTCAAACTATCACCCCCATCAGCAGCAAGGTGGAGAAGTGGGCCGACAGTATGGCGAAGAACGAGTACTCCACTGATGCTTATGAGCGGGCCGTCCAGTCTGCAGGGGATGCAGGTACAAACAGTGATGCAAAGTTTACAACAAATACAGAGTTTGCTCATTATTTTCATGTAACTTCTTGTTCTTCTTGGTTCATAGTTGAGAGTCTGAATGGTCTGGTTCCTGCACTCCTGGACAAGCTTAGGGTGGTGGAGGAGAAGAAGCCGGTCAACAATGTGACCACCAACATCATCAGGATCAGAGAGCTCATAGCCCAGGCCAGGAGTGTGGCCAAGAAGGTCTGTAAACTCTGTTCAGTCTTCAGTAGCTCTTTAGTTCAGCCTCAGTAACCATAACTAAAATAACAGCCATGATGCTTTCAATTTTCAACAGGATTTTACACCCAACCCCCCCCCCCAGCCAAAACAAGCTGGAAAGAGTTAACTTGTGGTTGTAAAGATTATCTTACTTGATTATCCTGCGTTGAGAGGCATGTTAAGGGATTATGATGTCAAATTGAAGTTCAAGGCTTTTTAACACATTCATTGCACATGAAGTCACTTTTAAGTCACTTCTTGACTCGGACATTTTGGTTTTATTGTGGGAGCAAGCCTGTTGGCTTGGTCTTCCACCGGCTTGAACCTAACCACACTCCTCTTCCCGTACATTCTTGCTGTCCCCCTCTTTCTCTGTGTCATTTTGACTGGCATTTTGATAGATATAGATAATCGACTTATACAATCTACATGATGACTGTAGGCATTCCCCTAGGTGATTTTCTATGTTTGTTAATAGCTAGCTAAAACCACTTTGCAATAAGCAAAAACGCTGATTTAATGCTCAGTGCTATAAAGGCCTTTTCCTTCATTTTTTTGTGACGCATGTGTCATTTACAGGCCGTGCACTCCCACTGTTTAGGTCGCAAATGATTGTGCAATTCCATTTGCACTTAAGGGGGTATTTGTCAAAAATAAGGTGTGGTATGGGATAAATCTGGTGTGTTATTCCTGACTCGAGGACACAAAAATGTATCTAGCTTTGGACCTCCTTATACCTGGTCTAAAGTCTAAAGTTGTCAGTGTAAAGTGTTTCTGCTATTTTGAGGACACATTAGAGAAATGGGCACACATATGCTGGATCCAAACACACTTTTATGAGCTTGTTTTGCTCATTCAGGATGCACAGCAGCACAATTTTACAATTAAATATAGAGCATTTTTGGAAAAAAGAGCTGAGAGAGGGCCTGAAGTTTTGAAGCGCTCCTAGGGGTGCCATTACCACTTCCACTCCAGCATGTGTCATAATCCAAGTAACATAAAAAACACACAAACACACAGAATTAAAGATTTTCAGAGCTACATTTCTAACATTTGAATGCATATTAATGAACGTCTCCAATAATGATGGTCATAGATAATTATACAGGCTGTAAAGTGTGTTTTACACACAAAATATATAACAGATCTAAGAAGTCCTGCAAGGAAATGAAAAAAAAAAGTCCAGGGTATTTGACTTTTAGTAACCAGGTCTATCATTAACATAAAACTTAAAATTATGTAGACCATGTGTTGATATGGGACTGATGAATAAATGCTCCATTTCAAAGTGGCTTCTAAAGAAAAGCTGCACAGGCCTCATCTCAAACAAGAACTGACTTTGTGCTTGTTTTGATTTACTTTTTTCCTTAAAGTCCAGTTTGTTTCTTTTCTCCTATAGGTACAAGTGTCCATGAAGTTTAACGGCCAGTCATCAGTGGAGGTTCATCCTCACAGTAACCTTGAAGAACTGAAGACAGTGACGTCCATCAGTATGTTTATCAGAGTCGACCCTGATAAGGATCCTATAGAGGACCGCTTCATCTTATACCTGGGAGACAGACATGTAAGACATTTGTTTACCTCTTGTTTTTATCTGGTATTTTAATAATAACTGCAAGTATTAATAGAGTACATTTAGCTTTGAGTGAGTGTTTTGAAAGGGGGTAGATTGAAGTGAAGCTTCTGGGCTGTGGTATGAAACAGAAAAGTTGCAAATGTGACCTTAACTGTAAGTGTTTCTGTCTTTATTGGATCATAGATTTATGAATTAAATTTTTAGGCCATATCTCCAACCCCTGAATGTCGTGACATCTCGAATACAAAGTAGAGAGCACAAACCTCTGCCAAGGCATTTCTGACATTCTTAGACAAGTTATTAGCAAAACTGTGAAAACTGCCTAATCTTGTAGTATTAACAGGTCCTTTTGAACATTCCTGTATTCACATCCAGATTTGGATCACCAACAAAATGTAACCAGAACTTTGTCCTGCAATGACCAACATTCCCTGGAAATGTCATCAAAATTCATTGAGAACTTTTTGAGTTTTCTTGCTCACAAACACCAGAGAAACATAACCTCCTTAGCACAAGAATATGTGAATATTAACAAGATTTGTACATTTAGCTGTGAAGTTTTAGTTAACAGTCATGTTTTCACCTATTGAAGAGTTCTTTTCCAAAATGCTATAAAAGCCAAAAATTCTTTTATAGCATTTTGTATACCAATTGTACTACCTACCCTATCAGTATTTAATGCCAGAAAGCTGTATATCCCTGTTTAAACTGTATTCCAAAGTTCAGTTCCTCAGCCAACCCAATGGTGGGTCTGGGTAAATAATGTCATTTTTTCTAAATGAAAATGGATTTATAGCGTTTTGGAAAAGAGCTCCTCATTTATATGTCAGAATTAAGGCTTTTTCAATAAGCAGGTCTGAATTCGTGACAATTACCTGATCAATTAGATTTGTTTCCCTTTTGAGAGTGAAACTAAGTGCAACTTTGGACATCATGGACTCTAATGCAGTGCTTCTCAATTATTTTCTGTTAAGCCCCCCCTAGGAAGAAGAAAACAAAAGGTTTCCACTATAAATAGTATATTTGCTAAAATAAATGTCTAAAAGATAAAAACCTCTGCATAACATAGTATATTTATTAACATTAAATAATACAAAAAACATAAAAGGGAGAAATATAGATCAACTTACGACATACAATACCTTTATTAACAGTGTTTTTAGTCTGTAACAGAAAAGATTTAAAATGCATAATTTGCCTGAAATTCGAAAAAATAAATAAATCTTTATTTAAATTATAAACATTTTTGACTAAACTCAACCAAAGTCTCCTGAATGCCAAGACAAGGAAATATGACAAAGTGTTCTGGACAGACCAGTGTTTCTGTGGGAGGAACAGAAAGATTGTGTTTTTCTTGTTATAAAATGTTAGCAGAAACAGCATGAAGCCAAAAAAATTACTTATTACTAGTGTTACTTAAAGACATTACACACCCCAGTCACGCTGATAAGTCGCTGGAGTTTTTTCAGAACATACTTTGTTGTTTCTTAACTGTTAAGCAATGCACAGTGTCTTCAAAGTAAACACACCAGTCTTTCCTCATTTCCCCATCAGTCACAGTGAAGCCATCTTAGCTCACATTTTTCCAGTGCCGACTTAGACTTCGTTCATTATCATTATCTCCACCTCTCACCTTTCGTTTCACTCCCGTAACATATTTTTCCATGCTGTCTCTCGAGGGTTTGTGTGCTGCTCTTCGTATTTCCTGCTCTGTGCTGTGTTTGAGCATGCTCGGTGCAAAAAAAAACAACATCCACCGTAGAGATAATACTCCCTGCACATGCTCTGACAATGACAACAACACTGCCACCTACTGAAGTGGATGTACAATTACACTTTATTCTAACAAAACCATGTTTATGTGTAACATGTGCGCCCCCCTGAATCTCAAAACACCAGGGGGCCCCCACTATTTGTAGATGTGCTCTAATGACATTAGCTGAGAAGATACGTATATGGTTTACCACTATACTGAGATATGTCTCAAGTTTAAGAAACAGACAAATGGCAAAAATGTAACTACATATTGGTACATGATGAGAGTAGTAATGCTAAATAGACAGAAGGGTAAATGGGCTTGTGGTGTGTGGTGCTTATTCTAGACCTTTTGACTTAGGCAAGGCAGTGTCAGCAAGTAGTCTTGATTCTCAGTTTTCAGCTCGGCATGGGCACTGGTCCACTGTTGAAAAGCTGAAAAAAGCAGAAAGGTACCCAAATTACTGACCCATACTGTCCCACATTTTGGCATCTCTTTTACTTTCTCGCTAGAAAATATATTATTACTGAATTAATTTGTAGTTTTTCCGGAATGCAGTTGTTTTCTGTTGCTTGTGGTCGGACTATTTTCATTTTCCCGGCGCTGCTTCCCGGCCGGCACGAAATGCATTCTGGGGTATTAAGTATACATCTGTGTGTATGGCAGCTCAGATCATCTTTGAGTATTCAGTATGCAGTATGTACTGACTGAGTAGGTAAGTAGACAGTAGGCAGTACGCCATTTCGAACACAGCCCTAGTGTGCTACTTCAGTGTAACTTGTAGAGCAGCTGGATCAGCCTTATTCAATGTCTGTAATCAGGTAGAACCATCTTGCCAAACTTAAATAAACAACAACTGTGAGCAGCCCAAAATGGCACAGCCCAATCAGCGTCTTTTAAACAGGAAGAGGTGGGAGCTACAAGACAGATGACAGGAAGAAGTGACTGCTTGTACCGAGATTAGCATAGATGCTAACAGCTTCAGCACCAGTTTTATCACAACTGGACTACATTTTTTTACTAAATGAAAAACAAACAACACTGAAAACGTTTCTCTATAGAGAAGATACTTTTGCTCCATTTGTGACCAGTTTTGGCAAGTTTTTTGTCGGAAGTGATTCATGTTTTGTACTTAAATAAATAGCAGGTTGGCACTACTGCTGCAGTGTTATTTATTTATCTATTATGATGTTGCGGTCCTGTGATTTTTAAGGACCGACTTGTTTTTATTATTTTCAAGTGGAACTTTGCACAGCTTAGGTACTTTAAGCACATTAGCACTTTACCTTTATCTGTTTATTAGGTACTGCGTATCTGCACTCTGTGTGTTTATTGTATTGTTTTGTAAAAAACAGACTCTCCCTGCAACCAAATCTACCTACAGGTACTAATAAAGTTACCTGAACCTGAACCTGAACATTATCAGACTGGCTTGTAATGAATGCGATTGACGGACCAATCCCCTAATCACCGACTGAAAATGCCTTTTAAAGGTTATAAAGATTCTCAAACACTTTCTGTTTATAGTTTTACGTGTAAAGCATGGAATTATCCCAATAATCAATGTGCTTAGTAAATATACAATAATAAACAACTATGGAAAAATTATATAAAAGTAAATTGCATATTATTTTTTTAACTTTTATATTATAATTAAGCATACAACCAACACACAACAGGCTAACTTAGGCCCTGTTAACGCATTTTATTTATATATTTATTTGTTTATTTGGCAGGGACATTGCAATTGTATATAGTCACAAAAAACTACTTGCAGTTGATGCCATGCAAGTGGAGTTTATAGCCAAGGCTATTTCTCAACTCCTGTCCCTGGTTGGGCCTTTCTACATTACATAAAACAAGAAATTACAACACATAAAATCACAAGAAATTACAGTGAAACATTAATAACAACAACACTGTGACAAGAAACAGAAAGCTCGTTCCTTTGCATCTTCAAAAGCGCTCCACGTTCACACAGAGGTGACGTAAAGATGATGCACGTTCACACAGATCTGAGAGAATGACTGAAAACACTGTCGCGTGCATGCCAGGCCAGTAGTTGGCAATGAAGATTTGCAGAGAAAAGGCAGTGTTACAACACATGTGTGCTTTCCGGCGAAGACAAATAATTCTAAAAAAAAAATGGTGAAGACGCAGGTCTTTGTTGTCTGGACAACAAATCTGTGTCAGTATTTTTTTCAGGATAACAATCTGAGCACAGTTATCCACAAACATGTCGCTCAATAGATGGCAAAAAATGTTGTTGTTGTTGTTCCTAGGTGCACATGCAAACTTCACCTAAAAGAGTACTGTGCATGTGCCGTGGGTCATCGTTTCCCCTGAAAACACTAATTCCTGTTAACACAGAGCCAGATACCGATAGGTTTTTTAAAACTTTATACTCTGGACCCTGGTTTTAAAAGTTTGTTGATACAGGCACTCTCGTGTAAACAGAAGGCAAAAACACAATGAAAACACTTCAATTTTGGTCAATTTCATTGTCATGATAACAGGGCCTAACACAAAGGGAACTGAATGTAATTACTAAATAAATATTATTTATTTTTCTTCCAGGCTTGGCAGGCATGGGAAAGTGTTCCTGACCATCCCAAGTCAGAGCTCCACAGATGAGCAGAAGTTCATCCAGAAAGGAGAGGCCCCGGGCTCTGACTCTCTGTTTGACATCGACCCCAAAGACATTGTGTTCTTCATTGGTGGAGTCCCTCCTGAAGTCAGGGTAATGCCTTTTACTTATAAACAATAATCCACAAATAAACTTAATTACTCTTCAACATTTTAATGGCTGTTTCTCTGTTCTCAGCTCCCCCCTCCTCTGAGTCTGGCTCCTTTTGTCGGCTGCATCGAGTTGAGTTCACTGAACAACGACGTGATCAGTCTGTACAACTTTAAAGAGACTCACAAAATGGATATGGAAACTTCAATACCATGCCCCAGGTACATACTTTCATGGACAGTTTAGGTCTTTATAAGACTCCATACCCTCCGTTAACCCCTGTTAACACTGACTGTGTGTAGTGATTCGCTTCATGCAGATAATTTTATTGCAGTACACCAACAGTCCGTAGGATTATTTCAACATGATATGGTTTAATGCCAACCAGCTTAAAAGTTTAATAGTTTAATAATTGTGTTCTTAATGTGAGGATATTACTGTTTTATCATTTTGTTCACCAAACTCCAACATCAGTCCAGTGTTAATTTTGTCGACTAACTACAGTCATCGTAGTTTTTCATCAACTTTTTTCCCTCAATGAAAACTAGACAGTAACTACAAAAAAGTGCATATTGACAAAAACTCAAACTTGATAAACTGACATTTTCATCAACAGATAAAAACTAGATGAAAATGTTTGACAGAGACTTTAATTTCATCATGTAGAACAGGGACAAGATAGAATTATAACCAATCTCTTTAACTGATTATATATATTTTAATTCTACATTTTAATTATTTTGTTATCCCTGAATTTTTTAAATATACTGTAAAATGAACAAGAAAAATAGTGAAGCCTGTCATTATTTATGGATTAAGACAGTGTATCACTAAAACTACAGTTTTAGTGGCTGGATGTTATTTATGCATTTTATGTTTTTATTTTGTATTTGTATTGTATGTATTGAGTAAATAAACAAAAAAAGTATCGTTTGGAACTACAAAGAGACAAGTTGTGATAGTAGAAGAAAACGTAACATAAAGGGATGAAAGCAAAAACGAGGGACACCAAGTGCACAGGCCAGTTTAGAGTTTCTAAAGAGTTTGTCCGATGACTGTAGGCAGAGGCTAACACTGCCCGTTGACTCCCGGTGTTTGAGCTGAGACCAGCTCTGCCCATCTTTACCTTGTTACTGGACGCAGAGTCCAAGTAATGGTGTCTACCTGCTTTACATGGACTTGGGAGTGAGGCAACACACGAAAAGAACCAAAATATTGGAGTGTCCCTTTAAGAGCACAACCAAACTTTTCCCATTATATTTGGCGGCAATTTTATTAAGCTCTGGGGGCTGATGTGGCTCCAGGCTGGCATCACCAGTCGAAATGATATTAGTATTATTAGATCTGGCATGTTTATCAACCTAACAACTGCATGGAAAAAAGTAATTAAAAACATTTTAACACTGGCTTTTCTGCTTGCATCTTAAAAGAATGACAGTTTCTGTGTCTACCTGTATTACAGGGCAGTTTTCATGCTGTATCTACTGATACATGTCTACACTCTACACAAAAACACATTAAAGTTTGTGTCTGAAGGTCCTCACCCCTGATAAGAGTTTTCAGTACCTCTTCAGAGACTAGAATGCTGTTTGCATGCAGACAGGATGCCAAAATATTAAGTTTTAAAAAAATAATAATACTTATCCATGTGGGGACAGGATCTTAGACTTAACCCTTGGTGAAAGATCTTAAGCTGGGCATCCACTTTACGACTTTTTCAATCGTGGCGTTCAGCTGCTGCTCATACTGTACCAGTGAATCACAGGGGTTAACAGTTCACAGTTCAAGATTCTTCTTCTTACACTATATGACCCGATGCTTGGATGCCATCTGACTGCTCACACTGTTCGTCCATGTACGACACGCATGGATGTATTATAAGAACTTATGATGTAATAAAGTCTTATAATACATGACGACACGTTGGACTCTTGTATCCAGAAATGCAACGTTAAAAGTAGTAGTAGTAGAAGAAGTGGAAAGATGCTCACAGATGTGAATGAATAACAAACTAAAACACATTGCCCGAATAGGCTCCGCTGTGCCTGCCACAGCTCAACAAGTCGACCCTCCATTGTTTGGGTCCAGGTCCGCTGTGATGCCATGCTGCTCCGTCCTGTGCATTTGTTTTCTCTTCCGTATCTACGTTTGCGCATGTGTAGCGTGACATAACCTCACGAGGGGCGACCAGGATTTCAAACAGGTTTGATTTTCATCAGATCGATCGGGAGGTGGTCGTGAGGTGTTAATCGCTTCTCGTTACCTCGTGTATACTACAAAATGTGAGACGCATGATTTAGCCAAAACTTGGCCCAATCCCCATTATAGTCGCAAGGGTGAAAAATCGTGTCAAAAAGGGCCAAAAATCGTACAGTGGATGCCCGGCTTTAGATAGAGAGGCTGTGTGTTCCTCAAAATGAGCATGTTGTTCAGAAATAATATCTGCATTAACATATTCTGCTGTTTGCTCTCAGGTACAAATTGGCCTTCTCACAGAACCGCATCACAAGCTACCTGTTTGATGGGACGGGCTACGCTCTCATCAGTAACATGGAGAGGAGGGGCAAATTTGGTGTGGTCACAAGATTTGATATTGGAGTCAGAACTGTAGCAAACAACGGAGTCCTTTTCCTCATGGTCAGCGGGGTAAGTCTTAGATACCTCTGGAAATGTGGAACCACTTCAGCTTACAGTAAACTTGAAAAGTATTTAATTAATATTTAATACCTAATTTTGTTTTTTCAGGAGAAATTCTTCCTCTTGGAATTACGAGACAGTTTCCTGCGTTTAATGTACGACTTTGGCTTCAGCAGCGGGCCACAAGTTTTTGAAGAAAAATTGCCAAAACTACAAATAAATGATGCACGATACCATGAGGTTTGATTCTGATTCCCCACTCTTATTTATTCAGTTTCTTCATAAGCATGTGATGCTAAAACTGTGATGTTTTTTGTGTTTTTGATTGTTTGTTTCGACAGATCTCAGTGATCTACCATCAGTCTAAGAAGGTTATCCTCCTAGTGGATAAGAGTCACATTAAATCTTTGGAGAATCCAAAAACAACTCTTCCGTTCACAGATATCTACATCGGAGGTGCTCCGTCCAGTCTTCTTAAGTCCAGGTGAGTTCAATAAATGTGCAATCAGAAATGCAGTCCTCGGGTCTGACCATTCACCTGATACAAAACTTTTGGACAGTAGCATAGGCGTCTTTCCTATTTGGTACCTGTCTGGTACAAGCATTCATGCTGTTAAAGAACATGTGCTCCTGTTTGTGCCCAAGGCTGTGTTTGTCTTAAATGAAGCATGATCAGGCGAAAAGTTTGTTTGTTTCTGTCTTAAGCACACATCAACAAAGACTGCACCTTATGGAAGCACAACAGCACACATGCTACCCAGTTTAAGGTCATATTGTTGATATATTCAAGTTAAGTTGATATATTCAAGTTAAGTTTATATCGGAACAGAGGACTGAGTGATCACTTCTTTCATTTAGAGGATGACATTTTTCGGGAATTCCTGTGGGTCACGTGATTCCTGCGGTAATCCCATGGGATGGGAGTCAGTTGTCATTAATCCCTATTAGACTGAAAGGGAAAAAAAAGCAACGGGAGCGGGGAAGAGTGGGAATGACACTAATAGATGATCATTTTCAGCCGTGGTAAACAACCAGATGAACGGATGCGTCCATTTTTGTAGTCATCTCTCAGTGAGAGCCAACACTCTTGACCGCGCTAGCAACACAAAAGGACTACAAAAGTGGTTTGACTTCCTGTCACCACCGGAAGTGAAAAGCGACTCTGAGCGGCTGCCGGCAACACACATAACAAAACAAGGTGAAGGGAGAAGACGACACATAGAAGAGAGAGCTGTTTACACCGACCGAATGCCAGGCGTGTGAAACTTAAAGGCAAGGTCTTTTACATGTAGTGAACTTTCACCTAAAATAAAAGATGCAACATTTTTTCAACATGTTTGGTTTTATTCAAACAGGAACAGGACAGGAGTGGGAGTAATTTTGAGTGGGAGCGGGACGGGAGTGGGAGTCATTCTCTGGGAGTGGGACGGGACAGGAGTGAAAATACGCTCCCGTAGATCATGCTCTACTTTAATTATGTACTCTCTAGCACATGTTATACACCCAGAAACTAGACTAAATTAAAAATCCTGATGCTACAAATATGAGATTTGTAAAAACACTAAAGATGTCACTTCAAAATGTGCTCACAGACAATAATACAGGCTGTCCAGTATTAACACAAGTAAAGTTGTTTAGTAAGGATTTCTTATATAGATTACTTCAGTCATCTTCTTTAATTGTGCCACTTTACTCAGTGAACCCACACAGAGCACTGTCTGACATATGTTAGTGCTCAGATTTAAGTGCATGTTTCACTGAAGCATCTCGAAATGGTCAGCAGGACCCACTATGATCATAATTTATGTTTAGCGTCATTGGTCCATGTTAAAAGTGTATCACCATCACAACAGTAGTGTGAAAAGGCTGTTTGGATGTGCAAGAGACCCTTTGGTGATGATTTCAGAGCAGATGATCTCCAGAACTTTGTTGTGTGCAGTGGAAACAACACTTTCAAATGTACAGACACTGATTTGAGTTTTTGTTACCCTCCTCACAACACGGTAACCTTCTCCAGCTGCTGTCAAGTCTCCCTTTTCCAGTTTCTTGACACTCACAGGATGATGGCAGCAGCCCTTCTTACTTGCCTCTGTGATTTCTATTAATTCCTACATTCAGTCATCAGCTCACTCAGACTTTTCCTGGGTAATTCCCGGGTCCACGCTCACCTATTATATTTCCCCACAAAAAGTCTGAGAGAAAAACTCACCTGTTTGCTTTCATACATACAGCTCTGGATATTTAAGATTTTTTATAAGTGTAAATGGGATCCATTTCTGCATTCTAAGGGCAAACACACATATGGGTGCAAACAAGTTGATTTGCCATTTAACTAAACTTAACAACTAAAATATTTATAGATACTGAAACACCATTAACTGCTAAGCTCTATTACTGGATACCAGCTCCAGTACCAGGACAATATCATTAAATTAACATAAATGTGTTTTGCTGTTTAGACTGGACAGAAGTGTGTGGGTTATTATCCAGGGTTATTATTGTCTGATTTTGTTTTCATTATTATTAATGTTCTTATTAATTCAATGTCTTTATGTCATATTCCTACTGCTACAATGTGTGTAAGAGCAACTTAAGCAACCAAATTTCCCCTTTGGAATTAATGAAGTTGTACAGATTCTAATTAACATTCAGTCTCACTTTGTTCCTTGAAAAAAGATACCAATATGAATTAGATATTCATTCCCTACTGATATTTAGAGCAGAGATTCTCAATAGGCTATTCTAACTACTTCTAATTTTATGAAACTCAACTGTTTCTTCTTTCATAATGCGTTTACTACTTGATATGCAAAGAAAACTACCAAAATGTCCTGGCTTTCACGTAAGACAGAGTCAATAAAATGATTACATGGATGCTTATATGTCCTGTATTTGTATATTTATCACCACAGGCCTGAGCTGTCTGATGTCGTGGGCCTGAAGGGATGCGTCAAAGGATTCCAGTTTCAGAAGAAAGACTTTAACCTGCTGGAGGAGCCCGGCACCATCGGCATCAGCAGCGGCTGCCCCGAGGAGTCATTTGTAAGAGCTGCTCTCCCATTCACACCCTGTCAGTGATAATGAGCTGACGGATGACTGATATGGATGAAAAATACACTGCACCCTCATCTGCTCATGAACACGAGCTCACTCTCTGCCTTTACTGAAAATAAATGTATTCTCTAGTTCAACCGCTCTTACACAAGACAATCAATATCACCTTCTGGTGATCACTGAGCTGTGAGCTGCAGAGAGTGGAGGTAATGAAAGTGAGATGTGTTTTTACCCTGACAGATGTCTCGTAAAGCTTATTTCACTGGAGAGAGCTACCTGGGATCCACGGCAAAGTTCTCACCCTTTGACAACTTTGAGGGAGGACTTAACTTCAGGACGCTGCAGCCCAGTGGACTTCTGTTCTACCACAGTGAAGGGGTGGGTTTACCTTTGGACTATAGTAAGTGCTTAATGCTGAATACTTACTGCTGGGTCACTTGTATGGCTTCTTGTTTTTTACCCACTTCAGGCCGATGAGTTCAGTATCTCTGTGGAGAATGGAGCTGTGGTGATGAACTGCAGGGGGACACGAGTAAAATCCCATAAGAAACAATACAGCGATGGACGGACGCATTTCCTGATGGCTTCAATAAGCAGTCAGAAGTAAGTTTTTATTGTTTTTTCAAAGCTTACAGTTTCTAAGATGCTCAGTATGTAAAATTCCACCACGAGGGCCCTATATTGACCTTGCCTAGCAGCTGGATCCACTTAATTAGCTTTCCGTAATCAACCATATGCATTTAGCCAAGCCCCAATTTACATCCATTGTGCTCGGCCCAAAGTGGCACTGCCCAATCAGAGTCCTTTAACCCTTTAACTACCAGCTCAACTGTTTGGCAGAGGCCATCATTAAATTCAGGGATGTTTAAAGTTTTAAGAAACAGAACAAATCAAATCATTGTTTGACTCCAGTAACACTTCAGGAAACAAAGGAAACCACAAACAAACCAAAAACAGACTTTGTTAGGGATTTTAAAAGCCAACAGTTGACTGTGTGATGACGTGAAAATGCATAAAATTTGGTACAAAATGAATTAGAAAAGGCAGAAATGTCTGTAATGCAAAAATAACTTTAAATAGATTATATTGAGTTTGACAAACAATATTTTTGATGAATAACAGAATTTATATGTACATATATATCATCAAATCAGTAAATGCTTGAATATTTAAAATGATGATGGTAAAAGTAATAGTAGCTTTAAGCTTTATAAACTTTTAAATCCCCAAAACAAAATGGATGTTCTTTAAGTTTGTTTGCAGTTTTTCTGTATCATAAAACATTGACAATAACAAAGGTGCTGTTTATTGAACACTTCAACACTAAATATTCCTGATTTTAATGACCTCTGCCAAACAGTTGAGCTGGAAGTTGAAGGGTTAAAGCAGAAAGAGGTTTGAGATACAACCAAGACGGCAGCAGGAAATTACTGCTGGTACAGAGATTAGCATAGATGCTAACAACATCAATAGCATTTTAGAACATTTGCACCACATTTCTTTATTAAATTAAAATCAAACA
Organism: Scarus forsteni; assembly: GCA_036419115.1. Classification (NCBI taxonomy): domain Eukaryota; kingdom Metazoa; phylum Chordata; class Actinopteri; order Labriformes; family Labridae; genus Scarus; species Scarus forsteni. The sequence continues at coordinate 2,291,907 of JAZDUH010000135.1, forward strand.
AAACTGAAAATATAACAGATGCCAACAGCTTCAGTAGATGTTTCATCGAATTTACGTGTTTAATGCTTTCTTTCATTTTAAGTCACTGGGAACACAAGTAAACAAAAACGTTCTACATTCATGGACATAAATAAATAATATTAACTATCGAAATGTCTCGAGACTGATAGTTTTTAAAATATCAGCAGTGAACTTTTTGAGGGTGTCAGGAACTGGATGTAAAGTGGGTTTGGCTAGATCAGTCAATGATGATTAATGATTTTCTTTATAAATCTACCAATAAAAAATAAACACAATAGCCCCGCCCACTCTGTATGTCTGAGTAAATATATTACCAGAGATGAGTTCTAAGATTTTTTAGAAGGTTAAAATCAGGTATGTATATATAATGCCACATAAACAAAGTTTTAGTTGATTTTTGAACCCGCAGGCTTTAAGTAGAAGTCAAACATGAAGGTGCACCACTGAGTGTCAATCCAAACACCTGTTGGTTTCCTGTTCTCAGGTATACACTCCTCGTGGACGACAAAGACAAGCAGGAGAAGAAACGTCCATCTTCAGCCTCCAGGTCAACATCAGAACCTTCAGAGAGAACTTTCTACTATGGAGGGTCTCCGAGCAGCAGCTTCAAGAACTTCACGGGCTGCATCAGCTACGCCTACATCAACAGGTAAACAGTCAGGTGGCAGTCAGAGTGGCACAGAGACAGCTCTGACAAGTGGAGGCTTTGACTCTTCTCATTATGACTCCAGTTGGGTTATTTCAGAGTCAATCCCAATTGTACCCATTAACCCTCCCCCTTCGTTTTACCCCTTTGTCTACCCCTTCCTCTTAGGCCCGTGTAACCCTTCCTCTTAATCTTATGGAGAATTGAACCTCTTCACTGGGCATGAATGCACAAACCAGAGGTTAAGGTGTACAACTGGGATTAACCCAAAGTTTTAATTACCTCCGCCGAGGAGGTTATGTTTTTGGGAGAGTTTGTCCGCCTGACCGTCTGTGAACAAAATAACTCCAAAAGTAATGGACGGATTTAGATGAAATTTTCAGGAAATGTTCAGCATGGGAAAAGGAAGAACTGATTCGATTTTGGTGTTGATCTGGATCAACGTCTGGCCGCCATGGTGAAAAATTTGATTTCTGTGAATAACTACTGAACTAAAATAGATATCATCATGAATCCAGTTGCTAATGGTATGTTTTCATGGTCAAGGAATCTAAATATCGACATGAAATAAAGGCAGGAGTAATATTTATGGTCAAAATGACAATATGGCTGAGGATTGTGGCGTTGGCGGAGGTCTGCGCTCTCCGAGTGCTTTCTAGTTCATTTCTGTTTCCATATCTGTTTATTGGTTTAGATTCTTAGAGGTTCCAAATTCAGATTTCACATTATGGAAGAATAAAATATGATAATAATATTTAGAATAAAATCTGCCTGCCAATACTCTGATAACAGCAAAAGCTTGGGCATCAGTGTACAAAGGCACACTTGTTCAAAAGGGAGGCAAAGCCATGTTTTTAACCCTATAATTTGCAAAAAAGAGTTATTGCAAATGCGTCTCATTCACAAACACTGGCACTAGCAACATGGTAATGTGTTACTAAGGTTGTACAATCACTATAGAAGGATGCTGGTACATTTTTAATTCCATCTTGCCAAAGTGACAAGTGGGGATTTTTGTGATGCTGTCTAAAAAAAAAACTCTTCAGAACTCCCCATCCCTCTGATTTGCTTACAACAGCTTTGAAAAGTGCTCCCAAATTTTATAGGGAGTCCCACTGGTCAAAATATAAATCCAGTGTATCAATTTGGGGTGAAACCTCATGAAAACAGTCAATGGGTTAACCTGAAGATTAAATGGGACACATTTTAATGTGATCAAGGGGAAAAAAAAGGCTATCAGGTGAATGTGAAAAAATATGTCCAGATTTGTTTAAATGTTGCATCCATTAAAATGAAACTTTGTCATAGCAAGACACATGAATGCACACTCTATTTTGGAGGTGATTTTTTTGTATAGAAATAGATATAAATATTCAAAACAAAAATCATTGCTGATGGTTGCAAACCTGTCTCAAAAGTTGCTACGTGTCAGTAATCAGGACATGTATTCAGCAATAGAGCGTTTTTTTTTCTTCCTAAATATTTTTTTGTCCTTAATTTGGTCGAAATGTTTTAAAACCCATTTACCAATATGAAACGTGACCATTAGGACCAGTTAAAATCTTAAAGGGTGGAATAAGGAGGTTTGTGCCTAACAGTTAAGATATACTGATGTAAAAATATAAAAAGGAACAAAAAAAAAGGACCAGCCTCTAAAGTTTACCACAAACAGTGGAATATTCTGACGGTGGAGTTCTGCTCGTTTTTGTGAGGATTTTGGCCCCTCCCTTTCTCAGACTCCCTCTTGTCTTGGTTTCTGCAGACAGGACCGGGACATCGAGGCTGAAGACTTCCAGAAGTACACAGAAAATGTCCAGACCTCTCTGCAGGACTGTCCGGTCCAGCGTCCTCCTGCGGCTCTGTTGTCACGACAGAGGGATCACACTTCAAGAGCCAGGCAGAGCCAAACACAGGTACAAAGGAGGGATCAGACACACTGGAAACGTATTCATCAGAGGGATGACGGAGGTGTTTGACTCTTTGAGTGGTAAAAACAAAAAGAGTTTGACAAACCATCTGTATTTGCCTGGACAGTGCACAGACTTTAAGTATCAGAAATGCATTGCGGTGACCTTGCAGAGCAGCTGGATCCACTTGACACATTGTCTTTAATCAGGCAGATCCATCTTGCAAAGCTCCAATCTACAACAATTGTGAGTGGCTCAAAGTGGCACAGCCCAATCAGAGTCCTTTAAAGCAGGAAGAGGCGGGAGCTACAAGAAAAAAAAACAGGAAGTGACTGTACAGAGATAAGTATAGATGCTAGATGAAGGCTGCACTTAATGTTAATGTCTTTAATAACAAACTCAAGACCCATCTTTTTAGTCTGGCCTTAACCTAAATCACCTTTTGCTCTTATTATAGCTCCGTTTTATTTTTATTTTATCTTACTTTATTTAATGTAATTTAATTGTATCTTTCATTTCATTTCAATTTATTTTATTTTATTTTATGATGTATTTAATTTTACTCTTAACCTAATCACCAGTGTTCACTCATTTATACTTTTAAAGGATAACTTCGGTTCCTGCAGCTTTTACAGTGTTTATAGAATGAAGAAGAACAATATACTCACCCAGAAGGCTTTCCTGATCCAAACGGTGCTTCGGGAGATATTTAGATCCAAAATTGAGCAGCAGACATCGATACAATGGTAGCCTGTAGGGCATGGATCGCCGCTCCTAAAAACTGCATTAATCGTCTAAAAACCCATGTTTTTCACCAATATTCCATCATGATACGTTCCGGATGATCCGCCATTGCAGTCTGTGTCACTCCACACAGCGCTGTGTGGCTGAACTGACGAGTTTGTTTACGTGCCCCTTCGCGCATGCGCAGTACGGCTCATTGTTTCAGGGGAAGACCGGCAGCTACAAATCGACTTTCTTCTTCCAGTTTTGTGCAAAATGGACGAATAACTATCGGATGAAGATGTTGTGGAGGAGAACTTTGAATATGATGGGTGTCCTTACAGTTTGGAGCCAGAGTTTACAGATAAGGAGCTCATCGAAAGGAGGAAGCGAAGGCAACACTCCAGAGAGTACTGCGCATGCGCAAAGGGCACGGAAACAAACTCGTCAGTTCAGAGGTTAGTACGCTGTGTGAAGAGACACAGACTGCAATGGAGGACCATCCGGAACGGATCATGATGGAATATTGGTGAAAAACATGAGTTTTTGGACGATTAATGCAGTTTTTAGGAGCGGCGATCCATGCCCTACAGGCTACCATTATATCGGCGTCCGCTGCTCGATTTTGGATCTAAATATCTCCCGAAGCACTGTTTGGATCAGGAAAGCCTTCTGGGTGAGTATATTGTTGTTCTACATTCTATAAACAATGTAAAAGCTGCAGGAACCGAACTTTTCCTTTAAGGTGGTGCTTCCTCTGTGCGTACAGGGTACAACAATATCCCTGCTTTTTTATTGTCTTATACTTATAATGCATTTATCAAGTAATGAGATGATGACTAGAGCCTTCATAGAAATATTGGAGTTAAAAGCACAATATTTGTAAAAGTCGTAAGTTTCCAAATAAATAAAACTCAAGTAAAGGAAAGATACTCAAAAAATGTAATTAAATACAGTACTCAAGTAAATGCACATATGAACCTTTCCCATTAGCCCTACTCTACACTACTCGACTCTATCCGGCTCTACTCTACTTGCCTTGTACTGCTTTTCCATTAGCCCCAGTCGCCTGCCCAACAGGGTGCAGTGTCGCTGTAAACAGCTGAGCGGCACTGCAGTGACGTCATTTTGAGTGCGACACAACAAGCTGTGGCTTTTTGTCACAAACCAAGTAAAAAAGGAAAGCAGAAGAAGGCTGCAGGTGGTAAGAAGAAATACCCCTTGAGAAGCACAGGAGAGTTTTGGAAGCTATACAACTGAATGAAGCCGAGGACGAGAGCAATCAAGCTGCAAAGAAAAGACGTATGAGGGTAAGCTAATGCTAGGTCTACGCGCTCAAGACTCATCGATGACGACATTGTCTGACCAATCAGTAGCCGGCAGTTGGTGACGTCATCTTTTAGTATTGACTCAGCTTGCTTGGAACCAGAGCGGAGTAGGTAAGAAAACTAGCTTATTTTAGGAGGTACCAGGCTAGTAGAAACACGCTGGAAATCGAGTAGGGCCGAGTAGAGTAGGGTCAAAGCGTGCGAGTGGAAAAGGGCCATAAGTTACCGACCAACCCTTAGTTAGGTTAGTATTAAGGTGTGGATCCGCTGTCAAGATTTGCCTGAATTACCCACTCCAAATCATGAAAAGATAAAAACTGAATTCAACAAAATAGTTTATCTGCTGCTCTAATTTAAGTTCATTGTCCATTTTTAAACCAAGATTTGTGACAGAAGGTTGAAAATATGGGTGAAATGAGCTCAGGTCTGGAAGGGTATCACCAAGTCCGCTGGAGCCAAGCACAATAATCAGTTTTGCTTTCATTACTTTGTCAAAATTTGAGACCTTCCTACAATATATGAGACCTTCCTACAATATAATATGTGAAGAGCAGTGTTTTTCCCTTCAGTGTAGCTTCGTCCTATTCTTGATTTTTTTTCATGTCTGTTAAGTCTTGAGCCTTTTTAACATAAACACCCTTCTGCTTTATGTGTGTATCTTGAACAAACCCTCAGTTCATCAAGGATCCATGTTTTATCTTTAAGTTTCTGTGATTTCAGCCCTCCTGACATTAAAACCCCTTCTTCTAGGTCAACAGAGATAGGTCTAACCTCCCTCTGGGCCTGATGGAACTTAGGAGCGATGACCAGGAGCCATCAGAGCCGAACATCGAGCCGTGTTACCTCTCCTCGAGTCCCAGAGCGACCCGCCAAGCCTTCCACTACGGCGGCATCGCCAACAGCCGGCAGCATTACACAGACCTCCCAGACTCGTTCTCACAGAGGTACGCCAAGTGAAAAAGTCTTTAAAAAAGACTCAAGGTCAAGTATTTTTAAAGCTCACTCCGCACATGTTCACTCTCAAGGCTTTCCTTCTGTCTGCACGCATGACTTAATGCACCTTCCACCTCCCAGGTCCCACTTCTCCCTGTCCCTGAAGACGCACTCATCCTTCGGCCTCATCTTTTATGTATCTGACGTGCAAGAAGACAACTTCATGGCTCTCTTCCTGGCCCATGGGAAGCTGGTATACACCTTCAATGTGGCAGAGCAGAGGGTCAGAGTGAGGAGTGAAGAGAAATACAATGACGGTGCATGGCACAACGTAAGTTCTCTCATGCACGGCTGATTCATGTTCACTTATGTGTCAACAACTTCTGCAGTGACAAGCTCCCCTCTCCTCCCCCCCGAAGGTTATTTTTATCCGTGATGGAAGTATGGGGCGCTTAATAATTGATGGGCTCACAGTGCTGGAAGACAGAGTGCAAGGAAGCAGCGTCTCCTGGCATGTCAGCAGCCCCATCTACGTCGGAGGAGTTCCTCCAGAGAGAGCTCAGAAGAATATTCAGGTACAGGTCGAGGTTCACGCAGAAACATTTTGACATTCAAAACAACACAGAACAGCTCAAATGAATTTTAAATTCAAGTCTAAATAAAACAGTCGTCTCTTAGGAAAGTCAAGGAGTTGTGACCTTTTAAGGTCATCAGTGTTATTTTTTAGAGCACGTTGTGATTTACTTTTAACTTTAATGTTTTTCCTAAAATGTCCTTTAATCATAATGAAGTCATCTAAATTGTTTTAATTTTTGTCTAGTTTTAGTTGATGAAATTTCACATTTTAATCGGCAAAATCTACTGTAAATATAGTCGATTGAAATACGAGATGTAAAGGGTAAAGCATTTTTGTTTCTTTGAATTTATGTGAAATATATGAAAGAATATTTGAAGAATTGGGTTGTGCTCACAGAGATTTATTTTTCTATAAAGATTTACTGTCGTTTGTAAAATGAAGCTATTATTACATGAATACTGACAGCTAATAACGAATTGTGATGTTATTTTTAATAATTTTCATGTGGCTATATCACATGTGTACATTTATTTGATGGACATATCCTGCGCTTGTTTGGTGTACATATGTGTGATTTTGACTTTGCTGTTTTCATTCATTCATTTTCTATACCCCTTTATCCATTTCGGGGTTGCGGGGGGCTGGAGCCTATCCCAGCTGTCATAAGGCGAGAGGCGGGGTACACCCTGAACCAGTCACCAGTCAATTGCAGGGCTACGTAGAGAGACAGACAACCATTCACCCTCACACTCATACCTAGGGCAATTTAGAGTCACCCGTTAACCTAATTTATTTATTTATTGATTGATTTAAAGAGGGAACAGCGCATATTAATGAACATTTTTACAAATGTAATATGCCAGATTATAGCCTTGGGCTAATTTCCATCTGCAGACCCCCTTGCAGGTTGATGGTAAAATATACATACGAGACACTAAATACAGTAGGACAAACCCAAGGACAGTAGACAAGTATAAAAAGAAACAGAAACATATATACTGCACATCCTCCCATCACACAGAGTCCATCAAGCATTTAGCAAATGCAACTTCTATTGCACCAACCCCTATTGCACTGAATGTTATTGCACAGATTTATATTACCTAGACCCAGTTCATATTGCACAAATCCCTATTGCACCAACAATGATGTGACCAATAAGTGCATGATAGGTCATGCATAATGAGCATGTTTTTGGTCTGTGGGGGGAAGCCGGAGTGCCCGGAGAGAACCCACGCATGTACAGGAAGAACATGCAAACTTCACACAGAAAGGCCCCTGTCCAACCCGGGAATTGAACCAGGAACCTTCTTGCTCTGAGGCACGTGCACTACCTGCTGCGCCACCATTCCGCCCGACTTTGCTGTTTTGTTGTTTTTTCAAGTTTTAGATGAATAAAGCTAAAATAATAAATCAGATGACAGGTCTATGGTTCATGGATCTGTCACTAACTTTAGTTCTTACTTTAGTCCACTTGTCTCCTCTTACCTCCCTTCCTTCGCCCTCACACCCGACACAGCATCGTGTGGATTTGCTGTTCATCATGAGACTGGGATCCACATTCAAGATTTCCTGCTGCTTAACAGAAGGTTTTTTCTTGAGCCATGATGGAGGGATTCATGATTGGCTATATGGATTCATGTTGGGTGTTGGATGTATATATTTGTATATTTATGTATATGTGCATTTTATATGTATATATGTATCTATATATATACATATAAAATGAAGAGTTTTATGCTCTATTGTAAAGTGTCTTGAGACAACACTTGTTATGAATTGGCACTTTACAAATAAAGACTGATTGATTGAAAAGAAAACGGAATATAGACAAATGCTTCTTAAGTGTTGCCCTTAAATGCTTATTCAGACTTGTGTGATGTTGCTGATGTGTTTCTACGTTTATCCTTTCAGAAAAACTCTCTGCACAGTTTCAATGGCTGCCTGAAGAACCTCCAGCTTGATGGCCAATGGCTGTCCTCCAAAGCAGAGACTTTCGGGGTCACTCCATGCTTCGAGGGTCACTCTGAGGCAGGAACATACTTCTCAGAAGAAGGAGGCTACGTCCTGTTAGGTACGCTTTAACAGGTCATTCTGAAAGAAATCTTAAAGGCAGGGGGGATTTTAGGGTCAAGCCTCAAGTGGTACAGGGTCCATTTCCCACCAGTGACATGAAAATTATGGAAAGTAATCTAATTCGATCTAATTCTGGAGACTTTCCAGAAACCTTCAGTAGGAAGTCAGACTGGGTACTTTTTGTAATATTTAATATCTGAAAACTTCCATGGGAACTATGGGAGTTAACTGGAAATTAGAGCATCCATGTAAAAAAAATGAAATAAGAAAAACTTACATTTCAACATATTTATTTGTAAATAGATTTGATCAAGTTTTAACTGTTGTATTGAACAGATAACTTCAGTTTTACTTTACGTGGTCCTCAAATGTGTGGCTGTCATAGTCCAGGGTTTTCTAGTCATCTGTGCACATGATGGAGGAATGCACAGTGCATGGAGGTGTCAGCTGTCTGCTGTGTAGAGAGCGTTTACGCCTGTCTGTTCCTGATGGTCAGTTTTGTTTGTTAAGAATAATGAGATAAATACATTTCAAAAAGTTATTTTACAGATCGTAGTGAGGCCAGAGTTACTGTTGGTGGATAGGGCTGAATGATTTTAGGAAAAGATCTCATTTCAATTCATCTGGCAGATTTTGTGGTTTTAATTTGATTCACGATTTTCCTCAAATCAAGCTTCAGCGCAATATTTAGAAATTATATCATGCCATCACACATGTACAACTACTACCTTAAGGCAAGGATGAAAACTAATGTAAGAGTTGATCCTAATGTATTTATTAACAAAAAATAGCATGTACACTCTTTAAAGTCAGGTATTAAATCCTTAATTGTGTTAAGTTAAAAAGTTAAATAAAATGCAAAAAAAGTGAAATAAGTACCATCATTTCTCAATTATATCCCCCCCCCAATACTAAACTGAAACTAAGCCTTGTTGCAAAAATCAAAACTAAATAAAAACTAGAATGCCCGCTCTAAAACTAATTAAAACAAAAAAAATGTCAAAACTAACTGATACTAAACTATAATGACAAATCCAAAACTATTATAACCTTGCTCCTACCTAATCAGAGGGGCACACTCTGACAAGGAAGACTGTTGGAAACACTCATATAAGGACTGGAAATGTTTCTGTCTTTGTAATCATGGAAAATCATGACATGTAGCTTGGTTAAAAGCTGATGAAGTTAGACTACCTGGCGTAATCCCAGAGTTTAAGTGTCATCTTTCGTGATTGTTGGTGTAGAGCGCCCCTTGGTGGCAGAACGTTCATTCTGAGCAGCCAAAATTTGGAATTTGAGGTTTGCAAAGAGTTGATCTTTTTGCCATTCTCTCCTCAGATGTAACACAATGTACATTTGGCAGGAGCTGCAGCTCTGTGCAAACTGAACATCTGTTTTATGACACGGTTCGTTAGATTTCCTCTTTGGAAAACTCCCAGGCCCCTCTGGTCTTTCACCATCTCTGAGAGCACGAGGAGAGGCTGGTTGGGCGAGGGAACATGAAACCCTCAGTGCAGCTGTGGTGAAACTCTGTGAAACTGTGTCTCCTCTGAGGGGGAAGAAGAGGAGAGTTAGGCCCCAAATAACTTGTGAGCGGGGGCTGCAGCTGTTGGACCAGTCCAGTAATTTCACACGTACATGCACCGCTGAGGATCAGGGAGGATGGATGTGGTGAAAAGGTGAGGCTCGCAGCAGATAAGGCTCCAGAAGTCACTCTGTCTTCATCTCTCTCCCTCAGATGAATCTTTTAACCTCGGGCTGAGGTTCCAGTTGGTGATGGAAGTGCGCCCCCGTGTGGCTTCAGGGGTGCTAATGCATGTCGGCACAGCAGAAGGAAACATCACTGCATACTATCACCAAGGACAGGTTTGTCTCCCCCACACACAGAGCTGTATAAATCCACCTTCTGGTCATATTCATTTAACTCAATGTGCTTGTTTACAGGTGGTGGTTGTTGTTAATGAGAGCTCTCACGAGTTCAGCACAAAGGTGACCCCCAAACAGGGTCTGTGTGATGGCAACTGGCACAAAATCGCTGGTAAGACTTTTTAAAGAAATTCTATCAGGACATATGAAGAAAACTTAAAATGAAGAACTAATTCTGCCTCTTTTATGCAACTTTGGGCTTGTTGTGGAGGGACATGATGAACACCCTACAACCAATATAAACTCAGCTCAGAAGTTAGACAAACTATTCTGTCCCACTACAAACACAAATATAAATTTAACTGTAAAAAGAAGAGCAAAAAGGATGTTCTTACAAAAAGAAATCCTTACAGCCAGAATTAAATTCACCTGTAATGTAACTAATGCTGTTTCACCACAATAAAGCTGTAGAGGATCAACAAAAACTTAGCTAAAAGCTAACTATGTCTGTTTGGATACAAAAATCAAGGTTTGACAGTTTAGTGATTACAGATTTATAAATAACAACCGCCTGTCCCTTCACTTCTAAATAAAGAAAAGCTGTTCCACCTCCAAACAAAAGGATGTTGAAAAAGTAAATTAAGAGCCAAATGAGAAAAGTTGTCTCTTGAAATTGAAATGCAGTGTACATGAAAATCAAAACATACTTTACGTAATTTTTTCTTTCTTAAAAATAGTAATGTATCACAGCTTGTTTTGAGCTTGTTTTTATCGACCTGGTTGCTTATTTCAGGAGAAAAATCTGGCAGCGCTGATCTTCCTCCTCTTCCTATCTTTGGTGAAGCAGTGTCATCAAACAGCAGCCTCAGAGTGTCAGGAAAACAACAATGTAGTCGCTGTTATGCTCCAATGTCCTAAACTTACATTTCTTTTTGCATATTACATCCTCTACACTGACGATAAAAGATTTAAACGTCGTCACGTCAAGCTTCAGGTGGCATGTCGTTGCCACTCAACACGTTGGAAGCCAATTTTTGCCCCTATAGGAAATAAGAAACAATGAAGGAATTCTGATTGATAAGCAGAATTGTTGATGCTATTACTGTCAATAAAATCTTTAAAAAAAACAGTAAAATAATGTTCACTTTTATTTTCAGTGCCGCAGAGTATGAAAATGTCATTTACTGATTCAAACAATTCACACAAATGTATAAACACAAATTCAAGACCAAGCAAAGAAGGAAGACAGAAAAATAATAACAATGAATACATACATAACTAACACCCAAAGTGTTCGGTATTGAGTCAGACTTGCAGATCTGATCTTCTGAAATTCATAAAATTTTCCCTAGTTTTTCAGGTTTGTTTAAAGAGCTCTGTTCCAAAATGCTATAAATCCATTTTCATTTAGAAGTAGTTTCATTATTTACCCAGACCCACCATTGGGTTGGCTGGGGAACTGAACTTTGAAATACAGTTTACACAGGGATTCATAGCTTTCTGGCATTATATACTGATCGGGCAGGCAGTACTATAGGTAACAAAAAATATTAGCACTGAGTTAAGTATATATTTTTAAATTTTGGCTTTTAAAGCATTTTGGAAAAGAACTCTTCATATATATATATTTTCTTTTCTTCTTTTCTCTCTTCTCATTTCTTCCACTTCTCTGACCTTACCACCAGAGGCCAAATAAACTCATGTTACTTTTCTTTTATTTAAATAACTTTCATTTTATTACAAATCTGGCAACACTCATAAAACGTATATTTTGACAGCGCTTCGACAGTGTTTCTTTTACAATTTATTGTACCAGTTCCAGCTCTATCCAGAAGATTTAGCAGCATGTTTGCAGATATATACAAGAAAGAAGCAGTTAACTGAATTAATTAAAATAAATAAATGAATATATTAAAGATAATAGGGAATAAAGTATCAAGAAGTGTATGGTAGGAGGAAAAGGGAAAGAGTGGTTGTGTAGTGTGTCCTGGTTTAAACTCTGTGCAAGCCTCCACACTGGAGAAGTGTTTGAAGGTGTGAGTGGTCTCATACAGTGTTGGGAAAATTACTTTAAAAAGTAATTAGTTATAAGTACTAGCTACTCTCCCAAAAAAGGAACTGAGTTACTAACAGAACTACTTCTTCATAAATGTAATTAGTTACCAGGTAAAGTAATTGATGCGTTACTTTTTTGAAAAAGCTTTTTCTGTTTGAACTGTGTGTCTTCATCTCTCTCTCCCTCCGTGTTGTAACCTGCTGCAGCAGCTCTGACATCATCAGCAGAGTTCTCGTGTTTTTGGTCTCTAGATTTTAGATTTATTAACAACAGAGAAACACTTTGCTTTAGGACATAATGTACACTCACATGTGTGTTCTTGACTTTTACTTCTTGTATTTCCATCCTGAAAACTCCAGTTTTAACGCCACAGACCGCTCCGAACTCGCCGTTGCTACATCTATCTGTGTTGCCAGATTTTGCGATTAAAATAAGCATTTTTAAAGAGAGAAACCTACATGAAGCGTGTTTTAATATTTATCCATGTTACATTTCAATTTCAAAGTCATATTTCTTCTTTTTTATCTCTTAGTTTACTTATTAAACATCCTTTTGTTTGTAGGTGGATCATTCTGCTATTATTTGTAACTCAGTTATTGCTGAACAGTCTGTCTAACCTTGGTTTTTGTAACCAAAAGACATGTCAGGATTTTATCTAAGTTTTATCTTAATCCTCTACAGCTTTATTATGGGGAAAACAGTCCTAGTTACATTAGAAATAAATGTAATTCTGGCTTTAAAAAATTAAAATAAATCAGAGGCTTTATTTTAGGTGGAAACATCATTTTACAGAAAATTTTAATGTGTTTTAGTGTGGGTTAAAATAATTTTAATGACTTCTGAATTGGGTTTATATTGATGTTAAATCATGCACCAGGTTCCTCCTGGGTTTGGGGGCCCAACAAGCCAAAAGAAACAACTGCACCATTGGAATAAGCTTAAAAAAAACTGCAAACTACAACTCCCAATATACACATGCAAGCTAGAATAAAACAAAGCCAAAGTTGCTTATAATAAGTGGACCTGGCAACTCTGGCATCGACTTTTCTCGTGTGTCTGTTAGCCGTGCAGCTCCTGTCAGTGACTGGTTGAGCGAGGCAGGTCGGACAATAGCTGCTTAACATTGGCGCAAAGTAACGCGCCTCATTTCACTGTCTGTAACAGTGTTATAACATTTTGAATAGTAATTAATTAGATTACCCGTCACTGGGAAAAGGTAGTGGCATTAGTAAGGCCATTATTTGTAACGCCTTTAGTCCCAAAACTGCTCTTATAACAGTATCATGTCCATAACTGGACTCCACCTTTTGATCACGATAACTGTTACTCTTGTTACTCTTTCCCGTGGACTTATAGCAAGTACTTAAATAAATATATTTTGCTGTTGTCCACATCACAGTGACTCGAGACGTCAGTGCCATCCAGCTGGTTGTGGACTCTCAAGTCAACCGTGTAAAGGGACCCCCGATCCCCGGCATCACAGATATCAGGAAGCCGGTGTTCATCGGTGGAGTTCCAGGTTAGAAAGAAACACTTTCGTATTTTTATATCAATGCTAAGTCTTTTCTTATCTCATGAAGCACTTCCTGTCTCAGATCTACTCCTGCCAGACCTCGCCACCAGGACACCGTTTGTGGGCTGCATGAAGAACGTGACCATCAACAACAACCCAGTGAGCTTCAGTTCAGCTGCTCTGGTGAGCGGAGCAGTCGGCGTTGGATCCTGTCCTGCAGCATGACGGCGTCTTCGTCCCCAACACAGCACTGACCAAACACATTAAAACTTTATTTCTGTCCAACATAACCATGAAGAAGTACTGTCACTGTTCTTTTTATTTTGTCATGTTTGTCTCATCTGTCTTTGACTTCAAATGTCCTTACATATTAAAGTGTCTTGTGCACTTATACGACCAAATTTGTCCAAATTATGCTTATAAAAATTGTGCTTATTCAGAAGATAAAAATAATGAATTGGAGGAATAAACTCTTTATCCAGATTTTACCCTAAATAATTATATAGTGCACAACATGAAAGACAACTGATATTGATATATTTTATGTTCCACCATCCAAATTTGTAATCTTTACGGCACATTTTTGTACAAGATTGTGTTCAGAACTCTTTTTTTGCACTGTTTTTTTCTGATACAATAAATATGTTTTACACCAAAGCCTGCACGTGTCTCTGCCGTTGAAGCTTTTCAGGCGTTTAGTGGCTAAGAGTTGGTCCCATGTTGGTCTGGACCTTCCTGTGTGATGTTGGTTTCACTCCAGTTCCCTCCAACAGACCAAGAAGATATTCATTAGGCTAACTCAGCTGTGTTTCCACCAAACTGTCTAGTTCGGTTCAGCTTGATACAACACTTGATCACTGATACTCCCACTGATGGATTTGGAGAAAAGGTACAAGCCGTCCTACTTTTCAGTGCAATGCGTATTTAAGCAACCCTAAAGGTGGAGCTAAAATTTTGCAGTCTGTGGATTGGTTACAAAAATTGTCAACTCTCATGCGATAACACCAAAATACAAACCATGTCTTGTTCAAATAAGCAGTGAATTTAGAGTGATTTGCCCTCTGCTGTTGCTTTAAACCAACACTACGCAGTTTTTCCACTGTAATATAATATTTCTAGAATGGTTGTGATGGTATATCACCTTACAACAGGTTGAATGTCAACAAATTTTTACTGCTTTGACTGCTGCTCAACATACGTCTCTTCTGCCTTGAGGCAAGAGCTAAACGTTTGGAAAAGGAGAATGTAACGCAGTTTTTAAATTTTTAAACAGATGTAATGAGCAGAATTTAAAGGTGCTATGAGGAGAATCCATTTCCAGCGATATAAAGACTCTGCTACCCATGAGCACGCATGGCGGCTGTCGTAAAGATGTGACCCAAGCCATAGCGTGCGTTTGTTGTGATGCTAATGGATGCAGCACGGACCTTCCTCAGAACTCTGCATTGCTTTACAACTCCTTTTTTCAACAACTTACAGGATGCAAAGCGACGAGGTAATTTATCTCTTTCTAGTTACATAGTGGTAGTTTTTGATGTGTGACAACAAGCAATTTTTGGAAAACTTAGTTTTGTAGTTTTGTAGCCGGCTATATATCACTACTTACAGCCCGGTGCTCTAAGACGTGTCCAAATAATATAAATTTGCTCTAGTTTTAATTGTCTTGTTCCTGAAGTTGAGTATCCAGGCCAGTCCAGCCCTGTCCGACCCGACCGCAAAGCTAAGGAATAGCATTTATAGATAACCTATTTTGATGCTATAAAACTCATCTTAAAGTGTGTATCGCGATCAGGCATGTATGTAAAAGTGAGACTTTTTTGTAATTCCTTAGAAACTCTTCATAGCATCTTTAAAGTAAATATGCACTTATTTTCCTAATGGAAATAGGGACCTCTGGCTCACACTCCTGCATAGTAGATGGTGGTAATGCTCCTCTGGCGCTGGATATCACCTGCCGTTAAACCAGAGAAGAAGAAGAAAGCTAAATGTAGAGTTGTTATCATGGTGGAAGCTGCAAAAAACCCAAAGAAAAGAAAAGTTTTATCGGGGGAGACAAAAAAAGGAAAGTGGGAGAGTAACAAGCTGAATGCTCAGACAGGGATAAACATTGGCTCGGCGTTCACTCACTGGTGTGAGCTGAAAGGAGAGGAGGGATGTCCAACTGATGCTGATTTTGTCCTGTTATTGTTGGACTTGTAAGTACACGAAGATTTATTCAAATAGACACATGATCAGACTGTACCTCATCAGTCCACATGGTTTATTTATCTCTCATGAGGTTCTGTTTGTCCTGGGCCCTGTTTCTACGGAGCAGGATTACTGCCTAGCGAGGTAACTTTGAGGGTAGGTTCCGGGTTCCCTGTTCTACGAGACGGGTTCACTTCTTAGCGAGGCGAGTCTCCATGGCAACGTACGCTGAACGGCCAACCTGCTCTGGGGCAGGTTAGGTTCCAGATTGAACTCGCGGACTATAAAAACCCCGCCCACTGACCAATGAGCTCTCTCGGCCAGCTCCTCTGCAGGAGTAAAATCTGGGGGAGGACTCTCATTGCTGTAACAAGATCTTCAACGCCAACACTTCTGTTCCATGACAATATTTTATTGCCCGTCTTAAAATTGTGACAGGAATTCATGTAGGGCTCATGTGGCCTACATATCACACAAAAAATGTAAACACGATAGGAACGAACAAATGAATGAATTCATCTTGGAAATGAATTAGACATGTCTGGTGCATGTTGCAGTAAAAGTGCATGCTGAACAGTGCTATTTCAGGATGATAATGGCACGAAAAAATTTTTGCACGCTATACTTAAGCATTGAGACTGTCAGCAATTTTCTGCCAGCACTCCTTCCGTGCTTTTGATGCTTATTACATGTTTTAATTCTTCATACTTTGTCATGATCGCCTCCTGCTCCTCGTGTGTGAAGTATGCGGTCCTTCCCTCTCCGGCCTGCTCTGACGCTCCAGACTGGTCCATGTTCGCGATTGGTCAGATGCGGCGGGCTCTGCCTTATATGTGTGCACGCGCTCATTGCAAAGCTGGATCCACTTATGAGGTTGATAACCAGCGTCGTCAAACTGTTTAGCGAGACCGCCGGCTACCGCGCTCAGTTCAGTGAGGTAGCTCCAAGGCTGTCTCGCTAGGCTGAACTTGCTTCGTAGAATAGGGCCCTGCTTCTCCTCCCTCTGTTTGTCAACAAATGCATGTTGGTGTGTGGCCCTCTGTTTTTTTATGACAGTGCAGTTACGCTCAATGACCACAGAGGCCACTAGAGAGCTGAAGCTGGAATCTTACAAAGTGCGGCTTCAAAGGATGTTTGCAAGAAAAAATGCTCTATGGAGTACTGGGGTTCTACAAATCCACCGCCAATGAGCATTTTATATCCCCATCAGGCTTTGTTTGTGAACCAGCACAGGTATGGTGTCCATTAGCCTCCTCAGAGGGGGAAAAATCAGTCTGCTATCTTTAAGGAATGATCGATGCTAACATCGTGCTTGTTCCATGGGAGGGGGTTTAATCTAATCTGCAACATATTAAACATCCATCAATCAATCTCTTTTTTAGTGCCAATTCATAACAAGTGTTGTATCAAGACACGTTACCACAGAGCAAGTTGAAGACAAACGCTTAATTTTATGGATACACATATATGTATACATACAAATATGAAATTAAAATACACATACACACATATACAAATATATACATCCAACACCCAACAGGAATCCATAGAGCCAATCATGAATCCCCCCCATCATGGTGGAAAGACAAAACCTCTGTGTTGCACATCATCAATGTTGTCTCTCTGTTGGCCTTTGACAGTTTATCTTTGATGTTGCATGTAATCAAAAATGAGAATGTTATTGTCAGGGTTTATAAGAAGACAGTTTTAGCATTTTTTAAACTGTTGTTGCCTCATAAATTTTTTGTGACACCTGAAATAGCTGAATACTATTCATTTAATAAAAAGGTGCAAACAAATTATTAGAGTTCAGCTAAATAGATGTGTTAATAAATCAACTTTATTTACTCAAACTCATGTTTGTGTAGATAATTAAATGGACATAATTGTAATTCAAATTGTTTACAGTCCGTGTAAAGTGTCTTCACAACGACATGGCTTTCCAAACTTCATAAAGGAAGGACCAGACTAGACTTCAGGATTTCACTCCTTCCTTTTTATTCGACAGTCGACAGGAAGTAAAGAAGAAGATGAAAAACCTAAAAAAATAAATCAATGTAACTAAATTTAGAATTTTACATCACATCAGGCAAAAGTGCATTTACTTAAATATTAGCTGAAGGGAAACATAATTCTACATTTTAGAACCATATAGTTTTAATAACAATTGTTTTCCTTATGATTCAGCCTGAGTTCTTTTAAAATTTTCAACTATAAACTAAAAAAAAATAACTTACATGAAACAAGTATTTAAACCATTGTATGGTCTATTTTAACACTGCTTTATGTGAACAGAAAAACTAATTCGTTATACATGCAGTTGAATATTTTTACTTTGCATTTTAATGAAGTAAAATTCCCTATTTGAACTGATACTATTTATACATGTTATCAACATAATTGAAACATATCAAACTCTGACTTCTAAAAATTTAAGTTATTTTTTTCTGAATACAGAACTAAAACAATACAAGAGATGTTTTTTTTTTGTGTGTGTGCATGTGAGGAGATGTGATCTTACCAGTAGCACTTTTGGGTCAAAGTCTTTTTTCCATGTGTGAAGTGCTTCTTTAGTGGCTGCTTCTGCCGTCCTCTGCTCCATTGCACTTCTGCACAAATGACTGTTGCACTGCTTTTACTGTCACCATCATGCATCTGGAGCAGCAGGGCCGTTATGCGCAGCAGGCACATATTCACACCTCCAGGCAGGGCGCAACAACAGTCTGAAGAGCCGGTGTAATTGCACTTTGTTAAGATACACTCGGGATGTCCAAGCTATGGCCTGAGGACCAACTGAGGCCCACACTTAACTTTTAGTTGCTTGCAGCAAGTTCCACAAATCATGGAAATTAGGTCCACACTATTCGCCCTTTTCCATTAGCCCTACTCTACTCTACTCGACTCTACCTGGCTCTACTCTACTCTCCTTGTGCTGCATTTCCATTAGCCCCAGTCGCCTGCCCAACGGGGTGCAGTGTCGCTGTAAACAGCTGAGCAGCGGTGACGTCATTTTGAGCACAACACAACAATCTGTGACTTTTTGTCACAAACTGAGTAAAAAAGGAAAGCAGAAGAAGGCTGCAGGTGGTAAGAAGAAATACCCCTTGAGAAGCACAGGAGAGTTTTGGAAGCTATACAACAGAATGAAGCCGAGGACGAGAGCAATCGAGCTGCAGAGAAAAGGGTAAGGGGGTAAGCTACCAATCAGTAGCCGGCAGTCATCTTTTAATATCAACTCAGCTCGCTTGGAACCAGAGTGGAGTAGGTACTAAAACTAGCTTGTTTGAGGAGGTACCAGACTAGTGGAAACACGCTGCAAATCGAGTAGGGCTGAGGCGTGCTAGTGGAAAAGGGCCATTTGACAGACCACTTGTGCCTCACTGGTGACTAAAGAAGAACCGATTACAACATGTAGAAGCAGTCCTCATTTGCTTAGCTGTCTTCTCCATCTGAAGATCTGATTAACAAAGAAAATTCAGACACCTATTCTCCTGTTCTCACTTCGACCAGGGGGCCAGGCAGTGATTGGCTGGGACAACCAGGTCCCCTGAAATCTGATTAGCCCCCTCAAAATCTTTAATTATGTATGACTGTTGCCCTTTTAGGGCCACTGTTAAAACTATAATGTAAGCTTTTTAAGCATTTTTAATAACTGAGGACAACTTTAACCTGACTTACTGCAGGAGATGAGAGTCTGTAGGCACAGCAAAGTGGCCCTCTGGACCACCAGCAGCTTGTGGTTTTCATCATTACATTTTTTATGGCCTTTTGTAAAAAAAATGTGGTCTGCTGCTCTTGGTGCCTTGTCATCCAAGGTCTTTTATGGTATGGGTTATTAACTGAAATTTCATCTCTTCATTTCCCTAAAATAAAGACTTCAGATGCTTCCTGAATTACCAAAAGAAAAAAAAAACACTAATTAATTACAATGTTTGGTGTGTGTGATACTATATCAACATTTGATAGTCCAGTATAGATATTCAGTTCATAAGTTAAATATTGAATAGAAATATCTCATATTTCTATTAATTCTGGACTTTGTAGTTCAGCTTTCTGCCACTAGATGACAGCAGGTTCTCAATTATTTAACCTTCTGTCTGCTTCAGTAATTGTGAGTTTACCTCTCACTAGGACAGACAATGCGGTTTATCTATCACGCAGAGACAAAAAAAAAAAAACAGAGATCAAAATCTGTTGTTTCATGCACCTAATATTGTGTGTTCCAATAGGATTCAGAAACACTTTATCAAGTGAAAAAAAAACTGTTTATCCTCCCTAACTGTTTTTAACATCCTCCATCTAAAATGTTGGTCAGTGCTTCTTTTTTATTATGTCTATGCAATGAATCCTAAAAATGTCAAACAAGACAGAAAAATTCAACAAGTTTAATACCATGAAAGAATCTCCTGCATATTAGTAAGGCTCTGTTATCATCTTTAGCCTGAAAAACTTGAAATTCTATAAACAGCTTGTCTGGAGACCAATTATTTCAGATATTTCAGTTTTTGCATTGATTACATGTTGTCCATCACATAACACATCGGGATTTAAAGGAACACTACACCCAAACAACGATTTGGCCTCATTTTCTACTCACCCTCATGCTGAACAACACTGTGGAGTAGTTTTGGAACATCTAGGATGTAGCCGGAGATCTGGGGGAATCCTCGCTGTCCACTGACATTGATATCATGACTTCGGTCAGAGCCCGAACAAACAGTGTCCTTAAAAGTCCACAAAAAGTCCACAAAAAGTCGGCAATATTCCTCCATACTGCTTGTGCGCTGTAATCCAAGTGTCCTGAGCGGGTAACGTCCACCATTTACTCGAAACGACATCATTTAGCACATGTTTATAGCCTAAACAGTACTACTAGCATTTCTATGATACACTTATGGGTGCCCTCACGGAGCTGGCTGACCAAACCAAAGGAACGCGCACTCTGCAATAACTAGGAGCATAGAACAAGAAAAAAGAACTCAAGAAATCCCACATTCTGCTGACACCTCGTGTCTGTCCACGGCTCCGTCGCTCACAGCAGAATGTGGGATTTCTTGTTCTACGCTCCTAGTTATTGCAGAGTGCGCATTCGTTTGGTTTGGTCAGCCGCGGCTCCGTGAGGGCACCCGTAAGTGTATCATAGAAATGCCGAGTAGTACTGTTTAGGCTATAAACATGTGCTAAATGATGTCGCTTCGAAAATGGTGGACGTTAACCGCTCAGGACACTTGGATTACAGCGCACGAGCAGTATGGAGGAATATTGCCGACTTTTTGTGGACTTTTTGTGGACTTTTAAGGACACTGTTTGTTCGGGCTCTTATCTAAGTCATGATATCAATGTCAGTGGACAGCGAGGATTCCCCCAGATCTCCAGCTGCATCCTAGATGTTCCAAAACTACTCCACAGTGTTGTTCAGCATGAGGGTGAGTAGAAAATGAGGCCAAATCGTTGTTTGGGTGTAGTGTTCCTTTAAGAAGATAGGCTGGTGAGTTAATCCTCACAAATATTTCTATAACTAATCCTGCTACTATTATAATGTATTTTATCATCAAAAATCTTTTATTTTAAAATTTGAGGGTTCAGAAAATAATCCACAAACTGTTTTTATTACAAACTTGTCACAGAAAATCTAATCCATTTTACTGATGACAGATTATTGCCGATTTAAACATAATCATCTCTGTCTTGTAATACAAACACTAATCTAATCATATTTAAAAATAATGAGGACATTTTCCTGCTGACTGACTGGTTAATCTTGTGATTTTCTCTCATTCTCTCATCTTATATGATTTTTTTGCTCTAATTTACACATTTGTATTCACAGATTTTTTAAAATTGTCTTCTTTTTTGATCATGCTTTATTATTTTGAGTTTTAAAGCAGCACAACGGAGGATCTCCGCTTGACCGGAGAGAGAACTCAACTACCCATGAGCTCTAGCGCGCATACTGTTGTAAGGATACAGATCTGCCGGTCGCGTGCATTTGTTTTGTAGGTGAATCACAGAAGCCAGGACTTCGCTCAAAAGTATTCTTCTGTCTTCAGCGGCTGTTTGCAGGATGGATAGCGACGAGGTAATGTATTTATTTTTGACTAAATGACGATGTTAAAAATCGCTAAGTTCAACTTGGTTTTATTACCGTGAAGTCGCCCCCGTCCTGTTGAAGTGATAAAGTGAATAAAAGTAAAGACAACGACGAGCTGGTGATATCACACACTTGAAATAGGTCTTAACAAAACTACATACTGGTACATTCTGGATTTGTTGTGCTGTACTTTTTTCCTGTCAAGTTTTTTTGAGGAACTTCGTCATAAATTAGTCGCCCAACATACCTGATAGTAGTCGGACATCCCTCCTCGTCTTTTATTTCACGCCAGCGAGTGAACGCCGAACCGATGTTTATTCTGGTCCGAGCATTCAGCTTGTTTTTCTCTCGCTTTCTTTGTTTTGTATCCTCCGACAAAACTTTTCTCTTCCTTACGGTCTTTATTGCCTCCGCCATGGTTACAGCTCCGCGTTAACGATTGGCTTTCGCCGAGACTTCCGTGTTTTAAACGAATCGGGAATCGGGGGAAGTGACGTATGCCGTAAAGCAGTCCAAACGTGTAGTTTTTTAGTGTGGCAGGGTTCCCACCATCCACCTCGAAGTTACATAGCGCCAGTGAAAGGGATACAGACCACTTCAGACTACGACAGAGGTGTCATTCGACTCATTGTAAAGTGGTGGACCATCACAATGAATATATTATGTTTGAAAAAGTAGATAGTGTTGGTTTAAGTTATACATGGCACTTTGTAACCCTGTTTAGTAAGTACTATACAAATAAAGTTGTTTAGTGTTTTAAAGCATCCCCTTTGACCTGAAAAAGTAGTGAGCTAGATAACCACCATTAGAGAATGATTGTTTTTGCTCCATAACATTAACCCAGGGCCCTCTGTTTGTACACCAGAGCTAGAGATGATAATATACGTTATTTTATCACATATTGACACCTCTCATCTCTCTAAGTATGTCCACTAACAATTGTCTACGATCTATTTAAAAAGCGGCAGCTAACAAATAAACATCCCACATCACTCCTGAACTCAAATCCCTGCGCTGGCTTCCTGTTTTAATAATAGTCCAATATCAAACTCTTACATTCTCATACAGGTCTCCACACAAACAGGCACCAGAAAACTTGGTAGAAAAGATCCACCCCTACCAGCCCACTCCTGATCTCAGGCTTAACACTCTCAGTTTGCTTCCTGTTCCTCAAACATACCTCAAGTCACATGGTGAAATGACCTCTATATGCTCAGGAAAGCATAGGAGGATTAATATCCAGAATCTACTGGCTATTTACACCTGACATCAGAAGCTGTTCTGTTTTGGCTGGATGGAAAATATATATTTTCATGTCCTGCCCTGACTGTCCTGGTTGTGTTTTATAAAGCGACGAAACTGTCCTGGTTTTTATTGTTTATTTTTTTATGTGGTCAACGGTGCTTATGACTTGGAAGGACTTGAAAATTTTAAGCCTATGACTTCAGACTTGACTTGACTTGTCTTGTCTTTACTTGAGACTTGACTTGGACGTGCACGTCTTTACTTGAGACTTGACTTGAGACTTGCAGAACAGTGACTTTCTCCCACCTCTGTCAGTTGTACATCTGTGAGTCATCTGATGGCAGAATACATACCCTAAAGATAAACTTTTACTTGGCTCTTCTGGTTTGTCTGAGTTTGAAAAATGACAAAGCCAACAGGAAGCCTATTTTTGCATTTCCCTTCTCCTTTTAGCGTTTAAGGCTTACTAGTACTACTAGTGACACTTTTTGCTTCAATAGTTTGGTATACTTGCTCACTATAAAACCAAACTTGAGTACATGTTCCCCAAAGTTAAGTACAAGCAGAACTTCACTACAGTTGATATCACTGATATCAAGTTTATACTCAAACATCTTTCCATAGTTGAGCAAAGTGGAAAACACTGATAAGGAAATCGGCAGGCAGAAAGAAGAATGATATTGGTTTCCTGAGGAATTTGTAATCTATTCTCAACTGTAACTAGTTTATGATTCCCTTCCCTTATGACATGAAAAGCACTTTATGGTTTTTAACTTCAAAAAGTGCTTCTTTAATAAACTATACTGTCTTAAACTACTCTACTTTACTTTTGCTACTTACTTTGTACTTGTGTGAAGTTAACCAAAGTCAAATAGTTTATATTTCTAACAAAACTGTCCAATACAGCCAATTTTGAAATATAAATAGGCAGCCAAACATTTACATAAAGTGGTTTGCTAAAGATCAGATTATCAGAGCAGAGAAAATCATGAAAACCCACAGCACCTGGCTGATTTGTTTTCCCAAATAGAATAAATAAAATGAAAATGTCTCATCAGTGTCAAATAAGAGAAGGCTGCAGTTCACATGAGTAAACTCTAGAGGACAATAGACGATAAGGAATAAACTCCTCACAGTTTGTTGTAACAGATGAAGCCGAACAGTACGAGCCTCTCCATCATATTGGAGCAGACCTGTAGGAGTGAAGCACTGTAATTATATGTCATATATTCACTGCAGGCCTCAGTGTAATTAATGAAGAGTTAATTTTTAAAAAAGCACCATCTCAGCGAGAGAACTGTCCCTCTGTGTCCACAAAAAGTGAGCTGCAGTATGTCCCAGAGCCATGTCCAATTTAATAACTCCTTCAAATACCCTCTCCCCAAATCCAGCCCTCATATATAAATATCATCTTATGGTCTGCCGGCGCGATGAAACGCACACTTTCTGTGAGAGTAAAGAAGAAGCTAATCAGTCGCCTCCAGCTCGGGTTTTATAATCAGACGGAAAGTTGTAAGTAGATTTGTTCAAACTTTAGGATACATTATATGATCCTCTGAATATCATTTGTGCCTGTGAGCTCAGATTTTAGTGTCCAGTGGAGGTAAGAAGAAATTATGGGATTAAATAAAATGTATGGAGGGGCTTCGGATGCTTTCACAGGAAGTGTGTGGGTGGGATGTGCTTTTTCTCGTAGAGGAGAAAATGTTCCACCCCGAGCAATTTGAATATTAAAACATTTGTAAAGTGCATAGAGGGTGAGCTGTAGTAAAAAATGCCCTCTATTAGCTCTTTTAGAGGTAACATGTCAGACTGTGAGTGGGCTGATTGTTATCAAACACCCAGACAGGCTCAGAGCAGCCGACAGATACAAACCTTCATTAACTTAATAAAACATACAGGTATTAAGTCAATTATCAGAGCTCTGGGATGTTTAGAGGCTCGAACATATTTGCCACTTTATTAGGCACACTCCGTTACCTGCTTGTTAAAGGTGCTATGAGGAGAATCTATTTGTGGTGACATAAAGACTCTGCTACCCATGAGCACGCACGGCGACTTTCATAATGCTGCGTTCCAGTAACCTCGGAACTGGGAGTGACATCATCTCTGACTTATCAGCGTTCCAGCTGAAGTCAGAAAAAAACATGCCGATCTACCAGGCTATTGTTAGCTGTTGTTAGCACGCCCTGCGTTGTTGTATGAAGAATGTGACTATCACTATGGCAGCATTTTTGTAAATATAAGTCTAACAATACTATGTATACAGCTGATTTTGAGCGCCACACCCCAGTCAGAAGTGCAAATAAATTGATTATTACAGGAGCTAAATAACTGTTCACACTGGGGGCATCCTTCTTCGATTGTCAACTCGGGGGTTGCGAGGCTTCACCGAGTTCCCAGTAAAAAATACCGACTTCGGGGGACGTTCCAGTTGCAGTTTCCTACTCGGAACCCAGAAATTCCTACTTCTGACTACAACTGGAACGCACCAAAAGATGTGACCCAAGCCAAAGCGTGTGTTTGTTGTGATGCTAATAAATGCAGCTCGGACCTTCCTCAGAACTCTGCATTGCTTTACAACTTCTTTTTTCAACAACTTACAGGATGCAAAGCGACGAGGTAATGTATCTCTTTCTAGTTACGTAGCGGTAGTTTTTGATGTGTGACAACAAGCAGTTTTTGGAAAACTTAGTATCGTAGTTTTGTAGCCGGCTATATATCGCTACTTACAGCCCGGTGCTCTAAGACGTGTAATATAAATAATAAAATAATATAAATTTTTTCTAGTTTTAATTGTCTTGTTCCCAAAGTTGAGTATCCAGGCCAGTCCAGCCCTGTCCGACCCGACCGGAAGGCTAAGGAATAGCATTTATAGATAACCTATTTTGATGCTATAAAACTCATCTTAAAGTGTGTATTTTGATCAGGCATATATCTAAAAGTGAGACTTTTTTGTAATTACTTAGAAACTCCTCATAGTCCCTTTAATATGGAAAGCGGATGAACAAATCACATGGCAGAAACTCAATGCATTTAGGCATAAAGGCAAAGTGTAGACCTGTTAAAAACGAATAGAGTATCAGGATCGGTGTTAATGTTGTTCACTAAATATTTTCGTCATAGTTTTCATCAACAACCTTTTTACCCTGGCGAAAACTAGACAGCAACTAGTAAAAAGTGCAAATGGACAAAAACTTAAACTGACATTTTTATCAATACATAAAGGCTAGACTAAACTATTTGACAGACATAATCCAATCCGATCTTATTTGGTCATTTAGAAAGTAGAGACAAGTTAGGAATATATCCAATCACAGCCACCTTGGTTGTGCGGAAAGGTTGGATGAGTTCAGAGGGACAGCCAATCACAGCTGCCTTAGCTTGGAGGTGGTGGAATTGGTTGTGGAGCGATCCAATCAGAGCTGCTCTCTTTATGAATCTATATATTCATGTAGAGCAGGTTCACTGTTTGTCAGTTCTGGTATTGTAACTGAGATGCTCTGCCATGTGGCCGAAATAAAGTTGACTGCATTTTACACAAAAGTTAAATTTGTTTCTGTTCATTTATACATTCAAACTTTACTGGCATTCAATAAAGGGTTAATAGATGTTTCATTTTATCAAAGTGTCAAACATGACCTCAAAAATTCAAGGAAACATAAAAATAACACTTCATATTTTATTCGACCAAATTTACGACAGATTTCATTGACTGATTGTTGTGAAATTTCTTCAACAAAAACTAGACTAAAATTTAAACAATTTAGAAGACTAAATTTTAGCTAAAACTAAAATATACTTCAGGCAAAAGACTATAACTAAATCTAAATTAAAAAGTGCTGCCAAAATTAACACTGATCAGGATGGAGGAAAAAGATGATCTAAGGGGTTTGAACATGGCATAACTGTGGCAACAAGATGGTTTCTCCTGATAATTTTAGAAACTGCTGATCTACTAAAATTTTTAAGTTCAACCATCAAACTTCATGGATCCATCCTGTTTAATTTTTCCATCCCTGCCCAGCTGCCTACCAACTTCGTTAGTTGCCAGCCATCTTACAGTGACTGAAGACACCCCACCTCTCTGAGGTCCTGTCAGGAAGCCACTGAAAAGACACCCATTCATGCATTTGCAGGGTGTCTTGACTATGAGATGGTGTTTCCCTTATGAGATAACAGTCTTACGCCCCATCCACACGAAGACAAACGCTTAACAGTTCCAAAACGATCGTCATGAAGACGAAGGCATCTCAGAAAATGTGTGCGGCTACATGAATGCACTCGATACGCATCAAAACGCTGTAAAACACATGCCAGATCTCGAGGCCGATATGACGGAAACAAGCAGAAACAAAAAACAGTGGGCATGCGCACTTGTGGCAAAAGTTGTAAACAGAGATTGTGATAAAGTGATCCTAAAGTGCCGTAATGTGTCCTTGATAATTGTTTGTTCAACTCGGTGGTGATTGAGAAGAAGGAGATTTTGCTGCAACAGGGAGAGTAGAGTCACTCACTTCATCAGCACATATGCTTCACGTACGACGCCATTGTTGTTGCCGCGTGTGGCGCATGCGTGTCAATGAAGATATGAAACTATGACGTAAGCGTATCTGAAAACTTGGGAAGAGCCAGTAATCATGGAGCTGCGTATACAGCATTTCAAAATCTTTCCACTCTGGAACCTGGTTTCAAAAATGATCAAAAAAGTTAAATCCTGCAGTCTAATCCTAAGAGGGACATTTAGTTAAGTTTTTAACAATGTTTTGTTTAAATTAAGGCAGTATCTGTACCATTTTGCATTTTGACTTTCTTTCTAAAGGGCAAAAGCACTTTAAAATTAGAAATTGTGTTTTTTAGGCAAAGATTTTGTTTTTGGGCAATATCACCAATCCCTAGAATGAGGGGTAGAATCATCATATCTTTGTATGTGGATTTAACAAGGGTAAATTAGTCTTATTGATTTAGGCGTTTGCATACTTATACTCAGTAAAGGAGCTGTTTTTCCATGTTTTTCTGAACTCTTTGGAAGGGGTGGGCACAGCAGAAAGTACTTGGGAACCACAGTTATAATCCAAAATATTTAGACTATCTCCTGAAAGAATGCAGATCATTTGGCATTGATACGCTGTCATAAACCACCACATGGTCTGCTTGTCATTGTACCCGTCAGCACACTCCTGTGGCGTCTGCGGTGGTCTTGGCAGCAGCTGAGTTCGCTCACGTTAAGGGTCATTCACCCTTGTCTTTAACACGTTTTACAATCTCTACTTATCTGTTAAAAAAAGATCCTCTTGTCTTTTTCATCTTGTGTAACATGAGCCCTCGGTCCCTCATCTTGTCAGTCTGCAGCAGATTAACCCGAGCTCTAACTCAGACTGGATTTATACACACACCAACAACCAGATGCTGAGGTTTATGTCTGTGTGTGATGGCCTGAGGATCCTGAATGATGTCATTCACAGAGCTGTAACACTTCACAAACGCAATCTGATAGGAGTTAGAAATATCACTCTGACAGCTGGTTTATTTTACCAACCCACTTTAATTCGAGGGCTGGGACTCTTAAGAGAAGCTAGAATTTCTAAAAGGGATTGGTAAGTGGCCTCTTTGGAGAGAGATAAAAGTGTTTGTTAAATTTCTGAAGCTCTGACAAAATGTGAAAGCTGAAATTAGCACAGAAAAAAAAATCTGAGTCGGCCATTTTGAATTGTAAACAGGAAAAGAACCTGTCCTGTTCTTTCCACCTGATGAAGTAAAATTCAATATGAAGTTGGGTCCATGAACATTATTCAGTTACAACAACTATTATATACGTATTTGTGTATTTTTTCTAAATATTATTGCAAGGAGGTTATGTTGTTGCCAGGGTCTGTCTGTGTGTTTGTTTGTCTTTTTATCTTTTAGCACATTAACACAAAAACTACTGGATCTTAACATGTAAACTTTACCAGAGGTGTGGTTTGGACTAAGGAAGAAGCAAATACATGTTGGTGGTGATCTGCATATTTGTCTGGATGCAAAAAATTCTCCAAATCTGCGAACAATTTCATAACTTAACATTGGTCTGTATTTTGAAAAATCATATCTCCGATGGATTTGCTTCAAAATTCATATATATAATATAACTCTATCATCAAGGTCAATTTTATCTGGACCTGATCTATACTGACACCACAAACACATTGAAGTTTATAATGGGAAATCCCATTTATTTCTTCTCGCCTGCTCTGGGGTTCTGCCCCCTTTACATCATTATGGGGTTCATTTGCAAACTTGCATTAATGTTTTTCAAACCTATGTCACTACATTTCCCAGCTTCCCATGCATTGTCAGCAAATGAGCTCTCCACATGGACAGACATGAGCAGACACGTGGCCATCGCATCGGAGTGTGTGGTGATTGAGTGCTTTTCTAGTTACCAATTTGTTTCTTTCTAATAAAGATACAAGTACATTGAAGTGCAATGGAAACTTAGACACAGGCTAGAATGAATCATCCCTGCACCACCCTAAGGGCCTGATCTACTAAGGTCCCAAATAATGAGTGCTAAATTGTATCTGTCATTTTTAATTATCCTTTTCTGATTTCATTTAAACATAATCTAAATGACAGCATCCACATAGTTACACAGCTTCATCACCAATAACCTCGTCATTGTGAATAGCAGTCTTAGTTACCCACAGTGACTGAGCATTTAACGTCCTAGAACTGAAAATCCACACAGTGCATTTATCAGCTCCGATTGACAAATGAGTGATAATGGCTCATAAGTTTTTTTTTTTTGTTTTTTTTTACATACGTTATTTGGTTTATTGATAGGAAAGAGACAGTGGATAGGCTTGTGAAAGGGGGTGAGGGAGTAGGGGAAGACACTCTGCAAACTGGACCTGCAGAAGCAAGTACATGGGGTGCCTGGTTGCCAACCACTCTGCATGAGTATGATGGCACACTGGATCGTCCCTCTTTTTCCAGTCTATCATGATGACACACAGCCTCAAAATCTTTCTGTCATTCATCAAAAATATCAGTAAATGACGGAAAATTTTTGGTTGAGGCTGTTCATCACACTTCAACGATTGTTGACATGCACATAGAAGATTCTCTCTCTCCGCCCCCTGTGCGTTACGCTGTGCCAATTTACACCTGCCTTTCAAATGTACTAAATAAATGCAAATGCAAAAGCACCAAGCACATTCAGTTGTGGGTTTGATAAATAACATTGCAGGTGCTAAATGACTACATTTACATCTCCTCCTCCAAATATATTGCGCGTGCTGACAATCTGAATGTATTCTGCATATTCATAAAGGCAAACACGCAAAATGGATTATGTCAACCCTGTTAGTTGATCAGCTTTGTTTGCACATGTTTTTACACATGCAAACCTTTAGTAGATCAGGCCCTAAGACTTAAGCCCCCTGCAAGCCTGACAGGAATACGTGGTGGAGAACACAGATAGATGTCTATGATGTTGATTAATGTGTTTTTATTCATGTCTAATCATTGTAATAGCTGCTAAAGCTAGTAAAATAAATCCACGAGCCCTGTTGGATCAGCATATCAAATCCAGTGCATAAAGGAAACTGTACACAGCAATTTGTAGATAGACTCACTTTACATTAAACCTCACTTCACACAGTCAAAATAGGGCCCAGACTTTCAAGTTGTATTTTGTCTTTTAAGATTCTGCCACCACAGTCAGACTCCTACACCATCTTTAAACTACAACTACAGCCTCATACTGACACCATGCAGCTCCAGGTGGATTCAGCTGTTGATGCCTCAGCTTTCCCTCTGATTCCTGCAGGTGGAGGTGGGTGTTTTTCACTCTGAGACATTATTAGAGCACATTGTGGTGGGGGCCACATGTAGGTGGGACTTGGTTATTCATGCCAGAGAGGCAGTGTGTCAGCAGTGGGAAAAGCAGTCTTCATTTTTGTCCAAAAAACGGGCCAGATATCAGATTTTGGCATGTGTACTTCATGGCACATTTTCATCAAAAACAGAGCTCATACTCAGGTTAAATGTGGGTCTTTTTATTCTGTCTTCAGATAAAAATGTTTGTTAGCCCCTGGCTATGAGCCACAGTAAGTTCAGACCTTTAGAAAAAGCAGCGGAGCCCTGGGCTTGCTCCACAGATAGTTGAATAGAAAAGTGTTCAGGGTAGCAGCATGTCCAAACAATGCTATTGTAGAGCACACATTTAAGTAGTGTCTACACAACTCTGTTTTCAGCCAAAAATAGAGAATTTTTGTTGTGTTTTCATGACATGTGCAGTACCCTTTCACATGAATGCTGTGTGCACATACAAAGAACAACAACAGCTTCGGCTGTCTACCGAGAAACATGTACGCTATCCAGACAGATTTGTTATCCAGACAATAAACTCCTGCATCTTTGTGCTTCCACTCTCCATTTTTGTTTGTGAAAATGTTGTCTTTTTCGTATGTGTGTTGTAGAACTGCTGTTTTTCGAAAAACTATTGCCATCTACTGGCTTGGCATGTATGCTACAGCAGTTTCAGTCATTCTTGCGTCTCCATGTGGACGTAGATAATTTTTTAAAAAGCAATGGAAAAACTTTCCTAGTTCTGGTGAAAACATTGTTGTTAGGCTTTAATTGTAGTGTATTAACATGTCAGAATTGGTTCAGAACTCAAAGCTAAGAAACCAATCAACAAGGGTATAACGACTTATAGGGGTCATAATTCTTATTTCAAAAGGAGACAAGAAGGAGAATTTTAGGTCCCTTTTTTTTAGTTGATTTAGTTAAAGCTATGTGAAATGAGTTCACGATTAATGTCTACCTTACACTTGAAGTTTACTTTGGGGGTTTACAAGGTCCTTGTCTCTCTAATCTGATATCCAACTTGCCCATTGTTTCCTGTTGTATTGAGCCCCTCATTGTCAGATGTTGACAGGATTTAAGCTAGATATTTTACTGTAAATGTATTTATGTTCTTTTATTCATTTTTGTAGCATTTTTAGATCATCATCAGTGTTGTTTCCCTAAGCCATTGAGTGTACCAGGTAAGGATGCGAATCGAAAACCAATTCCAGTTGAGAATCGTTAACAGCTCCATCAAAGAATCGATATCATGAATCTTTTTGCTAATCAATTCCCTTATCAGTTCCTTCCACTGACAGGGTTCAGAAGCATCAGAATTATGGCTTAATTTTCATTGCACCTAATGCACAACCTAAAGTGAGTGAAAACACCAGCATCTTGCAGAAGCAGATATCTACGCTGTGACATGTGTTTGACGTTGTTGCTGCTGAAAATCAGGCCAACATTTGCCCACACGCAAAATCTGCAGGAATCGATAAGGGAATTGTTAAAGAATTGGATCGATTAGCAGGATTGTTAACAGCACTGGTATCGATAAAATCTTATCAATTCCCATCCCTAGTGCCAGGTCTTTACAACAGACATTTTTATTCAGGTGACCTGAGCAGAGCTGATCAGACCCTGGCCTGTGTTTAAAGTGGCTTTCTGCCCCTACTGTTTCCCCTACCTTAGCCAGAACTATCTGCTAACTCTTCCTGAACTGGTGTCAGAGATGATCAGGGTTCTGTAGACTTTGTGAAGAGTGTGGCTGGCAAATCCCTTACACTGGCATACATCTGGTCCTCCTGCCCTTTCTCCATCTCTCCCCGTTAAGCTCTTGCCCTCCTCCTTTCTTGAGCCTCCTCCATCCTCTCCTTACAGGGCACTGTCAGCTCCAGCAGGATTTGCTGTTTCATAGCTTCTGAGACAATAAGGATGTCCAGTCTCATAGTGGACTGGGTGTTAGAGGGAATCCTTAGCGGTCTCTCCAGTCCAGTGTTCACTGTGGAGAGCAACCCTGTTGTAAACACCTTTGCCTGGTTGCTACCCACAGATTTTCCCACCTGTCTTCCTGCAGGTTCGCTCCATTTTGCAACAACATGGAAGACGGCTGTAAGGTTTAGCCTTTGTCGCCATCATACCTAGAGTGTGTATTTGGGCTGTGACACAACACTCTCTCTTAGATGTTGGAAAATGTAGTTTCTTGGGACTCTACTGCACTTCTGGATCAATAGAATAACCAAGCTACCAAAAAGCTATTTGACTCAGAAAACTTTTAAGCAACCACAAAGCCAATGGAGAATGTATTCGTAGTGACAACACTGCCCATCGATGCTTACATATTGCTGTCTGTAGGTACTAGGGATGGGAAGATACACTTAAACTCATGATACGCTGCACCTCGATATGCCCGGGTCACGATACGATACATCATGATACAATATCGAAAAAGTCAAAAAGAAAACATATTACTGAGTAATTACAACTTATTTATATTTGTTTAAGATGCACACAGTTAAA
The DNA here is from genome assembly GCA_036419115.1 of Scarus forsteni. Classification (NCBI taxonomy): domain Eukaryota; kingdom Metazoa; phylum Chordata; class Actinopteri; order Labriformes; family Labridae; genus Scarus; species Scarus forsteni. Next base: position 2,325,426 of record JAZDUH010000135.1, read on the forward strand.
CACAAGGCTTAACAGGCCAAACACAAACAATAACACTCTCTCTAACCCTAGAGAGGTTAAAGAGAGTGTATGCTAGCGAGCGGTAGGCTCGCTTCCGCCGGGGTTGTTTCCACATTTTTATGTATGATAATGATGACGCTGAAGGTTCATGTTTGTTGTGTTGGAGGCGGTGTACGGAATGACAGCATAGTTACACACCGTCTCACCGTCCTCAATTTCGACCTCATTCGACTCCATCATTCGGCTTTTTGGAGGCAAGGTAGTCAGTGCTAATGTTTGTTGTCGTCACTTCTGGTCACATGCGCTGTTACCGGACATGACGTCTTTATTTCGTGATCCATTTTTTTCAAACTCGATGCATTTCATCATGGTCTGTATCGCGATATTTCGCCAAACGATATTTAATCCCATCCCTGGTAGGCGCTGGGCATTAAATTTGAAACTAAAATTTCATGGAAGAAAAGTGACATTTTCTAACAGAATTTAAATCTGCCAAAATTTCTGCTGAATCAGACTGAGCTTTGGGGCTGTTGAAAGGAACAGTGCAAGGAAGCAGACAGTCTAAGAAGGAGAGAGGGATGAGGAGAACGTGTCAAGCTGTCCAAGGACTTCTTTGTCTACAGAGACGCACAAGTGTTGCCAATTGAAATGAATGGGCGGCACAGTGACCAACACACAGTTCAAACATTTTACGGCAGTTTTGGATCAGTCTGATTCTATATTACGACTCACAACTGGTTTTTAGAAGATCATCTCATACAACTGACTGAAAATAATAAAAAGATATGCATCATCTTGTATGAAGAGCTGCTTTAAAGCTGAAAAGTCTGATCTATGAAGAAAGTTTGAGGCTTTATTTTGAACCTTCGTGAAGAATTTTTGAAGCAGTCTACTAAGACGCAAGACTTTATTCCGACTTTCTTTTTAGAACATACTTTTATTGTATTCAACTTTTATTTCACCCTCAAAATTCTCTCTGAGATTGAAATTCTTTGACAAAGGAGTCCTGGCCATGACAGCAGCATAGAAGTTTCCTACAAAGACAACTGATCATAAAACAAGAAACAATATTAGAAAGTATCCTAGAACTCTTCAGTGTTTTATGCCTCCTAGTTATGCATGACAGAGAGTTGGAGAGTGGCAGAACTGACCCCATACCTCCTGAATTTGCTAAGCTCATCCTCAGTCAGGGAGGATGTTGGTCGAAGTTTTACACAAACCCTTGGAAAGATATTTGACATACCAAGTTGACAAGCAAGGCATGATCATGAGGCCCGATGAACCTCTGCCCTCCAAAATCAGATTTTCCTAAGGTCAAGAAGACATTTTCGCAAAATTTAAACAAAATCCTACAGAGCATACTTTGGGATATTATGTACACAGCAGGCAGTATATGATGCTTTCAAACCTTTGACGTATGACTTCCAAGACTCAATCAGGTCATCTGTTTGAATGAAAAGAAAAGTGTGGGAAGCCTGATAGAAATCCCTAAATGGTAAAATGGTAAATGGACTTGAGGTTATATAGCGTTTTCTCAAAGCTGCTTTACACCACAAGTCACACTTCCCCATTCTCCACCATTCGCTCTCACATTCACTCACTGATGGTTCATAGTTTCTATGTCAGGTATCCATCAGTATCTCTAACACATTCAAGCCCTTTCATGCCCATTTACACACCACTGACGCAGCAGTGGGAGCAACTTGGGGTTAAAGCTAGGGTCTACGATCTGAAAACCAGTTTGGCTGTTGAGACAGATTTGAAAAACGCAGCCTGCCCCCCCTTCACTCACCCCTCCCCTCCGTGTTCCAAGATCCCGCCCCCCAGCTCATGGTGCCTCCTAACTACACGCCCCCTCCGATAGGGCAATAAGCCAGCCTGCAGAAAATATTCATTGGCGTTGAAGATAAATGAAATTTCTCATAGCTGAAAATAACAAACACGACAGTCACGTAACACACAGCGGTAGCCATTTCAAATTGTACCGGTGGCGAAGCAGGTCTGGCATCACCATTGTTAGCCAATCAGAGCCGATTGTGGGCGAGGATTTACGTTTCCCAGCGTGTCTTCACCAGCTCAGTTACAAAGCTAATGATGAGTGGCTAACTTATGCTAAAATCTATTGACAGAGCCTACCCGTTCCAGAAGCAGCCTCCCGGTTTTGGTGCTGGTCTTCTCCGGCTCCATGACGTTTCAGTAGCTGTGCAGCTAGCTGCTCACCGGTATATGAGGGAGGTAGTGGGGAGGAGGCGGGACGGTGCGGATCAGGGGAGACAGGGGATTGGATGGACTAACAGATGGACTATTATGCCGCTTTGCAGCAGATATACTGAATGGATTTTTTAAATTCTTTTTGGTCTTTATATTGCGTAGATCGGACCATAGGACCATAACTGTCTTATAAACTGTGTTATTAAGATGTTCCAAGCTTCCAAATCGCAGACCATGGCTTTAAGTGTCTTGCCCAAGGACACACCACCATGTGATGCCCAGAAGCTGGGCTTGAACCTGCAACCTCCCGATCACCGGCTAAGCGCACTATCCAACTGCGCCACTGACGCCCCAAATCCCTGAATACTTTCTTGAGATACTATACTTGAGATACTAAAAAAGGGGCCAGTATATCAGTGACCATGACATTGGACTTACGGCCATTGTATATTTGAGTGTTCACACTGTGTCATGTTTCTTTATACATCATACATTTAAAGGAAGTTCCTGAAATCATTTTTGATCTCCGGCTTTACATGTTTGCATGTGCAAGCTAACCCAGCAACGCAGCTTGATCCACCTGAGCACACATCTACAATGACTGTAACCAGCCCAAAGCAGTACGGCCCAATCACTATCCCTTAGAGCAGGAAGAGGTGGGAGTAAGACAACAGCAGGAAGTGACTGCTCATACAGAGATTAGCAATGATGCTAACAGGCTTAGAAACAGTTTTGTCAAATCTGGACTGCAATTCTTTATTAAATGAAAAACCAGCAACAACAATGAAAGCCTTTCTTGATAGAATTTTTTTTTTTTTGCTCCACTGCCAATATGATTTGGTGACCCTATGTTCCCCTAAGTGGCTAACATTAGGTATTGTAAGCCACAATAGTAGAGCCTGCCTACTACATTATCTGATTGGTCTATAATGAAAGTGACTGATGGGATGATCATCCAATCACCTGCATTTTTTTCCCCAGGTGGACAAGTGAAATTACTAGAGTGGTCCATCTGGTGTGTAAAGTTGCACAAACCACTCTAATTTTGCCCTGTTTCTTTTCATGGTGATAGTCTATTTATGTCAGAAAGAGATGCAAAGCAAGAAAAACTTGATTTAATTCTTAATAAATAATAGTTTTCATCTATCAAAGTGGACCTTCAGTGATGATGAGAGAAACCATTATGGTTCAATCTGCCAATATTAACCCCGAATACATATGGCTACTTTCAACAGCCAGTAACAGTCAGCTCTTTATGCAATTATCTGATGATATGGATTTCTACACATAATATTGTGCATCACTAAGGAAAGAAGTACCTACCTACCTTCATATGTACAAACACAGATGCACATCTTTTCCACCATGAACTTATGACAAGAAAAGTCTTGAAAAAGTATCTCACCAATCCAAAACAACCACAAAACTCAGACCAAAGAAAATAAAGGAAAAAGTGGGCAAAGCTGCAGTGATGAATAATCAAGTATTGTTGCCTTTTGTAATTAGTACCCTCATCTCATATGTCTGGAGCTGTGTCATAATGAAGAGGAGGCGACAGAGATGCTAAAAAGAAGCAGTTTATGTACACCTGGTGTTCTCCCAGACCACTCATCATGATGACAGCAGATGAGCTCTTAATGAGAGTGCCGGGCACGACAGGTGTTGTTGATGTTCCTGCAGTATATGAGAGGTTTGAACTGCTGGATTGAGTGGCTGGATGAAGGAAGAAGCACACAATACCTACTGCATGAACATTTGGCCATTTTAATTTGCATTTTTTGAAGCACTTTTTGAGTCGAGGACTTTTTTTCTCTGGAATTTTTGGCCTTATTTAAACTTTGTCAAAGCTAGCTGTAGTTCCTCGAGTGTCCACTTGAGGCAGACTGCAGGAGCCCTGGAGGACATGATTTAGTGCAGGGAATAGACATTTTTATGCCCTACATGAACATTTTTACAGTGTAGTTCGAAAGATGACTTTAATCCAGATTTGTGATACATCTATGTGCTTTCACTGTATTTTATTGAGGATTTCCGTCTTTAAAAACAAGACACATGGTTGATGTGGTTACACTGGAGTTGCTGTAGGTTTGATATCAAGTCCAGGCTTAGCCCGACACACGAGTAGGTTGATTTAAAGTTCAGTAAAACTGATATGCACAGTGTGGCGGTGTCCATGACAACATATCAATGTTTCAGTGGCTTCTTTGTTAATCAGAAAGCTGAGCATCAGTGTGCTGAAAGAAGAGGCTGCATTAGAGCAGCAGTTTTGTATTTATACATCATGTACATGTAAGTAAAAAATAAAATCAAGAAATAGAATTTTGTAACAATTTTTATCAATTGAAGTGCTTGTAAATACATCAGATCAGACATTAAATAAAACCGATTATTATTACAGTGGTACAAAAGTATAATTTTAAAGTGATGAGGCTGGAAATGCCCATGGTTAAATTCCTTGCCTTTTCTTGATTGTTAAACTCACTGCTGGTTTAAAGCACAAACACTGAGGCTCAGCTGTTGAATTGAACACCCCTGTTTGTTTCTCCTGATGATAGTTAAGTAGAATTAAACCTGAAAGCCCTGTGGATCTAACTCCTCCTGTCTGCTGCTCCCAGTGCTGCTGTAACAATTGATCACCTCCTGCAAGATCAATTAAACGTCTCCACCTCATTATCAGGAGAAACGGAACACATAGAGCTTACGTAACACCAAGTAAACAAAGGCTGGTTTGGTAAATAAGTCAGTAATGGGAAGCCACTTTCTTTAGCACCTTTAATGAATGGAGTTCCTCAACACTGAAGATTTGATATCCTAGGAGATGCGCTACAAAGAAAAAAAATGAGTACATAATTTTCTACTGTTGCTGTCTTCACCTTCCATGTTGGTGTTTGCATTTAATAAACTTTAAACCAAATCAAAACGCAACAAATTTGTAATCAGGAAAATACAATATACTTTTCATTTAGTCCCTAGAGGAGCATTTTTTAATTTTCTTGAAAAGCAGCAATTTGGAAATGAGTGGTTTGTGCCTGTAATATATTTTTTACAAAAATACTGTGCAATTCAGTCAGTATTTGTGCCATGATTTTACATATTTGTAAATATTCACACACAACAGAAAAAAACGTTTTTTTTAAATTAGGATTGTAAAAATGCATGGTTTAATACTGGTTTTTATTCAGTTATTCAATCAATATACAACAGTAATGTAATGTGAAATATGCTAATCTTTCCTTTGTTTGTCAAAGTCTTTGTCAATTGTCCCCTATAGATCCTCTTTCTCTCTCTCCTTCTACTTACAATAGTAATGTATCATTGAAAAGAGGGGGCTCCTGATAAAATAGCTAAACACTGTTGTAAAAGTTAGTTATGAGTCTTTTCTTTTTTTCTTTTAAACAGAAGCTTGGATCAAATACATCAATATGAGACTTGTGAAATTTCACATGACCTCAAAAGTCAAATTTCATTGTTTTAATGTTGTTAGTAGAAGAACACAACACCTACTCCCAAACTCAGTTCATGAAGAAATGGTCTATGCCTTTTTAAAGAAATTTGTCATTGTTATGCATCCTGAAATTATTTTTGCGTTTTTTACTTGTCAGGAGCCATTACTGTTTTGAAAGCCAGCTCCTTACCTCTCTTGGCTTCCCTGCTCCTCAGATCCTGACCTTTCCTGAGAGGAGGGAAAAAGAGCTGCAGTTCTCAGTTATTTTGTCAGGCACCCCCTTCGGGATTGATATCTTGTTGTGCCCGCCCCGTCCCCCACCCTCAATGTTAAAAAAAGGGCAAAGTCCAGATTTTTTAGATTATATTTAAACCAGAATACTGATTTCTTCATTATTTATCATTGTACAAACATATAGATTAATTACATTTACCCTTGTTAAAGCAGCATATAAATTGTGAATATTTTGACCGCCATTTATAACAAAAAAGTTAAACCTATATAGTAAAAGCTTGTACCTATTGAAGACTCAAATAAAAGACTTTAGTCCAAATTCATGATTTCAAGTTCTAAAAAATAATAATACAATCTCACTGTTAAGCAAATAATTTGCTTGCATTTTCTTTAAACAAGAAAACCATTTTCAAAAAGCTTGCATTGATTTTTACTTTAAACCCACCTCTGACATGAAAAATAGCCAATCACAGTGCAAAATACTGGATTGGCATGTTGGGTGTTCATCAAAAATCCAGGGTGTCCAGGTTCCTTTTTGCCCTTGCCCCTGCTCAGACAAAGCAAGCCCCCCTTAGGGAGCGGTCATGCTTTCATTGGGGGTTGCAACCTACTTGAGAATCATGGCTCTACAGAGACAAATATATATTTTTTTACTCTACTATTGTCTCTACTTGCTTTGTAGCTTAAAGAGGACATATCATGCTTGTTTCTCCTTTTCACTATGCCAGACTAGGATGCCTGTAAAGCATTTCTGCCCTCAGTACAAGTCATTTAGTTCCTTCATTGCCCCACAATAGCGTTCTCAATATCCTCATTTTAGGCCATTCTGAAGCGCTTGTTGAAACGCTCGGTCTCAAGGATGAGACCTCGTTACCTCGCTACATCACAGCCCTTTGTGCTCTGATTGGTCAGTTCTATAAGGGGTAGAGCCAGCCTGTCCTTCTTCTTCTACTGGATTTTCCAGCAGGCTCAAAGCAGCGACCGCGTATTGAGTCCCCCTACAGGCCAGAGCTGGTAATGAGGAAGAGTGAGCGAGGGAGCTTTATACCCCTGCTGCTGGATGTGTTCCTCGGTGAGGGTTTGGGGCTAACGGACATCACAGAGGAGGAAGTGTTTTATCAGATTACTCCAATAAAAAGAAAGGTACCTCGTGATGTCACAACATTTGAAATCTCGCGGACATCTCGCAATGACCTATTTTCAGAGGCTCGTTGTAGGATATCAGAAAAAATACAATATCTCATTTTCTGAAAATTAAGGGGGTGTAAGGTCTTGTTTTCAAATTTATTATATTATATGTAAGTATTAAATCATGCATCAGCATGATATGTCTCCTTTAAATGTTCCAGAGTTACTCTAAAAGGTGAAATAGCTTAGAAGATGTGAGAATGTATACAACTTGTGATACTGCTAAAATCATCTAAAACTGCTTTTCTTGTCATGGATTAAGACAATATGTAACGCTCAACCTACTTTTTAGTAAGTGCTATAAAAAAAAAAACCAAGGGGACTCTTTTCTGGAAAGTTAGAAAACCTCTTGAAAAAAGGAAAAAATAATAATTACATATTTCACGTCAGAAACAACAATTGTGCTTGAAAATGAATGAAACTCTCCAACAAAATGTATAAATTTCAAAACACCTCAACTGTAATTAATCCCACCCCAGATCGTAAACGCATCACCTATGTATAAATAAAAGTAGGTCACATCAAAACCAGGGAGATAATCTAACTCTTTAACCTTCCAAAAATTAAATAAAAATATGTCCCTAACGAAAGTATTTTAAATGTCCACTTTTAGATACTTTTAAATTAGTTTTTTGTCCTTTTCAGTCTTTGGTGTTTGCCAAAAGCGGCGTCTGTCCGTCACTCTTTTCCAGCAAAAAACGTAAATCCTCTTGTTACAAAAAAGGGAAAAAAGAGAACAAAAAAGTGCGATCGATCGCTAAACCTCTGGTACCAGGTATGTGTAAAAAAAACAAAAATTGAAACGATCTCACCCTCCAGCACCCGAATGCCAGGTAAGAAAATCCTCCAGTCTTTTGGCACGCGCTCCAGCCTCCGCACAGAGATGTCCAGCCGGGGTCCAGTTTGGTAGGTATTTTTGTAATCGCTTGTATCTATGAATTATATTGTCCTTTGGTTTTAATCTATTGAACACAGCTCGTTACATTTTCTTTTGATCAGGTCCTAAACTCCAGGTCCACCTGCTTCATTGTTCACCTTCCCGGTTCTCTGCCTCCCTTCCCCCCGACACTTCCTTCCTTTATCACTTTGTTCGTTTTACTTAAATCATTTTAACCTTACCTAAATATTATTATATGACAGCAGGTGCCCATAACCTATATAACTATACAGGGATTTTTTTTTTTTACTTTTGTAAGATCAAAGAAAACCTTTTGTTTTCTTATGCTTTTATCATCTTTCTCAACCATAATTCATACTTATATCATTTTTTCGTATACATTGTCACAAATACACCAAAACCCCTCTTGGTAATAAGGATGCTTAAGATGGCTGATTAGCAAAAAGCATCACAAAGACTGGCCATTGAGCTTGTGTGTTTGGGTGAATACTGTATTCACCGCTTTGTAGAGCAGTTAAGTTTATTAACATTTAGCTATTGCAAAAAAGTCGTCTCAGTGGAGGATTATTTTGGCGGTCCTCCCCAAAAACAGGAATTAAAGTTGAACTCACTAAACCTTTTTTATAGCTCCCATTAACACCTTCTCTAATGACAGTAGATGAAAAATTTAGTGGCTGTAATGGTGCAGGAAGGGAAGTAGAGGGGATTGTAAACACGGGTCTAATGAGATCGGCTAACAGGAGGCAGCATCTAAAAGTTTGTTAAAAGCCAAAAGTCAGTCTTTTTCACTTTTCCTGATCTGCTGACTTTGTGTTAAAACAACTGTTTGAACAAATATTTTTCTGAATCTTAATTATTCAAATTATGGTATTGATAAATGAAAGTAGGCTTTAAAGCTGCAGTATGCTGTTTATTTTGTAGGTAACTGACTCACAAAAAAAGAAAATGTCAGGATCAGATCTGACTGGGAGAGTTTTTGATGTCTCATAGGACAGCCCCTTCACTAAACTCTTAAGGTACATACAATTTTCAGACAATGGGTGAGGTGGTCTAATCGACAGCTCCACTGAGGTATGAGCTTGCTGAGAAATGTAAACATTGACATGGGTTTCTGTTGGCACTGTGGCTGTACCGGCATTGGCAACAACTTCTTACACAGATAAAAAAAAAAAAAAAGAAAAAAAAGAAAATGAAGACAGACGTTAGCAGAAAGGGAGGGATAATGGGGTGGGTAAAGGACTGATTATATTTAGCCAAGATGCTAACCTCAGCCTGGTCACCGCAGTGGGACACATCTGCAAGTTAGCCTACCCTCCGGCTAACGTCAGCAGAGACAGGTGGGTGATGGGAAGGGTAAAGGACTAACTACATTCAGCTAACTGTTAGCATTATCTTGACTAATGTAGGAATGTTCGTACTTTAAAGTTTACCCTTCAGACCTTCAACAAGTTGACAAACATGTGAAGTTGCCTTTGCTGTTAGCATTAGCTCATAGCAATGAGCAAATTGAATACTACACAAAAATAAATACATTTCCATAATCAGGTTTTTTCACTCAACTTTTATTTAATCTCAAGATGCCATTGAGAGCATGATTTTAATGAACGGTAAAAAGTTAAATGCAAGATAATAAATAAGCAAGGAGATAGAAAAAAAGAACAAAAGTGCAAATACTTGCTTTAAAACAGGGACAGTAGGCGTGGGGGGCTTTTCTTTTGACATTACCACAACTAATCAACTCATCAAGGTCATGTATTATCGTGATGACGGACCAATGTCTATGAGCTTGCTGGCAGTGACTGGGGATTAATTTATCTATCTTCTTTGTTTTTGTTTGTTTGTTTGCTTTTTGTGACTTTTGATGTTCCATAGTTCCTTATCTTTTTATTATTATTAATATTATTTATTTTTTTACCATTATTATTATTTAGTTCTTCACTATCTTAAACTCTATGTGCTAGATGTTAACGTGTATTTGTACAACCAACTTGTCATTGATGTGTTTCTATGCACTATACACAATATCTTGAAAATAAAAATATTTTGATTAAAAAAAAATAGGAAGAGTACATTTTATGAACAGTTACATGCATGTATATAGTGGATCTTAAACAAGTTTTGAAACCATTTTTTGTTCATAATTGAGCCCAGTTTACGTGTTTGCTGTACAATTTTCTAGCCGTGAGGTGCACAATAGCTGAAAGATGTTTCTCCAGTTTTAGAACTTCAAGCTTTATCCAGTCATTTGAGCGAGAATGATAATGGTTATCGGACACATTCAATAAAGAGGTGAGAATAACTGTTAGGATATGACCCCTTTAATGTTGTAAAGTTGGACCCAAAAGCTCAAAGAGGGAGGCAGGTACAAGTTGACAGGGGTTTTATTGGTTTAGACACTTCTACAGGGGTAAGGAGGGAGTTCTGTGTCAGTGATGACAGCGAGTATATACAGATGGTGACTGTGGCGAGGGCTGGTGGAGAACACTGAGGAGAAAAGGAGCAGAGAACAGGTAAATAAACCAGCAAAGAATCGAGGTATCCAGTCACACAGGCACAATAAGGAAAAAATCTCTCTAGAGGAGGCACAAAAAGGGCTTAAAGCCAACATGAGATAATTGTAAGTGAGCAAAGAACGGCCTGAACAAACCACAGTAGGAGTGGGAAATCCACTGGTGCTGCAGGAGCTGCTTAAATAGTGAGCGGTGATTGGATGATCAGGAGCAGGTGTAAGGCTGCAGCAGGCGTGCAGGGAAACCACGCCCACTCCTCAGCAGCATATATCAGAGAGGCAGTGAGGGAGGAATCCTCACAATAATAGCAGATGTCCAGATAGAGCTTTGTAAATAATAACCAATGCCTGTCTTGTCTGACTGAAATAAAGGCCAGCTGATTTTGTCCTACAGGATGCAGTGATGATTGACAAACTATCACCACTAATTAATCTTATGCCGCGTTCACACCACACGCTACTTTTTCTACCTCGGCGATCACTCTCCATGCAAAGTCAACGTACAGCTGCGAAGGGGCGGGGCTAACCCTCCCGCGATGCAACAGCCGCTTTTCACATTACCACATAGCTTGTCGTGCAATGTCAAAATAAAAAAACGTTTATCTTTTCAGGGATGTTGTGTGTGGCTGTGTGGCAACAGCCAATCAGCTGTGTGCGCTTGTGTGACGATGCCCGTGACAGACAGTTTTTCATCCGGACTACAGTGGAACAATTTATGTCCATGTGGGAAACATTAGTCAGTGAGGCCTAGACGGACCGTGGGAAACTCACAGATGATGCTGCTGCAGGGCATCAGCTGCAGTGTTTTGTGTTTTATAAGTGAATGAAAAGGATACAGCTGGAATAATGTCCGCTCATACATCCTATTATACGATATATTATATGATTGCGGTGAAACTCGAGCGGACGTGACGTCACTGAGTGGCGGCCGACAGCAACGGTGACCAAAATGAGGTATTTATGGACGTGCGACGCTACGTCAGTGGGCGAAGCGATTTTGGTATCGTGATTTTTGGGTCGCTTGCGGCGTGAATGCAGCATTAGGGCAAAGTGGTAAAATGTGTTTGGGGGTTTAAGCAAGCTGTAGTGTAACCCACGCGTGTGTGTCCTCTGCATTGTGTTCTGGGTTAATAGACCACTCGGGAGATGGGATGTGGGTTCTGGTCCTTTACTTTTACTCGGCCACTCTCGTATCATGCTAAAACAGCTGTATTCATAAACAAAAATACTAAAATCCACAACTCAGTGTAGTGTTTCTCGTCTGCAGCACACGCTTCCCTCTGATCATGCCTCAGTCGGCTCTGATCACATAACAAAAATACACAATATAGCACAATACAAAATATAAATGTGCATATTTAACCATAGTATCAACAAAGACACCAAATTATCTCTAATTTGGAGCAAAACCGTTTTTGTAATTTTTTCCTTAAACATAAAATTCATATTTTAACTCGTGTTTATGCATTGAAGCTCTAACATTTCAGAATACATACAAAAAAAACACATTATGAAGTTCAGCTGCCTCAACATTAAACTCATAGCAGCAAATTGTTTAACACAGAAGAAATGTATTTATGCTTGTATTCATAGACAAAAATACAAAAATCCATGACTCAGAGCAGTGTTTCTCGTCTGCAGCACACGCTTCCCTGATAAAAAACACACACGTGCGTCAAAACGGGAGACCTAGCTTAAATGCTGCTGCAGCCTGACAGCATTAGCTCTTACTTTCAGAACAAAATGTGTTAAAACTTCGGCTGGAGACTTCATAAAGTTACAAAACTGATGCAGGACAAATCAAACAATATATGAAACTTAACACAGCAGTTTAAAAGGGGTCTAAATCTCAAGTAACACATTTTAGAAGCGTTTATCAGCAGAGCGCTGCTGAATATTACCTACCTCTGATCATGCCTCAGTCGGCTCTGATCAGAATGTGCAGTGCACGTGCACACCGACGTCTCAGGCACTGAATCTCTAAAGGTAGGAGAGGAACCATAACTAGGAAAAGCACAATATAGGGCCAGAAATACATGTTTTGGGGAAATTTACAAGCTGCTACTTTATCATCTGCTACAGCATGCCTATAAATGAAATCTTAATCATCTAAAACTTACAAAAAAGTGGCTACAGAAATTTGTTTCTTACAGGAAAATGGGAAATTAGTTATGTTTCTGTTGAATATCCTAGTTTCTGTCTTAAGTGAATTGATGTTTGGCGACAGATTGTTGGTACTGAGCTTGGATTTAGGAAAAGTCTGTGGTCAAGTCCTGTGTAGAAATGACTGAAGTCAAAGAAGCAGTTGGACATGAAGTGACACACACATACAGGTTTTTGTCGCTGCTTATTCCTTTCAAAACTATAAAAAAAGGAAAAAAATAATCTACTGAGTCCTTTGGTCCTCTGAGGCTGGTAGCCTATATGTGAAGATATATGAAGCTGTTCACAGCAAACCACTGAGCAGTGACAGGTTTTGGGTCTAGACATGGTGTACGCTGATCTTTAGCTAGCAATGTAAACAATATGGCGGCACTATGCTCAGAAATTTCAACCAGGTTGACGTACACTTCGGAAAAATAAATGCTTGTTACATAACCATATCCATAAACTTAACAGCTCACCAAATACCATGAGTTTACATTTGTGTAGCCTGCTAAATCCAGGTTTGTTGTCTACTGTCACATTTTGTGGGCAGGCAGGAAGGCCAAATATTCAAAAATGTGTTAAAAGGCCCCCAAAAATGTTTTTTTTGCATAATATGGGACCTTTAATATCCAAAATACTGACCCATGTGTCATCATGGTCTTGGTCTCTTGGTGTGACCAGTTTTTGACTTTTTCTCAAGCAGACTTCATCCAGCAACAGTTTTGATAAACTCCTGCTCTGGTCATCTTACAGACGTGCTGGTATTTCTGTAGCTCTTGAGAAACATCTCTCTGAGTTTTATTTTACAACAAAAATGCAGCACATATTTCACAAATACATCAGGCTAATGAATTCGTTCATCACCTACAGGGTGGTCTGTCACTCGGTCCTGGTGGAAAATGGAGAATAAACTTTAAGTGAGGTTGTATTTCTCACACAGCTGGGACTCAGAGTCTATCCTCCCGTTGAAGGGCTGGAGTGAAAAAGTGCTCTGAGAGCTCACGGCCTCAGGTCTCCGGGGGCAGCTGGTGCTATGGCCGGCCTCAGGCTGTTCGACACCCACTTTTTATTTCAATAACAGCTGACGTTGGTATGTGTGCACAGAGTCTGATCATTCCTGAAGACCGTGACTCCCTGTGACCTCGTTGTCAGCCACTTTATTTAGTTTATTTTTCGGTTTATTTAACCTTTATAGAAAAAGGGTGCTCCTTAAGATTTCTCTTTTCTCACATGTCCTTAAGAAATCATTAAAGTCCTTAAACCCTAATCAAGACCAGACTTTTTCTTATTTTAGAGCAAACTAATCTCTGATGCCCCGCTTGTAGTTGTAGATGCATTTATTAAGATAGTTTTGTGACTGTTTACAAGCCGTTGAAAATTATGGAGAAGTGTTCTTCAATTAATTTGGACATTATCCAGCAGATGCTGTTTTTATGCTGAGGCTGTGGACTACAAGATTAGTGCCATTCACACTTGGAAAGTGTGAATGGAGTTCATGGCATGTTCCATGAGTGGCAAATTAGAAGAGTACTTCGCACATCTAATTTAGGAGACACGTGGCAAAAAACTCAATTTAAACATGAAGATGAACTCCTGCACACTGTCCAACTTTAAAGAAATTAATTTACTTGCAACATTTTGGTCTCAAACCTTCATTTATTACACATATATTTTTGGGCCCACTATAAATGGCAAAGTTACCGAATAAATCTGTCTTTGGTATTGATGTCACCTGGTTATACTGCATGTTGGTCTGTTGAATTTTGTAGTCTTGTGGGGAAAAGTGATTAAATAATGTACTTTGTCAACTTGAAATTTACTATAATGCTTCTCTACAATGTTACTGGTCTTTTGGACCTTTATCTCCCCTAAATTGTAAATTTGTAGTGTTTTCATTCGCAGCCTTATTTGTAGCTTCTGATTAGTCTTTGATCATATTAACTCTCTCAGTCAGGAAGTTGATGTGTTTTTTTCTGTTTATTTTTTTGCTGCAGAGTTGATGTCGTGATGAGGAGTGACCACAGGTGTGATCTCCACTTCGCCCTCTTTAACAAACTGTTTCCCTGATGAAGGTCTGAGACTGCAAATTAAGCCTGGCTCACGCTACAGGATTTTAAAAACCTTAAAAGATTCTGAAATCAGGTTGTGTCACACACTTAAAGAGAATCTTGTCAGATTGTCTTATCTTGAATCTTAAGCACACACACACACTAAAAGATTTGAAAATCATGACCGGCGCACACGACAGGATTTCATGAAGATTATCAGACCAGAGCGACGTCAGATCCTACATCATGACCAAGGAGATGACATAGGATCACGTTGAGACAAAATACTGTATGTAGATTCGCGCAGTACTGCTGGCTATGGCCATTATTTGTAGCGGGAAAAAAAAGGACGAGACGCATCTGGATGAAAAAGTGGTTGGGGAGACGTGGACAGCATGGGTTGTCCATCCTACAAAGAGATCTGGAGTTGAGAATTTATTTTAACGTTTCCTGCTACTTTTAATATCCATTGAAATGTTCAACGGCTGGGATGTTTTCCATTTAGCTTGGAAAGTTCAAACCGACACTGACTTCTCATAGCCCAACGTTAGTAGTATAGCCTAAAGCACAGTGTTTTTCAAACTTTTTTTGAGCCATGGTACATTTTTTTCACATTAGAAAAAATCTCATGGCAAACTACCAATAAAAAATAATGTAAAACGACACTGCAGCCTCACAAGGCCAGTTAAGTCTCTTTTTAAGAGCCACAGGTCGACAAGACTTCATCTCCACTGTCCATCTCATCCGTTCGCTCTTTGTGCTCACCAGTCTTGCTCTGATAAGTCCCGTCTCGCGGTCATTTCCGGTCATCGTAGGTGGCTCTCTCTGATTGGCTACTGTCATCCTCAGCTGTTGCGTAATCCTCCAGATAAATATCAAACATGTTTGAAAATTATCGAGGCGGCTACGACGAGTCTGTGAGACGATCATGCGGGTTAAGATTGATCTGTCACCCGCTCACACTAGAAGATAATCTTGACCGAACACCGGGGCTGATTTTGGTCCCGACCAGATTTCTTCACCGATTGTCAGGAGGGCTGAATCTGGGTTAAATCAGGCCGAGAATCCTGTAGTGTGAACCAGACTTTAGACGGTGTAGGAGGAGTCCATCTTCACATTTCATGAGTGGGCCTTATGCATGAACACAACCAGTCATGTTTTAACCCATGTAATTTCCCCATGGCCCTTAATAATTTATCTACAGCACACTACAGCGTTTTTTTTTTTTTGGCATCCTCGCGTGTCCCTGTGAACACTGAGTGCTTTTGAAAATGCAAATGAAAAATATTTCCATTTCTGGTGACAATGTTGTCTTGTAAACATGGCCTGAGTATCATCTTGGTAATATCAGGGTTGCATGTTAGAAATTGGCTTCTATAATAACCACATTTATTGCAACCCCCAAATTAAGGTAAAAAAAAAGGTTTTTGCTTTTGATTTCCTGTTTTCTCACAGCAAACTCATCAAAATCAATCTTTATTTCGGGTCAGCTGGCGGTATTTTTAATCATTATAGTCAATTTTATTTCTTTTTTTTTTTTTTTTTAGAATTTTGAGCAACAGTGTATTTTTGATGAAGTTAGTGGTATGAAATCCAAATTGTTAAATCAGGAAACAAATCAAACGAACTCCTTTGTGAAAAAAAAACAAATAAATATTCGTCATTCATTGCAGTTTGACGCTTGAAGTTCAAATCTTGTAGTTAACAGGCCAAAGATCTGTTCTTCGGCAGGGCATAAGAGATAAAGGTTTGGTATTTTCCAGAGCTAACTGAGTTAATCTACAGCCTGGAACTCTGCCACCTGACTCCAGGTCCTACTCTTTATTTTCTCCTCTGTCACTCCTGTTAGATTCCACTTTTTCTCTGTCCTGTCACTTCTTTTCTGTTCTTTATCTACCTGCTGAAGGATTCACTTCACCAGCCATGTGGACAGTTACACTCTGTGCTGAACCACTTCCCTGACAGACGTACCATCCCTTCTTCACTTGTTCAGGTGACAGAACAGACCCTTTGCTTAGACTGTGCCAAGAAGTCCTATGGAGGCCATGATAGCAGTGGTAGAAATCTGGATAAGGGACCAAAGGGCTAAGGGTTGATTACAAAGTGTCAACATTTATCATTTTTTTTCTGTGTATCCTGGGAGACTGTTCGGACAAAGAAAAGAAAAAACATTAAGACATTTAAAGAGATAAATGGATAAAACAGAATACTTCCGCTCCACTTCAGACGTGGTTTTGAAAGAGTTTGACCAACAAAATGGCTCACCTGTTGTACTTTAAACTTCAGTAGTAGTGTCCACATACTACCTGATCTGATTGGACCATAACGAATGTGGCTGACAGAGCAATCGTCCAGTCACCTTCTGGATATGCTTTTGAAAGGTTCTACCCTTCCCATAAACTTTCTATGGGCTTTTTATTCTTGAATATTATTTGTTTATTTAAAGAGTAGCCCCTTAAGATGGACCATCTGATTCTCAAAGGTGTCCTTATGTAACCTGACTTGCTAGATGGACAGTTCCATATTGGAAATATTTACCTAATCCATTTGGGGAGGAACCCTGCGAGAATGTTTTCAGGGGCAGAACCTTCAAAAACAACAACAGCTTTTGATTGGACGACCGTTTGGCACATCACACTCATCCCCGACCAATCCATATCAAGCAGTGCAACTATGACGTAGCATATGTAGCAGCTAAACGTAGCGGCTAACCGTAAGCCACTATGGCTAATGGCCTACAAGGGCAAACAACAGTTAATGGTCAAAAGGCGTTGCTGCTATCTGTTGTTAGCCGTAGCGGCTAATGGCCGTTAACCGACAGCCAAACTACCTTAAGAGGATCGTTTCACATTAAATCATACCACACAGATGTATCATTTAACACTTATATGTGACATGAACATTGTCAAAGATAATCCCTACGAAGTAAACTTATAAGGAGAGCATATTTCGCCAAGTATAGCTGAGTAACCATGATGAGCACAGGCTAACTGTCATCAGCTGCCATTATTTGTACAACAGGAAGTAGCGCCACTTCCAGTCAAGTCACTTCCTGATGTCGTCACACCCGCAGCTCCCACTGCTCCTACCTCTCTTCCCTGATTGAGACGTTAAGCATTTAGCCGAGTGAAATTGTTGGACAGTGAAGGCTGGCAAAACGGAGATGCATGATTTCAGAATCTGGCAGGTCTGTCTGCAAGGCTCACAAGGCTCGTCCTTATGGGGCATATAGTCTTTTGTATTTATTTTCATTCTAGATATTTCCATAAAAAAAGTCCCAAGACCACCATCTGTCCCTCATCTTGTATGTCCTTTTCCATGATTTGTATTGTGTTTTGTGGTTATTGCCATGTTTCTTCTTTTCTTTGTTATATTATGTTTGATCATATAAGATAAACTGGAAGACTATATTCTAAATTGGTAATGGGACAGAATGGTTGTGGTTGTGGCGTGGTGTGCTGAGATTACTGGAGCAGACCACACACAATATAATCAAAACTGTTCAATGCCTGATTTTTTATCTTAGGTGGGCTTTACAGGAGTACAAATTTGCAAGACTCCAGTAAATAAACAATCGATCTGGTGATATTGACACATGGAGACGCGTATTTGTCCATGACTCTGCATCTTTTTTGAAAATGGGTCTGCAGGTGGATATCTGGGTATTTGTCTTCATGCCGTAGTTGGTATAAACAGATAAGTCCGGAAAAGACGGTGACCTCGTAGCACCCCTCCTGCTCCCCGCCCCCCAACCCACGCTGTCACACCAACAACAACAATGGTGGCGGCCAGGCTGATTCAGATCTTGTTCCAGCAGCTACAAATATTGCTACAACTTTTGTACCAACATTTGCTCACAGAACACCAACAACACCAGATACGGCAACAACAGCAACAAGTGCTCATGCGCCAGAGAGGCAGCATGTTACGCATGCATGAGCACTTGTTGACGTGGATTTTGCGTTGTCATGTAAATGCATAAGCCTATGTAATATACGATGTGTAAACAGCGATACATGTTTTGATGCCGACGCAAAGACAATACGGGGCCGTCCTCGTGTGAGGAGGGCTTAAATGTCAAGCAGTTGTGCTGGCAGGCTTCGCTCACAGTATAGCCCATAGAAAGTGTTAAAAAAAATAAGAGCTGAACTTCTTAGGTAGGGAAGGTATCCCAAAGTTATTCTGCAATCTCAAGCTATTGATAGTCCCTGTTAAAAACCCTCCCATTGCAGAATAACTTTGGAATACCTTCGTCATCACTCCATTTACACAGTGATGAAAGCTTGAATATGAAAACAGTTCTAACTGCATGAAATCTAGTTTTAGTCTTGTAGTTAGTGACCCTCTAATATTTTTATAAAATGCCATTCTGAGAAAACTCTTGAGAAGGTTTTATAAGACAATCTTAAGTTGAATGATGTCTTCTATCAGTTAGACAGAAGTCATAAGAGAGCCTTGGTTGCTAATACCAATTTGGAAATTGATTGAAGTGTTTGAATATGCATATCAGGCATGTTTTAATCAAACTGATACAATTATGTATTCATACGTTTGCTCTCTGTTTGTAGTAACTTGTCTGGAGAATTGGTCCAGCAGTCAACAAGAGGAGACTGGCCAGTATTGTACCTGCACTCTTTCACCTTGAAGTCAAGCTGTTATGGCACAGGCAGAATGTGTCTTGGCATCGTCTTGCTGATATAAAAGACATTAGTTAGATGGCAGCATATGTTGCTCCAAAACCTGGATGAACCTTTCAGCATTGATGGTGCCTTCACAGATGTTAACTGTATGGATGGTCCTTTTCCTCTTTTACTTGAAGGACACAATGTCCATGATTTTTGGACTCATCAGACCACAGCACACTCTGACATCTTGAGGCCCAGAGAAGCCAACGACATTTCTATGGGTTGTTGATAAAATGCTTTGGCTTTGAATTGGATAGTTTTAAGTTGAACTGGTAGAAATAGCGACGGTCTATGTTAACTAACAATGGTTTTGTGTTGAAGAGCCCACGTGGTGATATTCTTTACAGAGTTGTATATATTTTTTAACGCAGTGCCACCTGAGGGATCTAAGGTCTGGTCATTCAATGTTAACATTTGGCCTTGCTGCTTTTGTGAGGTGATTTCTCTGGAGTCTTTCTTTTGATTATACAATGGACTGTGAAAAATATAACCCAGAAATCCTTGTTATTGTACATTGAGAAACTTTGTTCTTAAACTGTAGGACTATTTGCGCTCAAAGTTCTTCACAAAGTAGTGAACCTCAACTCACACATGCATCCTTGCTTGTTTAAAACTGAGCATTTTCATTTCGCTCACCTGTTTCCAAGTTGTAACACTGTCACTTTATGCTAGAGTCAGTAATTTGGGGAAAACTAGCATGTTTTCGAATGCAGCATCTCCTCAGGACTCCGCCTAGCCCCTCCCATCCCTCCCTGGAGCTCCTCCAAAACCACGCCCCCCCCGCTGACATGCACGAGCACCGCTGCTGCGTGACCATGGCTGTGTCCAAAATGGCATACTAACATACTACTCATACTAAGTGTGACGTCAAAATGAGTATGTACTGTGTTCACATGAGATAGTATGAAAAGATTGAGTATGCGAAAAATACCCGGATGTATACTATATCGGAAAAAAATTTAAGTATGCAAGGTGGGCATACTAGTCACACTCAAACGCCCCTTAATGCATTGCGAGCCCCATAATGCATTGCGCCATGCAAGACCGACCGGCATTCAGCTAAAAAACAGCCACTAGCAAACTTCCCATTTTCAGAATAAACGCGTCTTTTATTATCTCCTTTTAGTTCTTTAACGCTTTTGTAAATGGGCTCTTGTTTTTGAGCTGACCGGAAGTTTCTTCGATAGCATAATGGCGCGTATAGCGGAATGTCCGAAAGGCCGAAATGAAATTTGTATCAGTGCGTTTTATGGCTCAAATGACCACATTTTGGTATTCTACGTGGTGAATGCTCTCTGAACTTTCAAATGTGGTGAATCAACAGAGATATTTGATAGCCCGGTGTGCTTCTGATTTTTGTCGTCGGAGGTTTGAAATGCATCATGGGAAACTTAGTAGTGTACTACAGTGTGAACGGTTGGCATCCTAATCATACTTATAGTATGTAGTATGCAGTATATACACATGAGTTTGTAGTATGTAGTACGTTGGTATGCCATTTTGGACACAGCCCATATGTCTGGTTCAACTCAAAGCCGATCCTCAGCACGTTTTTGTTTTGAAGTAAGCCAAGTCATGTCTGACTCAGCGGTAAGAAAACACCAAAACATTATCATGTTAAAGTTTTAAAAAAACAAACAAACATGGAAAGATAGTTAGTACTCACAACCTGATGTTGACTCTTGTTTTTGCCCCGGCTTTTTTCCAAACACTATTTTGTTTTGGCCTTCTCTGCCTCTGTCTTTGCTGTAGACAGCGGCTGTTTTACGCTCTTTTAGAAGAACACATCATGCATTGATTTCCATCGGGACATAATAATCTTTTCAACCAGTATAACAAGAAAAATATCCAAATCAAATTACCAACCCTAGCATGATGTGATTAAAAGAAAAGAAAGGGGAAAAACTAAGATCAAATAAACAAGTGAACCCAGAGCAGAAATTAAAGGTAAAGGAAATTTTTTCTTGTGTGTTAATTATTAAGTAGGAGGATCAAAATATCATCTTTTTAAAGGGCTGAAACAAAGTTAATAGAATGAGGATGTGAAGTAGAGGAAAAGAGAGAGACAGCGTGGTCGGGAGAAACACTGGACTGCTTCCTCAGAAAAAAAAGAGTTTCTTCAGAGAAAACTGGATTGTCTAGGCTTATAATGCTCTGCTATGTATAAGAATAGTATGAAAAAAGTACAATAACTTCTGATCATACTGGACCTGTAAAGGATTATCCTCCTGACTGACATCTTGGCGTAGACGTGGCTGCAGTACCCGTATACAGCACTTTTTGAGATTGATTGCACTCTTTTTGTGGTTGTACTTTCCTTTTTTGAGCCAGTATGTTTTTATGTTGTTGAAGAAATGAAAGAAAGAAATGCCACTGAAATGAGGAGTTACTGGGGAATAAACAATTTAAAAGATTATCAAGAACTAACTGCGCAAACATATTTAAGTTAATTTCGAAAGAATAAATGTCTGGTTTCAACCTGCACTGTTGATGTAATGGTTCTATTTAACAGTGATTGTTGCAAGGGAGCTGCAAAAGAGAGCTTTGACTCTATAAAAGAAACTCTGATTTTGTCTAGTGTCTACATTGAATGTTGATCTTGGGAATTAACCAGGTTTACATTGTTTGTTAATTTCTGAGGATAAACCCCTTGATTAAGTAATACATGATCACATCGTAAACAGGTGTTTTGAGTATTTCTTAACTTTCCCAGTCTTTTGTTACCCTGTCCCAGCTTTTTGGAATGTGTTACAGGCCTCAAATTCAAAATCAGTGAATATTTTCCAAAAAACAAGTAAGTTTATCAATTTGAACATGAAATATCTTCTCTTTGTAGTATATTCAAATGAATGCAGGTCACAAAAGGATTATAAAATTTTGTATTTGGTTTTATTTACATTTTGATGCAATGTCCCAACTTCATTGGAATTGGGATTAGTGTCTACCTTAAAATACTAAAACGCCAATTTCCAAATAAACACTGAGTGTAGCAGTACATTTTGACAAATATACTCCCATTCCAAATAAAACGCAGGTTGTAATTTATTCGGTGCAGCCTACGAACTATGGTCAAAGTTACAGAACAAGCATGCAAACGCTGAGCTCACAGCTGACAGTGCACGCTTGAAAAGAAACATTATCAGACTGAACCTTAACAGTCCACATGGTTTATTTGTCTCTCTGGACGTCCTGTTGGCTCACTTCTCCTCCCTCTATATGTCAACAAAATGCACGTTGGTGTACGGCGCTGTTTCACGACAGTGCAGTTACACTCAATGACTACAGAGGGCACTAGAGCGCAACAAGTCGGAATCCTACACATTACGGCTTTGCAGATCCAAAGAAGACGTTGCCGCTGCAGGTTATTTGCCCTTAACGTCAGGAGGCTGGACACATCATTAGCGGTACATTGCTGCTTATTTCCATGGCCACAGTGCAGCCAACACACAGAAGTAAGACCTTAACTATACTGAACAAAAATATAAACGCACCAACCTAAATATCTAAGTCAAAATTACCATGATTTGAAAATAGTCAAACTGATAATATATTTGTGCAATGGTTCCTTTGTTTTGCTCAAAACAAGTGGTCCGGTTGCAATTGA
This sequence comes from Scarus forsteni, assembly GCA_036419115.1. Lineage (NCBI taxonomy): Eukaryota > Metazoa > Chordata > Actinopteri > Labriformes > Labridae > Scarus > Scarus forsteni. Next base: position 2,348,396 of record JAZDUH010000135.1, read on the forward strand.
CCACTCTGAGTGAGTATACTGACATGTTGAGTAATACCACCCATGAGCTCCATGGGGCGTGACAGTGTGATGGTCAGTGAGCGTGACCAATACACAGACACTCCTTACAACTTGCTCAATAAAAGGCCACCCCAAAATGTGGACTTTTGCCACATGTCAACATGCCACAGATGTCACAAATCACGAGGGAGCGCGCCATTGGCATGCTGAATGCTGGGATGTCAGTAAGGGCTGTGGCAGAACACTTCAATGTCAATCATTCCACCATCAGTCGCTTGAGAACTCGCTTCAGAGAGACTGGGAACACTGTGAACCGCTCACATGCCTGACGATCACGTGTGACCACCCCCGTTCAAGATCGTCACATGAGGGTCCAGCATCTCCGTGATCGACTCAGACCTACCACAAGGACAGCCGATGAGACTGTGGGGCTGCACAACAGGCATATCTCAGTCCAGACGGTGCGTAACCGCTCGAGAGAGGTCAATCTTCGAGCCCGCCGACCACACCGGGGCCTCGACCTCACAGCAGTCCGGCGTTAGACCTGACTGAACTGGGCCAATGTTCACTTGCGTTGGACGCTTGCACGATGGAGGAGAGTGCTCTTCAGTGATGAGTTTCAGTTCCAGCTGTATCGCGCTGATGGCAGACCCCGTGTATGGCGTCGGGCTGGGGAGCGTTACGCTGACGCTAATGTCATTCGTCGGGTGGCACACAGTGGTGCCAGTGTTATGGTCTGGACAGGCATATGCCACGGACAACGTACTCATCTCCATTTTATTGATGGCAACTTGAACAAGCAGCGGTACAGAGATGAAATACTCTGGCCCATTGTTGTGCCGTTTGTTCGCCTTCATCATGTGACGTTTCAGCACGACAATGCTCGCCTCCATGTTGCCAGGATCTGCATGGACTTCCTGGGTGAGGAGGACATTGATGTCCTCAACTGGCCTCCATATTCCCCTGACATGTCGCCCATCGAGCACCTTTGGGACGTTCTGGATCAACGTGTACGACGACGTGATCCAGTTCCGGAGAATGTCCGCCAGCTGCACGTGGCTCTCCAGGAGGAATGGGATAACATCCCACAGGCCACTATCGACAATCTGGTGATGTCTATGCGCCATAGATGCACCTCTCTGAGTGACGCCAACAGTGGACATACCCAATACTGAATGCTGTCGACTCTGACCAGTGACACCTCTGTGTTTCAGCTGTCATAGCCCAAGGACTGTTGCCAGAAATGTCAAGAAACTGCTTGAAATTGAATGCTCAATTGTCATTGTATACATAACCGATTTGTTGTGCAGATTTATCATTTATAAGTTGGAAATAAAATATTAACATTGCTTGGTGCGTTTATATTTTTGTTCAGTGTACTTACTACTTGTAAAGTAGTTCCTTACCAGTAGTAAGAGTGTTTCGAGAGTGCTGAGTTTAAAGAAGAAGACAAGAATATAACTACAGTGCTGTAACGTTGCTGTAAGGGTGATATTCATACTGGTGTAAATAAATAATTTGATTACATTTACCATATTTTTTTTTGTTTTTTGCTAAGGAAGATTTTTGTGGGAAAGGAATAAAATGCCTGTTCCAAATAGTCGCCTGGTCCCAAATAAATGCCCAGTCTGCTCAGTGATTGAAACAAATAAACACCCCAGCCATTATTTGGTATTTCACGGTATTTAGCAACAGGTAAGTAACATGCATCTTTTGCTGCCCTCTAGAAAGGATGGTCATGTGTTGTCAAATGCAAAAGGTCTATAGTTTGCACTCTGTTTTTTTCCACTCAGTAAATGAAGAGAGCAGCTTTTTTACATATCAGTGTCTATATCTAATAATCTGTTTGTCCTGTCTGAGTGTTGATTCAAATGATTTGAATCTGTTCTCACAGTCGGTTTAGACAGAAAAATAATCTGCAGCTCAGGCTATGTGATTACTTCATGAATATTTACAGTCTGAAATAAAGCGGGGGTTAGTAGAGAGTGTGGTGTATTATGCAAGGTTCACATTTCTCCTTTTGTAATTGTGACATTGAATCAATATGCTGTAATTACACTCCCTCTGCTGCTCTTGACTTTTCAGCCTCCAGTTAAAACGAACAATTTCTGACTTACTTCAAGCTTTTTTCCTGTCACATAATCTCAGATTGGTAATGAAACGCTGGCAGGAGAGTGTTTTTTTTTTTCGAACCCCAACTCGTAAAAACACTGTTTAATTATTTTCACGGTGAAGTTTTTACATCTGAACTTCTATTCACCTATGTTAATGTAGATCTACGTTCGCATTGTTGAGAGTGATGGGGTTAAGCTCAGATGACCCTTCTTCAGAATGCAAAGTGAGGAAACATGCTCACATCGGGCTCTGCTCATGCTAACGTATTTGACATGTGGAGCTGCAGGCTAACGATCCAAAATGGAAAGGGCAGCTCTCAGAAGCACTTTGTTTCTCCACAGCTCTTGTATCAATTCATAGAAATGTGGCAATACTTTCAGACTTCATGTTTATGCATGACTGTGCCTTGGCTAAGATCTTTTTCCTTTTTTTCCCTCCATGGCGAGAAAAGCTTCTGCGTCTGTAAATAGACTGGGAGGACTGGTGGGAGACAGTGAACCCCAAAAGAAGGAAAAGAAAACGTCTCAGCGAGTACACCTGATTCACATTAGAGCCATTATCTGTGGTCACCCTCTCAGCCTGAATCTATTTTTCATTGCTGTTACATCAGAGGATAGACGGGGATGGATCTGACATTTATTTTAAAATTCAGGGGCTTATTGAAGATCCCTGTCTTCAATGTTGGGATTATCTGAGGAGGACTATTATGGAAATCTTTTCATAAAACCTGAAGGATTGTACATCGTATTTTCGTGAAGCAGGACCTCACTGACTGAAATGTTCTTCAGTCACAGAGAACTGTAATAAATCTATAAATAAAATGTTGTCCTGTTTGCGTCTTATTAGGCCTGTCACGATAACAATTTTTGCTGGACAACTGTCCAAAAAATTATTGACGATAAACAATATTATTGTCATTATTATTTTGATTTTTTTCCTATTTTGTCATTGATGTAATGATGATATATGGCATAATAAAGTGAGTACACCATATCAAAAGCAAGAAACCTTAATTTCTTAAGAGTATTTAACTGTAGTTAGAAGGTCAGGATCTTTTAGATAAAACAAATTAAACAAGAAATATAATATATTTAACAAACAAAAAAGAAAAAAAATGAAAATGAAATGGAAAAAAATGCATGTCAATAGAAAATAATAATACAAACCAAAAACAATAAAAAATAGACCCTGTCTCTGTAAAGAAAAAACGAAACTCAAAAAAAAAAAAACACACAACAATAAAAACTATAGCCTAAAGAAAAGGGAGTTTGTAAACTACAGCTCCTGAATTGTTTGTAACATGTACTTTCTCCCAGTCAATCCGTACCGTCTGTACCATCAAACATTTGTAACATTTATGGCTTTTCAACCGTATTGAATGGATGCATTCCTTTTGCAATGTAGTGAACGACACTGTCTGTGAGCGCATCATTTTGCGCTTTTATTTATATTTACTTTGCCGACCGCACGGACTGTCAAGGTACAAGGCTCCGCTGCACCTCCCCTTCTTCTTCTTCGTTGCCACTACCATCAAACAAATGTGACATATTGGCTCGTCAGTGTTCATGAGCTCACACCTTGTTCATTCTGTTTAAAACCAAGAAATTCCCACACTGGGGCTGTTGCAGCCGGTTTAAGAACCAAATCTTTTGTGTCATCACTCATATTAGCGTGTGTTTCCTCATTACTCCACAGGACGCTCGCTTAAGCTGTTTCCGTGTGTACGCGCGAGCGGCCCCGTCTCCACCCCAAAGATGTCAGACAGAGGCTCACTCCGCTATAAATCCGCTATAGAACAGATGCACCCCGGAAGAAAGATAGACGTAGTGAGCCATCTTCTCATTTAGCCTCTTAGGGCGAAAGAGAAGAGGAAAACAAACAGGCATGCACATGTCAGTTTATCGAGGCCGACAAACTTACCCAGGACGTTTAACTTATCGTTCGGTTAATTGATTTATTGATTATCGTGACAGGCCTACGTCTTATTAAAGTCCAAACTAGTGTTTGTAATTATTTTGTTGTAGGCATAGCCTAGTTAGCAGGCAAGTGAAATTGTTGGCTGTCATCAGAAAAAAAGAAGCAGGGTGCTGTTGTGGACAAGGTTTTCAGGAAGTTGTCATTAGCAAGTGTTTCCATCTTTTCACGAAATAAAATTGTCCCATCAGCTATGAAAATGAAACAGAGGAGACACCTCCCATGGATTCACAGATATTTTGACAACAGAAGAGTAGAGTAAGAATTTGGTGTAAACCTTGAAAACCTTGTTTCAGTAAAGGGGTGCAGGAATGAGTTAGCAACACAGAACTGAGTCAGCACCATGGACTGTAAAGACTTGAATAAGCCATGTCGTAGGAGCCTCTGGAATGCTTTTAACGCCCTCTAATGGATGCTGCACATGCTATCTCAACCAAACTTACCGTAAAATACCAAATAATGGCCGGGGTGTTTATATGTTTCAATCACTGAGCAGACTAGGCGTTTATTTGGGACCAGGCAACAATGTGGAACAGGCGTTTAATTCCTTCTTGCAAAACATCTTGCTTTGTAAAAAACGGAAAAAATATGGTAAATGTAATCTAATTATTTATTACACCAGTATGAATATCACCCTTACAACAAGATTACAGTACTGTAGTTATACTCTTGTCTTCTTCTTTCAACTGAGCTCTCTCTAAACACTCTTAAAACTGGTAAGGAACTATCTTACCAGTAGTAAGTAGTTAAGTTAAGGTCTTACTTCTGTGTGTTGGCTGCCCCGGGGCCATGGAGATATATAAGCAGCAATGTACCGCTAACTAACATGTCCAGCCTCCTGACATTAAGGGCAAATAACCTGCAGCGGCAATGTCTTCTTCTTCGGATTTGTGAAGCCCTAGTGTGTAAGATTCCAGCTTTTTGCGCTCTAGTGCCCTCTGTGGTCGTTGAGTTTTACTGCACTTTCGTGAAACAGAGTGTTGTACACCAACGTGCCTTTTGTTGACATAAAGAGGGAGGAGAAGGGAGCTGACAGGACGTCCAGAGAGACAAATAAACCACGTGGACTGATAAGGTTCAGTCTGATCATGTTTCTTTTCAAGCATGCACTGTCAGCTGTGAGCTCAGCGTTCGCATGTGTGTTCTGTAACTTTGACCATAGTTCGTAGGCTGCGCCAAATAAATTACACCGGGCATTTATTTGGAATGGGCGTCAATTTGTCAAAATGTACTGCTACACTTTATTTGGAAACAGGTGATAAATTGGAACTCAGCGTTTATTTGGTATTTTACGGCAAGCTTCATCTACTCACAAACAGAAAGGCAGAGCTGAGGCAGGAATAATGCTGCGTTCCATTTACATCAGAACTGGAAGGAGGAGAGTGGAAATGATTTAGTGCGACAAACACTAGTCAGAAGTGCTAATAAATGGGATATTACAGTAGTTTAATAACTGTTTACACCAGGGGCAGTCATTTTCAATTGTCAACTGGGGGTTGGTGAGGATCTTCCCAGTAGGAAACTCTGAACCTAAGTAGCGTTCCAGGTGAATTTTCCCACTCTGTATTCAGAAATCCCAACCTGCCAGTACAACTGGGATGCACCGTATAGGCTGTCTGACTCTCGAAAAAAGGCACCGTAAAAGAAAAAGGCCGTAGTACCTTGGTTCTGAATTGCTCTAGGTTGTCTGTTTGCTATGGCGAGTTTAAGAATCAGCTGAAGACATTTATTAAGACAGGATTTTAGTTCAGGATGTTTCATGTGAACTATTGTACTGATATCTGTTTGCTGTACTCTGTATTTTAGTGTTTTGCCCTTTTTAGCACTTTTTATCTGTAAAAGGTGATACAGAAATGAGCTTTACATATTGCGCCCACAGTGATGGCTTCTTCTAACAGGAAAGTGTGCTGTGTCACAAAGCTCAAATCATCTCAAACAAGTTTCTTGAGCATGGCAATGACATCAACAGATCTCAATCCAGTAGATGATCACATCACGGATATGCAGCTGACAAATCTGCAGGAACCTTGGTGCTATCATTTCATTTAGTGCTATCAGTAGATTAAAAAAACTGAGCAATTAGGGGTGCTGGTTTGGCGGAGTGGTTAGCAACAATGCACATCCCATGTACTTGGTTCTGCTGGTCCAGGTTCAAATAGCCAGCTTGCAGAGTGTCTTCCCCTACTCTCTGACCCCCTTTAACAAGCCTATCCACTGTCTCTCTCCTATCAAAAAAGCCTCAACTTGAGTTATTTTCACTGAAATTCATTAGATAATTGTAGCAGATCAAAACCCCCCAAAAGCTGAAGCACAAGAAGCCCAATGCATAAAAACTCTCCAGCTTCAACGGCCCAATCAGGGAACAGAGGCGGAGCTGTGGATGTGGCGACAACAGAAAGTGACTGCATGTTTGAAAACAACAGTGTGTGAAGTTCTCTCTGTCAAGACAACATTTTCTCCTTTAAAAGAGGAGCAAAGAACGTCACTTCAAGCTGTCGAATGGGAAATCATGATTTTGCTCTTCTCCTGACTGGAGATCACTGCTGGGAAACTGAGAGAGACGTGGAAATGCTGCCCTAACAACGCTGAGCAGTAGTCATGGTTACCCTACGATATCAAATATGCTGTCCCCAGAAGTTTACCAGAAGAACTTGGTGGGTTTTGTCTTTGACGAGATTCATGTCACATGTGGCAGATGACACATCTGTGTGGTATCATTTAATGTAAGATAAGACGATCGTCTAAGCACTGGCGTACTCGTAGTTTAAGCTGACGGCTAACAACAGGGTCTAGCTGCTGTCATACTGTGGCTTGATGTAATTGGTCTATGGTAATTGGTCCAATCACCAGCTGCCCTGGTATTTTCAGGTTCAACCCTCTGAAAATAACAAAACAGTAAAATTAGATTTAAAAATAGATCAACGCAATTAATAAACATAGCACACTAATTATGACTGTAATTAATTAATCTCATTTAACGTGATAATTTGGCATCCCTAATTTCAATATGGACTGAAATCTCTGAGAAATATTCCCAGCACCTAATTTCAATATGGACTGAAATCTCTGAGAAATATTCCCAGCACCTTGTTGAAACTAAGGTGATTCCGAAGGCAAGAAGGGTAGTGGTTGGCAAGTGTATGAGACAGTATTTAAGGATATAAGTGATTAAGCCTTGTTACAAGACCCCATCCTGTGCACATATATGGCAGCACCATATACAGGTTCATACCTGCTGTGATGGTGGGATAATTGAAGCTCTCACTGTGTCTCTAACAGCAGATGGATGGACCTCCTGTGACACTGAAAGTCATTATGACACATGGGGTGATTTTTCTTGTATTTAACATTGTTCCTCAGTACATCTATTCTCAAGAGATGTTCTCTTGCCTCAACAACAGCAACAGGCTCATTCTACAGAAACACGCATTTTCTGTCCCTAGCCTTAAGAGATATATTACTCCTGAAGAAAACGGTTTGTGTTTGATTTTTTAAAGTATTTTATTTAAAAAAACATTATTTCAGCTATCACACTATTTGGAGCCATCAGCTTGGTAATATTTGCGTTTTAATCAATTATTTAGAACCCCAACCACAACAGAAGTGCTCGTCCCCACAGTCATTGATGGAGAGAAAGTGCTGTGTTTGAGTTTAAAAATATGTTTTTCTAAAAAACAGAGTACAAACATGTATAAATAATTATCAAATATATTATATAAATTACATTTTAAAACTAAATGCCAAATAAGTATGATAAAATATATTTAAAAGTAGTCGTCCCCTGCAGTCATGTCACTAGTGTTACCATGTGACAAAAGTCTTTTATTTTGGAAAAAGAAATCACTCTGATGACATCACTTGACTTCTTTTGACCTCTTTCTTGAAGATCTATGAAGAGGGACCCTGGTAAGAACATTGTCCTTTTCAGTTTTCAGAAATATTAACATTTATCTCATGATTTCATATGAAGCTTTTAGTTGACGTCACTGGTGTTACCAACTTTATTGGCAGGAAATTGCAAACAAACGAATAAAAATGTATTTAGAAGACATAATTTAGTGAACAGATCAAGATTAGTAACATGCTGTGTCATGCTCTGCACCGGCAATTTTTTTAAAGGGCATTTTTTGCAAAACTGTCACTGGTGTTACCTTTCTTAAGGGTAACAGAAGGAACACCAGTGACAATCAGATGTGTGGATACACTATTAAATGGTGTTTTGTGATAAATGTACCAAAAATCAAAAAATCATTAAGCTTTCATTTATGTGTATTCATAAAGTCAATGACATATGTAACAATGTAGCTGAAGTTTAAATGTTAAAAAAATAAATAAAACAAAAGACATCTTGCCATCTCAAAAATCCACGTTTCTGGAGAATGACCAAACAGCTGAGTGTCATCAAGTCCTCAGGTTGTCCAATGAGTCAATCCTTGTGAATGTAATAAGTGAAAATTTGAAGAGATTTACATCAAAATTTTCACAAATGTCCTCTCTGACTCAAAAAATACACTAAGAATCTTTATTTTAAGGAAACGAGGGTGTCAGGTTTTTAAAAATTGTCTCCATATATTAACTTATGATTTGTTTTTACCTTGTGACTTTGCCCGAGGACAAACTTTATTTCAAACCCCTGGTCTAGAGTCTAGACTTCATATTTCCTTTATGTGCTCATTTCAAAAACATTATGGGCTCTAATTTCGTAGACCAGGCGCAGGCGCACCTGCCCTGCGCCAGCCTTCGCCAAACGGACAGGGTGTGTCCAGCGCACTTTGCAAATTCCCTGCAGTGCCAAGAGAGGCGCACTGCAGGCGCAGAGAGGGGCATAGAAGCGCATCCATGCCTCCGTCCCTGCCCCTCCACGCAAGTGCCAGAGAGGGAGGAGAAAAGGCTGCCAGCTGCCATCAGGTTAAGTTTCCATTATGACAAACGACTTTAATCTGACATCAGATGTGACGGGACAATTAATATAGATACAAATGTATATGCTGGTTCAGACGGTTACATTAAATAGTGATTGCTGTGATTGTTTATCGCATTAAGATGTTCCTGACACTCTGGAAACCTGCCTCTGAGGGTTTGTTGACATGTGTGCACATGTGCGCCTGTCACCAAATTAAAGCTGCGGAGGGTGTGCTTCGCCTGCGCCAAGAATAGACCAGGTTGGAGCTGGCGAGCTTTCAGTGCACCTTCCGCACAGTTCTTTGGCACAAAATTGTCACTGCGCCAACCTGAATCTGTCGGCACCTCCCCCTGGTGCGCCATCTCTGCGCAGATGCTCTACCAAATTATCAAATTGGCAGCGCACGGCGGTGTGCCAGACAAACTTAACACTGCGCGGGGTGCGACAGGCTTGCGCCCCCTGCACTGCGCCACGAAATTAGGGCCCAGTGTATGCACTGTAGGATGTTACTGATACCAGTATCGACATAGATAGTGAAAAATTACTCTAAAAATATTCATTATTCATTCATTTTAAAAGGGTGGTGTTTTCCATCACTAGTTTAATGTTTATCCACAACAGGCTGTTGCAACAATGGAACAAACTGTAACTTGCCTTTCACAGTAATTTTACAATAAATTATGGAAACTTACAAAGTAATTCTGTTAAGTTTTTAATCACATCTACTTTGATAAGAGCCAATGGATTAGCCAGGCTACGACTTTGTTTCACAGAGACAAGAAAGAAAAAGTCAGAGACAGTGTTTTCTCAGAGGTCAGTCTTTCTTAGAATAAAACACGGTCATCTCTGCTCTGTGTCTGGTGTCCTGTGGAGAGAAAAAGGACCTTGAGCTGACAAAGAGAAGAGCTCCTCTGTGTGTGAACAGACTGTTGTTAACAAGCTGACCACTGAGAACTTCCAGGAGCTCAAAAACAAACAACAGAGACAGAAGAGAGACTGAAGAGAGTCACCAACCTCGTCTTTTACACTGCCATGTCCAAGTTAGACACCTTTGTTTACCTTCCTACTGTACATCCTGTCATTTACATTTCATTTACATTATACTGTAAGCTGGCCCCATTGCTCCTGTTGGCATTAACTTAAAGCACAGACTGGTTGAAGAGGTCAATGAGAATCTGACAGACCATACTTCATTAAAAAGTTCCTAACATTCTGTTAAAGAAAGCATTATTAGACACATTAATGAAACAAATCATACCACACCCACACAATGTAAATAGGAACTTACTATAATAGAACATTCACTAGTAAGGACCACACCATCAACAGGATAAATTTGTTATCCACTGTACGCAATAAATAATTGTCAAACAACATAGTAGGTACGTAGAGTGGATAATGGTTTGGGGAAACTTCATGGGGAATTCGCCGTAGCTCCCGGGCACGACGAACCCCTCTATAAGGCCCTGAGGAAAGAAGGAAGAAAGAAGTTTTAAATAAGGGGAGGGAGACAAAAGAGGGAAATGGTCTGTTAGGATTTATAGGAACACAGGAAGAGGCGTGGTTGAGGTGTGGTCCTGCTCCCGAAATTCTGCTTGAAGCACCACTGCAAGATATTACTACTTTTGCTATGTTAGCCGTATTAATAATTTAATGAAAGGCCGCGGTGTGCAGTTAAGCATAAGGAGATCTGGGGCTCTATTTTGACAACATGGCATGTTTTGTCAAAGTGCATGCCACCAACAGCGGGTTGTTCTGTATTTCAATGTAATTTTTTCCCTTTTGACATTATATTTTAATCCTATTTTATTTGTTTTTTTTGCACCAATAAACCAAGTCATTTTCCTTGTATGGCTCAAAAAGAAAAGAAAACTGCCCAGTGAGATAATCTTTCAAAGAATTATGATACCCGTTTGTTTTGGATACATGAGGAGGCTCGTATGAATAGAGTGCACACAGTAAAAACTGACTTTACTGACTTAGCGGGTTTGAATGATGATGCAGAAACCTTATGGGAATCAGAGGACACAATGCAGGTTTATACATCTTTGGCTTATGCTGTCAAATGTGGTGAAATTCCAGAGTGACTTAGTAAAAACACTTAAGGATGTTTCAGGATCAGAGAACAGCAGCAGGTACAGAGGGTTGAATGGAAGCTTTTCCTCTAAATAGTACTTGACTTACACTGGTTGTTATTGGATAAAGACACAGCCATGTTGTAAATGATAAGTTTGCATGTGGATTGATAGCATTAGTGTTAGCCTAAAAGTGTTTCTGTTACACATGATAGGCTAAGCTGGTTGATTTTTCAACTTATTAGGAGCGTAAAGTGTCATATCAGGGTTAATATTTTATCCTTTTGATTTTGTTTTATGTCTTGTTAGCTAAGACCCCTTTCCTTTCCATAGGTCTGACAGAAAAGGTCCAGTGTGCTATGAGGTGCAAGTAAGGGTGCTTTTATGCCCAACACTTTTGATGTGGACTAAAGAAAATGTGATTCACTTTTTTGGAAAGCTAAGTTTGTTTGATGCAGCATGAGAGCTCTTACTAACTTTGTTGCAGATCAAAGATCCAAACTCCCGTCTGCCAATAAATGTTGATTTTAGTTCGCTTCCAAAGCAAAGAGCTATGTTCGTAGTAGGTGTGAAAGCAGTCTGAACCAAACAAAGACCAAATGAGGTAAATGAACCTAAAGGGAGAGAATTGTGGCTCGGATTGGGCTGAATATAACAACAGAAAAGCCAGCACATAGCATGGCTAATGTTAGCACTGGAGGCACAAGCAGCCTCCAGTCCTCTTAAAGGTGTAGTCAGCGATGTGGGAGAAAACAAGTGGAGAGGTTGTTTATAAACGAATTTAGACCCGCATCTCCTTTCATACCTCACCCCTGGCTCCACCCCCGAAAGCTGATGGACGTGCATCGTCATGGAAACGGCTGTAGAAACTGCATAGCTGACCAATGTAGCTAAGGTAATCTCGACTCGCCAGACAACTCGACTGCCGTTATTGATAACATCACAACAACAGTACATTTTGGCAGATTAGACAATAAGATGAATGTCCAACGGCTGTTCCTGTTATGTGAAGCACCACAAAGCTAATGTTGCTTACCTATCCAGCAGAAAGACGGGGACATCTGCGTTCGTTTTCAGGTCTTTCAATTGGCGGAGTTCCCTCCACCGTCGGAGAGCAACACCAATGTTGACCCGGGTCTTCGCTCTTTCATGGTCAAAGCCCTTCTTTTTCACTTTTCACTCCTCCGACCTTTTTCTTTTGGGCTGTTTTTCAGCCATTGCTACTGCATCTACTGTCTCTCTCTTACGCTAACTGCGCACGCTGCACAACCTAAGACTCCCCCTCCCCCCTCTGTCTGATCTGCGCATGAGCATGATCGCCCCCTGGATGTGGAGGGGTGTACCCTGTTTTGGGGACTCAGCCCGAGCCACAGTATTTACCTGCTGAAATTCAGAGCCAAGGCTGTGTATTGAAACCGGACTTTTTTTTTAACATGGTGTCAGTAGTGACATCTTGTGGATGGAGAGGAGAAATACGGTGAATTTGACAAATAGTGCATTAGAATAGAAGATTAGAAGATCGCTGACTACACCTTTAACAGGTTAACGTCCACATCAAATGCAGTTTTATCTTTATTTTAGGCAAAAAATACTTTAGAACTGCTCCTAGATTCAAGGTTGTATATTTCTGACTGATAATGCAGCAACAGGTGGGATGGCAGGAACAAAACAGCAGCTACAGCTCTAACTAGCGGTGGAAAGCTTGATTACAATGCTTTAGACAGGCTTTGGTCCACCTGATTAAGAACTGTATGAAACCAAATTAGACCAATAGAAAAATAAAACAACATAGCAACTTCTCCCTCGAAGTGAACCACGAAATTTAGGTGTGAAATCGAACTAAGAAAAAGAAAGTGAGGGAGATTTGAGGTGACGAGTCTGGGCTTTTCATGGTTTTGTTGTGGACGTTATCTAATACTCACTTTTCATGTTAGCATAGTTTCTACCATATCAAAACAGCTGAGATGTTTTGTAATGACAGAGCAGCTTTTCCTCTGAGAGATATTTGCTTAACTGAGATTACCCTCACACTCTGATCATTATACTTACCACCATACCCTGAAATTACCTGTAACCTGAGTCAGATCCCATGCTAACCCTTAAACAACGTGCACAATTAGCTCTTATTCTTGTGGGTATCTTTGGACCACACGTACACAATGTTGAAGTGTGCTGGATCTCACAGACTCGTACACATACTGTATACATCCCAGTATGTGGGCGGCAGCAGAGTTTGACTCCTCACTCTGCCGATCAGGGGGGTCTCAGAGGGAGTGTGAAGAGTTCATTTCGATTTATTAAAAGGAAAATGTGTGAAGAATAAAGGGTTAGCGCACCTGCTGGGTTCTGTTTCTTCTGCTCCATTTGCATAAAAGGTCTGCACATCAAAAGTCATGGCTGCCCTCGTTCAAAAATTCAAATGCAGCTCGCTTACAAGCTCCATCGCCGCTTAAATCAAAGGCAGGTGGAGGCAGGGAGAGGAAGAGAGAGGCTTTTTCTCATCTATCTGCTGGTCAGCTGGACTGCTGTCCTGCCTGCAGACCTGTCAGACTGTCAGTCTGCAGGGCGGCCCCCCCACTTTCTCCCAGGAGGAAATCATGCCGACATACAGAAGCTGAAGTGAGCATGACAGGGGACGTGTTGAGGAAGATGTTTCTCCATAAAAGAGGAGCTGCTCAGCCCTCAGCATCGATTTATACATTTAGAGGCTGCTGTCAAGCCACTGGGTGTCCATCTATAGGGCGCCATTTTGAGGAGGGGTAGTTGTAGCTTCAAAATTAAGAAGACACCTTAAAGGGCAACTTCGGTATTTTTCAACCTGGGTCCTATTGCCCCAAGTGTATGTGTGTATACGATTGACGGGTACAACTCGTTTTAAAATTGGCTCAGTATCAAGGGAGCGGATGCAGCGGCAGCATGAAGCTAGATAGGGGGGCAACTGCATCCCGTATAAGTTTGAGCATTAAAAGTGTTTATTTCGCCACAGACCGGTTGTGATCGCCGGTGCTAGCTCTCTGATTAGCATTGTAAGCGTTGTGTTTTCCTTCACATCCTCTGACCTGTGTGATGTCATCTCCTGTGAGCTTGCTGCCGGAAGAAAACAGAGGAGCCATGCAGCGCGCCGCTCAGAGTGGAGCTGCTTATCCCGGAGGACAGTTGAGAGTTTTACTGCATCGGTATCATGGCTGAATATTTACCAGATTTCGAGAGTGAAGACGAGCCTTTTCATTACGACGGCCACCCGTATTTATTTGAGCCAGAGTATACGGACGAGGAGCTCCTACAAACTCAAGAGCTAACGAGGATAGCAACAGAGGGCCAACGAGCAGACGAGGGAGAAGCAGCGGCACGAACGCTCTAGATTTGTCTTCGACACACACATTTACTGTTGCCCTAAATCCTCTTCACTTTTTCCTCTCGTTTCCCTCTCGTGTTACAATGCTAATTAGAGAGCTAGCACAGCGATCGCAACCGGTCTGTGGCGAAATAAACACTTACACAATACATACAATACTTATCGTATTGTATGCATAAAGACATATTAGTTATACTTACTTTATGGATAGTTGTCCATTTGGTCCCTGTGGTTTTGGTCGCCTCCTCCAATTTATTTTGGGTACATGAAAAAAGGTGTCCAGCACTGCCCTGTTTATCAGAGGGGGGGGAATCCTCTAATGTAGTTACACAGCGTCGGGTACTTTATGTATCATCCCACGACACATCGAGACCACGAATATTGGGCAACAGGTCCCACTCATTACACAGACATTCTTCCTCTGTGGGCATAGAGTCACAGCACCCACAGGAGCACCACCAGTCCTCAGAAATTCGCGTTCGTGCCGCTGCTGCTTCACCCTCGTCTGCTCGTTGGCCCTCTGTTGCTATCCTCGTTAGCTCTTGAGTTTGTAGCAGCTCCTCGTCCGTATACTCTGGCTCAAATAAATACGGGTGGCCATCGTAATGAAAAGGCTCGTCTTCACTCTCGAAATCTGGTAAATATTCAGCCATGATACCGATGCAGTAAAACTTTCAACTGTCCTCCGGGATAAGCAGCTCCACTCTGAGCGGCGCGCTGCATGGCTCCTCTGTTTTCTTCCGGCAACAAGCTCACAGGAGATGACATCACACAGGTCAGAGGACGTGAAGGAAAACACAATGCTTACAATGCTAATCAGAGAGCTAGCACCGGCGATCGCAACCGGTCTATGGCGAAATAAACACTTTTAATGCTCAAACTTATCTGGATGCAGTTGCCCCCTATCTAACCGCTGACTGCGGCTGCATCCGCTCCCTTGATACTGAGCCAATTTTAAAACGAGTTGTACCCGTCAATCGTATACACACATACACTTGGGGCAATAGGACCCAGGTTGAAAAATACCGAAGTTGCCCTTTAAAGGGTCAATTTTTTAAAGTTTAAAGTCCGCTTATTGGGTAACTTTTCTTTGTATCTGACAGTGGAAACAACTGTAAATGTATGTTGTAGTGAACCTAACTTTTTAATGTAACTGGGCTTTTCTGTGTCAAATCGCAACCTACTGTCAATATAGTCACAGGTTAATGTTACAAAGTGTCTCATCAGCAGAAAATCACATGAATCACCAAATCAGGTGCTTAGAGATGCTATGAGGAGTTTCTAAGTAATTACAAAAAAGTCTCACTTTTAGATATATGCCTGATCGAAATACACACCTTAAGATGAGTTTTATAGCATCAAAATAGGTTATCTATAAATGCTATTCCTTAGCTTCAGTTATTTAGCTCGTGTAATTATCAATTTTTTGCACTTCTGACTGGGGTGTGTCGCTCTAGATCAGCTGTATACATAGTATTGTTAGACTTATATTTACAAAAGTGCTGCCATAGTGATAATCACATTCTTCATACAACAACGCAGGGCGTGCTAACAACAGCTAACAATAGCCTGGTAGATCAGCATGTTTTTTTCAACTTCAACTGGAACGCCGATAAGTCGGTGATGATGTCACTCCCAGTTCCGAGGTTACTGGAACGCAGCATTACGACAGTCGCCGCACGTGCTCATAGGTAGCAGTCTTTATGTCCCCGGAAACAGATTCTCCTCATAGCACCTTTAAAATACAATTCCTGATTTCCAAACTTTAGTCCAGTTCATTAAGGGGGGTAGATTATCAAACTCTATTTTACTTGGCTGTGATCTGCTTCTACATGGCCATGTCAGTTTCTCTGCCGACTATTTCAGATGTTTTGGTCTTCAAACTCTTCATGTTATCTGGTGTCTTCTGTGGCCTGCCACTGACCACAGAAATTGGAGCCACTCCTCTTGTTCACAAGTTTGTGAACATGTTTGGAAGACATTAATAGAAATGCTGACAAGTGGAAATATTCATTAGGTATTTGGCCCTCTGTCTTGAACCATGACTTATTTTATTGTTCGCTTGGCGAGCTAACAAACATTGCTATGTTTCCTGGGCAAAACCAATAAACATGGCAAGAGGAGGCAGTGATGTAATGAGGCTAGGACAGCCCCTTTTCTATGTGTGGTTTGGACAAATAAGCTGCAGTTTGAACATTAAATGGCCCGAACCACATATAACGATAGGGTTGGAAAGTCATTAAGGCATAAAGTTGATATCAATGGTATCAACCTTAGTTGCGCTCTACTAGTACTCAATTTTGGAGTATCTTTACTTTATTTTGGTCAGTCAGTGCGAGATTAGACTTTACCAGTGAAGCAAAAGGTGTCACTAGTACTACTAGGGGACTCTTTTGGGTCACCTAGTACTACTAATAAGCTTTAAATCCTAAAAAGGAGGCAAGGAAAAGCAAATTCAGGCTTCCCATTGGCTTTGGAATATATCATAACCAATCAGGGTGTTGAATTTGGTTAAAATCCCTCCAGCTTAATTTTCATTAAGTCTACTAGTACTACTAGTAAATCTTTTGGCTTTACTTCTACTACTAGTAGACTAAAGGCAGTCTACTAGCACCACTAGTGTGATTTTTTGAGTTTACTAGCAGTCTTAGAAAAAAACTGTTGTTTGACTTGTAAAGGTTTTTGGCGCACGAGTGAACGAGTACACCTTACTTGTAAAGCAGAATCTCCTACTGATATAGAATTTTGTGTACTAGTACTACTGATAAGACTTTGAGTTTTTACTAAGAACATTTTTAAGTCTGCTGGTACTACTACAATCCATCCAGTAAAAGTACTAGTGGCCATTTTTGCTTCACTAAAAAAGTCTGCTCACGCACTCGTTGACCAAAAATATGAGTACATGTACTCCAAATCTGAATACTAGTAGAGCTGAGGTTGATATTAAGGTTGATATCACCAATATCACTTTTTTGTGTCAAATGCCTTTCCATAGAGAGAGTTGTCCTAACCTCATTACATCACAGCCTTCTCCTTCCTCTTGGAAAAAGCCATGTTCAAACATTTTTTCTCAACTGAATCAAAACAAAGTAGAAAATCTATAGATGAGGAAACATGAGTATAGTAGATAGCCAATCTACGAGCAGCTCAGTTTTGCCCATAAATTGGGATTTTCACCCAACATTGTAGCCCTATATTCAATTTATAGGCACATCGTGGAATGAAAAATATCAATCTGCAAGAAGTGTGATTATTGTTGACATAAATATCATCCAATAGTGACCTAGTTAGTATTGGGTCTTGTGACTTGATGATTGAACCAATGTGCTGCGGCTTGTACAGATCTTGGTGTTGTGTGCCGAGGCGCTTCCAGTGAGCAATGTTGCCAGCCTGTCAGTCGGAACAAAACCACTGTGCACGGTGCATTCACTCTGTGTGGAATTTGGGGGTTAGGTTACACACACACACACACACAGACTTCTACTATGAAGAACTATGTCTATATTTACATGATCAGCAACCTTGTTTTGAGTGATTAAAAGGCGTGCTGTGTATGTTCCTGTAACATTAAAGGGCTCACAGTAATGTTATTAGTGGTTGTGAGTTGTAGAAGACTGGGATCCTCTGTTGGCAGAACGTTTCCTCCTCTGTGCTGTGTCTGTGAACAAAATTGCATGCACAGCTTTCAGTGCTCATTGGCTGTTTGGCCTGCCGTGGCTCTGCCTGTGACCAGGACATGTAGCCAATCAGATGGTGCTGCTGGCAGTACAAAATACAGCCCAATTTTAAGTTAAAAGGTTTCATGATAACTTCAGTGTTTTTTGTGACATCAATCTGAATCATATCAGCACCAAGATGTAATAGCTTCTTCCTTGGACCAAACCACACCTTTGATACAACTGTCATGTAAACCCATCCAGTAGTTTTTCAATCAATCTTTATTTGTATAGCGCCAATTCATAACAAGTGTTATCTCAAGATAACGTTACAATAGAGCAAAAGCTCTTCATTTTGTGGGTACACATATATACATAGATACATATATACATATAAAGATACACATAGACATATTTATACAAATATATACATCCAACACCCAACATGAATCCATATAGCCAATCATGAATCCCTCCTTCATGGTGGCAAGAAAAACCCCTCTTGTTAAGCAGCAGGAATCTTGAATGTGGATCCCAGTCTCATGATGAACAGCAAATCCACACGATGCTGTGTTGGGTGTGTGGGCCAAGGAAGGGAGAAAAGAGGAGACAAGTGGACTAAAGTAAGAACTAAAGTTAGGGACAGGTCCATGAACCACAGACCTGTCGTCTGATTTATTCGAGGTTAGTCTCTTGAGATGCTACATCTGGTTTTCAGGAGAGTCCTCATGTCTGAATAGTTGTGGTGATCATTTTATAGTAGTATAACCAATGATATTCTTACTAAAAATAAGAATTTATGGTAGTGACGAACTCATTTGCGTAATGCTGCAAACAAACAAAAAAACAGACAGGCAGACCCCTGCAAATACATAACCTCCTTGACAGAGGTACTGATTACACAGCAGTTTATCAGATAGTTTGCAGAACCAGAAATACATAAGAACACAGATGTTGTCACAGAGGCTCTTTGCAAAGATCCGTCATCATTTCCAATATAAAAACCCCATTCAAGCTCTGTTGTTCAAAAAAGTTAATTAAGTCAATTATTTTGTTCCCCGACATACGAATCCATGGCTCAGAACATGGGCACAGCCCGGTGGTTGGAAACCTCTGCTCTAGGTGATACTAACATGTAGATATTTCTGAGTCCTTGCTGTGAAAGGAAAAAAAAAAACTCTGGTGTCTCCTTGCTGAGTCTGTATGTGTACAGCAGCAGCAGGCAGAGCGAGCGTCCTGCTGCTGTCCCATACTGTACACAACATGGTGTTTGTCTGCCGCAGACACAATGTCCAAATATTTAGAGCGTGTTCAGGAGAGTGACTGACGTTTGACGACCACATGGGGCATGAAACAGTCCTGCAGTTCTGTTTCCAACTTTAATTCTGCCTTTTTTTCTTCTCTGTGCAGCAAAGTGAGGCTCTGAAGATCACCCTGGAGCCTCCAAGACCTCCCCTCTTTCAAAGTTTGATGAGGAAAAGTATTATAAGATGAGTAGTGTTGTGTATTTGTGTTTAGACATAAAGCTGTTGTTTTCGTCAAGCCCTACAAACACCGAGTGATTTTAAAATCTTACCAGATGTTTGAAATGAGTAGGACCCCACACATGACAGAATGTTTGGGTACACGTGTGGAGAGAACAATAAGATTGAAGCAGGGCACCGCAGTTACACCAACAAACACAGTCCTGACACACAAAGACAGAAAACTGGCAAAATCCCCCACTATCAAACTCATTCCTTAGAGAAAACAGGAGGACCTTCTGGACTACCTCTCACTGGGGATGGATGGTGAACATGTCAAAGCTGAGGAGTGATTTTTGTAAAACTCGCATTGCAGTCAGAGCCAGGGTGGGACAATAGCTGATCCCTGGATTTTGATGGCACAGCGGCCCACTTTAAGTTTCAACTTGGTTGTTGGTTTCAACATTACAAGTATAAAGACCTGAAATACTGCAGTATTCTCTCTTTGGGTCACAGGGCGAGCTGGAGCCTATCCCAGCTGACATTGGGCAAAAGGCAGGGTACACCCTGACCAGTCAACCACCAATCACAGGGCCACATAGAGAGACAGAAGACCATTCACGCTCACACTCATACCTAAGGGCAACTAGGAGCCACCGGTCAGCCTAATGAGCATGTGTGGGAGGAAACTAGAGTGCCCAGAGAGAGCGCACACATGCACAGGGAGAACAAGCAAACTTGGGGGATTGAACTGGCAACCTTCTTGCTGTAAGACAAGTGCACTACCTGCTGCGCTATGTAACCCACCTTAGTATTCATACTGCTTTATATCATTTATCGTCCATGAAAACTTGTTTGGATTGAAACAATAAAAAAAAAATCATAATAAAATACATGTATTCTTTTAAGTGTCACAACCATGGATGTATTATAAGAACTGGATAGCGTGGCTCCGCCTTCCACCATGTAACGGTTTTGAAGCCATTATATCCCCGTCAGGGCGCCGCCATTGTGCAGCCAGTAGAGAATCTGGACCATATCCCGACGCAGCTGTCGTAAACGGTCGCAAAACTCCGCAGCATACAGCGTACACAATCATTGTGAAACTGCCGTAAACCGCGGCTATTTTTAAATTCTAATAACTGATGAAAAAGAAACTTTTCAGAAAAAAGAGGACTTGGAAAAAATACAGCCCAATAATACTTTCATATCACCACAGCGTACGGATGGGAGAAATATTTCTACGAGGTGTATTAATTTTTTGAAGTTTCACTACGGCCCGTTCAGATGAATGGGGGAGACAGAGTTGACCTATACTGCAGCCAGTCACCAGGGGGAGCAGTTTTTGTGGCAACTTCAATTCGAGCCCAGCAACATGACGTCCATGTTTTTTACAGTCTGTGGTCACAACCACCATCTCAGCCTGTCACTCTGCTGTCTCCGCCTAATCAGCCCAACTCCATTCATCTGCGCTCCTGAACACACCTGCACCTCATCCTCTGCAATCAACTCTGCCTACTTAAACCCCAGCTCCACGATCACCGGTTGTCAGATCGTCATCGCTCTCATGCCCAGCAATCCAGACCTTTGAACCGGATTGATCACCCGTTGCCAACCTGCTTTGTTCCTGTTTCTGCCCTTCTCATCTGATCCTCGGCTTGACCACTAGGTATCGATCAGTTTCCGTCCTGTACTTACCTGCTCGCCTGATCCCTGGTTGCCAACCTCGCCTTCTGTTCCTGACGCCGAGTACCTGTCCGTGAGTCCTGATCTGTGGTGGCTGTCTGATCTCCACCTAACAACCCCGCTTCCTGCTTCTGACAAGCGAGTGAGTCTGAGTTGGCTTCTCCTTAAAGACCCTGAGCGGCTGTTAAAGTGTGTGGCTGCCACGTGATCGAGTGGACAGCATCATCAGCTTCAAATCCTGAGGTCCTGGGTTTGATCCCCACTCCTGACACAACTACTCCTGAGCCTTTCAATAAAAACTGTTTATTGTGAACTCTGCTGGCTGTCTCGCGTCTGGATCCTTCCTGTCTTTGTGTCATTAAAATCCCTTACCCTGTTTCCTTTAAGTTCAGAATTGGGTGTTTAAATTATAAAACATTTTTTTTGCCACTGCTTTTAAAAAGCAAAGGGGCCACTCTTTGTATGTGGCTAAAAATACTACTAACCTTGCACTGCAGATAAATCAGCTTGATTCAATGTCTATGTCAATGTAATCAGGCAGTTTCACCTTGCCAAGCTCCAATTTACAAAAACTGTGAGTAACCCAAAGTGGCACAGCCCAATCAGAGTCCTTTGGAGGAGGAAGATGTGGAACTTCTGGCAAGACAAAAGCAGAAAGTGGCTGCTGTATAGAGATTAGCATATATGATATCAACTTCAGCTATTAATAAAAAAAATGCGACACTGAAAGCATTTCTCAATATTATGATATTTTTGCTCCACTTCTAACATATCTTGACAATAACTTTGTCGACTAAGTGGTGTAGGTTTATTTCTTTACACCGTGGCAGTAGTGCCTGCCTACAACAATATCTGATTGGCCTGTAATTAATGTGATTGATGGAACTATTGTCCAATCACCTGCTGGATATTCCTTTGAAAGTTTCTGTCTTCTCCCCCCCAGCACTTTCTGTGGGATACTGGCCAGATGCACGAGTAATATTTACTCTGTATGGGTAACTGAAAAGTCTATCTGATGTGTCAATGTCCAATCTCACACACAAAAAAAACAGCTTTTTCAAAATTTGGAGGTCATTGGTCAGTCATGGGGCCTTATGCTCATCCCTTGTGAACACTTTGGGCCCTAATTTTGTGGCGCGGCACAGGGGGGCGCAGAGCCGGCGCACCCCGCGCAGTGTTAATTTCGTCTGGCGCACCGCCGTGCGCTGCCAATTTAACAATTTGGTTGACCGTCTGCGTAGAGATGGGTGTGATTCATGTTGGCGCAGTGACAATTTTGTGCCAAAAAACTTTGTGGAAGGTGCGCTGAAAGCTCGCCGGCTCCAACCTGGTCTATTCTCGGCACAGGCGAAGCGCACCCTCCGCAGCTGTAATTTGGTGACAGGCGCACATGTGCGCACACGTCAACAAAATCTCAGAGGCAGGTTTCCAGAGTGCCAGGCACATTTTAATGCAGTAAACAATCACAGCAATCACTGTTTAATGTACCCATCTGAACCAGCATATACATTTTTATCTATATTAATTGTCCCGTCACATCTGATGTCAGATTAAATCCGTTTGTCATTATGGAAACTTAACCTGACGGCAGCTGGAAGCTTGATGCACATCTTACAAGTCAACAATAAACAGCCTTAACATCTGATACTGAGTAAATATCTGGCTTCTCTCATTTCATTAAATTCAAAGAAAAGAGGGAGAAAAAAGACGAAGAAAAAAGAGAGAAAATAAATGTATGTCAGGATTCACCTGTGATTTCCAATATTCCTCTATTTTAGTCTTTATCTTTAACGTGATCTAAAGAGATGGAGTACATTATTGCAAGGAGGATGAGGCAGAAACACCGGGACCCACACGATGACGTGCTTCTTGGCCTCTGTCGGCGCCCCGATGGCCAGTCCGTTCTCTCAGTTGCTGAAGTGACAGCGGAGGGGCAGGACAGAGGCGTGGATGCGCCTCTCTGTGCACCTCTGCGCCCTTGAGTTCGCCTCTCTTGGCACTGCAGGAAACTTGCAAAGTGCCTGGTCTACGAAATTAGAGCCCAATATCTCAAGAATGACAGACAACCTTTCATGAACACCCTCACACTTTAAGGCAATTTGGAGTCACCAATCAACCTAATGAGTGATGAACATGCAACTCCACACAGAAAGGCCTGACACAGGGATCAACCAGCAACCTTCTTGCTATGCACATGCACTACCTGCTGCACCATCATGCTGCTGCTTCATGGATCTGAATCATCATAAGTCAAGTTGCTTTGGCAACAAAAAACTGAACCTAGCAAATGTGGCACAGCTGGGAGAGCCCTGGTTGTAGGTCAGGACTATCCGAGTGTATAGCCAAAGAAGTATCTGGGGCCCATATATTAGGCTTTTTAGGGCCCAAGCCATCTCTGTGGGTTTGCCTGCTGAGCTATAGACCTTAATCCCCAGGCCTCTGCTGTTCTTGTTTTTATTTGTGTTCCAGGAGCTCCTCAGTGTGGGTGTGAGTCCGCTCAGCCCTCACATATGCTCACAGTAAAGAGTAATAAATCACATTAAGAGGTAATATTGCTCTGCGTTTTCTGGTAAGTAATCTGCAGGATGTTTGTGTGATGGCTCGTTCATCACACTCTGAAGTAGGAAGAGCTCGATTGTCACCGAGACAAACGTCAGGTAAGAAGTGAAAGCACACACTGAATCCTCCTCTAATGAACACATATTTAGAAGAATAGATGAGCCTTGGATGACTCTCCTGAATATGATTACAGTCTGAACGCTTTCGTGGTCATTAATCACGTTGATTAATCAGCTGCAATTAAGGTAAACACAGAGCTGTGTTCTTCTAACTCATTTACCTTAATACAGGATATGCTAATGCTAAATTCATCACTAATTGTTTCTCTCTTTTTTCTTCGTCTCACAGGGTTTGATTTTAAATGTCAGCACGAGGTTTAATTAATTTCTTTCTTTATAGTACAGCAAAATAATTACTCAGTGATACAACAGCTTTTTTCTGGCTTTGAAGGTCAGCGAGCACAAAATGAAATACTGTTATTCGGTCTGAAGTGAGTTAGCCCTCGAACTGCTGCCTTATGGTGGTCACTCAGACTAAAGTGTTTTGTGGGCCTTATTTTGACAGCATGAAGCGAGTAGTTAAAAAGTGTTCCTGGCACAAAGCCTGGACTATATGGGTGTTTCTTATTACATGACTTTGTCCATTCTACAAATGGAGCTCCTTAAACTTTCCCAATTTTCCTTGGCAGACTCTTGGCTGGTCTGTGACAGTAAAGTGCTCGAACCTGCCCACCCTCATGTCTCTAATGAGATTCCCACCATGGTGTGATTAACATGTAACCCTTTCAACTTATAAGTAATGCCTAAGTCACACAATCCCGTTTCTCATGGCGATTGTGCACGACTTTGCACGATTGAGGAGGCTGGTGTGATCGCTATGATACAGGATGAAATGACTGTCTCACCTCTGGACACACCCCGTAAATACAACGTCAGCAGCGCTTCTACAGTGCTTCGGGGGCGTTCGTCCCGCTCCAGCTAGGTTAATACAACGATATGATGAGGATAGCATGAATATCCATCCCGCTGACATGACGTCAGCCCCGCTCAAGCTCAGTTCGCGTCATGTAAGCCCCGACTGAGCCCCGTCGCTTGCGCCGTCTTGAATGGGACACAGTCGGGGCACAAACGGATACTTCCTTGTCAGTCTCCCTCATAAAGCTGTCAGGATTGAGCCACGATCAGCCCGATTGAGCTCCGTACATGCCACGCTAATACCGTTCACCTTAGTACTACATTAGGCTTCCATCCCGCTATACTGAGAGCAGCGATTCTCCACGACTGTTTTGAACAGTTCAAAACTGTCGGGATCCTTCCACGTTCCCCGCCGTTCATCCACAAGGCTGATCCAGCACAAGCAGCACATGCACCACGACCAAAGCACCTTTTATCAGGATTATGACAATCATGCACAATCGCCATGAGAAACAGGAATGTGTGACTGGGGCATAACATGGTGTATAAATGAACATTTAATAACCATGAAAAAATCCACAAAGTACAGAACATGAGAGCAAAAACCTTATTTTGACAATTCTTGGCTGGAAGTTGGCTGGTAACAGGCTGGAAGTTGACTGGGAGGAGAAAACTGAAGTTGCTGCATCTGTACTTCCTTCACTTGCATTGTTTTCTCATACCGTAGTCCTTTCCAGTTAGGAACCGAAACAAACAAGGAC
Organism: Scarus forsteni; assembly: GCA_036419115.1. Classification (NCBI taxonomy): domain Eukaryota; kingdom Metazoa; phylum Chordata; class Actinopteri; order Labriformes; family Labridae; genus Scarus; species Scarus forsteni. The sequence goes on from JAZDUH010000135.1 coordinate 2,373,857, forward strand.
AGAAGAGGCACAAAATAGTAAATGAGAAGTCCTTCACTTCATCAGTCTGAGCAGAGCCAGGTGTTAAAGATGAGAGGCTCACTTGATTGGCTGTCAAACATCACCCTACAAGTCTCTGATGATATAAGAACGAACAAACATTTGCCACAATAACTTGTCATCACATAAAACAGGATTGTTTTCAGAAATGAATGCTCCTGATGAAGTGAATCAGATCAACAACATCAGAAAAGCCTGAGTAATGATCAAAGTGAAGGTGTGGCGTATCGTCCAATAAGGTTGAAAGACTTCTTGAGAGGAAGCATCGGTGTGTCCTCACTTTGAAACCCACCATCTTCACCTCCTTTAGGTGCATTTTTGAGATTTGGAAGATTCTTTATAATGGCTGAGGGGCAATGACTTCCAGGTCTGTGGAAGAGAGAGGAGTGAGAAATCAACCTTGGTTATTCATAGATGTCTTTTTGGTGAAACACTGACCAAACCAATCAGAGTCTCAGTCATTTTTTGCGTGCCGAATGGCTGGCTTGTTTCTATAAATACAACTGGTTTAGGTTTTTTGGTCTTAATTTCGGCTGAATTACTAAATTTCTCTCCTTTTACTGTGCCACTGTACACAAAGAACACTGTATTATACATGCTAATGCTCATATCCAAGTGCTTTTCTCAGTGAAGCAAGAGCAAAAAAATGATCAAAAGACAAGTCAGAAACTTCCATATATGGTAAAAGTAAAAGCAAAACCTTGTTAGTTATGATCTCCAGTTAAACCACCATGATTAGGCAGGTTGATGTTTTTTGATGGGCTTGCTTATATTAAAGATGCTATGAGAAGTTCAATCATCTGTTTATCTAGTTTCACGCTGGACCTGTGACTGTTGGGTGTTTACTGGGTTGTTATAATATATTTTCATTTTTTTTTTTTATAGAAGAATAAACCGTGATACATATCAAAAATTCAGATTCAGCTAAAAAAATATTTTGATATGTATTTTTACCTTCGCCAAGGAGGTTATGTTTTCAGAATGTTTGTCTGTCTGTCTGTCCGTCTGTCCATCTGCCTGTCCGTCCGTCCGTCTGTGAACAAAATAGCTCAAAAAGTAATGGATGGATTTTGATGAAATTTGACATGAAATGTTCAGCATGGGAAAAGGAAGAACTGATTCGATTTTGGTGTTGATCCGGATCAGCGTCTGGCCGCCATGGCGAAAAATTTGATTTCTGTGAATAACTACTGAACTAAAATAGATATCATTATGAATCCAATTGCTAATGGTATGTTTTCATGGTCAAGGAATCTAAATATTTCGATGAAATAAAGGTAGGACTAATATTTATGGTGAAAATCACAATATGGGTGAGGACTGTGGCGCTGGCGGAGGTCTGCGCTCTCCAACTGCTTTTCTAGTTGTAGCCTATTTTCCAGCACTCTCCCCTGATAACACCTGTTGCCTACAGTGCAAGTCCAGACAGAAAGTATATCTCCAGCCCGTGATATTCAAGGTGAATTTTACAAACATACAATTAACTAACAGGTCTTGAAGGGAAACATTTGCCCTTGTGGCGCTAGTTCTTTTTGAATACTGAATTATAGGGGTGTAGCGGTACATGTATCCGTACCAAACCGCTCGAAAAGGACATTCGGTTCAGTACAGTGCTGTACTCGAACGAGTACAGTAAGTTTACGTTAGCCGCTGCACATGGCTCTTTAATATTCACAGGGGTACTCATCTACAATTGGCATGGTTAGGGCAGGCTTTTTAATATTCATGAGGAAAGTGGTCTGTGATTCATGCTCTTGTCATGTGCATATCATGTGGACGTGACGTCCCACAGAAGACGAATATCAAATAGCTTGCATAACCACAGGAGCTTGTGTCTGAATTGTGCATCATGGCTACTGCTAGCGACCCACCGGAGCTTGAAGACCCTCCCCCGTCGCTGAAATCTCCTGTTTGGGAACACTTTGGCTCCCTGATGAAATATTGCAAAGGAGAAAGGCAGGTGGATAAAATAAAGGTTGGGTATTTTTCAATAGCACGTCAAACATGCTAACTTGCCTGAAACGGCACTACTCAATTGTAAAGATTTCCGCGGTAAGGAAAAAAACACTTTAGTGCAAATTCAACTGCTGTCTGCATTCAAGCAGCCTCTCCCTAACAATTCAGGTCGGGCCAAAGCAATAACAGCATCCATCGGCGTTTTTATAGCATCAGATCTAAGACCATATTCATTTGTGGAAAATACTGTTTTTAAACACATGCTAAAGGTGATTGAGCCCCGGTATAAAGTACCCAGTCGTCCACATTTAAGCCAGGAATTTAAAAAGAAACTCATTATTTTCAATTTCATACATTTGTTGTTTATTTTATTTAACTTATTAGTATTACCAAGCAGCATTGAATTTATTTTGGTTTTAAGTTTGTATAATGACAAATTTGTGGTTTAATAAGTGTGTTAAACAAGCAAATGGTTTTGCTTTCTTCCCATACTGTACCGAAAATGTACCGAACCGTGACCCCAAAACCGAGGTATGTACTGAACTGTCATTTTTGTGTACCGTTACACCCCTACTGAATTATATTGTCTACATGCTTTTCTTCTCCTTTCAAAAGGAGTTCAGTTTCCATGATCTTACTCACTTTTTGATCAGTTTTGACCCTATAATATATTCATCATGATTTTAATATGCTGTTCAGAGCTGCCTTCACCTTGGCCTCAGCGTGCTGCTCTTCATGGTTAACACCTTGAGCAGAGGGCAGTGGTTCTCGGGGTTTAATTGAGGTAATACAGTATTGATTTCTGCTCTTTTCCCCCCTCACAGCTGCTTGGCTTGAGGCGTTGGAGTGTCTGAGCGGTCACTAACATTTACAGGCTTTAATGCACCAGGAGCTGTGCATCATTACTAATGACCGAGCTAATTATCTGCGCCGTAAACATTATCTGCTCATTTTTCACCTTGTACAAACGTAGCGCACATCGACTTCTCCCACTATTGATATGTGTAGGTGTTAAAGGGGGCAGCAGTAAAGGGCTATTCCACACAAGTGATTTTCTCCTAACACATTAATGACGTGTAATAACTCTGTCTGCTCTCAGTGGATTTGGTGTGAATCACGTTTTAATATCCAGATGATGCTCCACTGCATTTTTGTGCGAGTAAAACCAGCAACCAATCTTTAATTTATGCCAGTAATATCAAGGAAATAATTGACCTTCAGTTTAAAATGAGAAGTGGTGTGAGCGGCCATTCATCAAGTCCAAGTGACGGACTTTGCCCCTCCAGTCTCATGAGTGTGTGTGTGCATTAGTGTGTGTGGGGTCTTTGGTTTAATTGACCCCTTCTCAATAGCATTAAGAAGTCTGAGGAAGATAATTGCATGAATAAATTGAATGTAATTAGTCTAAAAGTCACATTAACAAAGTAATTATTGAAAGCAGATTCCTAGTAAAGCTTAAGATCAGGTCCTGTATTTCTTTTAATTTGGGATCTATCTTTCTTTTGTGATCTGAATAATCGTCAGAACCATAGAGAGAGTCTGGATCTATGATCAGACTGCTTCAGCCAGAAGCCATAAAACAGGTTGTAAATAATTAATGAACGTATGACCTCCAAACTAACCAATCTCTGAAACTATTTGCAATCATGTTCTGTTGCCATCTAAATGATAATGTGGACCTCTGGGAACAGAGAACAATTTCTTGGTAAATTTGGTGAAGTCTGCGGTTTGCTTTTAATGACCTCCAGGCAAGAGGTCCTTCTCCATGAAGTGATAACAGTTATACATATATTATGTCATTTCTCATAAAATTTCAGCTGGAAACACACTTGAACACATCCAAACCATGAGTGATTCTAAAAACCAGGGAGACAAAAACATTATTGACTTACAGTATTTTAACTTTAGCCAACAATCCACAAAACACACACAAGAACGGCATCACCATGTAAATATTTCAGAAGCTAACATTAATACATCTGCATGAAGGCAGGATCATGTGTGTGTGTTGTCAGTGGTTTTGAGGGTGTCAGAATGGTTCCAGGGTGAGACTAACCCAATAATGATCAACTTTATTTGTATAGCACTTTTAAAAACGTTGGGTTACAAAGTGCTTTGACAGCAGGCAGGAACAGAAATGCAGCAAAGCACAAGAGCTTAGACTCATACTCCGGTTAATTAACACAAGCTTACATTCACGAGTGATAGAATAACACATGCCCATATTTAGAGATGTGTTTTTCTGCCTGTTTTTCTTTTTCAAAATTGGTTCTGTCTGTGCTGAATGTCTGCATTTGCTACTGACTGCTGTTACAATATGTAGTCACCAGGACGTCAGAACTAGCTTGCGATATAAATTATTGTATGTGTGATGTCTCTGCCCAATATCCCTGTGGACCGATATATGTCTAAACTTGTCTTGTTCTATTATTTTTTTAATAAAGCTCTCCTTCAAACAACCAAATGGCAGATCCCTGGTCTAAGTCTGGACAGCACTGCCTTCCAATCTGGACCTCTGCACTTCATTTAAACTCTATGCAAGAGCTGTTTTACACTAGAAGCATTTACCTTGCAACCAGTTTTCACATTGACCTGGGCACGGCCATACCTGCATGTCATACCTGAAGGGTACAGCTGAAGTAGATCTTCCATTTACACTTGTCCTAAATCCAAACTTTGGACACCGATCAAATTTATCCATCAGACGTAGACACTCGAGTGTTGTGACCTTCTAGTATGCCATGCAGCTATGCAGCTATCCTTGCATATGGGTACTCTTGATTTTTCTGCAAACTACTCGAATCTCTTAGCCAAAATATGTCTAAAAGAGAGCCACATTTACCTTAATCCAACTCTTATGTGTCCACAGTGGAAAAAAATGTCACAGAAAAGCTATAAACCTTCCGATTAATCTTTTGTCTGTGGCTCTAAAGCCGTGTACACCAAACATGAATTCCAGTTTTCTGTTGGACAGAAATACTTTAAAAGTGAACTGGAAGATGCAAAAGTTTGCATTGTTTGAGCAACAATTTGCTGAGAAATTTTGCAGAACCACACCAAATTTTCATAAGCAATGCTTTTTTTGCCATATTTGACAAGACAAATTTGCTTAGTCTGTGGCTCAACAGCCAAGCAGCATTGGAAGTGAATGGTGATTACGTTTACACCAGAGAGAGAGGAGGAAGTAAACTATGTTGCATGCCTGAAGTCACAGGGAGAACATAGCAGGATAGATCAGAGATTACTGTGAAACCAGGTCCACAAACTTGCTGTCGTGAGTGGGACAGTAACACGGCTTCTGCTGGACCTTCATCAGAGAAACTGCTGTCATGTGTCATAGTACAGATTGGTAAGATGTGGCACAGCAAATACCGAGGCTACCTGACCTGATCTAATGAGGGGAGTTGCTGGCAGAAGGATACGTGGACTTTGCATCACTAAATAGTTCCAAACACAGGGATAACTTAAACACTGTAAAGAATCTTATTGTGTTGTATTATTGAACCAACATACATTTAAGTGGGTTAATTATGATGACTTTTGGTGGTCTCGGGGGTTTTGTACCATCCGCTCCTTAGATCTCCCCTTCGGGACAGTTTACAAGCAACTCAACTTCATAATTCTGAATTAACCCTTCAATAAACTATTAATACTTTAATTTGTGAAAACATTTTCGCTTCACTGTTTTCTGTCATCTGCCTTAAATGTCTGAACACATCTTGAATTGTTCCACATAACGACATGGAGGCAATTAGCAAGACAGATTTTGCAGTTCACAATAACCAGTTTTATTGAATAGACACAGGAACAGTTGAGTAGAGAGCAGGGATTGAACCCGCAATCTTTGGAACACGAGGCAGTGACGTAGTCCACCCAGCCACGCAGGAGCCACACACCTGAGACTCAGAGTCTTTAAGGTGCAACAGGTTTGGACTCACTTTGTCTTCCAGAACAAGAAATGGTTCAAATTATCAGATATCAGGCTGCCACCACTGATTCAGGCACACAGACGGGTACTCGGCATCACACACAGGCAGAAGGGTCAGATACCAGAGAGCAGATGGCCACCACAGATCAAGATTCACGAACAGGTAATCGGGGCCAGGAACAGAAGGCAAGGTTGGCAACCGGGAATCAGGCAGGCAGGTAGATGCAGGACAGAAACGGGTTGGTACCTAGTAGTCTAGCCGAGGATCAGACGTTAAACGCAGAAACAGGAACAGAACAAATCGGCAACGGGTGATTAGTCCGGATAGCAGGTCTGGTATTCTTGGCAGTCTGACACAGAGTGAGTGTGGAACTGGGGTTTAAATAGGTGGTTTGATTGCAGCAGATGAGGTGCAGGTGTGAGCAGAAGCGCAGGTGACAGGAGTTGAGCTGATTAAAGGAATATTTCACCCAAAGAATGATATGCCTTCATTTTCTACTCACCCTCATGCTGAGCAACGCTCTGGAGCACTTTTTTGATGTCTCAAATGCAGCCGGAGGTCCGGGGGGATTTTCGCTGTCAACAAACGTCCATCTAACAGGGGAAATATTCCTTTAAGCTAAGGCTTGACTGTGGCAGGCTGAGGTGGGCTTTACACGAGTACGAATTTGTAAGACTCCAGTAAAAGAAACTATCGATCTGGTGATATTGACACACGGAGACGCGTATTTGTCCATGACTCTGCATCTTTTTTGAAAATGGGTCCGCAGGTGGATATCTGCGTATTGGTCTTCATGCTGTTGTTGGTATAAACAGATAAGTCCGGAAAAGACGGTGACCTCATGGCACCCCTCCTCCTCCCAGCCCCCCAACCCACGCTGTCACACACACAGCAACAACCGGGCTGATTCTGGTCTTGTTCCAGCAGCTACAAATATTGCTACGACTTTTATACCAACATTTGCTCACAGGACACCAACAACACCAGCTACGACAACAACAGCAACAAGTGCTCATGCAGAGACGCAGCATGTTACGCGCGCATGAGCACTTGCTGACATGGAATCTACCTCGGAGCAGAACCAGACGGGCGTTGTCATGTAAATGCACAAGCCTATGTACAATACGATATGTAAACAGCGATACATGTTTTGATGCCGACGCCAAGACAATACGGGGCCGTCCTCCTGTGAGAAGGGCCTGAGGCTGTGACAATACATACGTATGTGACCAATAATCTATTGAAAGCAAAAATATATGGTAAACAACATGGTATGGAATAGACCTAAATTGATCATATATGCATTTGTACAAAAATGAATATGAACCTCAGAAATAACATATACACCATAGAAATGTGAGAATTGCATCCAAATTTTACCTTTTTAACATAAATATTTCAGGAGGCTCCAGTTTCTCCAAATTATTCAAATCCAAAAGAGATTGATTTGAATCTTAAATTCTGAAAAGTTCACTCAAGGTGATATTGAGAGTGCCAGCCAGACTGCTGAGAACACTCAGATCTTTCACAAACTAACCTCCACAGACTTAAAAAAAAATGTTTCTGTGTTATATTAATGCCAAAGAGGTCAAAGAGAGAGTACATGCAGATGCACATGTTTTCATAGTGGTTTATTCAAATTTATTTTCATCAGATTCATGTTTTCTTGTTGTGTGTCCGCTGGATTTGATTTTCTAACAAAAGAGCCTGTGGACAGAACTTTGTTCAGCAGCCGGCTCTCATGACTCTCAGATTTCAGAGTCTCTCAGAAGATCATGAATGAAGCAGAGGTCAGGATTTCAATTTGATGAAGAAATTCACTGGACTGTACGGGTCAGATTTGTTCCTGTTCCTTTATATGTTTGCCAAATATGTAAATAAAACTGTGAACCAAAAACACAAAAACGCTTAAACTCAACTTCACTGCTTTTTTTCTTTTCTTAGACTGGTTTCTATTAATCCTTGTTGGCCAATCGTCTACCAGATGTTTCCTGTTTGTTGGGTTTTGCTCACTGGATTTATCAGCATTTACTCTGAGGCAGATTACACAAATTCTGCCAGATTCCACTCTGTGTCAGTGATAAAGCCCAAATATGAACATCACGCAACACAAACACTTTGGTGGTCTTATATGATTAATCAGTCCAGTACAGGTAAACCCAGCGGGAAGTAGAGGGACAACCATAGCTCATATCATACCTCAGCAAATTTTAGGGTCACCATTTACAGGTACATCTCAAAAATTAGAATATCACAAAAAAGTTTAATATTTTTCATCACTCATTTCAGAATTCGAAACCCCTATATTATATAGATTCATCACAGATAAAGTGAAACATTTCAAACATTTATTGCTTGAAATTTTGGTTATTCTGAAATGAGTGATAAAAAAATATTGAACTTTTTCAAGATATTCTAATTTTTTGAGATGTACCTGTAACTTAAAGGTGTAGTCAACAATCTTCTAATCTTCTTATTTAATGCACTATTTGTCAATATCACTGTATTTCTCCTCTCCATCCACAAGATGTCACCACTGACAGCATGTTGAAAAAAGTCCGTTTTCAATACACAGCCTTGGCTCTGAATTTCAGCAGGTAAATACTGTGGCTCAGGCCGAGTAACCAAAACAGGGTACAACCCCCCACATCCAGGGGGCGATCATACTCATGTGCAGATCAGACAGAGGGGGGGGGGGGGGGGGAGTAGTAGGTTGCGTAGTGTGCGCAGTTAGCGTAAGAGAAAGATACAATAGGTGCAGTAGCAATGGCTGAAAACAGCCCAAAAGAAAAAGGTCAGAGGAGTGAAAAGTGAAAACGAAGGGCTATGACCATGAAAGAGCGAAAACCCAGGTCAGCATTGGTGTTGCTTTCCAACGGTGGAGGGAACTCCGCAAATTGAAAGACCTGAAAACGGACGCGGATGTCGCCGTCTTTCTGCTGGATAGGTAAGCAACATTAGCTTTGTGGTGCTTCACATAACAGTAACAGCCGTCGGGCATTCATCTTATTGTCTAATCTGCCAAAATGTAGTGTTGCTGTGATGTTGTCAATAATGGCAATCGAGTTGTCTGACAAGTCGCGGTTACCTTAGCTATGTTGGTCAGCTACGCAGTTTCTACAGCCGTTTCCGTGACGATGCACGTCCATCAGCTTTTGGGGGTTGAGCCAGGGGTGAGGTATGAAGGGAGAGGCGGGTCTAAATTCGTTTATCAACAACCTCTCCACTCGTTTTCTCCCACATCCCTGACTACACCTTTAATGAGAATGTATTTGGTGTGTGGGAGGAAGCTGGAGTGCCAAAGGAGAACCCACACATGCACAGGGAGAATATGCAAACTCCACACCACACAGAAAAGCCCTAACCAACAGATATCAAACCTGCCATGTTCTTGCTGTAAGACACATAAAGTACCTACTGCACCACCATATGTCCCAAGAATGAAAAAAACAATAAGAATTAGTTAGAATTTGGTCAAAATGGCAGATCTAGGGAAAAAAAATCTGACTTCAATCCCAAATTAAGATTTTTTTTTTCTTTTTTCGCATTTAGTTTTTTTCCCCCTCATAATCCCAATTTAATCTGAGAATTCTCTTAAATGCTCATCGAGTCAGACTTTGTCTAACAGAGTTCTAATGAAAGTCGATGCAGGAGGATTGTACGCAGCATTGTCATGTTTCATGGTCATTTGGTTTCATCTTTGCAACATCATAACTCTTCTACCTCCTTGTTAACCCATCACAATTTTGCGGTCTGTCTTTTATATGAAACTAACTCATTCAACATCTCTAAATATGCATGAAATGTCCAAAAATAATTCACCAAACTGTCCAAGATGTAAAACTACCGAGGGAACATTTTTGGATCTTTTTGGCATTGGGATTTACTGGAATGTTTTTAAACTCAATTCATCATTTCACCAAATTAGTTCTGAAAACAGACTTAAAATAAAGACCTGGCTTTATTCTCTAAATGATATGCAAGGTTTTTATCCAGTTCAAATAAAAAAGTAGGCTATTAATTATCATAAGATCTTTGCCAGGAAATGAATACTCTTACTCTGGAAAAATATATTTGCCTCAAATAATAAGATGATTTTAGATCAGATCTCTGAATTCTTAATATTAGAAAAATTGACTTTGAAAGACAAAAATCAAGGTCTCAGTTGTTAAGACCCTTAGCTCTCTTTATCTTTTTGCTTTCAGACATTTTTCCAGAGATTTCTTTGAATAGGTGTAATTTTTCTTTTGAGGCAAAAAGTGTTCCTGCTACATTATGCTTCTGACTGACTATGCTTTATATCTGAATGCATTTTCTCTAACCTCACGGTGCAGATGGACCTCCTGATTCACTGTCTGAAATCATGCAGGTACATCTTACCAAGCTCCAGTCTCCGATAGAACTTCATGGCCAAAAGGTGGACAGTCTAATCAGGGAAGAGAGGCAGAAACTGAAGATGTGATGACAGCAGGAAGTGAAAACATGTTTGAAAACAATGGCGACTTCTGAAGTAGTCTTCATGGATGCAGGAGTATCTGCTGTTTTATCAGAAATTGACTTATTTCTTTCTTTTAAAGGGGAGCAAAGTTCTTCACATAAAGCTTTTTTTTATAGGAAATAATGTTTTTGCTCTTTTACCGAAATGGAGATCACTGCTGGGAAACTGGAAGAGAACGCGGAAATCCTCGGCTAGTCCATGGTTGTCATGGTTACTCACCTATACCTGGAGAAATCTGCTCTCCCTAGAAGTTTACCAGGAAAACTTGGTGGGGATTGACGTTGAAGAGGTTCATGTCGCATATAAGTGTAAATGATTCATCTGTGTATGATGATTTCATGTGAGACTATAGCCTATAGGCTGAAATGTAGCTTATGCTAACGGCTAGCTAGCTGCTATGTCATTCTGTGGCTTGATATGGATTAATCTGTGATGAGTGTGACTGACAGAACGATCGTCCAATCAGCAGCTGCAGTTGCTTTTTGAAGGTTCTGCCCTCTGAAAACCTTTTCTATGGGCTCCTCTCCAGATTGACGAGTGAAATATCTCCATGTCAGAAATATGGAACAGCCGTCTGGCGTGTCAGGTTACATTTTTCTCATGGCCTTAAATCTGGAGTTGTAAGGTTGATGCTCTAACTCATGACTGTTCTCTGTATGAGCAAGTTGGGTGGCCCCCTTTGACCCTCCATAGACTATCTCCAAAGTACGGAGCCCATAAAGGGACATCAGCAGAAAAAAAATAAATATAAACTATCTAGTGATAGTGTTTTGTGCCCATGAGAAACTACATGGTGACACCAGATACTCATTATTATTATTTTTTCTGCCATTGTCCCTTTAAAGGCTCCATACCAAAGTTTCTACTCTTCAGAAAATTAAAAAAAAAAAAACTCTGGTGTTGAATTAATTAACGAATATTATCATGATGACAACAAGCTATCATGTACTTTCATTTGATGGAAGGTGACCAACAACACTTTAATGTTTGTTTGTTTTTTGTTTGTTTTTTTTAGCAAAATCATAAAAAAAAATGTCAGATAGTCCCTTACAGCAATGATATGCAGGTTTGAGAATCTGCAAGTACATGTCCATACACTTAGTTAACCCTTTCATGCATGATGTCCACTACAGTAGAGAGATATTTGGGATAAATTGTAGGACGTTTATCCCATATTGAGATATTGCATCATAAATCCAAAATAGTTGAAAAACATCCAATTGAGTATTATGTCTGAATTCGGATGCAACATAATTTTTCATTTTTATTTTGGTGTAATTCACAGTAAAAAAAATTGATTAAACCGCAATAATACAGATACTTAAGATTTTACTTTTACTTTGATTTACTCTCAGTGAATGTTGGTCAGACATTTGGTTGGGGATCTTTATAAAATTCCACTAACTATATATTTATACAGTTGATGCATGGTGCCCACTGTGGTGAACAGATGTGTAACTCCCTCAAATTATAACACTGAGAAAAAATACTCTGAATTTTTAAAGTAAACACAAAAATTTAATAATTCATGCATGAATGGGTTAAAGAATCTATCAATTTATTTGCTATTTTGCTTTATGAAAGGTGTCAAGAGTAGGGAGATGGTTAGGTACAGTCTTTTATTGTGTGTTCTGTGAGATATTTGCTTTGTTCACATGGTCAAAATGCAGCTCAATACATTTTCATGAGAAGTTCAATGCAGTTCACAATGTTTATCATGTTTAAAGGGGCCAAGCACAACACAACTGTTGAATACTGATCTGTGCTCTTATGACTACTACCTGAACGTACCGCAGCACTGACTTGATCTGTGAGGAGCTGCTTCTAAAAGGATATGTACCTTTCAGTGCATCACAAAACAGTTCTTAACACAAGGCTTTGTCAAGGAAAAGTTAAAGGTTACGAAGAACCTTACTGTAGCATATTCTCAAGCCAGCATAGTTTTTATGTTTTGTGTTATTTTTGAGGCTTTTGGTGGCACCATGTACTGCTATGTACTACAACCCAAAACCAGTGAAGTAAGCACGTTGTGTAAATCGTAAATAAAAACAGAATACAATGATTTGCAAATCCTTTCAACTTATATTCAATTGAATACACTGCAAAGACAAGATATTTAATGTTCAAACTGAGAAACTTTATTTTCTTTTGCAAATAATCATCAACTTAGAATTTAATGGCAGCAACACATTACAAAAAAGTTGGCACAGGGGCATTTTTACCACTGTGTTACATCGCCTTTCCTTTTAACAACACTCAGTAAATGTTTGGGAACTGAGGAGACCAATTTTGAAGCTTTTCAGGTGGAATTCTTTCCCATTCTTACTTGATGTACAGCTTAAGTTGTTCAACAGTCTGGGGTCTCCGTTGTATGTTACGCTTCATAATGCACCACACATTTTCAATGGGGGACAGGTCTGGACTACAGGCAGGCCAGTCTAGTACCCGCACTCTTTTACTACGAAGCCACGCTGTTGTAACACGTGCAGAATGTGGCTTGGCATTGTCTTGCTGAAATAAGCAGGGGCGTCCATGAAAAAGACGTTGCTTGGATGGCAACATATGTTGCTCCAAAACCTGTATGTACCTTTCAGCATTAATGGTGCCTTCACAGATGTGTAAGTTACCCATGCCTTGGGCACTAATACACCCCCACACCATCACAGATGCTGGCTTTTGAACTTTGCACCTATAACAGTCCGGATGGTTCTTTTCCTCTTTGGTCCGGAGGACACGACGACCACAGTTTCCAAAAACAATTTGAAATGTGGACTGGTCAGACGACAGAGCACTTTTCCACTTTGCATCAGTCCATCTTAGATGAGCTCGGGCCCAGCGAAGCCGGCAGCGGTTCTGGGTGTTGTTGATAAATGGCTTTGGCTTTGCATAGTAGAGTTTTAACTTGCACTTACAGATGTAGATGAACTGTAGTTACTGACAGTGGTTTTCTGAAGTGTTCCTGAGCCCATGTGGTGATATCCTTTACACAGTGATGCCGGTTTTTGATGCAGTACCACCTGAGGGATCGAAGATCACAGACATTCAATGTTGGTTTTGGGCCTTGCCGCTTCCGTGCAGTAATTTCTCCAGATTCTCTGAACCTTTTGATGATATTACGGACCATAGATGATGAAATCCCTAAATTCCTTGCAATAGCTGATTGAGAAATGTTGTTCTTAAACTGTTGGACAATTTGCTCACGCATTTGTTCACAAAGTGGTGACCCTCGCCCCATCCTTGTTTGTGAATGACTGAGCATTTCAGGGAAGCTGCTTTTATACCCAATCATGGCACCCACCTGTTCCCAATTAGCCTGTTCACCTGTGGGATGTTCCAAATAAGTGTTTGATGAGCATTCCTCAACTTTCTCAGTCTTTTTTGCCACTTGTGCCAGCTTTTTTGAAACATGTGGCAGGCATCAAATTCCAAATGAGCTAATATTTGCAAAAAATAAAGTTTACCAGTTCGAACGTTAAGTATCTTGTCTTTGCTGTGTATTCAATTGAATATAGGTTGAAAGGGATTTGCAAATCATTGTATTCTGTTTTTATTTACGATTTAAACAACGTGCCAACTTCACTGGTTTGGGGTTTTGTACTAATGCCTCTAGTTGTGAGGATTCACCCTCGTTCTCCAGTGTTCCTCCTGCTCCTTCCCCCCTCCCCTCTCGGGCTCTCCCCTCTTCCTACTGCTGCAGTAGGGGTGTGTCCAGGTAGCAGACCTGCGCTGGAGCCTCACCTGTTTCCTGCTGCCCTGATTACCTTCACTACTTAAGCCGGGGGCTTCTGTCTGCTGATCGCCGGCTGATTGCACTTCTTTGTGTGGTTCGTCTTACCCTCAAGTCTTTCTTTAGTGCTGGCCTTAAGCTCTGTCTCCGCTACTCAGAGCTCATTTTCTCTTTTGATGGTTTTTTGCTCATGCTCGCCTCGCCTCAAGACTCACAGACCTTCTCTTTGTCTTTCAGGTCTCCACGAGCTTCTGCCACCGCCATCACCACTTTTGTACATAGTCACCTGTTTGAACTTTTTATTTTTGGACTGTTTCATTGGAGAACAATAAATCCTGAGTTAACCTCTTCTGATCATTTGCCTCTGCTCTAGGTCTTTGCAGTTTTCATACTGTTGCAGTCCGCAAAATTGACTATAAGATAATAAAGAGCGTAACTGACCAAATAAAGAGCAGAACTGAACCTCAGTTTGTATTATTAGAAACTTCTGGTCAGAATAAAATGGGTTTCCCATCGTCCTCTTTCTGGAATGAAATGAAAATATGGTGGTCACATCCTAATTATCTTTTAATCAGTAAAGTTTGTCAGCGCTCTGGATCTTTCCTCTCATTCTCTGCCTGCTCGCCCGCAGCACGGCCAGGCCTCCGAGCGGCTACAATTACAAGCAGAATGCCATTTTCTATTTCTACATCCAAAGAGGACGGGCTGGCTCAGAGGAGCACTAAAAAACCAGAAAGGCTTGTTGGCCGACTGCAGCCCGCCTGCATGTGAAGCTCGCTCCTCCGGGGGATCCTAATCATAGCTGCAAACTCCGAAATCAGGGTCAGGAAATGTGTGGAATTCAGAGGGGGGTTTGGAGAGAAGCACTGAAGGATAAATTCTGTGGGTTTCACAATCCAGGGCGCTTTTGGAACTCTTTCTCCAAGGAGTGTCGAACAGAGAGTTAAAGAGGAGGAACCATGAAACACAAAGATACTTCCCTCAGTTTTATTCTTACATGCTGAGTCAGTGACGTTAGTTATGCTGCATCATTAGCATATGAAGTGAATTATTTAGTACTGAAGAAGAATAAAATGATTAGACCTTGACCCTGTTGGCTGGTGTACCTGCACACTCCAGAGGTTTATCTAGTTTTTGTTCCATCTCACAGGAACTTATTAATTTGCTTCCTTTGTAAACCAGTTTGTTCCCCAACGTTTTCATAATAATGTTTTTGTTTTAATTCGAGCCTTTATGATAGGATGGATTAAACAGATTTTATTTAAAAAATCAATCCATCTAATAGAGTTTTAATACTTGAACCTTTAATAGAGTTTCTATTTGTTTTTGCCTTTACTGAAGTTTTGAAAGCCGTCTGGGGAGGATAAAACCAATCTGTTGTGTTCAGGTGACTCAGACTTCAGCCAAAACTCTCAAAACTTTTCAGTATTTTTAACTTTATAATTGAAGTTAGTTTTTAACAACTTTCTGGAGTGAAACAAACTCCAGCATGTACTGCAACTTTTTATGACCCACAGAAACAAACAAACCACCTGGGGGAGAGTCTGAGTTTTTATAATTTAGCACCACTGCCGGAGGTCATTGGCCAAAGTGCAGAGTTTTCCTAAAAAATATGTCGACCATACACCCGAGGACTTCACTGGAACTTTGGCGGAATTCACACTGCAGGCAAAAAGTGGACCAAATCCAACTTTTCACCCATTTGTGACCATTTTTGGTGTTTTTATGACAGTCTGAACAGCAGAGATCAGATTTTTGCAAATCAGACTCGGGCCCGCATGGCTACATTTACATTGCAAATTCAGATTTCCCTGTGCGGTCGTTCACATGATAATTTAAATATGACTTCCATCAGACCTCAGTTTGAACCATCTATGGCCCGAAAGTGAGCTGCATGCACAGAAGACATGACATCAGAAGCAGCAGGCTGTGAAGTCAATATAGATGCTGTGTGCTAATCAGTGAAGCAGTGGCTGCTGCCCCTGTTCAGAGGGATGTGTGGAGTCTGAGGCAGGAGTGGTTGGACTGTGATGTGAGGGCTTTCACTGACTCAGGGCGTTTTCACATTAGGCCCACTTGTTTCGAACCGTACTGCGGCGCGGTTCGCCCCCCTCCCCCTCCCCCGCTGGCTTGGATTCACACTTGCAACATCGAACCGTGCCCGGGCCCACTTGTGTATTTACTCAGTTTGAAACAGCAGGGGGCGATATGCACATAACTGGTTACGAAACCTGCTACGGAGGAGAACGAAGAAGAGGCTACCATGGTAACCATTTCCTACACCAAACAACCAATGTTTACGTTTCACTCTCTTCTACATTTTCCTTCAAATGTGTTTTTTTTATCATGTTTGAGACGGCATCAGCGACCTTCTGGACCCTCGTAAATCATCGTAACCCTCAACCAGAAGAAACAAATCGACAAATTGAGTAAGCAAAAGATTCAACTGCGGGATTAACAGGAAGTAATGCATCAAAAGTAGATCGGTTCGGACCACTTTGTTTCACATCAATGAAACTTTACCAAATGTCAGGAGAAGGAGCGGATCGAGACCACCCCTTCATGGAGGTCTCGGACCGGCTGATTTGGTGCGCACCAAAGTGCGGTGGTTGCATTCACATTGATACTAACGTACCAAACCCTGGGCCAAAACTTATTTGGTGCGCACTAAATATGGTTGGTGTGATGGTGTTTTGTCCATGGTTTACATTGGTGTTTGTTGCGTTCTTCCTCCTTCAGCAGAGATTTGTGATGTTTCACTCACTTCAATAACATAAAAGTTGTATGAAATGCAGTATAACTGTTGAGAATGAGGTCGCTCTGATAGACATCAGGTATGTTTCTGATTTAGAACCACATACTTAAGTGGTTTAGGTCTGATTTGCAAAAGTCATAATTGTGCAATAAAGACTTTCATATATACATGAGATGTGATCACATGTGGGCAAAATCTCTAATTTTGGACACTTTTGCCTGCAGTAATGTATATTTGGGGGGATTTCCACCCTTTAAAGGCCAGTATGTTTTTACAACTCCATAGTTTATTTGTATTAAATGGAATAATTCCAATGAAATATATTGAAGGAGTTTCTGATCATGTTATCATTAGGCCCTGAGATTATTAGCCGAAAAATTGATTTTGATGAGTGATTTTTTTACCCTTTAACTCCCAGCTCAGCTGTTTGGCGGAGTTCAATAAATTCAGGAATATTTAATGTTTTAAAAAAGTAACACATTATTGTCTCTTTCAATTTTTAAGGATATAGAAAAAACTGCAAACAAACAAAAAGTACTGATATATTATACATGTGGGATTTAAAGTAGCGAGGAGTTACAGTAATTTGAAATACACATGCGCAAAAGAAATGTGGTTCCACTTGATGGACAAATTAGCCTTGCAGAGCAGACAGACCTGCCTGATACTGAAATCCTGCATATCTGTCTTGCCAGCCTCCAATGATCAACGACTTGACTCAGCTAAATGCTTGACAGCCCAATCAGGGTAGAGAGGCGGGAGCTGCGGACGAGCAAAGAACATCACATAAAGCTTTTCTTGCAGGAAATCATGTTTTTGCTCTTCTTTTGAACTGCAGATTACTGCTGGGAAACTTGGAGAGATGAGGAATCCTCTGGACGCTGCTGGCTAGTCCATGGTAGTCATGGTTACTCACCTATACCTGGAGAAATATGTTCTCCTTAGAACCTGGGAAACTTGGTAGTGATTGTCTTTGACGAGGTTCACGACACATAATAGTGTTAAATGATACATCTGTGGTGTAATTTAATGTAAGACCACAGCCTAAGGTAGTTTAAGCTAACATATAGCTGCTATGTATGCTACATCATATGTAGAGATGCCGAATGATTGTCCAATCACAAACTGGTGGTTTTGAAGGTTCTGCCTCTGAAAACATTTTTGATTTTCCCAGATGGATTAATGAAGTGGTGGATATATGGAGCTGTCTGTTATGGACAAATAGAAAAATAAAAAAATTGCAGACTCATAGTCAAAAAGGAAATCTCAACACAAAGAAATCTGTTGGTTAATGTCATGAAAAATGTGAGATATAAAAAAGGTATCTGTTTTTTATATTTATGAAATAGCTTTTTTTCAGTGGGCATTGGCCATTTAAAGGATAAGTTCTGTTTCTGCAGCTTTCACATTGTTTATAGAATGAAGTAGAACAATATACTCACCCAGAAGGCTTTCCTGATCCAAACAGTGCTTCAGGAGATATTTAGATCCAAAATCGAGCGGCGGACATCCGTGTAATGGTAGCACAAGGGGCATGTATAGCGCCGCTCCTAAAACTGCATTAATCGTCCAAAAACTCATTAGTTTCACTAATATTTCATCATGGTCTGCTTGGGTTACTCCTCCAAGACAGTCCGGTGTCGCTCCACCCATGTTTTTGAGACTGTGCTGACCTCTGAACTGAAGACTTTGTTTACGTTTGCCTCCACGCATGCACAGTATGGCTCATTGTTTCAGGGAAGACCGCCGGCTACTCAACAACTTTCTTCTTCCAGTTTTGTGCAAAATGGACGAATATCTATCGGATGAAGAGGTTGTGGAGGAGAACTTTGAATATGATGGGTGTCCTTACAGTTTCAAGCCAGAGTTTACAGATGAGGAGCTCATCGAAAGGAGGACGTGGAGGCAAAGAGAAGAACAGCTGGCCAGAGAGCAGTCTTCAGTTTACAGGTCAGCACAGCCACAAAAACATGGGTGGAGCGACACCGGACTGTCTTGGAGGAGTAGCCTGAGCGGACCATGATGAAATATTGGTGAAACTAATGAGTTTTTGGACGATTAATGCAGTTTTAGGAGCGGCGCTATACATGCCCTATGTGCTACCATTATACGGATGTCCGCCGCTTGGTTTTGGATCTAAATATCTCCTGAAGCACTGTTTGGATCAGGAAAGCCTTCTGGGTGAGTATATTGTTCTACTTCATTCTATAAACAATGGGAAAGCTGTAGAAACTGAACTTACCCTTTAAAGGAACTGAAATGATAATATATCCTCAGGCATATTTGAGCTAATGTATTTTCATCAGAGGTTGGCATGGTGGTTCAGGGCCTTTCTGCGTGCATGTTCTCATTGTGCATGACTGAGTTCTCTCCAGGCACTCTGGCTTCCTCCCTCAGACCAAAAACATGCTCTTAGGTTGACTGGTGACTCCAAACTGCCCTTAGGTATGAGTGTGAGTGTGAATGGTTGTCAGTCTCTCTATGTGGCCCTGTTATTGGCTGGCGAGTGGTTCAGGCTGTACCCTGCTTGCTGCTCAGTATCAGCTGGGAAAGGCTCCTGCGACCCTAAAGGGCATAAGTACCATAGATAATGGTTGGATGGATAATTGAACCCAAAAACTGAGTGTCCCAAACTTTGTACACACCATCGATCGAGTCAAGGACGAACGGATCAAAGTCTGAGGGACCAGGTCAAATGTTCTTGGACCTCATGGTCTTCCATTTCTCTGGAAATTCATTTCTTTAAAGGTGCTATGAGGAGAATCTATTACCAGCGACATAAAGACTCTGCTACCCATGAGCACGCGCAGCGACTGTCGTAATGCTGCGTTCCAGTAACCTCGGAACTGGGAGTGACATCATCTCCGACTTATCGGCATTCCAATTGAAGTCGGAAAAAAACATGCCGATCTACCAGGCTATTGTTAGCTGTTGTTAGCACGCCCTGCGTTGTTGTTCACAAATATCACATGAAGAATGTGATTATCACTATGGCAGCATTTTTGTAAATATAAGTCGAACAATACTATGTATACAGCTGATCTAGAGCGACACACCCCAGTCAGAAGTGCAAATAAATTGATTATTACAGGAGCTAAATAACTGTTCACACTGGGGGCATCCATCTTCCATTGTCAACTCAGGGGTGGCGAGATTTCACCGAGTTCCCAGTCGGAGATTCCAACCTTGGGGGACGTTCCAGTTGCAGTTTCCTACTCGGAAATTCCTACTTCTGACTACAACTGGAACGCACCAAAAGACGTGACCCAAGCCAAAGCGTGTGTTTGTTGTGATGCTAATAAATGCAGCTCGGACCTTCCTCAGAACTCTGCATTGCTTTACAACTTCTTTTTTCCACAGCTTACAGGATGCAAAGCGTCGAGGTAATGTATCTCTTTCTAGTTACATAGTGGTAGTTCCTTAGCTAAGCGGTAGACCACTTAGCTAAGGAAAAGCATTTATAGATAACCTATTTTGATGCTATAGAACTCATCTTAAATGTGTGTATTTTGATCAGGCATATATCTAAAAGTGAGACCTTTTTGTAATTACTTCGAAACTTCTCATAGCATCTTTCCTCAATCCTTCCTCCTAGAGACTCGTTATAGCAATTATATAGTTGCATTTTAGAGGTGTAAGACCTGAACCTGTAAGGACAAAGGTCATACTTGAAACTCTTTCATAAAAGATTTCTTCTAATCACTCCACCACATAACCACCTTGTCCCTCCCTCTCCACCCACCATTGTTCTTTATTTCTTTTGGAGTTGTATACCTTGTGAAGCAAAAACTCCCAAAGAGGTTGATGCAGTTTAGCTTATAAACCTCCAAACACACACAAAGCAGAAGATTCAATCAGACTGAGACCACATGCTCCAGGAAACACTAAACAACGGAAACAAAATCAAACATGTTAGGTATTTATGACCTCAGATTTCAGACGCTTGGACCTGATTGATGCAGCAAAACAGTTGCACTGACGGCATTCAGTCAAAGTTTGATGATTATTTGGACATTTTTGGCTTTTACCTCAAGCCCCTGATTGTTATGAGGGGAAAGTTGGGTCAAAAATCTGGCACAAAATCCTTTAGCATGTGGCTGGCATGGCTATATTTGACCAATTGTATAGAGCGGTGTTGTGTAAAACAATAATGAAGTCTATATAACGTAGGGAGTCAAAGGAGGTTTGAAGGTACTGAAATGTCCTCGTTTGTCTCTTAAAGATTCGGAGCAGAATGGCTGATTGAACAGGGAAAAGCTGCTCATTTCACCTCCACTCAGTGTGTGATTTACTTTGAGGATTCAAGCTCTGCTGGGACCTCATGCAGCAACGATCAAGGCTGGAGAAGTGTGCTTGAAGATTTCTGTACAGCAGTTGGACATCTCCGATGATTAAGCCATACAGGTCAAAACTTTACTATTAAATCCGAGTGTGGAACTGTGACACCCAGGAATGTGTATTTTAGTGTTAAGACAATACCAAGATTTATGTCTGCACAAAACAGTTAAAGGCATATGTGGTGCTCCTCTAATAGGAAGCACTTTGTTCATTAAGCATAAAATTCAGATTAAATTTCTAATGAAGGTTTTATTTCACAAGGTGACAGAGTGAGTGACCTTTAGGAATATAATGGCCCTTTTCCATTAGCCCTACTCTACTCTACTCGCTTTTCCATTAGTCCCAGTCACCTGCCCAACGGGGTGCAGTGTCGCTGTAAACAGCTGAGCGGCACTGCGGTGATGTCATTTTGAGCGCGACACAACAATCTGTGGCTTTTTGTCACAAACTGAGTAAAAAAGGAAAGCAG
This sequence comes from Scarus forsteni, assembly GCA_036419115.1. Taxonomy (NCBI): domain Eukaryota; kingdom Metazoa; phylum Chordata; class Actinopteri; order Labriformes; family Labridae; genus Scarus; species Scarus forsteni. The sequence continues at coordinate 2,395,568 of JAZDUH010000135.1, forward strand.
AAGAAGGCTGCAGGTGGTAAGAAGAAATACCCCCCCCCCCCCTTTGCTCAGCGCACTAAGTGCAGACACAGAGACGACACCACACATATTGACCAATCACATGCAGCTTCAAGAGAAAGAGAGAGAGAGGGAGAAAAAAAAAAGAGGCTCCCCAAACCAGGAGCCGGCTCCCGTCGTTCACTTCAAACAGCCGGCTCTAAGAGCCGTTACGTTCGCGACTGACACATCACTAGTTCAAATACAAACATAAAATCTCAATAAAAAGTGCTTTGTTGTTGTAACAAATAGGAAAAATACATTCTTGAATGAATAGGAAAACAAATAGCAGTCCTCAGAGCTGCAGTTTAGACCTATTAATGTCTGAACTGTGAACTACAATATTTAGCCTATAACAGTGCATATACTTCTGATCTTCAAGTATGATCAAATTCTGTCAACTCAACAGTAGATGCAAAAATCAAATATTGTTTTTTATGCAGACTTGCACAAACATACAGTTGCTGCCTGTCTCCAGTTCAAAACAAAATGTTCTAGCAGTGGTGCAGCTAATGCTTTCTGTAGAGTCGTTTGGTCTTTTGCTAGTTGTTTTTTAGATGTAGCTTCCAGGAGCTTCTCTTTGTGGTGGCGTTGTAAGTGGTACACCATGGTTGTTGTACTCGTCGCAGTATACAGCGAAATGTAGGGGCATATTTTGAACACGGTTGTTGTTCTGTCCGCAATCTTCTCACCGTTCTCTCGTCTTTTACGTGGAAAGCCAAAATAGGTCCACACAACCGATTTATTTGACGAAGGAGCGTCAGCTAATTCCTTCACTTCGTCTTCCTCCATTTTGAAGCGAGTGTTTTGCTACGGTAGGCAAGGAGGGTCAACAATCACCAGTCTCAGTGGTGCGCGGCGCCCCTTCACGTTTTTTATTTCGTACATCTTTGAATTTTATTTCGTTATTTTCTATTTCGCGAAATTTCGTGGCACGAAATTCCATTACACCCCTAACCTAAATGCATTAAGTTACTACTATATGATTAGCTGGTTGTGCTTACAAGTATTAATTAGTGTATTTGGAAAGGTAAGTGAGTGAACACTAATGCAAGATGTATATTACCGTGCAGTGGTATGACTAGAAAAATCTAGATCACGTCAGGGAAAAACCATCTAAGGGAGCCCAGACCCTTTATTTTGGAGCTTATTATTTCTCAAATTCTGGTCACAGGAAAATCTGCCTTTAGAGACATCAAAATACTTAGCTCTAGGAAATCTGCTGTTAAGAATATTTGAAGCTAATTTGCACTGGAATTAGGACAAAGTTGGTTTGTTTGGTTAAAGCAGTGAAATTGTTGCCCAGCAGACGTAAAGCAGAGCCGCAGGAAGAACATGTTTGTTTAAGCCCTTAATCAGCACACATGCCTGCTCTCTGTCTCTCCATCTCTACCCTCACCTCCACTCCAATTTAGATGTCAAAAGCTTTTCCTCACATCCATCAAAGTGCAGACTGCAATAACCGCCATTACACGCCCGCCAACCTGTTCTGATGTGCTTCCCTGCCAATCCGTCATGATAAAAATCCAAAAATGAAGCACATGAAACCTCGGGAACGGCCTCCGATGTGCTGCACAGCCCTGTTGGAATGAGTTTCTCACCTCAGCTGCAATAAATCAAAGAGAAATTATGCTGAAACCTGCATTGTCAAATGGGAAAGGATTACAAGGATCACCAAATAAGCTTCTGTCACATTTCAGCGTCAAAGATGCAGGCTGGGTAGATATGTAAGGAGAGGAGATTCATGAGGACATTTCAGAGCAGTAGAACCAAAGTGTTTGTGTATGATGGACAAAACAGATGTTAAAGGAGGACGGGAACTTCAGATGATCTGACGGAAGACTTACTTTAAATGGAAAAGGTTGGAAACAGTGACGTCGCTCACATCGTTTTTATGGTAAATGAAGTGGTAGCTCTGTTCAAACTCAAATTGTGGTCAGAATACACTCTTCCTTTCTGTTGCAGTGGTCATCGGCATATTGGAAGATCACAAAGTCACGAATTAGAGCAAAGAGCTGACATTACGGAGAACACAGTAATGCCTGACCAGTCTGACCTTGCAGTGCAGATGATCCACAGAAGTCAATGTTGGTAATCAGGCAGATTCATCTTGCCAATCTCCAATCTACAGCGATAGGGCTCAGTAGGGTTGCCAACCATCCTGTATTTGCCGGAACATCATGTATTTCAGCCAAAAGAGGCACATCCCGGACAGGACATTGTTTGTCCCGGCTGCATGAGTAAAGGGAAGATGCATACATTTTTTCTCTCTGTGCGCCTTTCATTGTGTGTCTGGCTGCCTGCCTGCATGGCCAGCTGTAAACTACGAGCACTAGGACCGCTTAGTTGACAGGGTAGGCAGGCACAGCTTCAGCCTATGGCTGCAGTGATTACGTGCTCATGTGCATGTGACTCAGTCCCAGTGTGTGTGTGTGTGCGTACGTGCACGCTGTACTGTGTAACGAGCGACTAGCGGCGAGGCAGGCAGCTGTTTGTGAGGAAGTGGAAATATGCCAATGTTTACTACTCGTGTCGTGTGTGTGTGTGTGTGTTTTCAGTTTAGATATTGCACCTTGTTGGTTTTCTGTTCAGAAGATTTTTACAGTTGTGATTTTGCACTTTTTTGTTGAAAATAATAAAAGAAATGGAGTTAAGTTTCCAAATAAGCAGGCAACAACCAAAAAATGTTTGCACAACTTAGTTGCCTTATTAGGCCTACTCCTACATTGTTTACTGCTGTTACATTGTGTTCACATTGTTTTAAAACTGTTAAAATCCAGAAGAAGAGACAAGTGTTTAATGTTATTTTGCACATTTTGCAAAAAATATTTACTTGAATGATAACTGTCTCACATGTATGCCTCAAATAAAAACTGATCAAACTGATCATGAGTTATTACAATCTTGTTACTGTAAGTGTAATGCAGTAGCCTAATGTGTTTGAATAGTCTGTAATAGGTATAACTGTGCCAAAATGCTGTTATATATGCATTTTTGACCCCCAGAAACCCCAAATTTTTTCAGCCGCCCGCGGGAGGTGTCCCTTATTTCAATCTCTGAGTGTTGGCAACCCTAGGGCTCGGCCTATTGGAGCATGGCTTAATCCGGATCTATTAGTGAAGAAGTGAGAACTACAGCCGGAAGAGACTCTTATGCAGAGATTAGCACTGATGCTAATGTAAATACCTGAAAAGGGCGAGTAATAAGTAAATGACACACAGACATGAACTCTCCTCAGGCCATGGCTGTAATGACTGAATTCAACAACAACACATCAGTACAGCATCACATCTTATATACTTGCATATGATAAAAGAAAACAGAAAATTCTAAAACAAAATATAATCATCCCAACCAAATTATATACAGGAACTTTTAATCATGCTCTAACTGCACATTCTGTTGTCCGGCATTTAAGTACATATCCATTAGCTTAAAATTGCAAACAACGGTAAATCTTCTCGCCACTACGGACCACATAGACAACAGTGTAGCCAGAGGGCATCGCCACGGTTAGCTCACAAGGCTACTCGTTCACTTGTCGTCATGTTATTTCTAATTACTTCACAATGCATGGACATACAGCAATGTAAGCACTCCTGAGCATGACTACACATTCAACTGTAATTGTAGAAAATAAAACCTCTTACAATGAGGGACTGTACCGAACCTTTATCACAGGAAGTAAATATTTTAAACTGGAGATTTTTATACTATTTTAGGATATGACAAATACTCCAAACTAGGCCAATGATGCTAAGGTTATTTAATCCATCACACTAACAGCTTCAGTAGACACATTTCTAAACTGTATGAAGAACAAACAACACGGAGGCTTCTCAAGATTAAAAAAAAAACATATTTTGGTAAAAGTTTCTTCTACAAAATGGCTTCTGTTTTGTACTCTACACCCTTACTGTAGCTCCTGCCTATAACATTATATGATTGGCCCCTGATGAATGTGACTGTCAGGGAGATTGTCCAACCACCTGCCAGATAAGCTTCTGAGGGGTTCTGCCCTCTCCACACTCTTTCTATGGGCTCTGCCCGGATAAACTACCTAAATATATTGTTTTGTACATATTGAATGGTCCATCTGGTGTGTCAGGTTATGTAAATTGTAAGAAAACTGAACATCCTCATCAGCACTACATCACAAACTTCCATCTCCAGTGCTTTATTTCAGTCAGAAGCAACTTAAAAAACAGACTCCATTGTTGTGTCTTATTGAAGAAAAAGAAGAATCAGTCGTTACAGAGCAATGAAATTTTTCTTTACAGTACAACCCGTCCAAGAATATACAGAGACAGTCACATGCATAATAACTGTCTCTGTGTTCTGGGGGGACAGGATTGGCAGATCACCACCCAGTTTTCTTAGATAGAAGAGGGAGGCATCATGGAAAGAGGAGGAGGAAAAAAGGCAGATCCCACCTCATGCCCTAAAGAGCACAGTGTGAGATCAGGAAAAAACACCTCAGCATATGAGCAGCATACAGTTCTGACAAAAACTCCAGGACAAACACATATGATGGGGAGAAGGCCGTGAATGCATGGAGCTGAGCAGGCCGGAGTGGGAGCTTGCAGTCACAGTAGGCGTGTCTCACCGACCCCAGCCATTGAAAGGCGTTGAGTTGAAGGAAAGCCTTCGTCCTTGATCAGAGCTCAGAAACTATACGGCCTTGAGAGAGAGAGTTCTGATCCAGAGGAAAGCTCACAGGATGAGGGATTTGGGGAAGGTAGGGATCGGTAACCTGAAAAGCCAGATGGACAGCTCCATATATTTGCCACAGAAATATTTCACTAGTCCATCTGGGTAGGAGCCCTTTGAATTTGTTTTCAGGGGCAGAACGTAAAAAAAAACACAAACTTGTGATTGGACAATCGTTTGGCTCGTCACATTCATCACAGACCAATCCACATCAAGCAGGGTTGCCTCCCATAATGTAGCATACATAGCGGCTAATGTAGCGGCTAATAGCTAACAACAGTTAACAGTAGTTCATGGATGTTAGCCAACTTAGCCGCCAACAGCTAACAACAGTTAATGACTGTTAGCTGCTAACAGCTAACAGCCTTTAACTATCGTCTTACACTAAATTGTACCACACAGATGATTCATTTAACACTTAAATGTGACATGAACCTCGCCAAAGACAATCTCTACACGTAAACTTCTGAGGAGGGCAGATTTTGCCAAGTTTTACTAGGTAGCCATGAGGACAATAGGCTAATCGGCATGTCTGTTCTCAACTTCCTGTTCTCAACTTCCGGTTGTTGTCACGTCTGCATTCTGCTGCTCCCGCCTCTCTTCCCTGGTTGGGCCGTTAAGAATTCAGCCAAGTGAATTCATTGGACAACGGAGGCTGGCAAGACGGACCTGCAGGATTTCAGAATCAGGCAGGTCTGTCTGCTCTGAAAGGCTAGGGGATCGAGCCTCTGTTTGCATATAATTCCAGGACAGTAGAAAAGATACCAGCTCAAGGCCAGATGGGGAGTCCAAACAGATAAATTGTTTGGGTCAAGCCAACTGTAATTGTCTATCAGCTTTTCGTCTTTAGCTCTCTCATGATAATGTCCCAGAATATCCTAATTTGTGTGGCCCATTCAGCCAAGCTGAGCTGTCAACCTTTCCATGGTGTTATCCTGCTTTGTGAACCAGGTCAACAATCGCATCAAGCTTGCGATTGAGCTCACAAATCGCTTGAGTCAGGGTGTTGACAGCCCTGAACATCCTTCAGTCACGACGGGCAGCTTCTCGAGCGCCAAAAGTGCTGCCAGCATCTTACGAACTCTGATATAAATCAGGAAACTGCTAATTCCAAACAGCAGGAAACCTGGTATCATAAATCCAATTATGTAGGCATCTTCCACGTCCCTGACAGACAGAATCGACAGACACAGGATCCTCCACTTATCCCAGGAGTCCACTGTGTAGCCGGCAAGAAATGTTCCATCTGGGCAGACAGGTTCTCCTTTACCCGCTCTTCCCATCGAGAAAATCTGTTCAATGGCAGTGAGAGACCTGCTTATCAAGTCCATGATTTTAGATTTCGGAGAGAAATGCAGAGAGGGGCTGCAAAAGTTCAAGCAGAGAGCTCAGAGACAGGAGGAGCAAAGAGGGCAGATAAGGGGCAGGGGGGGAGCGAGAAAAAGCGTCCACCTTCGATGAGCGTAACTAAAGTTAGCATCTGGTTTGTTCAGTGCTACAGTGAGTGCACACCCCCAATCAGCTGAAACCAGCATTAAGTGCTCACAGGTTGGGGAATCTGACGCTTAATGAAACTGGAGGTGATTTACTGATGATTGTGTACCTCATAATTCATAGCAAGGGGTCTTTGTAAAAATCAGGGGTTGTTTATCATGACGCCATTGTGGCAGGAACAACTGACCCCTTAACCCTTAGGTGTATCACCTACAAATACCTACACGCTTCCATTAGTGGGGTCAAAAATGACACCAATTACAAAGCATAGATTTTATGCTGTAAACTTCAGATTTTTCATTAATTTTGGTAAAAGGTGATTATGTTTTGATCAAAAAAAGGATTATTTCATGCTTGACTTGTTAATTTATCACTTTTTATGAACATTTTAATAACAAAACTGCTTCGAGAAAGGTAAGAACATCCAAAAATGATCCCATTTTGAGAATAATTTCATGTTAACATAGTAGTTTCTTATATTGTTTGGTTCATCTTGTACTTTGCGCCAATTTTTGGAAGCATTGTTTTCTCCGATGTTGATAATGGCAACATACCCTAATCAAAGTTTCTTTTTAAGTCTTTTGAAAAATTATGAATAACTCTAGTTTTCTGTGGACTTTTGGATGCTCACACTGTAAAGCCTTTTTGTAAATTCAACAGTATTTCTCTGTAATTTCATCAGTTCCTTACTGTAAGTAGTATATACTGGCAAGCCAGATTTCTTTTCAAAATGATTAACTTTTATTGTTTTCTTTTTCCAACCATTTTGGCAAAAAGAGAAAAAAAGGGGGAGAAACATCCTACATCCTAGCAGCCATGAGACTCTCGATGAGAACATAAAAAAGGATTTTTTTGATTGGTACACAAAATATGAATCATTGTAGCTGCATAAGTACATACACAGGCATACATACACACACACTTATTTTATCAATGTGTTATCAGAAACAGTCTCATAGGCCACCTAATGGGTTAAATGTTACTGCAGGAGCTAAAAACAGTGGAAGTGTTAGCTATGGGCGATATGGAAAAGTTCATATTTTATCAAAGAATATGTATTATGAGGTATAAAAATGTGATAATACTTACATGGATGTTGCTGTGTAAAAATAATCTTCATGGCGGGGAGACTGTTGCTGTTAGATGTTTGGATCGACACTAAATGTATACTTGACGGTCCTAGTGTTCATTCATTCATCCATTCATTCATTTTCTATACCGCTGATGCAAAAAAAAAAGAAAAAACGCTGGGGTCATTTCTGACCTCACTTACACATCTAAGGGTTAAGATTAGAGTTTATAATCCATGTCTTCTGCCATTTCTGAGTAAGGTTAATCAACATTTGGAACTTGAAAGCAATAATCTGCAGTTAGCATCTACATTTATGCAAATAGTGTTTCCCTGTTGGCCTGTAAGACCTCAGGCAGCTGTTTTTCACAGACTTAAGTGTGTGATGATGGGAGAGAGAGTGAGAGCAGATATTACTGGCCAAAGTTGCAGGAAAGTTGCAATGATTTGATATCGCTGTGTGGTGAATTCTCAAGGATTTCCTAAATTCGCATTGATTGCTGCAATCACGAAATCACAATATTCTGGAGGACCTGTACCGTGTTACTGTTTAATGGAAATAAACTCTTGCATTAGGGTCCTCGGCCATACTTGTTGTCTTTGTTTGTAGTTTGTCAGCTATCATACTTTTAAAATGACAGTAATTGAGGGTCCTGGTTTGGTGGAATGGTAAGCAACCAGTTATGACTCATATACATCCTTCTGCTGGCCTAGGTTCAGATGCAGCCCCCTTTTCAAGCCTGTCCACCGTCTCTCTCTCCAGTCAGTTAAGGTCTGGGAAGCCCGAAAAAATGATCTTAAAGAAATAATTCACAAGAATGTCCTCAACCTCAAAACTAGGGCAACATCAAATTTAATTTATGTTGCAGCATGACACTTTGAACCTCTTTTGCATGTGTTGAACCCTAGTTTACATATTTGTCCTCAAAATCTGTTTTGATTCCATGAACTCAGAGGTGGAAACTGCAGGTGCCAAAATGCTAACTCACTTTGGCATTTTTGGACTCCTTTCTGCAGCACTCTGTTTTTAAACCTTTGTGGAAACAATTACTGTAAATCATTGTGTTTCATAAAGAACAAAACAAAACCATTTATCAAAGAATGGAAAAGAAATATCTCTATTTTTACACTGTACAGAGTTTGGCCTCTATTATGCTTTATTGGGTAATTACAGAAAAAACTTTTTTGCCAGATTCTGAATTATTGATGTCCACAGTTTTTTGAAATTTGAAACTGGCCCCGTTTACATTGGTAGTTTTCCTCAATCTGATTGAAATCGATCAGATTAAGTGAATCTGATTTGATCTGTATACATGAACTTTGAGTAAAGAGATCCACGTTCAATCCGTGTTTGCATGGCCCCAGCTGAATCCGATTGTATTGTTTTTTTTGACATGCGCAGAAGGTCACTCTGCCACTACCTGCAAAGGTGTAAGAGAAGAAGAGGTGCACTTCCTGCTTCCTGTTTACCTGTAAAAAGTTGGATCCACGTCGTGTTTTGTTGGGGTTTCTATTAAAAAGTTTATTTCCTCCATTGTCCAGTTCTTCTGTTTGTTCGCCATGTTTGTTTGGGCACGCTCTGCGTACGTCACTGCGTGCCTCTTACGTACTACGGAGCACCTGCGCGGACCGAACAATCCTCTCTATCAACCCAATCCGCTCCACTCAGCCGTTTACATGAAGCACTGAGCGGATTATCAATCAGTGTAGACTACCTCTTACAATCCGATCTGAAATATAATCAGATACGGGTAAATTGGATTGGCTAAGGTGTTTACATGAGACATTTCTAATCTGATTGACCTTTTCATCTGATGGAAATAGGATTTTTTGACCAATGTAAACGGGGCCACTGACTGAGTAGAGCAGCCTGCATGTGGCCCCTATCCACCTTTATTCTTGTGCCTTTTGTTTTCCCCTATTTGACAGGTTGCCATAAAAGCATGCAATACTCCGTCAGTTTGAAAGTGCTTCTATAGAAAGAAAAACTCTTTTTGCCATCTGGAGTCCTCCACTGACGTGACGTCATCTGAAACAACCTTTTGGAGTCACAGACGATTAAAACCCAAAGAAATGAAAAATCGAGCCCTCATTCGACATCACTGGAATGGTCTTTTAATGTGACACCTGCCCTCTTAGCTCATCTTAAAGCAGCATGTTGAAGCTGTTAAAATATACTCTGAAGGTCCCAATCATGGATCATAATAAGCTTTTCCGCAACATTGAAATCTCTGTTCTGACACACCACTATTTTACTGGTCTCCTGCCATCGTCTGATTGGTCAGTCATCTGCTTAATCTCCATGTCACAGGTTAAATACATATGTAATTCAGCTCTGATAGTGAAGGCAGGTGGGCGGGGATGGAGCTTCGTCGTGCTGCTTCGTTTGCCAGATTGCCGGCTCCTGCACGCTGCGCCTCCCGCCCGCCTCTCATTGAAAATGAATGATTACCAGGCGGCTGTCGTGCCTTGTCTAAAAAAGCCCTTAAAGCTGCAATCTGCTCGGCTCGGGAGTCTGCTGGGCGTAAATCTGTTTTGTCTGCTGGATGGGTGATGCTCTGAGGGGGCTCGCCCATCAACTTGGCTCATCCCAGAAGAGCCGCTTCGCAGAGAAAAGTTCGTCATATATGCCTGTGACAGGATAAATGGCAGCTCCAAAGTGCAACGTGCAAAAGCCACAACTTCACTGTGACCATGGGAACTAAGTTAGGGGGGGAACACAGCGGGGCGTGCTGTCAGAGTGAGGACATGGAGAGGACAGGCAGCAAGGGAAGAGGAGGAATAATGCAGCTCAGGACTTCTTTTATTCCACAGGCAGAGTGTGTGTGGGCTGGAGAACACGCTCACACACACACCACACATGACCTGAATTTCACCCTGTGTTGAAATAAATCCCACTGCTGCATTATTCCCTCTGTGACACATCCATATGTGCCGACTGATGTGACAAACAAGTGGTTTTAAAGTTACCGCACAACTTTTCCCCTCATTTGCCAACTCAAACTTCAGAGCCGTTTGATTGTAAATCCCCCAAAAAGTCTTCGCCTTCATTCTTCCACCCCAACATTGCAACAGATCACAGTCATAAGGCACCGGGGTAAGAGTTCCTCATTTCATCATGGTCAAAAGTTTATAAAACATCCCTATCTAAGAGCTCTTTTGATGTCTGGAGGCATATTGGAAAGTTCAGCTATATTCTCAACACACATTTAAGGCTAGCATCACTGCGCGAGGGGTGCTATGAAATTGGCATTAATGAGGACGGAGCTCAGGGACGACGATGGCACCGTTCAACTCCCCCTGACTCGCTCTAAAGTATGCAGATCCAAAAACAGTGCTGGTTTGAAAAATTAATTTGTTGACCACTCAGGATGTGTCAAACTTGCCTCTTTCATAATTTAGCACATTCTCTTGGCAGCCATCTTTGACCCTCCCATCTGGGGAGTCGCTGGGGTATGTTTACTCATATCTCTGGTAGCATATATTGGATATTAATTATGACAACTGTGTTAGGAAGATCACACTTATGTCAATTTAAAAATGGCTTTGTGTAATATATAACCCCACTAGAGAGTTTTTAATCCACCCATGAAATGCAATACCGGCGACATGAAGACTCTGCTACCCATGAGCACGCGCGGCGACTGTCGTAATGCTGCGTTCCAGTAACCTTGGAACTGGGAGTGACATCATCTCCAACTTATCGGTGTTCCAGTTGTAGTCGGAAAAAAACATGCCGATCTACCAGGCTATTGTTAGGTGTTGTTAGCACACCCTGTGTTGTTGTTCACAAATATCACATGAAGAATGTGATAATCACTATGGCAGCATTTTTCTAAATATAAGTCTAACAATACTATGTATACAGCTGATCTAGAGCGACACACCCCAGTCAGAAGTGCAAATAAATGGATTATTACAGGAGCTAAATAACTGTTCACACTGGGGGCATCCATCTTCCATTGTAAACTCGGGAGTGGCGAGGCTTCACCGAGTTCCCAGTAGGAAATTCAGACTTTGGGGGACGTTCCAGTTGCAGTTTTCTGCTGGAACTCGGTTTTTGATGTGTGACAACAAGCAATTTTTGGAAAACTTAGTATCGTAGTTTTGTAGCCGGCTATATATCGCTACTTACAGCCCGGTGCTCTAAGACGTGTCCGAATAATATATATTTGCTCTAGTTTTAATTGTCTTATTCCTGAAGTTGAGTATCCAGGCCAGTCCAGCCCTGTCCGACCCGTCGGGAAGGCTAAGGAATAGCATTTATAGATAACCTATTTTGATGCTATAAAACTCATCTTTAAGTGTGTATTTCGATCAGGCATATATCTAAAAGTGAGACTTTTTTTGTAATTACTTCGAAACTCCGCAAAGTCCCTTTAAATAGCAGGGATGCTTGATATCTAATACAGTATGTCAATATTTCAACTAAAGCATACAGTTAGTGAAATCAGCTTATTTTGACCTGTAAATACTGTAAATCAATACCAATACATAGAAATGACTAAAAGTAGTTCTTTTTTTTTTATTATTCCTATGTCATATTTAAAATGTATTTCTGACAGTAACAGTAAAATCAAGATTCATGTCTCCTTTTTAAAGCTTAAACAATGATTTATTTACCTGCTGACAGAAACCCAACCAAATTTTTACATCTCACATCCTCAATTTGATAATAAAATGCAAGATTTAGCACAATTTTGATTCAAGTGTAAAGGCTAAAATATGGGCGTGAAGTATCTGCAGAAATTTTAACATGTTAGTACCGGTATTACGTTTGGAATATCATGAATCCAAATAAACAGCGTTTTTTTAAAATCACATTTTCTCGAATTTTGACCCTTCCACCTGTTTCTAACGAGCAGTTTGTTTGCATACATTCGCCACACATGGCACCACAGTATCTCTCTTCATATATATCAACTCAACAATAACCATGACAGACAGACAGTTTCATAGGACATATTTCACTTGTCCATCTCGAGAAGAGCCATTCCAAAATGTTTTCAGAGGGCAGAGCCATCAAAAACAACTCCAGCTAGTGATTGGAGGATCGTTCTGCCAGTCACACGCATCACAGACCAATCACATCAAGCCACAGTATGACGTAGCAGCTCGACCCTGCTGGCTTGAACTACAGTTTGGTCCTTAGACTATCATCTTACATTAAATTATTCAACGCAAATTTTTTATCACCACTTAAATGTGATGTGAACCTCATCAACAGCACCAAGTTCTCCCAGTAATTCTGAGAAGAGCATATTTCACCAGATATTGCCAGGTAACCATGACTACCATAGATTAACTGGTATCATCCAGAGGATTTCTGCATTCTCTCCCAGTTTCCCAGCAGTGATCCCCGATCGGGAGAAGAGCAAAAACATGATTTCCCTTAAGAAAAGCTTTAAGTAACATTCTTTGCTCCTCTTTTAAAGAAGAAATTGAGTCCATTTCTAATAAAGCCGCAGATAATGCCACATCTATGGAAACCGCTTCGGAAGCCGCCATTGTTTCCAAACAGCTTTTGGCTGTGAAGTTGAAGGAGATTTGAGGGAGGAGTTTGGCAAGACGGATCTGCGTGATTTCAGACGATGAATCAGGCAGATCCATCTGCACTGAAAATGAACATGATTCATCGAATAACTGACCAGAAACCTGGAGAATGAAAGCACTCCAATGAACAATGGGAGTTTCACAGAGGAGGACGACTGGAGTTTTAATACTGAAAGGCTAAGTTAGAAATACTAGCTGGATGGTTTGTGTCTTTCCTGTGTCATTTTCTACCACTGAGGACATCCAGACAAGGTGGATCACTGTGAATATGGCGCTCTATTTTCTCTGATCTTCTGTCTGTTTTGACAAACCTGTGTGGCTTGTAGAAAACAGAGGCGAGACCTCTATTTTTGATATTTTCTGTGTGGCTCACCATCAAATCTGAAAGCTCTGCCTTGAAGGAAACATGCAAGCTGAAATAAAAGCAGGAAAGCACTGCTGCTATTGTCCAATTGACAATTGAAAATTGTTCACGACTCTCTGAATTTTGGTGTCAGACTGAGATTTTGTACAGACAGGCAATCTAAGATGGTCACAAACTACAAAACTACAACTAGACTGTACTCTGCACTCAAGGTTATGTATAGTCCCTAATGTTATGGCCCCTGTGTATAATTATCATAACAACTGCAATAACTGTGAATACTGTTATTATTACCTCCGCCAAGGAGGTTATGTTTTTCGGGAGAGTTTGTCCGTCCGTCCGTCTGTGAACAAAATAACTCAAAAAGTTATGAATGGATTTGGATGAAATTTTCAGGAAATGTTCAGCATGGTAAAAGGAAGAACTGATTCGATTTTGGTGTTGATCCGAATCAGCGTCTGGCCGCCATGGCAAAAAAGGTGATTTCTGTGAATAACTACTGAACTAAAACAGATATTATGAATCCAGTGGCTAATGGTATGTTTTCATGGTCAAGGAATCTAAATATTGACATGAAATAAAGGTAGGACTAATATTTATGGTCAAAATGACAAAATGGCTGGGGACTGTGGCGCTGGCGGAGGTCTGCGCTCTCCGATTGCTTTCTAGTTATTGTTGAAATTTTGATCATAGCAAGTTTGTTCTTACATTAATTGGGTGCATTATGCTTGTGTAACATATGTTTGCTAAGTGCATGAGAGCCTTATTACCTCCGCCAAGGAGGTAATGTTTTTGGGAGAGTTTGTCCGTCTGTCCGTCCGTCTGTGAACAAAATAACTCAAAAAGTCATGGACAGATTTTGATGAAATTTTCAGGAAATGTTCAACATGGGAAAAGGAAGTACTGATTTGATTTTGGTGTTAATCTGGATCAGTGTCTGGCCGCCATGGCGAAAAATGTGATTTCTGTGAATAACTACTGAACTAAAATAGATATCACTACGAATCCAATTGCTAATGGAATATTTTCATGGTCAAGGAATCTGAATATTTAGATGAAATAAAGGTAGGAGTAATATTTATGGTCAAAATGACAATATGGCTGAGGACTGAGGAGGACTGGTGGAGGTCTGCGCTCTCCGAGTGCTTTTCTAGTTTTTGTTTTTATTTAACATTTGTTTTCTTGATCTTAATCCTTCAAGGAGGAATGTTGACTCAGTGGGCTATTTCTCAATCAGTTCTTGTGTCTATTTAAGCCGCAGCAGCATGAAGAAGCAAAATATGATGATAATCCCCGCTGAGTATCCTATAGCCAGCTAGCCAAGGAGCTAACCACTATCCTGAATGGAGCTGTGGTTACTTTTTAGCATACAAGCTAGCATCATTTTCAGCTAAATATTACTGTTTAATCACGGCCTCCACCTTTCAAATCAGGGATGTCATGCTGACAGCAGAAATGATAAAGACACTAAAGATATATTTATGCGAAAGAAAAGTGGTCAAAACTGTGGTTCATACAAAAGAGCTTTAACTTCACAACATCCAGTCTCTGTGTCTGAGTGATTTCAGGCAAGAGAAACATGAGCCTGAACAACTGGCTTCAATACCAGCACGATATAAAGACAAAAGGCTCGGGAAGTGTTTTTGGCATTTTTATGTTTCCAACACTCACGACTCTCCAACATAAACAAACAGTTCTTCTACTTGCCTGGTTTAAGCACCATCTCAGTCAGCGTGTTTTCCAAAAGTCCAACTCAAAAATGCTTCCTCAGCAGTGAGCTCATCTCTTTGGGGTGTTTGGGGTGTGATGGAAGGGGAGGCTTGCATCATGATTGTGCTGCCGGCTGGACCAAAAAGTTTCCAGCACCTTGTTGCACCTCTGATTGGGTCCTAGCTGATCCGTGGCAGTTTGTCATTTCCAGGGGAGGACAGTAACAAGGTAGATTTACTTGAGTACTGTACTTAAGTACATTTCTTGAGTATCTGTACTTTTCTTTAGTTTTTTTTTTTTTTTGCATGACTTTTACTTCACTACATTTTAAAGACAAATATTCTACCTTTAACTCCACTACATTTCTGTAAATGGCCTCATTACTTGTTACTTTTAGGTACAGGTATGAAATCAGTGGATGAAATTTATTCTCTCTTCTAAAATGTGATTTGTTCAAGTGGTGTTATCTATACTTCGTGCATCCTGTTTCACACTCCAGTCCAGTTGGTGGCGGTAATGCTCTTTTGAGTTGGTTTGCCAACCGCCATTAAACAACAAAGAAGAAGAAGAAGATGCGCTACTGCGATCGGGCAGGTAAAGGTTGAGCTAACGGTGGTGGTTACGGTTCATCTTGGCAGTAATGATGGCTACTATGGCAGATAAAGACGACAATTCCACACCAGAGCACCCATGGCCATATCTGAAGGGGGAGAGCTAAATAAAAAAAAAGAAAATGTCAATGGTTGTCCTTTTGTTGATTCATTGGTGCTTCAGTATGCATTTCCATGGGCTTTGAGGCATAATTTCAAACTCTTTATTCTACATGATCTATCAGCAGGTCAGTGCATTCTGTAGATTGTTTCATTCATTACGTTCTGTAAGGTCAACGGGAAAATGTACTTTTAATACTTCAGTATTTTCAAAAGCAGGTACTCCAGTACTTCGACTTCAGTAAAAATTTGACTGAGCAACTTTCACTTGTATTGGAGTAGTATTTGAACATGAGTATCCATACTTTGACTTGAGCACTGGCATTAAGTACTTTGTCCACCACTGGCTGTTTCAAGTTTGTTCTCTGTTGATTGGGCAGCTACTCTAAAAACAAAGAAAAGACTGGTGCTGTATTATCTTGAGAGGGAAGATTCATCGCAAGGAGACACCAACAAATGAATAAATGGGTATTTTCAGAGGAATTCAAACACAACCTCACAGAGGTGAGGGGGACCTTCAGTGGCTGGTAATTGGCTGGTAACAGGGTGGAAGCTGGCAGGCAGCTGGCCGGAGGGGAAAATTGAAGCGGCTGGATCTGTAAGAGTCGCAAGATGTACATTATCAAGTAGCCGGTGAGTAAATGTTCTAGGGCTTCTTTAAATGTCTTATGAAGACAGAAGCAGGTTAACATGTTGTACAAAGGATGTTGTGCTTGTTTCAAATCCAGCCAAAAATCACACATGAAGATCCCCACCTTCCAAGTCTATCCACCATCCTCTTCTACAATAAAGGCGGGAGAGCCACCCTGCTGCAAACAGTGCCACCGTGTCAGGATGCCTCACCTGTGTTAGACGTCAAAGAGTTTTCTTTCTATCTTACCATAAGATGGTTCCAACATGTTTGCTGATCGACTGTAGCTTGCGGTTTACAGTTACAGAGTGCCAGGAGAGATCTCTCGGCTGCACAGTAAGGTGTGAAAGTTACAGTGTTGCTTTGAATGCTCACTTTCACATATCAAAGTCACACTCCTCACAGTTTGAAATAATGTTTTCGTTATTGCTTGTTTGTATTCTGTCAGTCTATCTGAACCTTCTCAATGAATGATAATATTTTCAGCATATGTTAGACAAGTAGTGCTTAGAATTTGGTGGTGATCTAAACCCTTACAATGTGTAGATCTGAGACATCAGTAAACAAGAGGGCTGTTTCCCACAATTTCATTAATAACTTAAAAAGATCTTCAATAAAATGTGCTAAAATTTCAGGGAGAGTTGGTCATCATTGTCTAGTTGTTATACTCCATTACTGAGTAATATTTTGGAGACTCAACGAAGCAGGGACGACAGACGCTTCATGCAGGTTAACTCCCCGTTTATTAACTGTCCCCCGAGAAACCACAATTACAAGAAGGCTCCTGCCTGTGTATATTCCTAATTCTACAATCATGACACAAGCTAGTTGTGACCTGGATGTTTCTGCATTAAAAGCACTTTTGGATTTTACATCAGTAGCCTACTCATGATCACTCATCAAGGTGACACACATGATATTTCTTTATGTCAACATCCTGAATAGAACATTTCTATCTTGTTTGTGTCAACATTTGCTTGTCTCTCAGTCTGTCCATCCGTCTGTCTGCAAGATAACTCAAAACACACATTTTGGGTTGATCAGAACCTAGATGCGGATCCAGGAATTTTAAATGGATAAGTCAACATTACATTTAAGTATTTTCTTGATAGTAACTTTTTGATAATATCTGTCATCACTACCTTGGCAGATATTTATGCATTTTGAACACTTCTAATTTTACTTAAAAATTAACTTTTACTCATCAGAGTGACACCCATAACATTTTAGACCCCACCAAGGATTTTTTTTTTTTTGACATTGGTTGTCAGTCTCAGTCTATCTCTTCAAAGACTTTTCTACAGGTTTGGAGTAAAATTTAAGCAAATTTTGGTTAAGGCAGAAAGAATATTCCACATTTTCTCTAATAAATCAAGATCTTCCATGGATTTTCATAACATTTTGTGTGATCAAAATCTGCTTGGCATCAAGATTTAATTATTGGATTTGTTATTACATGGTAGTTTATCTGGTTTCAATACTTCCTTTTGTTTAAATGTTCTCAGTGGATTTCAATAAAAGTTATGGTAAACGCTGCATGATACTAAGTAGAAGTGGTTAAATTCTGGATTAGATTTGCCATTTTTGTTGTTTACTAATCTACATGTAGCTTCCAACAGTGTAGAAGTCATTGATGTGAGTTATGTTGTACTGTTTAACACAGAAAACAAGATCATACTCGGTATGATGATAATATTATCTGCATGATATTATCGTGACTGTTTTAGATTTTTATTCTGGTATTATTACATCCGGACATTATGCTTTTGCCAGGGTCTTTCTGTATGTTTGTTTGTTCGTTTGTCTGCTTGTTTGTTTGTTTGTTTGTTTGTCTGTTAGCAAGATAAATTACATGTATATTTTACAAGAGGTGTGGTTTGATCCAAGGAAGAAGCCATAACATTTTGGTGCTGATACAATCCACCTGATATAATAAACAATGATGTTTATAATGGCAAATCCTATTTATTTATGTCGCTATTGGAATTGTAGTTTATTTGCAAAAAGTCAAGCCTATTTGCAAGCCTATGCCACTGCATTTCCCAGCTTCCCTTGCTCTCCCAGCGGAGGTGTTCTGCTAACATAATGGCTACAATAGCTTGGTAGATGGGCATGTTTTTACTGACTTTGTAACTGGGGCGTTGATAACTCAGAGATCACATCATTTACAATCCCATCTTCCCTGTTCACATGTTAATAGGATGCATCATTTTTCACATAGACAGGCATGAAGGGACACTCAGCTGCCCCATCAGGGTGGAAAAGCAACTGCCATAACTGAGCTGCTTGGCGGAGGTCTGCACTCTCTGAGTGGTTTTCTAGTTTGACAAAAATGTTCAGTGAGTAACTTCTAACGATGAAGCTAACTCAGTAGCGTACTAACTTGTCTGTGCTCATGAGTTCACATAGATGGGAGAAAAGATAGAACTGTTTATGTTGTAGTATTTCTTTAGAAAGCATTTATGCTCATGTTAATGATGTTATAGGTGGAAAAATTAAGCAGCCGTATGTTTCATGTTTATTCCTTGCCTTGCAGAGCAGACAGACCTACCTGATAATGAAATCCTGCAGGTCCGTCCTGCCAGCCTTCGTTGTCCAACAAATTCACTCGGCTGAATTCTTAACGGCCCAATCAGGGAAGAGAGGCGGGAGCTGCAGAATGCGGACGTGCCGACAACCTGAAGTTGAGAACCGGAAGTTGAGAACAGACACGCCGATTAGCCTATTGTCCTCATGGCTACCTAGTAAAACTTGGCGAAATCTGCCCTCCTCAGAAGTTTACCTGTAGGGATTGTCTTTGACGAGGTTCATGTCAGTGTTAAATGAATCATCTGTGTGCTACAATTTAGTGTAAGATGATAGTAAAAGGCCATTAGCTGTTAGCAGCTAAATTAGCGGCTAACAGCTAATGGTCGTTAACTTTTGTTAGCTGTTAGCAACTAAGTTAGCCACTATGGGTAACATCCATTAACTGTAGTTAACTGTTGTTAGCTATTTGCTGCTACATTAGCCGCTATGTATGCTACATTATAGGAGGCAACCCGTGCTTGATGTGGATTGGTCTGTGATGAATGTGAAGAGCCAACTGCTTGTCCAATCACAAGCTTGTGTTTTTTTTTAATGTTCTGCCCCTCGAAACAAATTCAAAGGGCTCCTACCCAGATGGACTAGTGAAATATTTCTGTGGCAGATATATTGAACTGTCCCTCTGGCTTGTCAGGTTAGTTTATTCCAGTCACTGAAGGAAAGCACCAATTTGTACAACCTCCATCACTTCAGTAAAATATTGAATCTACCTGATGACTCTTTGTTCCCTAACTGGATCCCCTATAGTGGTAAATAATCCCACACCCAGTTTCGGGACATAATATCCATTAAGGTCAGTAGTGTCAGGTGTGTAGCCATGCTAGTACTCATCTGTGGTCCATTTATGGGGCCTTTTAGAGCCCGTCCACTTCTGTAGGGAGACCTTCTTCTGTTTTGAATAATGTATATGATACTCTGCAGTCACACCCAGTTTAGTGAGGATACACTTCGTAAATGCTGACAGTTCTAGGAGTTTTTAATCCTACGGCGGCGGTCATACTTAAAAATGTACCCACGCTTCGACACTTTGGATCACACTGACCAGCGAAGTGTGGGCGAAGCAGCCAGGTGTGTCCTGAAGGTGATCTCAGCACTTTCCCCTCAGTCTCTCCAGCTCTGTCTCATATTAGCATGCATAGCCATAGAATAATCTCCACGGCATAACTTGATGAAGCCCTACCTGCTGTGACGCCGCACGGCTAATATTCCCTGTCAGTTTTTAAATCCCTGAAAGTAGCTCACACCCACCCGCCCACGCCGGACTATCTTTGGTTTCAATTTCTGCACTAATCTCTCTCGGCATTATGCAAGGCCCGCTGCTCACTTACCCGAGACTATCCCAGGGAGCTTTGCTTTAACGAGATAATCATACCCACGATCAGATTGACATTTCAGACACTCTCTCCACTCCTTCCATCAATAGAGAACGCTCCTTCTTTCACTGGATCCATATTAGACTTGGCAGATTATCATTTAGAGCAATTCACACTTCATTGTGGAGTACTCACAGATGATTTCTGCATTCAAGGTTGCAGCCTTTCTCTGAGTAAGATTAACACACATATAATTTGAATTCAATTAATTTCTCCTCTTTTAATCCCACTGAGGGCCACAGATACAGAGATCCCCCATTACTCTTCCTCATTGTCGGCTCCTCTGTGGTGACGGCTTAGGAAGCAAATCCAATTATTTGACTTAATATTCACTTTAGCCTGCTGGTGTCCTTGCTTGTGGTCATCTTGGAAAAGCTGGTGGAAAAAAATCTATGCTTTTGTTTTTGTGCTGAGGCAGGTCTTGAAAGAAAAGTGGGGTGTTTCTGAGTGATCAAGTGCTTGACCATGGGACAGTCGGGCCAGGAGGAGGCCTGATGACAGGAGAGTTTGTCAGCTCCTGTCATCAGGCTTCTTCACGACCAAAGTCTAACCACTTACTCCTTCTGCTGGGACCATATTCTCAGAAATCCTTTAGATCACCACCAAAGTCTCATCACTTCCTCCTTTTGCCATGACAAGCCTTCCCTGAAAATGTCACCAAAGTCTGTTGAGAACTTTCTGAGTTATTTTGCTCACAAATACTTCAATGAAGTTAAGAAAACATTTTTTCTCCTAAAGTTTCAAACACTTTAAAGAGACTGTGAGGAGTTTCTAAGTAATTACAAAAAAGTCTCACTTTTATATATATATGCCTGATCAAAATACACACTTTAAGATGAGTTTTATAGCAAAAATAAAAATCAAAATAGGTTATCTATTTTATAATAATGCTATTCCTTAGCCTTCCGGACAGGTCGGACAGGGCTGGACTGGCCTGGATACTCAACTTCGGGAACAAGACAACTAAAACTAGAGCAAATTTATATTATTTTATTATTTATATTACACGTCTTAGAGCACCGGGCTGTAAGTAGCGATATATAGCCGGCTACAAAACGACGATACTAAATTTTCCAAACATTGCTTGTTGTCACACATCAAAAACTACTGCTACGAAGCTATAAAGCAATGCAGAGTTCTGAGCAAGGTCCGAACTGCATTTATCACAACAAACGCACGCTTTGGCTTTAGTGGCGTCTTTGGTGCGTTCCAGTTGTAGTCAGAAGTAGGAATTTCCGAGCAGGAAACTGCAACTGGAACATTCTCCGATTGTCTGAATTTCCTACTGGGAACTCGGTGAAACCTCGCCACCCCCGATTTGACAATCGAATATGGATGCCCCCAGTGTGAACAGTTATTTAGCTCCTGTAATAATCAATTTATTTGCACTTCTGATTGGAGTGTGTTGCTCTAGATCAGCGTTATACATAGTATGGTTAGACTTATATTTACAAAATGCTGCCATAGTGATAATCACATTCTTCATGTGATATTTGTGAACAACAACACAGGGCGTGCTAACAACAGCTAACAATAGCCTGGTAGATCGGCATGTTTTTTTCAGACTACAACTGGAACACCGATAAGTCCGAGACGATGTCACTCCCATTTCCGAGGTTACTGGAACGCAGCATTACAACAGTCGCCTCGCGTGCTCATGGGTAGCAGAGTCTTTATTTCGCCTGTAATAGATTGTCATCATAGCACCTTTAAATAATTCCTGTGTGCTTTTAAAACAATTATCACAACTGATATATCACTAAACCCTGTCCTCCAATGCTGTGGACCAATCACATGTCCAGCAGGCACTCGGTATATATGGAGATGTGGCTCACAGACTCCCAAAGAAAACCGTTGAAACTTTGGCTCCTCTGCAGCTTTTAAAAGTAAAAATACACATCTTCCTCTGCAGTGCACACACAATGCTAATCTTTGATGTCTGGAAAAATAGATTTTCCTTCTTGAACTGAGTTCTGTAAATTCTTGCCTCCAGCTTGGTCTCATTACTCTTCATTCTGCCTTCAGATTCTGAATATATGCTTTCACGGCATAGAGAAGACCCTATTGATGCCTTCTGTGTGGAAAAAAGGTGCTGGCCACTGTCCCCAAGGGGTCGGCAGGTAAGTTTGGGCCAAAATTTTTCCAAGCAACTGAATGGTGGGCCAAAACATCACATCAATCAGAAACATGTTTTCTTTTTCTCCCTTTTTTTTAAAAAAACATTTCCCCTTATCTATAGGTTACTACTATATTGTTTGTATACAAAATGTAGGCTAATTTCATTCATTCATTTTCTATACTCCTTTATCCCTTTCGGGGTCGGTGGGGTGCTGGAGCCTATCCCAGCTGTCATTGGGCAAGAGGCGGGGTACACCCTGAACGCCAGTCGATCGCAGGGCCACTTAGAGAGACAGACAACCATTCACACTCATACACATACCTAAGGGCAATTTAGAGTTACCAGTCAACCTAATGAGCATGTTTTTGCTCTGTGGGAGGAAGCCAGAGTGCCCGGAGGGAACCCACGCATGCACGGGAAGAACATGCAAACTTCACACAGAAAGGCCCCTGTCCGACCCGGGAGTCGAACCAGGTACCTTCCTGCTGCGAGGCACGCGCACTACCTGCTGCGCCACAGTGCCACCCATGTAGACTAATTCAAGAAAGTAATTTTTAAAAAGTTTTTTATTAGAAGTAACTTTATTTCTCAGACTATTAGTGTGTTATTACTGCTTTAGCTCCACTGTGGCTGCGCTATAAAACTTCTTATAATAGTAATTTGGTGATAATAAAGCTGCTGTCTTTAATCAGCGACTTGTTACACAGACTGTCTTTTAAGTCATCATGAATGTGCCTTAGCCAACTATATTTTCCCCCCACATATTTAATATAAATGTGAGTATTTTGCATTTTGAAAATGACTATTTTTTTGAGCCAAACTATTGCATTTATAATAAAGATTTATAAATAATGATTTTCAGGATTGGGCTATGATTGTCGCTTTTGTGGTCGTAGCTAAATATTTTAACTTTTTTTTAAAATACTCCTTTTCAGGGACGTGCTGAGGCTGAAAATCATCCCAGGAATTTTTTGGACCAGACCGGCTGAATGTCATTGGGGGGGGGGGGGGGGGGGGGGATAGTGGTGCTGATTGATATTTTCAGTGGCCCGCACTGCAGCCGCCGGCCGTCTATAATTTTGTCAGCGGTGCAGCCGCGGTGCAGCCGCGGTGCAGCGGCTGGCCCTCGAGGTGGCAGTTGGGGAGCTTTCCAGGTTTCCGTGCTGGCCGGGGATGGCCAGTATGTCCCTGCCCCTTTAAAATCAGATTTTAAATTTCATCTAGCGGGCCAGATATTATTGGAGATGGGCCAATTTTGGCCTGTGGGCTGTTATTTGCCAACCGCTGCTGTGTAGCATCCTTTGATATGTATCGGACGTAAGCGTTTAGTCAATTCACTTGTCTTGGCGCATCATAGGAACAGGCTGTATGTTTAGACAGTTCATGGTTGAGGTTTTAGCTTCACCCTGTTTGTGTTCTGACCTCCACAGCTTCAATATAAAGTGACAGTGGAGTGTAAAGCAGGTGAAGTGACTGTATTTAGACCAGTGCTCATAAGCAATGCAGCATTCATGGCCACTATCTCCCGGTCCAACCTGTCAGCCATGATGGAGTCCACTTGGTAAAAAGCTGTCGAGGGAGCGGTGTACCTGCAGCAGGTAGTTGACCCGCACTGATCTCTTCTCCTGCTCCTCGCCATGTCGACGTGTCAGCTCAGGATTGTTATCAAGCTCCACAGCCGCCCACAGCCCTGTAATGCGAGCAGCATCTCAGACGACTGTGACAGCGTATTGACACTAACAGCTCCTCGCTTCCATTAGCTGATATCAGCCACTCGAGCGGCTGCTTGGCGGCTGGATTTGGAGCCATCAGATTGCGGCGGTGGAGCCGTTTCCCGGAGCTGGTTTGTCGGGGCATGAATCTGTTTGCCTGCGTGTGGTGTCGGGAGATTACAGACACTCCCAGACTGACGTGGGCAGCCAGCCTGCTAATAGCTCACGAGGACGCTAATTTATTTACTCTGATAAATGGCTCAGACGTGCATATGCAATCATTCAAATAAATACACAAGTAGATGTTCACGCTGTCGAGCTCACACGTTACTGATGCTGAATGTTAAGAGTGTGCAGGGGGCAGAAACATGACTGAGAGTGTTTCGAAATTTAGATGAAAGTTAAAGCGGATATAGGAATGCCCTTGACTTTCTGGGGGTGTTGAACAGCCTTAGGTTGGTTTTGAAATAAAAACTGATCAACTATAGCCCAAATATTACTAACTTGTGCTTTCTCAGGCCATTAAGAAGTAAACTTTTGAACACAAATAGGTTTAAACCAAATAAAAAGTTAATAAAAGTAATTATTTATCATTGATTTAAGCAAAGAGGAAAGAGGCGAATGCATTAAACATCTGTTTATCAGCTTTTTTAAAATGCCAATGAATCATCAATAAATAAATCCTTCCATTGTGAAAGAGTAAAAAATAGACACATTTCCTGATAATTAATCATTCTGATGGTCATTACTTATTATAGTTTGATCCATTGGTTTCATGTCCACCTTGAGACATTACCAAGGACGCCCACAGGGGGGCGGTAAGGGGGAAAGCTTTCAGGGCCTCGCCACTTATGGGGGCCCATTGAGGTCAGCAATGAAATGGTCCACTATATTTGATCAAAATACAATTTTTAACAAATATACTTGGCATTACACACTGAATCAATTAAAGTAAATTATCAAGGAGTTGACTAATATGGAAAGCTAGACAGCTTTAAATATCCCACCACCACCATCAATGATGAAATGGTAGAAGTCTGCTCCTTTCTTTCTTTCTTAAAATTTGTTTGCTTTACTTTTTCAACGCTAACAACATTGAATTGCCCGACAAACTCTTGTGTCACTATTGCTAAGACTGATTTTAGCAATGCCAGGACTGGAACATAAATCAGGATGCCAGAAAAGAAAGAAAGAAAAGAGGGGAAGAAGAGAGAACTGGGGAGGGCTTTTGACCCTAACCATCTGAAGTGATTTTTCAGTCTGCTTTTAATGCTGATGAGTGTTGCACAAGGTCCAGATTAAGTAAGGAGTCTCATAAAGTCTCATAAAAGGAGGGGATAATTCCTCTGACTTATCCTTAAAACCCAAAATGCTCATTTCTGAATAATGTTTGAGATTTATATCACTAATACCCTTTTCAGATTGGCCCAAAAACCTGTTTAAACCTGGTAACAATCGGCTCCTGTCAGCAGTTTGAAAGGGTTTAATCAGCATCAATACCCTGGTCGGCTGATCGGGACGCAGGTTTTAACCGGCTCGCCTCCGATCGGCTTTAGTGAGAACATCACACCAACATCCCACCCGCCCCCTCTGCCTGAAACTTACGTGAGTCTTTGCCATCTCAGCAACAAATTTTAATCCACCTTCGTATTATCAGTGCCCAGAGTTTGTACTTTTTTTTAAAGGGGCAAAAGTATAAAGTAGAGAAAAACGTGTCCACAACCTCCATGCTCCTTTCCATTGTTTACACGGATGTGCCCCGTCACGCTGATGATTTCATCAACGTGATGACATCATCTCGATGATGCCAGAGGAAAAAACACAGCCATGCAGCTCGTCTGTTGCCGATTAGACTCTGGTCTCTTGGCAGTGGGAAAGGAGTACTTGCCTTTTTTATGTTGACCTGCTCATTTTAGTGTGAAAGCGGTAATAGTTGTACATTTAATTGAAGAATCATGACTTTATTCTTACACTTATGAAAGTTCTGCAATTGTAAAATTTTCATATTTGAGGTTCAAGCAGAATCCAGAATTTTTGAATATCTTCTGTAATTCTGACTTTATTCCAGAATTGTCAGTGGTATGAGATTTTGAAATGTTGCCAGAATTCTAAAATGAATCACAGAATTCTGAATTCTTTTAAAAATGCTCAATAGCATCCTAGAATTTTGAAATCAGTCTAGAACTACTTCTTCCATCACAGAAAAATGAAATTCACACTAGAATACTAAATAGCAAAGACAACCACATTCTAAATAACATTCTATCAATTGACTTTATTCCAAAATGGTAAGTGGCATTTAAGAATTTGACTTCATTCTAGAATTCTAACTGCATTTATACAAATAATAATTACATCGAGAAATTCTTAACAACATAGTAGAATTTTTACGTCATTCTACAATCCTGAATTTAGTCTAAGAATCAAAAATTCAACTCGAAAATTCTAGAAATGCAATTTTTAAATTCTGAATTTTGAAATTGATCTAGATTTTCTTCTATAATTTATTTCTGAATGTCATTCTTCAACTATCAATAAATTTCTAGAATTCTGACATGTAGAATTTGACATTGAGCAACATCTAGCGTTCAGATTCTAGAAAGAGCCTAATTGTTTCCAAAACATCACATCGCTGAGCAACGGAACACTGTGAAGACCAAAAGGGATCCTGAACATGGCACACAGTTTATGTTGTGTGTGTATTTATACACACAGTTTGAATCCCTAGGACAGAGTTACAACTGTCTGTGCATCCACCCCCGTCCTCTCTTCTTCATCTGCATTCCAGGTAGATTTCAGAACCGGCAGACAGATTTGCATTTCATTCTTTTTGTCCCTAAAAACCACCCGTAGACAACACGGCGGATCAATACATCGGCCTACACAAAACAGCAGCCCGCGGTACTTTAATTTTTTTATAAAGATTTTTCTAACAAAATAAAAATAAAACAAACGTTTTATGGGGATGATTGTACTCCTATTGACGGTCTTTACATACAAATAGAAACATATATCTTCTATGTTCACCGTTTCTGTTACGGTGGATGTATAAAATGCCACATTCTACACACTGCACCTTTAAGCTCTTTTCTGTCTTAATAACTTTCTACAATAGTGAAATCAGTCTAGATTTTTTATTTTAAATCATAGAATTAAAAATTTCATTCTAGTATTCTTTTAATATCCAATTTAGATAGAATTGTTGAATTTATACTTCTTTCACAGATTTCAGAATTTTACTCTTGAATTCTGAATTTAAATTAAATATTTTAGAATAACATTCTAGATTTTTTGTTGAGCTCCAGACTTCCAACTCCAGTCATAGAATTGTGATTTTCATCCCAAATTCTGACTTTTAACTATCAATCATTATCAATTATTAAAGGAGACATATCATGCTGATGCATGATTTAATACTTACATATAATATAATAAATTTGAAAACAAGACCTTACACCCCCTTAATTTTCAAAAAATGAGATATTGTATTTTTTCTGATATCCTAGAACGAGATTTGATGCCTCTGAAAATAGGTCATTGCAAGATGTCCGCGAGATTTAAATCGTCGTGACGACACGAGGTACCTTTCTTTTTATTGGAGTAATCTGATAAAACACTTCCTCCTCTGTGATGTCCATTAGCCACAAAACCGTCACCGAGGAACACATCCACCAGCAGCAGTATATAGATCCCTAGCTCACATTCACTCATTACCAGCTCTGGCCTGTAGGGGAACTCAATACGCGGTCACTGCTTTAAGCCTGCCGGAAAATACAGTAGAAGAAGAAGGACAGGCTGGCTCTACTCCCGATAGAACTGACCAATCAGAGCACAAAGGGCTGTGACGTTGCGAGGTAACTGTAGGTCAGCCTGAGATCCGAGCTTTTCAACGAGAGTTAGATAATGGCCTAAAATGAGGATTTTGAGAACGCAATTGTGGGGCAATGAAGGAACTAAATGACTTGTACTGAGGGCAGAAATGCTTTACAGGCATCCTAGTCTGGCATAGTGAAAAGGAGAAACAAGCATGATATGTCTCCTTTAACAATTATTGTTAAGAATTACTCCTTGTTTTTTTTTCTTTAATCATTGGATTTTTTTATTTCATTTCAGCATTCTTACCATCTTTCCAGAATTCTGACTTTAATTACAGTATTGCAATCTTAAATCCTGAGATTCATATGAGTGTTTTTTTTATTTTTATCAGCACTCCATGTTTTTCTGTAACTCATCTGTTTACTTTTGATGACTACCAGAACATATTTCCAGCCACCAATGTTCAGATAACGTTCTGTTTTCCATACTGTGTGCCTCTGATGCATTTTTGAAGCCCTTGTCCTTTTGGGGCTCCCTGTGGCCAGTTCAGTGCTGCTCTCCACCATGTTGTCAACAACTCTGCTTTCATTCTACCATCCCTGTTCAGACCCGGGCATGGTAAAGCCACTGGGCTTGAACTGTGAACAAAACAATTGTTGATCATAATGTCTATAAAGGGCAGCAGGAGAATGAACCATTTTAGCAGCTACTGGCGCTGTATACAGGAGGAGAGGGAGAGGTCATGATAACACAGGCTTTTGTCTTGTGCATAGAAGTGCTTTATCAAATAGATGAGACATTTGAAACATGATAAAGGCCAGTAAACTATATATACTGCAGTCTCAGAACTCTGAATTGAATTCCAAAATCTTGACTTCAACTCTAAATTTCAGACTTGCAGGAGTTACACAGTTTGTGCTTTTGTGTCAGAATTTTGACTTTCTCTTCCGAGCATTGATTGAAAAGTAAACACATTGTTCCTTTGTGAAAAAGTACCAACAACAAGCCTTTCAGGCGGTGTCACTCCTGTTCAGTCACAGAAACATTTGCTGTGACCCTTTCTTCTGGAACAAGGTTTCTCAAATTTCATACCTGCTGTCTTTGTTGCTCTTGTCTTCATCATAAGAGCTCCTTCAAGGTCTCCATGAAGTGAACTGAATGTGTCTCTTTTATCACTCTGTGTTATACTCAGAGATCACAGTCGGCATGGCTCTGCAGCTCAGAGCTTTTTCCTCTAACAGCGAGGACTCTTTTCCTTCATGTGGCTGTGATGCTCTGAATGTGAAGGCCTGTATGCTCCAGTGTTTGTGCCAGACTCTAACCACACCAGTGACAATCCTGCGAATGTGGAGCTTTCTTTAGTCATCTTACACTAACTGGCTGAAGAGATTTTAACAAGCAGCACATTCAGAGCATGACGCAGATAAGCCACAGGGAAGGAAGTGAGAGGAGGTATGAATCAAGATGTTATAACAGAAATAAAGATGGAAACTAAACATTTGATTTCATTGACATTTCAACAGAAGCATCAGGCTTTGTTTTTTCTCATTTTCTTGAACTGCTCAGAACTCTTCGATCAGCTCCAGGGGAGTCGCCAGAAATTCAAGGCCACATGAAAAAAATATCTGAGTCCTACCCTTAAGTGTTATATCCTGAAAAATGGTATTATAATTGAAGAGTCTCAAACACAATGCTCCTCTCTGTCAGCTTCACAAATTCAGTTTGGTTTTCAAAAATGATTTACAAAGCCACATAATACTTTTTGTTAACATTTCCTTTTGTTTCAAATTGTATTTCTTTTCATATTACTGCATGGGTAAGTTGCTTTTTTTCCTATTCATATCTATTATTTTTGTTTTCATATTTCACTGTTACAATTAAAAAATACATATAATCGAAACGCAATAAAATAGTCAATTTCTCTCATAAATTCCCCCCAAACAGTCCTTTTCTCAGTCCTTTTATGCATCCTTTACTTACCTTCGCATTTTATGTCTATACTTTAAAATCAAGGAAACAGTGACCTCTATTGGCGCTGTATGTACTGTAGCCAGAAAGGGGCTAAACTAGCTTAAACAGTGTTTTATTTTACATGTATGAAATGTAAATAACTCCTAAAAACTACTGAAACTTCAGTCAGAATACTCAGACATACTGTATGTCACAACAACTTTACAAATTCATTTCATGGTATAACCTATAAGAAATATTCATAATTAGCTGATTAAAGGTAATATCGCTAAAGGGTCTCAGACAGACAGCTTCCTCTTTGGCAGCTACGCGATAAATAGCTTTAAAGCAGCACTACGGAAGATTCTCGCTTGACCGGAACGAGAACTCAGCTACCCATAAGCGATAGCGCGTGCATACTGCCGTAAGGATACAGATCTGCCGGTTGCGTGCATTTGTTTTGTAGGCGAATCACAGAAGCCAGGACTTCTCTCAAAAGTATTCTTCTGTCTTCAGCGGCTGTTTGCAGGATGGATAGCGACGAGGTAATGTATTTATTTTTGACTAAATGACGATGCTGAAAATCGCTAAGTTCAACTTGGTTTTATTACCGTGACGTCGCCCCCGCCCCCGTCCTATTGAAGCAATAAAGTAAATAAAAGTAAAGGCAACCACGAGCTGGCGATATCACACACTTGAAATAGGTCTAAACAAAACTACATACTGGTACGTTCTCACGAATACTGTAAACGGATGGTAAACAATCAACAAGTACTTACGAGTCCGGCAATAACAGGGCCAAGTCGGCATCGGTCGGACATCCCTCCTCGTCTTTTATTTCACGCCAGCGAGTGAACACCGACCCGATGTTTATTCTGGTCCGAGCATTCAGCTTGTTTTTCTCTCGCTTTCTTTGTTTTGTATCCTCAAAATAAACTTTTCTTTTTCTTGCGTTCTTTGCTGCCTCCGCCATGACTACAGCTCTGCGTTTGGCTTTCGCCGACACTTCCGTGTTTTAAACAAATCGCGAATCGGGGGAAGTGACGTAGCCTATGCCATAAAGCAGTCCAAACTTGTAGTTTTTAGTGTGGCAGGGTTCCCACCATCCACCTCGAAGTTAGTGTCTATACAAAGCAGCTTGGTTGTGGGAAAATATGTGGATGTAAACAAACAGTTAGTAGTGAGTGATGACCCCACTGGTTTTTCTTCCACAATTCTTCCTTGATTTTAAATTGTGGAAATAAAAGGTGAAGCTATGTGAAAACGAGTTTACACTACTCAATTGGTGTTGTTGGTGACTGCGATCAGTAATTAAGATTAAGCGAACACAGAGCCATAAATTTGGCCGTTACTGTTGGCTGTACTAAACGACTGAGACTGACTGCATGTAACAACTAACGTGAAAAGGGTGGAAGGAAGAGGGGCAATACTGAAGACCGCAAACAAACAGACTGTGTTTAGCAGACAATTGCCCAAGTCCCTCTAATCCGAGTCCCAAGTTTTTTCTGTTGTGGGCAAGTCGAGTCGAGTCACAGGTTATGACGGTCAAGTCCCTCACCATTGTTCCCCAGTCCACCCAAAAAGCACTCAGATTTTTATCTTGAAGAGAGAAACCTTATCTCCCCACACATACAACACACATACACCCTCTTTACTAATGTTAGCTTTGCTAGCTTCATATTCATATTAACATTCCTGCCATATTGACCTATGGCAGGAACATTAGCTACCTGGCTAACGTTTGCAGGTTTCACTTACTTGGCTTCATGTGTGCTCAGATGGCGGGTCAAGTTCGATGTTGTGCCCTTTTCGCTTATCGAAGCGTTGCAGGTCGTACACTTGGCGTGTCTTTGTTTTCCATCTGATTGAAATTCTTTATGTGCAAAGAAAATAACTTTGGGCACAGAAGACAAAGCGGTTGCCAATTTGAAACCCACGTCCTGCACACCCTGCCCTCTGATCATCACTGTAGCAGAAGCAGGTGTGTGGTAGGAACGTATATGTGTAGTACTGTGTCGTGTGCGGGACAATTATAGGTGACGGACAAGTGTACTGTGAATGGAGCATCTATAAAGTGAACCTAAAGGAAAGAGTGGCGTATATCTCCTGTCTGGCTCTCCATATAAAGCCCGAGTGCGTGCAGTTTTCCAAATCATGCTGTCTCAAGTCAGGTCGAGTCTGGAGACATTTTCTCCCGAGTTTGAGTCGAGTTGCAAGTCGTCTCTCAAGTCGACTCGAGTCAGAGTCCCTATGACTCGAGTCCAATTGTCTGGTGTTTAGAGAGCAGCACTTTACAGGTTTTTGGGTTGGACAGGTCCTGAAACCCTACGGCTGTCAGGTCAGGCTATAACTGTGCATAAATCATGTAGTCTGCATCGCACTGATTACTGTATAAAGACAAAGTCATTTTGTTAATTTTTGCTGGCATTAATTGATGATTTCTAGCATTAGTGTTAGCCCACAAAGTGCTTCTGTTGCATGACATTTTAAGCCTTGTTAGAATGGCCCACTTCACAGCAGTATATAAATATGGTTCAATATTTAGGTTGAAGTTCACCAGGAATACATTTCACATACAATTGACCAAAAGGAAGAATCTAAAGGAAGGAAGGTCTGCACGATATAATACAAGAGCATCATGGATGGAGAAGTCTTTTTGAGCCTACACAGGACAGAAGATTGTTGTATAATTTTGTCTTATTACAACAACAGTATAGAAATATTCAGGTAGATATTTGACCCTGTTAGATTGCTCAGTACATTAAATAGGCACCTGATGATTTTTTTTTCTATTGGCACTACTGTATTTCATATATTTTGTCTTGAAATTAGATATTAATTTGGATTTATCAGGTAAATATTGCTGATAATAGGTGTAATATTTGTTTTTGGATAGGACTGATCACTTTCCTAGATTCAGGGTTTTGCAGGATGAATAGTTATTCTGAGCCATAATTTATCTTTCTTCCACATGTTCCGTGGACTTCGTTTTTAGACATATTACAGATAATTCACTGAGCCTGACTTCAGTGATATTTGACCTTTTCCTTACAAAAAAAAAAACAAGCCAAACAACTCCAACACACTCACACAGACTGCATTTGTCAGAGTGGACTCTTGCTATACATCACACTGTGCTGTTTTCAGTTGTTTTGTTTTGACAAATGCGATCAATCAAAGGCAGCAAAGTATGAAATCTACCAGACCCAGTGTGTCTACTGACTGCCTTTAAGGTCAGAGCAGGAAATGGAAAAGAGCCCTCCGGTTGGTCAGGTTGAGTTTGTTGGTCTGGTTTAAACGGCACAGAGGAAGCATCTCACACTCCTGCTGCGGCACGATGGGAAAAGCTTTAATTTGCTCCCACTGTGCAGCTAAGACCCCCACCCTGGATGGATATAAGGGGATTAAGTCGGTGGTATTTCTCAGTGTGAGGTAACAGCAGGTGGATAATCAGATACTGTACCGTTTAGCATTTATTCTGCAGGTCTAATGTCGTTTTGTTTGGAGGCTCCTCTGCTTCTCAACGGCCCTTCAAGGTTTTCCCGAGTTGGGGAGGGCCAACAATGGCTAGCAGGTGGCGGCTCGGCTCAAGGGTCTGCAGCTTACCTCCAGCCCAAACAGCTACTTAACCCTAAGTGTCTCCGGATGAGGGGAATAGTAAGCAGCTTGCTCTATTTGATGAAGTGCTGGCTGAGAGGGGAGACGGTGCCAGGACAAGAAATCAGCCAAGACAACATTTTTTTGACCCTCATGTAAAAGAAGAAAAAAAAAAAGCTTGAAATATCTCTGAAAGAAGTGTTAAGTTTTTCCAAGACTGTGACTGATGACTGCGGCAGAAAACACTGCAGGGTTTCTCAGCTGTTTGCTGTTGTTTTTTTTTTTTCTGGGAGCCACAATGAACAGAGGCAGCTCTTTAAGATCAAGATCACTCTTTCTTATCCAAGTTAAAGATGTGGCAAAAAACTGTTTTCATGGTAAACCAGTCACCTGGTCATAAGAGAATTAAGGCTCAGTTATGCTTTCCACAAGGCCAGAAGCACAGACAGAAACTGTTGGGGCATCACAAACGAATAATCTCCAGACTGAAGTTTGAAGCATAGTTTACAGGAAGTCCTCAAAAACAAAGTCTGTTGTGATCAGTTATGCCAAAGACGAAGAAAAAAGTTTGTTCTTCCCAATTATGCCAAAGAAGGACAGAAGTAGGAAGTTTGTTGTTCCCAGTTAAGCAAAAGAAGTAGAAAAAGAAGACAGTTTGTGTTTGTGTACCCCCATCAATGGAGGAGAAATGAATTAAGCACATAAGCATTTGTTTTGCTCTCGTAAGAATTTAAAGGAGCTTTTGTGTTGTGTAGAAATGGAGCTGGAAAATCTCAAGACTTGGTTCGATGTCAATACACTATCTTTAAATATTAAGAAAACCAAATATGGTTTATGGTGATTGTAATGTTAAATTACAAATCTGTAATGTTAACATTGAAAGAGTTTCTGAGACTAAATTCCTTGGAGTTGTCATTGATGAAAAGCTAACATGGACACAACACATTGAATACATTAAAGGGAAAATCTCAAAATCACTTGCAATCCTGTATAAATCCAGAAATGTATTGAATTCCAAGGCCTTGCATTTGGTTTACTACTCATTGATTGTTCCCTATATATCTTACTGTGTGGAATTGTGGGGATCCACCTTTAAAACCACCATAATTCAATGATAAAACTGCAAAAATGAGCTATACGTATTATCAATGAGGCTGACTATTATACTCAGACCAAGCCACTTTTTCTTAATTCTCATGTTATGACATTTTCTGATCTATTTTATTATAAAATAATGCAAATTATGTTCAAAGCAAAATCAAAAATGCTCCCTGACTCAATACAGAGGTTATTTTTAAATCAGGACAGTTTGTATAATCTCAGAGGGGTTTGCAAATTTACTGTACAAAAAGTTAAAAAAGGTATGAAAAGGAGATGTGTCTCCTTTAATGGAGTTAAATTCTGGAATGAAGCCAACACAAATTTAAAAAACTGTCATTCCTTTTTTGTTTTTAAGAAATAATAGCGTATAAGTGTGATTAACTATCTGTGTTTTTGCTTCTTTGCTTTTTTGGAGGTTGGTAGCCTAAAAAAAGTTGACAGTATATGATAGGCCTTTATAAGCAATCTGCGTCTGCCTATGCCTTTCAGTCCTTATTCAACACATGATTTTTGGTTCTGTGATTTTGTGTGAAATGTCAATATTGTGTACAATATTTGGTGTTGTCATGACTGAATAAATAATAAAATAAAAAATAAAAGGGCAAATAACATTTTCAAAACAGAAAATGGGATTTTAACAGCAATTTTAAACTTGAGTTCATTGTTAGAAGGCAGGCTAAAAAGTCACCACAGCCCCAACTAGAAAAGCACTCAGAGAGCGCAGACCTCCGCCAGCGCCACAGTCCTCACCCATACTGTGATTTTCGCCATAAATTTTAGTCCTACCTTTATTTCATCTAAATATTTTGATTCCTTGACCATGAAAACATACCATTAGCAATTAGATTCATAATGATATCTATTTTAGTTCAGTAGTTATTCACAAAAATCACATTTTTCGCCATGGCAGCCAGACACTGAGCTGGATCAGTTCTTCCTTTTCCCATGCTGAACATGTCCTGAAAATTTCATCAAAATCCATCCATGACTTTTTGAGTTATTTTGTTCACAGACAGACAAGACAGACAAACAAACTCTCCCGAAAACATAACCTCCTTGGCGGAGGTAATCAGGACCATGGTTAGCTCTTTGACTAGCTATCAGTAGCATTCTTGATGGGGTTTTGAGGGTTGGTGCAGTATCAACTCTCATACTTTGCTTTTCCACTCAGTTGTAACTTGAAGGAGAAGAAATGTTGGTGAGGTTAATTCTCTTAATTTATTAATAAATTGCCTCTTGAGGTGAATAAGCTTAATTTTGGTGAATTACAGCAAAATATTATGGTCATGTTTCACTTAAAGGATAACTTCGGTTCCTGCAGCTTTTACATTGTTTATAGAATGAAGAACAACAATATACTCACCCAGAAGGCTTTCCTGATGCAAACGGTGCTTCGGGAGATATTTAGATCCAAAATCGAGCAGCGGACACCGATATAATGGTAGCCTGTAGGGCATGGATCGCCGCTCCTAAAAACTGCATTAATTGTCCAAAAACTCATGTTTTTCACCAATATTCCATCATGATTCGCGCCGAATGGACGGCCATTGCAGCCTGTGTCTCTCCACACAGCGCTGTGTGGCTGAACCAACGAAGTTTGTTTACATGCTCTTGGCGCATAGTGCTCATTGTTTCAGGGCAGCTACGACTTTCTTCTTCCAGTTTTGTGCAAAATGGACGAATATCTATGGGATGAAGATGTTGTGGAGGAGGACTTTGAATATGATGGACGTCCTTACAGTTTGGAGCCAGATTATACAGATAAGGAGCTGATAGAAATGAGGAAGCGATCGCAACGCTCCAGAGAGTACTGCGCATGCGCGAAGGGCATGCAAACAGACTCGTCTGTTTAGAGGTTAGTTCAGCCACACAGCGCTGTGTGGAGAGACACAGGCTACAATGGCGGTCCATTCAGCGCGAATCATGATGGAATATTGGTGAAAAACATGAGTTTTTGGACGAATAATGCAGTTTTTAGGAGCGGCGATCCATGCCCTACAGGCTACCATTATATCGGTGTCCGCTGCTCGATTTTGGATCTAAATATCTCCCGAAGCACCGTTTGCATCAGGAAAGCCTTCTGGGTGAGTATATTGTTGTTCTTCATTCTATAAACAATGTAAAAGCTGCAGGAACCGAAGTTATCCTTTAATATAAATAAAAACTAGAAAAGCACTCTGAGAGCCCACAGCTCAGTTCCACCAATAAATTGTGATTTCCACCAAACATTTTTGTCCTATATTTATTTTAAACACAAACTGGAATGAAAAATATCAATCAAGCAAGAAGTGTGATTATTGTTGATAATAAAATATCATCATCCAATAGTGTGTAACTTGTTGACTGAACCAGTTTGCTGATGCTTGTACAGATGTTTGGTGCACTGTGGCACACACAGACTTTTGCTATGATGGACAATTTCTGTATTGACTTTATCACCAGCCTGGTTTCAAGTGGTGAGGCACGTCTGGAGCGAGCAGAGCTGCTGCACATGTTTCTATAACGTTAATAGGTTAACCATAGTGTTACTAGTAGCTGTGAGTTGTAGAGGACTGGGATGTTTATTACAATTTCAGTAGAGTCTGCTGCCTTCATTCTTTGAAACCAAGGCTCCAGGAACAATCACAGGCTTTCTTCATTGGCAAAACTTCCTCCTCTCCACTGTGTTAGCAGAACTCTGTGTGTAACCAGAGCGTCTAACCAATTGGATGTTGCTGTGGGTGGGCCAGTGCTGGAGACAGAGGAGAGACAGTAGAAGGAGCGGTGTGAAGAACTCCTGCACCTCGCATTGCAAAACAGTCAAAACAAAAGAGTTATGATACTTGATAAAAGTTACACGAAGCTACAACCGGCAGCTGGCTTGAATGTTTAAATCAGCTGGGGGGGTGGGAGTGATTAAGCGGAGGGATACATGACACGAGTTAGCTAGGTCCAGATAAAATTTATATTTCCGAATGTTTATGCACTTAAAACAATCATATGTAGTGTACTCTTAAACTGGGGTATTACTTTTTGCTTTGAGTTCTTGTAAGCAGAGAAAATAGCCTTTGAATTTGGTACGGTACTTTCCTGTTAGCGTCTCTTTTTTCGTCTCCGACGGTTACAGACTGTGGCTTACTGAGGGAGAGGAGAGATATTTTTACTGTATCTAATGTACTTAGTGACCATATGGAGCTCATACAACTCCACCTAAAAAAAACTGAACTGTCCCTTTAAAGGTAACAGACCATATGATCAGGAGCTTGATGCAGTAGATCTAGTTTAGTTTTGTGGTTCATGACCCTGACCCTGGTCAAACCACAGTCTTTTGAAGTCCTAATGCAGTTTTTATGTCCACTCGTGTATGATAAGCATAACAGAATGGGACGCCAAACTAACACCCTTTCCCCAATAGCCAAACTCATTTGTTTTCCAGTTCTTCGAGCAAAGCAAAAAAAAGGTCTTAAAAACTTATGGTAAGAGCTTTAAAAATCTGCTCCAAATACATTTTTTCCTAAAATTAAATGTCAAGTAAAATTGCCCTTACTGTTGTTGACCCTTGGAACGAAGAGTCAGTGGTCACAAACCCCTCTGGCCATAACATAACCTGTTCAAATCCCACAATGACTCGACCCAGACTATCTGGCAGACAGAAGAGACGAAAACATCTTGTTTGTTTGCAGCAGCTGTCGAGGTGTCTGATTAACCCTCTGAAGCAGCTGAGGATGTGACTGTGAGAGCAGCTGCTACTAAACTAATGCTGATTATGGAATCCTAATTGCTAATGTGTTTTTTTGTGCTTCATTTGGATAAAGCTGTTATTCGAAAGTCCTGTCTATATAAACAGAATAAACCAGCAAATATATTTCTAGATAATGTTTGGAAACTGATTAATGCTGGACAAAAGTTCATCAATATAAGAAAAGCTTAATGATGTATTAAAAGTAGATGGAATAAATGTAAAGGTCAAATAGGATTTCAGTCCCTTTAGCGCACCATTTAAATCTTAAATCTAGGGGCACAAGGTCTGCCAAGAATAAAGACCCTGTCATGCGACCTCTGGATTGCTTTTTTTGTGTTTAAGCTTAGGATGCAGAAAGTGGTTATTTGTCAAATTGGTAACTTTATTTATCTTGTCCTAGTTAAAGCTGGGGTCGGTAATTTTGGAAAACTAGCATGAATTTGGATGTAGCATCTCCTCAGGGCTCTGCCTCCCCCTTCGCACCCCTCCTCCAAGATAACCCCCGCTCACATGCACGCAGTTGATTTACAACCAGAAAACTGATTCAACTCCGTACCCTCAGCACAACGTTTTTGTTTTACACTGCACCAAGTCATGTCTCAGTCAGCGGTAAGAAAACACCAAGACATTATCATAGTAAAGTTAAAAAACAAACATGTAAAGTTAGTTAGTGTTGACAGCCCAATGTTGATCGGGGTATAGGTAGTTCCTCTGCCATTCTCCACATAGCTGTCAAGTCTCCCGTTTTGGCCATGAAACTACCGTGCTTTACCCTTTTTTCCGCCGTCCTCCTGTATCAGAATTCTCCCGTAAATCTCCCGTGTGATGATAAAATAATAAAAACATTCTTCTGCCTCTCCAAACTGAACTCTGTCTCTAGCCTGAATGGGGCGGTAATGCTCCAAAATGATGGATGCCAACCGCCGGGAAACCAAAGAAGAAGAAAAAGCCTGGTGAGAACGTCCACCTGCAGTAGCCTGGGTGGCAGCTGTCGTGAGATTAGAGCCAACAGAACAAACCAAGAAAAACAAAGTGTTAATTTTAGATTTCTTGTACACCTGTCTTAAAATGGGAGGGATGCTGGAGCTTGGTTGGGGTTGTGGGACGGCTCGTAGCGGGCTTCCCTTATTTTCAAAGACAAAGCTTGACAGGTAAGCATTCTCCAGAGGACTTGGATCCCCCTCAGCTCGGCTTCATGCACTGAATCAGAGTCTGTGCACGCCAGCAAAATGTACACCCAGGAGGCGGGCAGAACGGCGACAAAATTTAATTGGGTTAAAAATGTGGATTCCCAAGGTTTTATTGGTTGGTGTTTTCCCTGTTTTACTTGTGCTGTAGATAGCGGATATTTCACGCTCTATTTTGAGAACACATCATGAATTGATTGCCATTTGGTCATATAGACCATTTTAATCAGTATTACAAAAGTGTATCTAAATCAGATTACCAACTCGAGCTTGAAGGACTGTGCTGTGTCTCTAAAAATGCTTGAAGGACTGCCAAGCTGCCTCCATTCCTGTGTCTCTCCCATGAGTCTTCGATGGAAAGAGTCAAGATCCAGGAAGACTTGTGCATAAGACCCACCAGTCAAAATAACTGACTTGGGTTGGGGGTTGGGGATAATTACTGCAACTAATGATACCGAAGACCTGGTCCACAGACTAAAGTCTTGATGGCAGCAAACTCCTGATACTTAAAGCGATATTCCGGGATGGAACAAGTTGGGTTCTATCACAAGGTTTAGGGCAGAAATTACCCCTACAGCAGTGTTTATGTGCATCAGAAGCCCAGGGCGCCCGGACCAAACCCCCCTCCCTGCTCGTCTGCCGGTTTCCGATGCACTCAGACGGGGCCATATTTTACTTGACCAAAAACACAGATAAACAGACTCCCACCGAAAAAAATCTGATATCGGTCTGCATTCATGCTTTATTTAGAGAATTTTCAGCACGTTACTTTTACACAAAAACACTGCTAAATAAGGCTCTAGCTCTCATCAGGTTGTAAAACGGCCTCCGCTGCAGAGCTGTGGCTCCGCTGCAGAGCCTCCGCTGCAGCTGTGGCTCGGCCCTAAACCTTGTGATAGGACTCAACTTGTTCCATCCCGGAATATCGCTTTAAGAGAGCACAAAGATGGACCCACATCAGGAAGATCAAAACAAGCCCTTGAATGAGCTTGTCTTATTCACACAAAGTGCACAGCAGCACACCAGCTCTGTTTAATATTCAAATATGTGTTGATAAACAAGGCAGGTATAATACACCTAGAAACAAGAAAAACACACACACAATAAAAGGTTCCCATCCAACAGGGATCTACATTTGTTATCATGTTTGTAGAAATAAGTTTAATAAGTATAACTGTATAATCCTGAGGTTTTATTTATCAATGAAGTTCTGTTTTTACACATGCTGAAGTGTCTAACTCAGAGCTGTCCAAACTCAGGAGAACATCAAGAAGACAAACTTCACGGCTCCCTCATTGGGAAATTCAATTCTTTCCACTCTGATATTAAAACACCAACACAGGCTGAATACACAAGCACAAACAGGTGCTCAAGCATGCATGGAGAGAGGCTGAGTGAGGGCTCGATGCTCAGAGCAGCTTTGGGGTTCAGCCTTGCTCAAGAGCACTTCAACAGTACCAAGTGAGTCAGCTGGAACCTCTCCAAGCAACTTCCAAATATGGTTCAGCCAGGTGTCTGGTCCTAAACCCAAGTGCTTCTGGACTGAGCTACTGCCACTGCTTGTGGCCTGGAGGCCCATCGAAAAATCTTTAAAGGAAAATGAAGCTTTTGCTTGACTTATAAGTAATGGTAAGTTGAATATGGCACACACCACACGCTCAATGTGCGCCATCTGCTCCATATCATGGTTTACAAAGCCTATTTCACTTAAGTTATCTAAAGCATGATATCTGCGAAAAGTTTGTTAGCATCATGCTCTTCATTTTTTTCTAGAAGTGGATGGCCATTGTCATCTCCACTCTCTGTTACTCTCATCCTGACCAGAGGCAGATTCAGGGCTCCTGAAATTTAGTTGGCCATCCTATAACCTTTGCTTAAACACACTATAGGTGAGGTGTCAACATGGCATAATCAGCTTT
This sequence comes from Scarus forsteni, assembly GCA_036419115.1. Lineage (NCBI taxonomy): Eukaryota > Metazoa > Chordata > Actinopteri > Labriformes > Labridae > Scarus > Scarus forsteni. The sequence goes on from JAZDUH010000135.1 coordinate 2,436,926, forward strand.
GTACTTTTCTCTGTGTGGCCCCAATAAAAGAGAGTTTGGATGCCCTTGGTCTTTTTTTTATTTTTGGCTTTTCTGTGTTGTAGGAATGCTTGGGGAGCTACAACTTTAATCTTGACATCAACATAATTTATAGTGTCCTGTGTGTGTTTGGCGGCACACTATAAAAGTTTGGGATCATTTTGCCTGTGGCTTTAAAGTGAATGAGAGGTGACACTCTGATTGGTAAGTCTGGCCCAGCGTGCCCGAAACCACTTTGGGTGTTTTCACACCAACCATATTTAGTGCGCACCAATGAAGTTTTGGCCCTGGTTTTGGTACGTTAGTGTCAATGTGAATGCAGCCACCGCACTTTGGTGCACACCAAAGCAGCTGGTCCGAGACCTCCATGAAGGGGTGGTCTCAATCCACTCCATCTCCCTACATTTGGTGCGGTTTCACTGGTGTGAAACAAAGTGGTCCGAACCGATCTACTTTTGATGCATTACTTCCTGTTAACCCCGAGGTTGAATCATTTGCTTACTCAATTTGTCGATTTGTTTATTCAGGTTGAGGATTACGATGATTACGAGGGTCCAGAAGGTCGCTGATGCCGTCTCAGACACACTAAAAAAGCACACTTTAAGGAAAATGTAGAAGAGACGTATAAACGTAAACATTGGTTGTCTGGTGTAGGAAATAGTTACCATGGTAGCCTCTTCTTCCTTCTCCTCCGTAGCAGGTTTGGTAACCAGTTACGTGCATATCGACCCCTGCTGTTTCAAACTGAGTAAATACACAAGTGGGCACGGTTCGATGTTGCAAGTGTGAATGCAAGCCAGCGGGGGAGGGGGAGGGGGGCGAACCGCGCTGCAGTACGGTTCGAACAAGTGGGCCTATTATGAAAACGCTCTTAGTCACCCTAATGTGAAAACGCCCTTAGTCACCCGTGACAATGTAGTTCCACCATCAAAAAGTGCTTAAAGTCTTGTCTCCTTCCTTGCTTTGTCCTGTTTCCCTTTACTTCTCCAGCTACATCCTTCATGCCTCTGCAATAATGTCCTAAATGACAAAACCAGACTTTAATAAGGAAGTTTTTTTTACACCCTCCTTGTAGTCAGCTGTGTCATACTTCCTCTGGGATTTCTTTTCCGCTTAACCAAAGTTAAATGGCGGGAGACCAGGCTGTCCAGGAAAAGTATTTGGACATAAGAGGCTCATCACTCATTCAAATAAAACAGTTCATGTGATGTCTTACAAGAAGACCAGCACGATTCTTAAGTGATGTCCTCCTGATGTCTACAGCAGACCACAGGCTGTGAAGCACCAAAGCTTTATTAGGAATCTCAGTTGGCCTTTAACTCAGAAACACAGGAGAGCATCTTTTAGAGTCTGTTTAATGCTGGTTGTCTTTCTTTCTGACATTTCAGTCACTGCCAAAGTGGTTATTGTCAATTTTCCGTACCTCTAAGAACTGCAGCTTTTCTTACAAAATACCAAAACAAGATTCAGTCAATGCATTTTTATCTGCAAATCACCAAATCAGAATTATTTTTAACAGAACATCATGAAATGAATAAAATATGAAGCAGAGCAGCTGCCATGGACAGCTGTCTTCTAGGAATGTGTGGGCTGAGAAAGTACGGCCATGTCCACATGCAGGTATAGTATTTGTAAAAACAGAGATTTTCTTCCTAAGATTTGAAAAATAATCCTAATAATTACACTTTTTAAAGGGACAATGTGTCATGTTTTATGGAATTTTATAAGCTAAAAACAATGTCTGCATTCAAACTACCTCTGCCAACAATCTGACCTTTCCTCCTGAACAAAGAATTTCTTATCTGTATTTACATAGAATGGGTAAGTCCTGTAGAGACTTCCAGGTCCTTCCGGTCTATAACATCTATGAAAAGCCGAGAGAGACATAAAGCACTATCGAATACTACTGACTAACTGTACGTTCACACCAGAAATGACAAAATCGCTTGTCGACGCTCTGGCTGCTCTCATCGCGCTGCTTGGCAGTTGAAAACACACAGCAGCACGCAGGCAGGGGACTCGATGTGAGCGGACGGAGGGGCGGGGCTTACAAAGCTGCGGTGCAGATGTGCTCTGAATTAGAGGATGGCTGTGTCCAAAATGGCATACTAACGTATTACATACTACAAACTCATGTGTATATACTGTCTACTACATAGTATAAGTATGATTAGGATGCCAACCGTTCACACTGTAGTATACTACTAAGTTTCCCATGATGCATTTCAAACCTCCGACGACAAAAATCGGAAGCACCCCAGGCTATCATATATCTCTGCTGATTTGCCACATTTGAAAGTTCAGAGAGCATTTTAGGCGAGAAAGTCACCACGTAGAATACCAAAATGTGGTCATTTGAGCCATAGAACGTACGGATACAAATTTCATTTCGGACATTCCGCTATGCGCTATTATGCTATCGTAGAAACTTTCGGTCGGCTCAAAAACAAGAGCCCACTTACAAAAGCGTTAAAGAACTAAAAGGAGATAATAAAAGACGCGTTTATTTTGAAAATGGGAAGTTTGCTAGTGGCCCATTTTTAGCTGAATGCCGGTCGGTCTTGCTTGGCGCAATGCATTATGGGGCTCGCAATGCATTATGGGGCGTTTGAGTGTGACTAGTATGCCCACCTCGCATACTTAAAATTTTTTTCCGATATAGTACACAGTATTTCTCGCACAATTCAATCTTTTCATACTATCTAATGTGAACACACTACATACTCATTTTGACGTCACACTTAGTATGAGTAGTACATTAGTATGCCATTTCAGACACAGCCGATGACATTTTTCTGGAATTCCTGTGGGTCACGTGATTCCCGCGGGAATCCAACGGGACGGGAATCATTTTTTAATTAATCCCCTGATCGGGACAGGACAGGAAAAAAAGCAACGGGAGCAGGAATGACATTATAGATGATCATTTTCAGCCGTGTTAAACAACCAGATGAACAGATGCATCCATTTTTGTAGTCATCTCCCAGTGAGAGCCAACTCTCTTGACTGCGCTAGCAGCACAAAAGAACTACAAAAGTGGTTTGACTTCCTGTCACCACCAGAAGTGAAAAGCGCCTCAGAGCAGCTGCCAGCGACACACAAAACAAAACAATGTGGAGGGAGAAGACGACTCATATAAAAGAGAGCTGTTTACACCGTCAGGCATCTGAAACTTAAAGGCAATGCCTTTTATATGCACTGCACTTTTACCTAAAATAAAAAATGCAACATTTTTTCAACATGTTTGGTTTATTCAAATGGAAACGGGACAGGAGTGGGAGTAACTTTGAGTGGGAACGAGATGGGAGTGGGAGTCATTCTGCGGGAATGGGACAGGACAGGATTATTATTTTTACTCCGGCCTAGGACGAGACACGATTTTTTCTCTGGGAGTGGGACGGGACAGGAGTGAAAATCCGCTCCCTATCATGCTCTACTCTGCATCACCATCTCCTGTCACTCTTGTTTTCACACGTATATGTTTATATATAAATATTGAACTAAAATAAGAAAAGTAAACAGACATGCGCACAGGCTGTTAAACAACAGCTGATTTGATTGTTTTGACTTTACCCCCCTTTTTATGAAACATTTGCACAAAGCGGGAGGTTATTTGGGGGTTGGAACATGTATATGTGATGCACATGGGACTTCTGTTCCCTCTTTCACCGTGGATCACACTTGGGAGGCTGGAGACAGTGATAAGTTTTTCCTCCCTTGTTTTCTCATCCTCCCTCTCAAAGTCTTCCGCATGGGAATCCAGATCAGCCTGTAATTGGCTGACGCCTCGGTCGCGCTGCTGCTCATTTGCATAAAGTTGAGCTTCTTCCAACTTCAGCTCATCGCTTGCATTGCACCGCTCCACGCCGCACGTGACACTTGCAACGTGCTGCTCTTGATCGCTGCCTCGATCGCCCTTCGACGCCGGCGATCATAGAAAATGAATGGCAGCTGGACGCCGTTGACACTCAGACCGCTTCTGGTGTGAATGTACAGTATGGCTTAACCAGCTTTCGCTCACAACCAGCATGACTGAAACGGAGGAGAAAAGCCAAACGTGCTTGTCACTGCCAATGCAGTTTGTTTGAAATAGCGTACCTCTACACCATAAGGAAAACTCGATGTAGTGTTGGATGTCATAGCTTCTAGGCACATACCAACTACTTTACAGTTTAGCGGCTGCAATGCACATCTGTAAAAGCGAGGCACTGGAGAGCAGTATTCGTTTATATGAAAAATACAGTTTCGCCACTAGGTGGGCGAACAAACACAGTGTGGCTTTAAATTTTTAAAAACATTCATGTCAACAAAATCGATAAATCTACTACTTTATGCTGTCAACTGCATGCAGAGCAGTGGCGATTGCTCTCATGCTACGGCCACACCGGACACGAATTGGCGTATTTAAACAAAGCCTGTGACGCGCCGCGCTTAATGCCCGAGGCTGGACGCTGGACATTTTGACAAGCTGAGGGACGACGCGCGTCCTGGTGCAGGCGCAGTAGAGAGCCGGAGCTTGTCAGACTCAGTAATGACCCATGCTGGCAAATCCAGCTGGAAACGAATATTTACAGAACTTACCTTCAAAACCTGTCTCCTCAGCGACTTTCACCCAAGCCTGCTCCCTGTTGTTCCGGTCTCTGTAGAGTACACACGCCGAATAGTATAGCTCCGGATGATAGCAAACAGTGCAGATAAACCTCTCCTCCATCTTTGAGCAGGAGCAGGGGGCCGGAGCGTCACACGTCATCAAATCAATGACGTCGAGGGGTGAATGTCATCGCTGATTGGCTGCCGCGCCACAGTGTCACGCGAACTGGCGTCAAAAGTTCAATATTTTCAACTTGAGCGTGGAGGCGTTTGACGCCCCAAACGTGCCGCGTCCAACGCTCCAGACGCGCGGCGCCAAATGCATCCAACGCGCCGCCCGGGGCTAATCTGAGTCAAGACGCGTCGTTGCATTGACTTTGTATGTAATCTCGACGTGCGTCCCAGCGAATTCGCGTCCGGTGTGGCCGTACCATAAGACTGCAAGGGAAGCTCAGCTTCCTCTAAAATGTCCCAAAAAAAGTGGTGATATGTACTGCTGTGTGTACATTTCATTGACTAAATATGTTCTAGAATACCTTCATCTTTTGTTCAGAATCAGCTACTTGTCACAGGTAACTGTCGCGACTTCCTTCTCATTCATCCCCGCAGCGTCTCAGCGCTTTAACACAGTCGGACGCTGAGCATCTTCTGACTTCAATGGGGAACCGTAGAGTGGGTTGTTCCACTGTGGAAACTGGACGGTCATTGGACGCTCAGTGTCTCTGGGGGTCTATGAGATAGTGGGCTGTCCTGGATGCTCGGCTTCTGCATGATGATTGGATGATCTGTCTGAGGCCGAATCCCTTTTTGATTGACAGTGAAATGAGCCAATCAGTGATCTTGAAGTATAACCCTCCCTGGAGCATCTTCTAAGTTTTACATTCAGTTGTTCTGGAGAGGAGCTTCTCCTGTTTAAAGCAGCTCAAGTCTTACACCCGCAACACAATGGGCCAAGACCGTTTAAGCAGCCTAGCTCTGCTGGCCATTGAGAGAACACTGGTAAAATCCCTGGAAAAGACACCTAGTTGGTACGACAGGGTCACAGATCATTTTCTTGAAAAGGAACGGAGGGTAGAATTTACATTTAAATAAATAAACAAATTTATGATGTAGGCCGGAAAAAAATGAGCTTCCCCTCCTTGCCTGACCAGCAGCCGCCACTGATGCAGAGATGTCCAATGGCATGTCAATGTTTAAAAGCAATTTCTATGCCAACGCCTTACTGGTGTTGGGTTTTATCTTCTAACCCTTTTAAATCAATACTGACATGAGGTACCTGGCATTAGTCTGAACATTAGATACAGTGACAGAGAACTAAGCAAAACATTTTTGATGAAAAGTATGACGAAAATAATTAGTCAACAAATTCGCACTTCTCTGTAATAAACCATTTCTGACAAGTAAAAGGACCAAAAGGCCTTTAGTCTCTTATTTAGGTTGAAAATTGATCAAGTTTTTATAGTGATATGCTTATAAAGCATCTTTTTTTTTTTTTACATTTCTTATGCTCAGGGTTCTTTCAATAGGTGTTCATGGCTTTGTGAGTTCACATATGACAAAGATTTTCCAGGCTGCTGCTGTTGTGTGTGAGTGTATCTCTCTGCAGGGGGTCACAGAGGGTCCCACGCTGGCTGCATGCAACACTTCCCCTCAGCTGCTGTGCCCTGATAGCTGCAGAAATCATCAATATCAGCTGAGATGGAAAAATCTATCAGTATCATGGTAATGGGGTCCACGGCTCAAAGGATCCCGCTCTGTCCTTGAGCAGGCGGCGTTAAACCTCCCTTTGAACACCGTCATTAAAATTCAATATGTTGCCCCGATAGAAGCGCTGACTTGTTACATAATGCAGTCCTCCTCTGACTCATTGAAAAGCAATCATCCATTTTTTGGTTGAAAATGAGGATAAATCCCCAAAGTGAGCTTCAACAGGCTGGAACGCATTTTCATCTGGTACAGACGGACACACTGAATGAAAAGCATGTCGGACCCCCTCTAAAAACACCACCCACTGGAAAAGTCTATCAGATTACGCTCAGGGTGCTCAGCTGAACCCGGTTCGCCTCTTCGGGGCAGTTATCCAAAATGAGATATCTAAAAACACTCCTATCGGAATGTTATTTTAATCTTTTCTGTTCGAAAGCTAATTACATACAAATTATTTCATTTATGATTACGCCGCTGTAAGTGTAATTTGAGAGAAGAATATCAGCAAACGTGGTCCCATAGGAATTTTGGAAATTAAAACTTCAATTTGGGATCAGTGTGAGAGCAAAAGCATGAATGATAATGAGGCATCAGCGTGCCAAAGCATACACAGAAAGAAAAACTGAAGACATCGACCATGAAAGCTGGTGAGAAGTTTTTATATCATATTTTTAAGCTCAAACTAGGACAAATGGTTTTAGAATTTGAGATAAAAAGGAGGGGAGTTAGGCCCAATGACCCTGAGCTTTGGCCTGCAACCCCCAAATTTATTAGCCTGCCTTATCAATGTATCCTTGAATCAGAGTGGAGATTTTTTAAAACTATTTTTTTTTACTTTGTGTTTATTTATGTTTTATGGAATATAACAAAATTTAATCAAACAGCAGACAGGGTCATTACAGGTTCATCAGACTTCGTTTTAGGGATTAGAATCAACTTTTTATGCAGTTAAGACTCGTAGTTAAAGACAAAACACTGTTACAGAATATACCAATTCACCTCTTTAGCAGTTGTAGCAAAACAGTACAATACATAAAATAAATAAGTAAATAATAGTAATAAAAAATAATATAAAAAATAATAATAAACAAAATTACATTTAAAATGATAACAATAACAATAAAAGTAATAACTAAAAAAACTTAGACTTGGACTTAGATCAGCACAGCACTTGAACTGCTCTCTCAAATCAATAACAGTAGACTCTCCATAGTACCCTCCCCCACCCCCTTCCCTCATCCACTACCCGAACCAGGGTCTTCATCCCTTTCCTACCCCCCCCTCCCAAACCCACTACCCGAACCAGGGTCTTCATCCCCTTCCACTCCCACCCCTCCTCCCCACATCCACTACCCGAACCAGGGTCTTCATCCCGTTCAACCCTCCCTGTCCTAACCCACTACCCGAACCAGGGTCTTTATCCCTTCCCTACCCCCTCCCACACCCACTACCCGAACCAGGGTCTTCATCCCTCTCCTAATCTCCCCTCCACCTCCACTACCCGAACCAGGGTCTTCATCCCCCCCCCCCCCCCCCCCCTTCATACACACCACATACTTCTAGTATGGACTTGCATCAGCACAGCACTCGAACTGTCTTAAACTAGCTACAATACCTGTTTGTTCTTCTCCCAGTTGTCTTGTCTTGTCTTGTCCTGTCTTGTCTGTCACTATTTCCCCTTCTTTCACACTGTGGTGTGGCAAGGCCCTCCCCTTCAGCTCCCATCAGGGGTTAAATAAAGTTTTATATGATGGAGTAGCCTACAGGGAGGGCTGGTGATGGTCACTATAGTAGTGAATCATATTCACATATCTCTCACTGCTAGAAAAAAAATGCATTAGTCTTTTCAACGCTGCCACCGGACACAATGCTCGGCTGTAAAGATAATGCAGACAAGGGGGGAAAAAAAAAAAATAAAAAAAAAATCTAAAAAAATACATAAATACAAAAATGAATCAATTAAAATGAAATAAAGTAAAATAAAAATAAAATTACCTTTTCATATATGGCAAAACAAGCATCACCATCACTTTAGGTTTAGGTATGATTTCCAGGGCTCCCAGTATCTTTCAAATTTATCTCTGGCTCATCTTAGAGAAAATGTCAAATGTTCCATACAATAAATCTCCCCAATGACCTCTTTCCATTCTCTAAGAGATGGAGGTTTCTTGCTGAGCCATTTTCTTGTTATCACATTTTTACAACTGATTAATAAAATTTGTATCAAGTATCTGTTTCCTTTCTTTAACCTTGCAGATAAAACACCTAAAAATAAAAACTTAAAAGAGAAAACTATATCTGAGCCAAATATTAATTTAATTTCCTCTACAACATTTTTTCCAAAATGATGAAAGCATGGGACAGTCCCAAAAAATATGGAAATGTCCAGCGGATTTTTACCCACACCTCCAACAGCAGTCGAGTGCAGGTCTATTAGTCTGAGACTCTTTAATCTTTGGGGTGATGAAATATCGTAGGATGTTTTTCCAAGCAAACTCATGCCATAGACAGAGCTGGTCGTGGAGGAAGATGATCTGCAAATGTTTAGCCATTTAAACTAATTTTTATGCTACAAACCAGAACATACATACAGTCAAATGTTAAAGGGATGCACTAACAGTTTTTTTGTTTTAGTGTCTTGCCTCACTCTAAAGTCCATGACAGGCAGATAGACACCATTCATACGCTTTGTCGTGCAGTAACAAGGAAGAAACAGGCAGAGCTCGTCCACTGCTAATTAGCTTAGCTCAAACAAATTATCTTGGCTCAAGCACTGGGAGCCAATGGGTAGTGCTAGCCTACCTCTGCCTACAGTCTTCAGACAAACTCTTAACTCTAAATGGTCCTGTGTGCATGTTGCAATTTCTTTTCTTTTTAAGTGTTATTTTATCCATTTTTAGACTAAGATTAGCACTATTTGTAGTTTTTAAAATGTAACCAGAAATGTTTTATAGATTTTGTGTGAAAAACAACAGTCCATGCTGGTCCAAGACAGGAGAATGCTCGAACCCTCACGGCTCTGATGAGATCCCCTCAACGATATGATAAACATGCGACTCTAACTACTTTTATTTTAAAAGATATATGAATGAAAAGCTCAGCTCTCATGGAAAATTCTACAAAGTGCAGAAATTGAAAGCAAAACAAACCAAAAACAAAACCTCATGCTTGGCATGGTTGTTTAATATCTGCAGTATCTAATATCATCTGTTTTATTTATTGAAAATGGAGTCTTTGAGTTGATTGCCACGACCCTGTCCTCGTCCTGCTGCTACATGTCACCTTTTAAAACCTGGACAGCATCATTGTGTCTGTTAACCTCACTGACAGCACAGCGACTGATGCAACCAAACTACCTGCTGCCCCTCGTACAGCCCTGACGTTCATTAAATACTTTAAATACCAAAGAATGAGTCCAGAATAACAAACGATGGCCCATTTTTGTGTTGTTTGGGATTAAATGTACTCATGTTGAAAATTACAATTTTTCATTGACAGTACATGAAGGGGCTTTTTTTACTTCATTAATGTGTTTATACTCTGTATTTTTATTTATTTTTTTTCATCTATGTGTGTGTGTCAAGAGAATGGAGCTAAATCCAGTCCAACAGAATTGTAATTTGAAAATAAAAATTAATTTAAAAAAATACAATTTCAAACTGAAATTTAAATGTTTTTTTAATAAAAACAAATTGAATTAAAAATATGAAAGAGGTTTTTTTCTCCATTTAAAAATATACTTTTGATTCAGCTATTTAATTATTCTAATAAATATTGTGTTTTTCATTTTTTACTCTGAAATATATTTCAACATGTTGTGTGTCATTTTTTCAGTTGCAAGATAAAAAATTTCAAAACCATTGTTATGTGTTTTTTTACCGGCAGATTTTTTTTCAATTTCAGATTTTATTTTTCCAGTTTCAATACAAAAAGTTTTAGTCCATACAATAGTCGCCTTTTGTGAGATTTTGTTTTTGTTTCTGTGTGTAACAAAGAAAATTGTTTTTATTGAAGTTATAAGTCATCCTTGTGAGGTTCCTATGTGAATATATAAATAGTTAATTTATTTAACATGCATGGATGATGTGAAAGACACACAAGAAACACAGTTTTTTAAGGTCAGAATAAATTTAGAGGAAAAAATATGTTATACTATAATTTCTTTTTACAATGCAGTGATGATCTGCAGCTTTGTTTCTTTTTAGACACATCTTTTGTTGTATAACTTGAGTGATAAAAAGCAACAAATATGATTTTTTATTATACTCACCATGAAAAAAAGGCTGAAATAAGACAGACAGCTGCAGACGGAGATTCAGACGGAGATCCAGAGGTGGCTTGGTCGTCCACTTTACATGTTGATTTATATACTAAAGCTCTAAAACCCCACAGGCAGAGAGTGTGAATGAGATTAGATCAGAGCCTGATGGCTGGGTTGGCACTTTGCATGGCGGCCTGTGCCATGAGAGCGGGTGATAATTGATATTTAAAGTGAAATGCTTTGAGTGGTCACTGGACCAGAAAGGTGTGATATAAGTGGAGTCCATTTACAATGTGCTGCATACATGAAACGTGCAGCCAGTGGATCAATTCTGATGACATTTTGATGGCTCTTTTATGGTGTGACCTTCAGATGGTATAGGCTCCTTTAGTTCTGGGGTCTAACAACAAACTTTTAAAGGTTGGTTTGGGTTTTTAAAGTGGGGTTGCTGGAGGCCCATGGCACTGGTAAATATGAGTGCCAGGAAAGGGACAAGTGAGCTTTGTCTCTGGGAGAGGTATCAGGGGCAGATTGTTTTACATTACATTAAGCCAGTCCTTCTCAAATAGTGGGGCAGGCCCCCCTGGGGGGGCGCGGTGAGATGCCAGGGGGGGCGCATGTAACACTGGGAAACTTGGTTTTTGGGCCGTACTAGAATAAAGTGTAATTGTACATCCACTTCAGTAGGTGGCAGTGTCGCTGTCATTGTCAGAGCGTGTGCAGGGAGTATTATCTCTACGGTGGATGTTGGGTTTTTTTGCACCGGGCATGCTCAAACACAGCACAGAGCAGGAAATACGAAGAGCAGTAAACAAACCCTCGAGAGACAGCATGGAAAAATATGTTACGGGAGTGAAACGAAAGGCGGAGAGAGGCGGAGAGAGGCGGAGATAATGATACAAACGAAAGTCTCCTGAAAGCCAAGATGAGGAAAAATGACGAAGCGTACGTAGCACTTGGCTTCATTGTGACTACGGTGGGAAATTGGGAAAGACCGGTGTGTTTACTCAGTAAAGACACTATGCACTGCTTAACAGTTAAACAATATTCAGCATGTTTCCGCTGAAAAAACTCCAGCAACTTATCAGCGTGACTGGGGTGTAATGTTGTGCCATTAGTAATAAGTAATTTTTTTGGCTTCATGCTGTCCGCTGCCAACATTTTTAGACACAATAAACACACCGGTCTTTCTTCGTCTCCCACCGTGGTCACAGTGAAGCCAAGCGCTACGAACACTTCGTCATATTTCCTCGTCTTGGCTTTCAGGAGACTTTGGTTTAGTTTCGTCAAAAATGTTCATAATTTAAATGAGGATTTATTTATTTTTTCACATTTCAGGCAAATGATGCACTTAAAATCTTTTCTGTTGCAGACTAAAAACACTGTTAATAAAGGTATTCTATGTTGTAAGTTGATCTATGTTCCTCCCCTTTTTGTTTTTTTGTATTATTTAATGTTAATAAATATACTATGTTATGCAGAGGTGTGCTTATAACATTTATTTTAGACAAATGATACTATTTATAGGCGCGGTGGAGAGTAGGGGGGGCGCGAAATGTTTTCTTCTTCCTGGGGGGGCTTAACAGAAAACAATTGAGAAGCTCTGCATTAAGCCCATGTCCACAAATTCTGAGATCTCCATTGCTGTGACGAGTGGTACTTAGAAACACAGCTTCTCCTGGACCTTCATCAGAGCTCTTTCATTTTAGTAAGTCTTTAAATGCTGTGTGTTATAGTACCAATCAGTATAATAGACTCTGCAAACCAGACAATTGCCCAAGTCCCTCCAATCTGAGTCCCAAGCAAGTCTCGAGTCATTTCATCCGAGTCTCAAGCAAGTTTTTTCTGTTGTGGGTAAGTCAAGTTGAGTCGAGTCACAGGTTTTGTAAAGTCAGGTCGAGTTGAGTCACAGGTTATGACAGGTCCAGTCCCTCACCATTGTTCCCCAGTCCACCCAAAAAGCACTCAGATTTTAATCTTGCAGAGAGAAACCTTATCTTCCCACACATACAACACACGTACACCCTCTATACTAATGTTAGCTTTGCTAGCTTTATATTGACCACAGGTCGTGCTAACGTTCCTGCCATATTGACCTTTGGCAGGAACGTTTGCAGGTGTCACTTACTTGGCCTCATGTGTCCTCATGTGGTGGATAAAGTTCGATGTTGTGCCCTCTTTTTCGCTCATCGAAGCGTTGCAGGTCGCGCACTTAGTGTGTCTTTGTTTTCCATGTGATTGAAATTCTCTATATGCAAAGAAAATAACTTTGCGCACAGAAGACATAGCGGTTGCTAATTTGAAACCCGCGTCCTGCACACCCTGCCCACTGATCATCACTGTAGCAGAAGCAGGTGTGTGGTAGGCACGTATGTGTGTAGTACTGTGTTATGTGCGGGACAATAATAGGTGACGGACAAGTGTACTGTGAATGGAGCATCAATAAAGTGAACCTAAAAGGAAAAAGTCGCGTATATCTCCTGTCTGGCTCTTCATATAAAGCCTGAGTGCGTGCATTTTTCCAAATCATGATGTCTCAAGTCAGGTCGAGTCTGGAGACATTTTCTTCCAAGTCGAGTCTCGAGTTTTTACCGGCCAAGTCCAAGTCGAGTTGCAAGTTGTCTCATTAGCGGCTCAAGTTGACTCGAGTCCGAGTCCCTATGACTGGAGTCCAATTGTCTGCTGCAAGCACAACAAAACTGTCTTTGCTGAGAAGTGAGTCCTGTTTTCCATATTTAAAATAAGACACATATTGTGAAGACTTACGATATTTGCATTGAACCTAGAACCTTGACCATTTGTTTTGTTTTTTCATACATCTGGGATAATTACAGGAGTGAGCCATCTTCTCATTATCCAGGAGTTCAGTTATATCAGTTTGAGCTCCAGTGTCAGCTACCTAATGAAAGGGGCTGCTGGTGAAAGGATATGTAGCCCTTAGTTGCATCATACTACACTACAGATGTAACACATCGAACAGGACAGCAGAGGAGGGATTATCGAATTTAAGGCTTTGCTCAGGATAGAATAAAACAATATCCAGGGCAGGATTGCAATCACCAGAGTTTCACAAAGTGCAGCATGATGTATCGACTTTTTCCACAACTCAACAACTTGATGGCACAAACAAAAGCTTTGACTTTGTGTTGTAAAGACTCAGCCCTTATCTTATCGTTTTTTCGATGGTCGATGAAACAAGCCTGTGCAAACAATAATCTCCCCTCCGGCACCTTCAGGAGATCTGATTTCATACTGTTAAAATCAAAAAGGAGGAGGGGTCGCGGCTCAGTCGAGAAATTCTCAGCTTGACAAGAGCGATGAAATGTCTGCGTCTGGCCCTGATAACATGCTCGGGCGTCCACTGCGAGCCTCACGTTGGCCCTCTTGTCAAGGAGAATCAAGCAGCCTGACGGCGTGGGCAGTGTGCGGTCGGACAGTCGGTCTGCTCCACAATCCTCTCCTATTATTGAGCGGCGGCAGGGCGTCTTTATCTCCTGCCACGCACACACACAGCTCCTCACTCTGGCAGACATGTTGGCCAACCCGGCAAATCTGGCACGGCATCACAGGCTCCGATTTGGAAAGAGCTCCATCGAACTGACACTCCTGGGCTGAGCTGAACTTCTGACCCTGTCAGTCTTGGAGACGAGTGTCATGAATGCTTAATCCTGTAATCCAGCTCACCTAAAATGTATCGCGATATAGCAGCGTTAAAATAGAACAGGTACACCTCTGACTCCTGCTGCCAAGCATGTCTCCATTTCTGAAAGACACATAATTTGTGTGAATTTCCATGTACGGCGGCGTGAGGATGAGTGGGCTCCATCTTAGCCATCTCCTCTTACCATCTGCTGTATCTGCCTGTGTGTAAAATAAGCCAGTTTCAGCGTGTAAAGCTGCGAGAACAGGCGGAGCTGAATGCAGCTGAGAGAGTGACCGACTAATCCCCTTAACACACGGCACCGAGCCGCCACCAGCTCTAATTGATTCCCTGAAAATGACAGGGGCAGAATCTGCGAGGGAAATGAGAGGTTTGAGATTCCTGCGTGGGATGGAGATGGAAGCAGCAGCAGCAGGTGCCAGAGTGTCCAGGTGCATCACGTCTCAATACATAATCAGAAGATGAAATTAGCCATAAGCAGCAATTTGGGGGCTCAAGCAAAGCAGCAACTTCAGAAACTGTGAAATGGCACCAATGCAGGCAAGAAAAAAAGCTGCAGTTCCTTAAGTGTCCACTTAAGACAGAAACACCAGAGTCACATACACACCCATGTTAAAAACGCATCACTATAGAAGAGACAAATTTGTTTGTAGCTTGGTTAATGTGTGAATGTATTCATAAAGGAGCTCAGTTAACAGTTATCTATTTTACAGAAAAGAGTCACAAGATTTATTTAGAACATAGCCGCCTACAACATGCTAACCTGTTATTTTAAAGTTTGTTGATGTGGGGAAACTTCAATTTCAGATATAACATTCAACAAGGAAATTTACAGTAATTTTTCGTTCACTTAGGGGTTAGAATCTAAGGGGAAAATAAAATTTAGAAGTAAGTACTGCTAGAACAACTTCAAAGACTTTTTCTATTTTCATCATTGGTGTAAAAATGTAGAATATTAGGTTTACAGATATGTATTTCACAATATATATGGATAGTTAGTCAAATATTTCAAAGGGTTTGTAGTTTTTTGGTTGAGATGATTCGGTGTTATTGTTTTGAACCAAATTAATGCTATTACTCTTGTATTTGTTTTTTATTGCCATATATGAATTTCCCCTCTGGGGATGAATAAAGGAAGATCTTACCTTATCTTAAATGCTTGTACATTGACACACACAAATGTGTATGTATGTATATGCATTTAAATATATAAACGTAAAAGTGTCCATATATAGATATAATGATAGATTATCAAAAACACAGGTAGACTGACAGGTAGACTAATAGATAGATAGATAGATAGATAGATAGATAGCTAGATAGATAGATAGATAGATAGATAGATAGATAGATAGATAGATAGATAATTCTGTTTTCTGTCAGAGTTTCCATTTTGTTTTTTGTGTGTTTGAGTGAGTGTGTGTATTGAATGTGGATTGGGGGGGAGGGTTGAGGGTTCTTATATTTTCATTTTATGCAATTATGCAATTTTCTATTTTTATTTAACTTATTTTATTTCTTTTTCTCATGTAAAGCACTTTGTAGTACAAAGTCTTGTATGAAAAGTGATATGCAAATAAAGTTTGATTGATTGACTGATTGACAAATAGAGAAGCCGTTGCCAGTGTTTTCTACTGAAACGAGCAAAAAGGTAGATATAAACTAGAAAAGCACTCGGAGAGCGCAGACCTCCGCCAGCGCCACAGTCCTCACCCATATTATGATTTTCACCATAAATATTACTCCTACCTTTATTTCAACAAAATATTTAGATTCCTTGACCATGAAAACATACCATTAGCAATTGGATTCATATTGATATCTCTTTAAGTTCAGTAGTTATTCACAAAAATCACATTTTTCATCATGGTGGCCAGACACTGATCCGGATCAACACCAAAATCGAATCACTTCTTCCTTTTCCCATGCTAAACATTTCCTGAAAATTTCATCCAAATCCATCCATTACCTTTTGAGTTACTTTGTTCACAGACGAACAGATGGACAAACAAACTCTCCCAAAAACATAACCTCCTTGGCGGAGGTAACAAGCAACCTCCAGGTATTTTTTGTAATGCAATACATTACTCTTTTTTTAAATAGAAGGCTACATAAAGTGTTTTTTAATTTTCATCCACATCACATTTCAAAAACACTGACATTTTTTTCTTATTTTGCTCTTAATTAACCTATTCAACATCATTTTGTTTGGAGATAAACATCCTTTTCTTTAGGGGCTGGTAAAGGGAGATACCACTGTTATTTATATCTCTATTACCACTAATCAGTCTGTCTAACCTTGATTTCTGAACCCAAACAGACATAGTCAGGCTTTTATTTTTTATTTTGATCCTCAACAGCTTTATTATGGTTAAAACAGTAATAGCTACATCGGAAATAGATTTAATTCTGTCAATAAGGATTTCATTTAGGTGGAAACATCACTTTTGCCCCTGATTTTACAGTAAAATTTACATTTGTGTTAGAGTCGGAGGAGATAGTTTGTGTAACTTCTGAATTGAGTTTATGTTGGTAGTATAGCATGCTTCAGATCCCTCTTGGGTTTGGGAGCACAAGCCCAAATGAAAAACTGCACTTTGGGAACAAGACCAAAAATAGCCAATATTGGAAAATAAAAAAAAGAAGCCCTTGCTGATGATAACCAGACCTGGCAACTGTGGTCTTCACTTGAATTGGGGTTTGTTTGTTGATGGGAGTTGAGATTTATTGTAACATTATTGCCCAGATCTCTACATTCAAGTCCAATGTATTAAAATGTTGCATGTTTTGTTGTAATAATTCATGCTGATTTCTCTACACTAGTTGAAACTGGGTACTCCAGCCAAATGACACTGTTGGCCGATCATCTGCAGACATTTGATTTTGACCAATTTAACCTTGAGCTTAAAACAGGCCCCACTTTTCCATCAACAGTCATCTTCAGTAGTGGCAGCCTTTAGCCAAAATCCATCAATTAAAGTAAACAACCAAAGGATGAATCTTATTCCAGCTCTACCCTGCCCTTCATGCCATCCTAAAAATGAAAATCCTCACAGACTGACAGGAACAATCGGCTTTACATCTCCCAGGCTGGAACCCCAAAAATGCAGACTGCCTTCTTTTGCATCGGACATGCATTCACTCACGCTCCTGCTTCTTTGAGGCTGCAAACATCTCAGCCCTCAGCATGTAGAAATGTTCGATTTCCCTCTACATCCTCTCCCTCCCATCATATATTTATAGAATCTCTTTCTGAGGTTGGGAAAGCAGAAAAAGAGATTATGATGGTCCCTCAGAGGACTGTCCTTCGTGCCAAACTCCTCTATTTTTCCTCCCTCTCACATCCAGGCATCCCTCCTGATTAGACTGTCAGGATTTCTCTTCCAGACGTCTCAATTTGTAAACATCTGAACACATTCCCATCTCGTGCTGTGTCATCCTCACAGCTGATGCAGGCGGACATAAAGAACCAGAGTGGCACATTATGGTATCACAGGCAAACACTTGGCCTGATATGTTAAGCTGTAAATTTATTCATCAGTGATGTAAAGATGAGTGTTCCCATATGTCAAACCCTTAAAACATACACAAACCATATTTTATTCACTTCATTAATAGCTGCTGAAATCTCAAATATTTAGTCATTTGAGCTGAAAATGTGTCTGTTTGTCACTCAGTTATGCATCTTCAGTCCACATGTCTAATGCATCATACAGCCTCTGGATATGTTGCCCTAATTAGCAGAAACTGCTCACACTCGCGTTACCATGTTACACATACAGCTGCCCTACATTCATCTGCGCTGTGAGAGGACGGAGCATCTGCAGGGAGATCTGCCAGATTATCTCACATCACTCATGCAGGATGCTTTTGTTCAACACTCTGTGGTTTTAGTTTTTAACTGTGATTTTAACAGGAATCACAGATCAGTCTATATTTAGTAGAGCCAGACCGATATGGATTTTTTGAGGCTGATGCAGATACCAATATTTGTCAGAAAAAAATACCAATTAATTGGCCGATTTATTGAAAAAAAAATATATGTGATATATATATATGTTGAGGGTGAAACGAAATGTCGTGCCACCAAATTTCGCGAAATAAAAAATGACGAAATAAAATTCAAAGACGCTCGAAATAAAAGGAAAAATAATAAACCCTCCTTGCCTCCCGTAGCAAAACACTCGCTGCAATATGGAGGAAGATGAGGTCAAGGAATTAGCTGACGCTCCTTCGTCAAATAAATCGGTTGTGTGGACCTGTTTTGGCTTCCCATGTAAAAGATGAGAGAACGGTGAGAAGATTGCGGACAAAACAACAACCGTGTGCAAAATATGCCGCTACAGTTTGCCGTATACTGCGGCGAGTACTTCTTTGAACTGGAGACAGGCAGCGGCTGTATTGTGACGTTCGTCAGACGTAAAAATAAAGGTGACTCTGGCTTGCGAATACCTGCTTTTATTAAACAGTCACTGTGGGCCGTGACCACGCCAACTACAATTTTAATTCACGAACAAAACAGTGAGTAGTGATCTCTAGACCTCCTGCTTACGCTGTCTCCCTCCTCGCTCAAACCATGGATGTATTATAAGAACTGGATAGCGTGGCTCCGCCTTCTACCATTCAACGGTTTTGAAGCCGTAATTTCCCCCGTCAGGGCGCCGCCATTGTGCAGCCAGTAGAGAATCTGGACCATATCTGGACGTAGCTGTCGTAAACTGTCGCAACACTCCCCAGCATACAGCGTACACAATCATTGTGAAACTGCCGTAAACCACGGTTATTTTTAAACTCTAATAACTGATGAAAAAGAAACTTTTCAGAAAAAAGAGGACTTGGAAAAAAACGCAGCCCAATAATACTTTCATATCACCACAGCATACGGGTGGGAGAAATATTTCTACGAGGTGTAATAATTTTTTGAAGTTTCACTACGGCCCGTTCAGATGAATGGGGGAGACAGAGTTGACCTTTACTGCAGCCAGTCACCAGGGGGAGCAGTTTTTGTGGCGGCTTCAATTCAAGCCCAGCGACATGACGTCCATGTTTTTTACAGTCTATGGCTCAAACACACACACTAACTCTCTCCTCTGAACTCTGACCCGCTCGCCCCGCCTTCCTGGTCCATTCACTGACCGTCAATTTATAGGAAACATTAAAATCCACATTGACAACAAAACAAACAGTAGAACTGCTCCACTATGTTTGTGTAAGTCTGCATAAAAACAATATTTCATTTTTGCATCTACTGTTGAGTCGACAGAATTTGATCATACTTGAAGATCAGAAGTATATGCACTGTTATAGGCTAAATATTATAGTTCACAGTTCAGACATTTATAGATCTAAACTGCAGCTCTGAGGACTGCTATTTGTTTTCCTTTTCATTCAAGAACGTAGTTATCCTGATTGTTACAACAACAAAGCACTTTTTATTGAGATTTTATGTTTGTATTTGCACTGTAGTCTAAATAAGGGGAAAAACTATAATTTGGGTTTCTTTTTCAAAAAGCATTTATTTTGTACTGATGCAGCAATATTTTTGTATTGTATTATTATTTTTTTGCATTAGGAAGAGAATAAAGAAAATGAGATTTTTGCACAACTTCCTACTGTTGGGGATTTTCCTGCATCTTTCTTTTGTATCGTGAGCCCTGTTTTGCATTTCGCATTGTTTCGTGAGTTGACCATTTCGTTACACCCCTAATGTATATATATATATATATATATATATATATATGTATATATGTATATCTATCTATCTATCTATCTATCGATCTATCGATCTATCTCTCTCTCTCTCTCTCTCTCTATATATATATATATATATATATATATATATATATATATATATATATATATATATATATATATATATATATATATATATATATATGTGTGTGTATATATATATATACATATATATATATACATATATATATATATATATATTTTTTTTTTTTTGGCTGACTGTGGACAGGGCCCAAAATCATGCTGTGACTTTCAGATTTTTGGTTTCATCAGCTGCTTCAAAACAGCAGGGAAAATCTTAAAGGCCAAGGTCAGCACAAGTCACTGTCACTGGGCACGATCACTTGCGAGGACACCTGTTGAACATCCACCGCATGTCTTTACAGTTTTCTGTGTAATGCAGTTGTCGTTGTAACACACAGCACTCACAGTATTTAAAAAGAAAATAAATTCAACTCTGTGTTTGTTAAAAATGGAGGAGGGGTCGGGTGCACAGCTGGTGTGTTCCCACCCGAAGATGAAAATAACGACGGCACCTGAAACCACCTGAAACCTTGTCTAGAGTCTGTGGTTCAGAGTGATCTTGATAATTAGATGGACACATATGAGCTCAAACTAACTCCACAGGGTTTGCTCCAGGAGGCACAACAGCACATCGTCCCTGCAGCTCAGTATCAGAGCATTTGTTGATAAATTCCAATTAGTGTTAATGAAAGGCATCATAACTCTTCAGGCATTTTTAGGGGAAAATGTTGGAAAGTAATCTGTTACAGTTCTGACATAACTGTTTTTGCATAACAAGTTACATAACCCATCAGTTTGAACGTCGAGTTGTTATTATTATGTATTGCTGCCCTGTTTATGTCAGACTGCGAGTAGAAAATGTCATCATCTGTTTTTCTGTCATTAGGCTTCAGAGTTTCAGATTATGGGCCATTAACTTAGCTGTGGGGTGATGACAGAATTCACCAGAAACAAAGCCAGAAACACAACTTTGTACCATCTTGAAACCAAACAGAAACAAGACGCTGAAGGGTTTTAGTAGAATAGTAATTATTTGAACTTCAAGCTTATTCTGCTGCAAGGAGCCATCAGGAGATGGGACTATGGTTGAAGGAGGTGGACGTTGTCATCAACAACAATGTTTTTTAACAGCTTTCAAGTGGTACTTAGGAACCCAAATATCCCCCACAGCAGGGCCAGAGTGGGACTTTTTTTCAGGCCTTTCATGGTTTAGACCAAATCTGGCCCACTAAATCCAATCCACTTTATTAAAGAGACTGTGAGGACTTTCTAAATAATTACAAAAAAGTCTCACTTTTAGATATATGCCTGATCGAAATACACACTTGAAGATGAGTTTTATAGCATCAAAATAGGTTATCTATAAATGCTATTCCTTAGCCTTCCGTTCGGGTCGGACAGGGCTGGACTGGCCTGGATAATCAACTTCCGGAACAAGACAATTAAAACTAGAGCAAATTTTGTATTATTTTATTATTTATATTACACGTCTTAGAGCACCGGGCTGTAAGTAGCGATATATAGCCGGCTACAAAACTACGATACTAAGTTTTCCAAAAATTGCTTGTTGTCACACATCAAAAACTACCGCTACATAACTAGAAAGAGATACATTACCTTGTCGCTTTGCATCCTGTAAGTTGTTGAAAAAACGAAGTTGTAAAGCAATGCAGAGTTCTGAGGAAGGTCCTTATTGCATCCATTAGCAAACATACACACGCTGTGGATTGTAAACGTCGGTGGTGCGTTCCAGTTGTAGTCAGAAGTAGGAATTTTGAGCTCCAACTAGGAAACAGCAACTGGAACGTCCCTCAAAGTCAAAATTTCCTCCTGGGAACTCGGTGAAACCTCGCCACCCCCGAGTTGACAATTGAAGATGGATGCCCCCAGTGTGAACAGTTATTTAGCTCCTGTAATAATCAATTTATTTGCACTTCTGACTGGGGTGTGTCGCTCTAGATCAGCTGTATATATAGTATTGTTAGACTTATATTTACAAAAATGCTGCCATAGTGATAATCACATTCTTCATGTGATATTTGTGAACAACAACACAGGGCGTGCTAACAACAGCTAACAATAGCCTGGTAGATCGGCATGTTTTTTCTGACTTCAACTGGAATGCTGATAACTCTGAGATGATGTCACTCCCAGTTCCGAGGTTACTGGAATGCAGCATTACAACAGTCGCCGCGCAGGCTTATGGGTAGCAGAGTCTTTTACGTTGCCGGTAATAGATTCTCCTCACAGTCCCTTTAATATGACACATTGAAAACAAACAAACATACAAAAAAAACAATCAAGTTTACCAAAGAGTTGCACAATGACTTCAAAACAGGAACAGAATAAAATTTAAACACAACAATAAAAACTCAGAATTAGAATCAATGAAAACAGTGAATAGTGAAGACTTAAAACATGGGGTGAATTTAAAATGATAATTAAAAGCCACATTTTAGAAAAAAGAAAACATTAGAACAGAGACCACCAACTTGCATGCTTTTAAAACCCAACAAGTTAAAGGAAATAGAGATTTTTTTGGACTTACAAGCATAAAAACATGCACTGTTCTCCTAAACCCTGTGTTTCTTATGAATAATCGGCTTTCTTCTGGAGATAATATTAGTCTTTCTTTATGCAAGATACGAAGCTTAGTACAAAGTTTTACTCATGACAAAATCATGCGGTCTTTCAGGGTGGGCTACAGCTCAGAAACAGATTGATGTGTGCCCAAACATTTAAAAAAAAAGAAGCAATTTTGCTTTTTTTTTTGTGCACAACACTAAACTATACAAACCAAAGTACTGCATGAAAATAGCTGCTTAAATTAGCTACAGTAAACACTTACTGTTTGTGATTTTCCCTGTGATCATAACTTTATTTGAATGCACTTCTACTATCATTATTTTGTACCCTCTCTTCCACCCCTGCCCTCCTGTGAAGGTACAGATAAAGTGGAAACTCAAACAAGACCAGGGTTAACCACTCCAGACTATACAGGACTGCACTGAATCAACACAGGGCATAGTGCAGGTTCTCCAGATTAGCCAATCCGGGTCTACCACACTCTGCTACACCACCATAACCAGCTTAAACCATTTATACAAGAGAGGATAGAGCCACAGTTTAAGATTGTTCATGCCCAATTCTGACCCTATCACCTCAAACCCTCTGGTTATTCTTCTCTGACCTCTATCATCAACAAGACATATTGACCACTGGATATTTTGACATTTTTGGACCATCCTCTGTTAACCCTAGAGATGACTGCATAAGAAAAACCCAATTGATGAGCAGTTTCAGATCTTAGAACAGGCCAAGTGGCACCGACTACTACTTCTTGTTCAAAGTCACTTAAATCACCTTACCTTCTTATTCTGATGCTCGGTCTGAACTTCAGCAGGTCGTCTTGCCTGTGTCTACGAGCTTATCTCCAATGCCATGCGATTGGATGATTAGCTATTTGTCTGTCTAACAAGCTGCTACATAGGTGAGTGTATATACACTATATTGCCAAAAGTATTCGCAGACATCCCATTCCTAACCCATAGGGTTCAATATGACGTCGGTCCACCCTTTGCAGCTATAACAGCTTCAACTCTTCTGGGAAGGCTGTCCACAAGGTTTAGGAGTGCTTATGGGGATTTTTGACCATTCTTCCAGAAACACATTTGTGAGGTCACACACTGAGGTTGGACGAGAAGGCCTGGCTCTCTGTCTCTGCTCTAATTCATCCCAAAGGTGTTCTATCAGGTTGAGGTCATGACTCTGTGCGGGCCAGTCAAGTTCATCGACCAGACTCTGTCATCCATGTCTTTATGGACCTACTTTGTGCTCTGGTGCACAGTCATGTTGGAAGAGGAAGGGGCCAGCTCCAAACTGTCCCCACAAAGTTAGAGCATGGAATTGTCCAAAATGTCTTGGAAGCATTCAGAGTTCCTTTGACTGGAACTAAGGGGCCAAGCCCAGCTCCTGAAAAACACCCCAAAACCATAATCCCCCCTCCACCAAACTTGACACTGCCAAACCCAGACTCGACCATCAGATTGCCAGATGGAGAAGCGTGATTTACACCACTGCATCGATACTTTGCATTGCACTTGGTGATGTGAGGCTTGGATGCAGCTGCTCGGCCATGTAAACCCATCCATGAAGCTCTCTGCACTGTTCTTGAGCTAATCTGAAGGCCACATGAAGTTTGGAGGTCTGTCGCGATTGACTCTGCAGAAAGTTGGTGATCTCTTCGCATCGCTGACCCGCTCCGTTAGTTTACGTGGCCTACCACTTTGTGGCTGAGTTGCTGTCGTTCCCAAACACTTCCACGTTCTTATAATCCAGCTGACAGTTGACTGTGGAATATTTAGGAGCGAGGAAATTTCACGACTGGATTTGTTGCACAGGTGGCATCCTATCACAGTTCCACGCTGGAATTCACTGAGCTCCTGAGAGTGACCCATTCTTTCACAAATGATTGTAAAAGCAGTCTGCATGCCTAGGTGCTTGATTTTATACACCTGTGGACATGGAAGTGACTGGAACACCTGATTCTGATTATTTGGATGGGTGAGCAAATACTTTTGGCAATATAGTGTACATGATGACATTCTTATGTTTTATTTGGAGAAAAGCCGAACAGTGAACCACACCAGCCCTCTGCATGACCTGTGAGCCCAGTCTACATGAGATCTGACTGAGTCTTTGCTCTCAAACAGCGGGCTTTGAGGGAGCTGACGCCAGTAGCTGTAAACTGTTGCACCTCCTCGGCATGTTCCAGAGCCCCCCTCTGCTCACAAACCCACCAGGCAGCTGCTGCCAACTCACACTCCTCTATTTCTGCTCACTCCCACACTTAGAGATGAGTTTTTCTGTCTCTAAACTCCAGGGAAAGAGGTAAACAAATATAATGTAAATGTGAAAAAATCGGAGGAGGTGCGAAAGAAAGGACGGATGTGGGAATTGGCTTTGTGGAACTTTTTTTCAAAGGTGGTTTATTTCTGTCAAACAATGTTTTGACATTTCATGGCTCCACATGAAATGGTTCAGGGGAAGTAGCTGAAATCAATTATACAATGCTAAATCTTCTATTATCCAAAAACTCCACAGAGAGACTCGGAGATGTTCAGAGAACAGGTGCTGTGATAAGATCCAAAGATCCGGCGCAGACTGAGTTTAACAATATCTACCGCTGTATTTATGCTCCATCTCTAAAGAACGACCCATTAAAATATTATCAAAAGCCAATACATCTCAGATAAATGCAGTCTCGGCTGCCTTAACACCCATAATTCATAGCAATAGAGTGAATCCCATCCAGCTTTCATCAATCTGCTCTTTATCAGTTTCTTAAATTGAATTAACGTCTGCTCCTTGTTCAAAGAGGATTTAAAGCAGCCTGCTCAGAATATTCTGGTCTTGTGAGCCTTTAGTCTTCTGTCATGAATGCCAAGCAACAATTAATCCCCATGAAATGGATCTGCGTGGCATTGGATGAATGAAGGTCCTAACATGAAGTCAATGAGGGGGATCAGACTGAAAACAGAGCTGATACTCACATATGCTAACTGATGGAAGATCAATGTCAGCTTAGGCTTCAGTGGATCACAATGACAGAGACAGATCAATGTTTAAATATCTTATTGTTATCTTATCTTGTTGAATCTTTGGTTATTTTATTTAAATAAGCTATTACCCCTCCGGTGTCAGGGTTCAAGACTGCCTATGACTGAGGGCGAGCTATGGTAGTTCATCCCAACTACACTCTGTAGGTTCATTTTGTGTCTGTTTTTGCTCTTCAGACTGGCATCAGCAGCATGACATAGAAGACTGCATTGGAAAATTTGGAAATGTTATACTCTTAAGGGATAAGTTTGGTTTCTACAGCTTTCACATTGTTTATAGAATGAAGTAGAACAATGTACTCACCCAGAAGGCTTTCCTGATCCAAACAGTGCTTCAGGAGATATTTAGATCCAAAATCGAGCGGCGGACATCCGTATAATGGTAGCACATAGGGCATGTATAGCGCTGCTCCTAAAACTGCATTAATCGTCCAAAAACTCGTTAGTTTCACCAATATTTCATCATGGTCCACTCGCGCTACTCCATTACAGTCCAGTGTCGCTCCACCCATGTTTTGTGGCTGCGCTGACCTCTGAACTGAAGACTGCTCTCTGGCCAGCTGTTCTTCTTTTGATGAGCTCCTCATCTGTAAACTCTGGCTCGAAACTGTAAGGACGCCCATCACATTCAAAGTTCTCGTCCACAACATCTTCATCCGATAGATATTCATCTATTTTGCACAAAACTGGAAGAAGAAAGCCGTTGTGTAGCCAGTGGTCTTCCCCTGAAACAATGAGCCGTACTGCGCATGTGCGGAGGCAAACGTAAACAAAGCCTTCAGTTCAGAAGTCAGCACAGTCACAAAGCATGGGTGGAGCAACATCGGACTGTAATGGAGGAGTAGCGCGAGCGGACCATGATGAAAAAACTGATGTGCACTTTAGGGCGTTGTGCAATCTCACCTGGCACTCATGCACTTTAGCACTTGACACTTTATCCAGCACCTATGCACTTTACTCCTTAAAACGAAACTCTTATGGTCTCCCTACCTGTGGGCTAGCTCTCCACCCACAGTCAACCTGCATTGCAATTTATCTGTCTGTACATTATGGTTTGTGTTTTTATTTTTTTTTATTTTGGTATCTTTCACTGTCAATGCTTGTATTATATTAATACTGCTCCTTTTTTTTGTTCTTATTTATTCTTACTGTGAAATGTTGTACTGTTTCAATATGTGTCTATGTTAATTGGGACTACGGATGGAAATTAGCGTCAAGTTACAATCCGGCATGTTTACGTGTTTCAGCATGTTCATTAATGTGCACTGTCCCATTCAAATAAACAAAAATAAATAAATATTGGTGAAACGAATGAGTTTTTGGACGATTAATGCAGTTTTAGGAGTGGCGCTATACATGCCCCATGTGCTACCATTTTACGGATGTCAGCCGCTCGATTTTTGATCCAAATATCTCCCGAAGCACTGTTTGGATCAGGAAAGCCTTCTGGGTGAGTATATTGTTCTACTTCATTCTATAAACAATGTGAAAGCTGTAGAAACCAAACTTATCCTTTAAATACCATATCAGCATGTGAGCGACAACTGACCCTTGTTGGCTCTCTGAAGGGTTCACAAACTAACCAATCAGGACCAGACAGACCCTGCTCAAAGCAGGTATTGCAGGTTCATCCAAGTCAGACAAGTTCTGTGTGGCAAAACAAATCTTTAACCCTTTCATGCATGAATTATTAAATCACAAAGGAATACTTTGTTCAATACTTCGTTCAAACCATGGTCATTTTCCTTAATGTCGTATTTTGAGGGATTTATGCATCTGTCCATTTCAGTATGCATCAAAGGTATAAATAGTAACTTCGTGGAACTAAATATAGATTCACAAACATGTCTTTGACAAACATTTACTAAGAGTAAATTAAGTAAGTAAAAGTAAGAAATCTAAAAACCTATCTTTTAAAAAAAGCATTTTGCTGATTTTCTGGAAAGGGCTCTCCATTATTTGAAGAATCTATTTATCTCGACTCTTCTATTAATTGTTTTTAAAAGGTTTTTTAGCTGTTTCTTAATTGTTTCTAATTTTTTTCTATCTTACTCTGTAGCACTTTGAGATTGCGAAAATGTAAAGTGCAATGCAAATTAACTATTATTATTATTATAAGTAAAAGAAAAGTCTTAAGAAAGTGTATTATTGCTGTTTAATCAAACTATTCACTTGAGAATTTCACAAAAATGTCAAATAAAAAATACAAAATTAGATTTATGATGCAATATCCCAATACAGTAAAAAAGTGCTAAGTTAATATTTTTATGAAACTTAAGACAAGTGTTTTGGAGTTCACCACCTGGTAGTTTGGCATTGTACTGCAACCTAAAGGGTATTAAATGTATTTCAAATATCTGGAAAATCACAAGATTCTGTCTGACACAGTCCCCCATTGGGTCTGTAATTGTTTCCCACTCATAGTGACACTTCACAGCTAAAGTTCAGCAGACTCTGCTGGGTTAGTGGTTAAAGACACAACACTGTTTCATATTTCGTTCTGTGTGGTTTCCCTTGACACTAAAGCCTGTCAGGGGCTGTTATTCAGCATACTGCCATTAGTTGGGACTGAAGTGGTCTCTGTTCATCCCATCAAGCCTATTGTTGCACCATGACCCGTAAATACAGGACTGGCTATGAGTAAGGCTATTGTTGATTTGAGGCAGTCTGACAGTACTCTAAGTGAGAAAATAAAGAAAAGGTTGTGTTAGGAGGGCTCAGGTGAAACTGGCCAACATACCAAAGTGTTCTGTAACTCTATTCAGCACAGAACTGAAGATGGAGCCTTGCTTGGGCACCATTTCAAACACCATGTTGGTTTATGTCACTGTAGTGATATTCCAAATTCAGGCAGCAGCTCACTCACACATTTTGGTTTAATTTCCCTGTTTGTTCCTTATTTGGTTCTGATGGCTGTCACATAAACATCAAATCAAACTCTGGTTCACTTGGAAGTAAACTTAGACGCCTGTTTTTCGGGCAGACCAGAGTTTGGTTCTTTGGTCTGCGCCAGAATTGGAGTCTTCAAATCAACCGTACTTTCAAAAAACTGGAACCGGAGTTGTTTTGTTCAGGACCAAACCTGTTAGGTGTGAAAGAAACATGAGATTGATGAGTGTTTGCAAAATCTCAGTCTTTCAGAAAAATCTTCAAGGGTTTTATAGTCAAAAGTTGCTCATTGAGAGAAGTTAGCATACTTGAATCGCTTGAAACTACAAGAGAACTCAGAGAGTGCAGACTCCACCAAGTAGCTTGGATACAGCCGTGGCTTTTCCACAACCCCTGCAGAATTCTGGATCACCACGAAATGAAGTAAAAACGTTAAAGTCAACTTACAAATAAACTACAATTCCCATTGTGAAGTAGGGGCGAGGAGAAAAAAATGGGATTTCCCATTAGAAATGTCCATTTTATTTTGTGATGTCAATTTAAATTGGATCCACATGAAATTAATCTTGAAGTCAGAGATACATTATATTTATCCTGTAAATTTTGAAGCAAATCGAGCAAGTGATGGCGGATATGTTCTTGTTTTTTTAATTCAGTCCAATGTTAAGTTATGGGACATTTCAAAATTTGGGGAACTTTTTGCATCCAAGCACATATGTGGATCAAAGTTATAGTAGTCTTGGATTTGTCATTATAGTTTAGTATTAGTTAGTTTTGACATTGTTTTTCTAATTATAGTTTAGTTTTAATTAGTTTTAGAGCGGGCATTCTAGTTTTTATTTAGTTTTGATTTTTGCAACAAGGCTTAGTTTTAGTTTAGTTTCAGTTTTTTCATACCTTATTTGCCAGGTGCAGGATTCAAAAAGGTCAGAGTAAGTATTTTATAATACTGTTTATTTTCAAGTCCAACATAGTGCTCACTGCTCAGTCAATGCTGATACTGTACTGTTGGCTGCTGCCTTACACACAAAACATAATATAAACATCAAATTAAACAATATAAACTCTCGGCTTCCTTGTTTTCATAGGCTGTATAAGCCTCCTTATGGGTGCTCCTCAAATGGGCTTTTAAGTTTGTGGGATTTTTCCCCTTAAGAAGCGCTCCACATATCTCACCAGTTTTAATTTCTGCCAGGCACTTGCGTTTGTTTGTCTCACTGTCGTACTCAAAAAATCCTAAATGGGACACTGCCGCCTCCTCCCAACTTTAGCCATTTCTTCCAAGTTGTTCCAACAACACGTTTCGTTGCAGCCAGTCAGTGCAGTAAACAAGCACGTCCCAGTACGTTGCTATGATGGTGCCATACAGCGCTGACAACTGCCAAAAACTGCCGTAAAATTGGTTGGGAAAACGTGTCGGATTAATTTAAATCCTAAAGGCTAATAAATATTGTCAAAAACAAAAACGGAGGACATTTGTTTATAATTTTGGTCAGTTTCAGTTAGTTTTATGAACACAAGATACAGTTTTAGTTTACTTATTGCTTTGTTTACTTTTCTAGTTTTTATTAGTTTGAGTTAACTGCAATGTATTTTAAATTTTAGTTTTCGTTTTTAGTTTCGTTTTAGTTAACTATAATAACCTTGATGTGGATCACAACCAAATTTTAATGGATTCCTCTATGGACCAAACTACACCTCTGGTGAGATTTTGATGTAAATCCATCCAGTAGTTTTTGTGTAATCTTGCTTATAGGCAAACAAACATACAAAAACATAAACTCTTGGGTTGAGGTAACTAAATCATACTATCCCTTAAGAGAGGGTGAATATTATTGATAGCTAATTTAATCCAACCACGCATTGGATAGTGAAGTATTTTATTTAAAGAACATTTGTCACCTGATCTGATGAATCAGTGAAGGGTTAACTGAAAGCCAAATATGTTAAATTCACTATTGGTCAGATTATTCACCATTCAGATCTTTTTTCTCAAATGTCCTTGTTCTTATTTGAAGATACTTTACATTCTCTGCAGAGGACACACCACCCACATGTACAGAGAGCTAAACCAGCACTTTGTGCCCACAAACTTCACATTCCTGTCTGCCAGGAGACCTGCTGAGCACTCTGCCACATTAAACTTGCACGGTACGCTCTGTGTGAGAATGCTAATTTGACAGACCCTTATTTTTGACACAGAGGTCAAGTGAAAATGGAACACCTCGTGGGTTTCTCCCTCTGCTTCCTCTCGCCAGAAGAAGTGCCGGAATTAAAGGGTGAGCGTCTGAAACCTGGCGACTAATTGCAGGTATGAATGAAGCTGGCTTAGATAAACACCTCGTAAAAATAGAAGCAGACACTTGCATATGCAGAGACTGCGAGTCCGCCACATCAGAGGTGTGAGATGTTGGCAGGCGGTTGGAGGCAGACCGAGTGCACGGTGAGAACAGGCCACCCGCAAGATAATGAAGTGAGCAGGCACTAAGTGTGTAAGAGACCGCACTGAGAATGTTTCATTAACCACACTCGGGCCACATGTTGTTCCCAACAGAGAACACCTGAGTCCATACAAGGTGGACAAATCAACAAGGACAAATCAACACCAGTGCGGACGGTCACACTTCAAATAGGAAACTTGGAGGAAATAGTGTTTCATCCAACCAGTGAGTCAGCCAACCATTTTATTCACCAGTCATCCATCTATCCTTCCATCCACTGCTCCATCCAGATGCTCATCCAACCAAACATACATCCATCTGACTTGCAGGTCTTTGTACATCTATTCATGTGTATACCCATCAACCAGCCACTCCTTTGTCCAACTCATCCATCTATTTTACCAACAATCATCAATCATACTAGTCTGTCCATCAGTCTATCTATTCCATGTTCATCCACCACATCCATCCATCTGTGAGTGCATCTTCCCATCCAGCCCTGCATCCCTTATTCCAACAAGTCATTTATTCATCAGTCTAACAGTCCATTAATCGTTATCCATTATCTTTCTATCCCTCCATTCAGTGAGCCATCCATCCATCTATCTATCTATCTATCTATCTTTATTTGTATAGCACCAATTCATAACAGATGTTATCTCAAGACACTTTACAATAGAGCAAGAACTCTTCATTTTGTGGATACACATATATGCATAGATACATACATATAAAGGCACACATATACATATATATACAAATATATACATCCAACACCCAACATAAATCCATATCATGAATCCCTCCATCATGGCGGCAAGAAAAAACCTTCTGTTAAGCAGCAGGAAATCTTGAATGTGGATCCCAGTCTCATGATGAACAGCAAATCCACACGATGCTGTGTTGGGTGTGAGGGCAAAGGAAGGGAGGTAAGAGGGGACAAGTGGACTAAAGTAAGAACTAAAGTTAGTGACAGATCCATGAACCATCGACCTGTCATCTGATTTATTAAAGGTTAGCCTCTTGAGATGCTACATCTCATTTTCAGAAGGGTCCTCATGTCTGAATGGTTGTGGTGATCATTTTATAGAAGTATAATCAATGATATTCTTACTGAAAATAAGAATTTATGGTAGTGACGAACTCATGGGTGCCCAGACCACAAGTGCATCCCAACCATATTTGTCTCCATTAAGTATAAATGTGTTAAAGGCCTCTTGAGATGTGACATCCCATTTTCAGAGGGACCTCATGACTATGTGGTAATAAAAAATAGATACTGTAGATGTATTGATCATGGATATGGAGATCATGCTAATATCTACATGAACAGCTATAATGATAATGGGAATGGAGTGTTCCTAATAAAATGGCCAACTATGTGTCATGTCTATAATTGTAGTTTTGAGCTTCGAACCAAGTTATAAACTATAAGCTGGTCCCTAACTGAAAGCTTTATCAAAGAGGAATGTTTTAAGTCTAACCTTAAAGGTAGAGAGGGAGTCTAACTCTCGAACTGTGGTTGGTAAATTGTTCCAGAGAAGAGGAGCCTGATAACTGAAGGCTCTACCTCCCATACTACTTTTGGAGATTGATGGCACCACAAGTAGGCCAGCATTTTGGGAGCGTAATGTTCTAGAGGGGTTGTACGGCACTACAAGCTCTTTAAGATAGACTGGTGCCTGTCCACTGAGAGCTTTTTAGGTGAGAAGAAAAATCTTGAATTCTATTCTATATTTAATGGGAAGCCAATGCAGAGAAGCCAATACAGGAGTAATGTGGTCTCTTCTCCTAGTTCTAGTCAGTACACGTGCTGCAGCATTTTGGACCAGCTGAAGCATCTTAAGCGACTTGCTGGGACAGCCTGAAAAAAGAGAATTACAATAGTCCAGTCTAGAGGTAACAAAAGCATGGACTAGCTTCTATCTATCTATCTATCTATCTATCTATCTATCTATCTATCTATCTATCTATCTATCTATCTATCTATCTATCTATATGTCTCCATATGTCTGACATCCACCCATAAATCTGTTTATCCATCCATGGATGGGTGGATTGCTGGCTTGCTTAATTGGAAGATGGTTGAATGGATGAATGGATCCATCCATCCATCCATCCATCCATCCATCCACTGGTCTGTGTGTCCATCCCTTCTTTAAGCATTTTAACTACACATCTATCAATATCCCAAACTGTGTTATTGCTGTTTATCTATCTGGTGGTCTAGTTGTTTATTTCTCAAACTGTCAATCTTTTAAACCATCCATCCATTTGATTTCATTCATTTATACCATCACTCCATCTTTGCATCCATTTAGCAACCTAACAATTCATACATCCTGCCTTTCTTCCATTCCTCTTTCCATTTATCCATTCTCCAAATTGTGTGTCTAACTTCCATTTCTTTACCCTGCAAGCCACTCATCCAACATCCATTCATCCATCTATAATACATTCATCCATCCATTTGTGTGGTTGTCTTTCCATCCATTTGAACAGCAAGACATCCATCTATTAATTTGTGTATCCATCTACTTACAGATCTAGCCATCCTACCATTAAGCAAGCCGTCTATTAAATCCATTTATTTGTCAGTTAATATAGACGCATATCAAACAGTTATCATCTAGCTTTAATTTAATTTATCCGTCCATTAATTTTTCAATCTATGCATCCATTATCTATCTATCTATCTATCTATCTATCTATCTATCTATCTATCTATCTATCTCAAACACATGTTAAGTAGCTTATCCTAATGTCCTATTTCTGTTTTAAAACTACTACCAAATGTGACAAACGAAGGGCTGTCATGCAGTTTAAATTTCAAACCAACAATTGATTTCTGAATTTTGAAAGTTAATGATGTTTAATCACTGTTCTAATTATAATTTTGTATCGAGTGTGATATAAAAGTGGTGTGAAAAAGCCTAATAAAACCAACTACATGAGCAATTGGTGATTTTTTAAAAACATTTTAAGTGTTTTTACTATATTACAGTGTAATCACGACAGCCCAGTAGAGATTCTTAGTCCTGGTGTAACTTCATGCTCCATATAAAGCAGCTGCTTGTCGAAGCCTCTAAAGACTTTCTCTTAGCTTTGCTGCAGTGGTTATTGTTTAAGAAGACAAACCATTAACGCCTTCATTTTCCCCATTTCATCACAAGTATGTTTGTTTCACCACTTCTCCTCTGTAGAGCCTTTATAACAACTTCTTTCACTCCTCAGTCTCCATGCTGCAGGGCTACTTTTTCTACAGATTTATCTGTATGTGCTCTCTCCAAGGCCTCCTCATGAGCCGCTCTGCCTTTTTTTTGCTGCTCCTCCAGGGCTCGGCTCACTCAGTGTGAAGTATCTGTGGAACAAGTCCATAAGAAAAATGATCTGCTTGTGTATGTGCAGCTTAGTCTGACAGAAAGGAATGACTGCTATGGTAACTGTTAGAAAATACTGACAAGATGACGAAGTGTACAGCTCAAAAACTGTTTAATAATGCCTGTAAGACACAAAAACTGACTCTTTTATCACAAACATTGTTTAATCTTGTGAAAGACTCAAGTTTTTACCTTGACATAGAACAGCTTTGTTTTTGGTATATGGATAGATTTTTATGGTATGTTTTGGCCCAATGAAGAACCAATCACTTTTCCTGATAGGGTCTTGGCTGGTCCATGGCAGGTCCTTGATGGGGCCTGCTCATCCTAAAAGTTTTAAATTCCAAATTTCAGGCCATGTTTGTGTGGATATGTGCTTTTTAAATTTCTCTCCGTTGAAGCACCATCTCAGGGAGACACCCTGATAAAGCATGAATGTGTTCACATGAATCCAGGCACTTGGAAGTTGGCTGGTAATTATCTGGAAACTGGCTGGAAGTTGGCAGGCTGCTGGTAGGAAGGGCACAATGGAGGTGGCCCAATATATTAAGTTGTGTGCTTTGCATGTGGTGCAAAATATTTGGTTATTTTCGTGGAAACAGTGTCTTAAATTGAAGCTTGTGATGCCATGTTATTGTGCAGCAAGGGCAGGGGTTCATGACCTGACTCAGGTTCATTTATTTGTCTAACCTAAAGGTGCTATGAGAATCTATTTCCAGCGACATAAAGACTCTGCTACCCATGAGCACGCACTGTGGCTGTCGTAAAGACGTGGCCCAAGCCAAAGCGTGGGTTTGTTGTGATGCTAATGAATGCAGCTCGGACCTTCCTCAGAACTCTGCATTGCTTTACTTCTTTTTACAACAACTTACAGGATGCAAAGCGATGAGGTAATGTATCTCTGTCTAGTTACGTAGCGGTAGTTTTTGATGTGTGACGACAAGCAATTTTTGGAAACTTAGTATCATAGTTTTGTAGCCGGCTATATATCGCTACTTACAGCCTGGTGCTCTAAGACGTGTCCGAATAATATAAATTTGCGCTAGTTTTCATTGTCTTGTTCCTGAAGTTGAGTATCCAGGCCAGTCCAGCCCTGTCCGACCCAACGGTGAAGCTAAGGAATAGCATTTATAGATAACCTATTTTGATGCTATAAAACTCATCTTAAAGTGTGTATTTCCATCAGGCATACATCTAAAAGTGAGACTTTTCTGTAATTACTTAGAAACTTCTCATAGCATCTTTAAAGACACATTAAAAACGTTACTAAAAAATTCACATACCATGTAATAAATGAAAATATCTCATATTTTGTGCTGTTTTTTAACAAGAAAATTGGCATCATGTTTTCAAAGTGGCATCTAAAGCGTTTAAATCCCGGGTGTTATTGAATATTTGGTCATTTTAGCAGAGCCGAGGGGTAAACAAGATTCGTACAGAAAAGAAAACAGAATACAAATATCTGGTGATTGTATAACATTTATGGCTTGAAGGTCCCCAAAAGGTGGAAAATTACATTCTCACACCACAAAAAAAGATACTAATGGAATGAATTGCAAACGGACTCTGAAAGGATTAATCTCCTGATTTTCTTTTTTAATATTTGGTAGTTCTGAGCAGAGCTGAGATGGTTTAAGTGATTTATGAAAAAGCATATATCGTTTTACAGTATGATGATTTTATAGCAGGTTTTAAGAGATTATTTTTGGCTTGAGGGGAGGTATTAAATTACAGTTATTTACAAGGGTAAGGGTAAATGTGGCTCTTTATTTTTCCTTTTCTGTCTATTATGGCTAAAATGGGGCACATATTGATTTTAAACTAGCCAAGCCTTCTTTCGCTGTAAAGATAAGAAAAAAAAAAAACTCAGAAAACTCCAAATTTCTGGAAACTTTCTGCACTCAATCCAAAATTTTGAGTTAAGAGAAAAAATATTAAAATGAAGACAATTTTGGTCAGGATCTGAACCCAGACCAGTTGCAGCATATCTTGGATCTGCTGTGTTTGCTTACCACTGTGCCATCTTGCAAACCAAAATCTTTCAAATCAGCTCCCATACCAGTGTCTCACAGGATCAGAGCTGATCAAAATCATAGTTAATTGATTTACTATCAAAAACTAAAGTATCCCATTAAGACCATTAAGCATCAGTCAGTGTGGCAGTCAGCTGGTCGTCTGTAGGAGGTTCACCTCAGACTGTGTTCACAGGCTTTAGCACAGGTTCAGGGCTACATAAAGCTATAGTGTGTTCTTCAGTAGGGTATAAATTAGCCCTCAGTCATGTAAGGACCTCCTCTATGATAGAACCAATGACTGTAGGCTTTCCCTTAACCTGAGCCCTTATCCTGATAACAAACCTGAAGCTGCCAGCCCTGTTATCTACCCTCCATGTTGTTGGAGTTATTACATCCTTTGTTGTGACCTCTTGTACTTCACCAGCAGCCCTGATTCGTCTCCTGTCACTGATCGGTTGTGACACCCCGGCACACTGTATCCTGCTGACCACTGGCTCATGAACCTGCCCCGCAGTAAGTGTTTGCTGTCAACATCTCAGCGCTGTCAATCAGCGTCTAACCTTCGGGGCTGCAATCTGTCCGCCTCTGCGTCAGCGCCACCTCACTGACAATCCCATGAGTCACCGGCAGCCCAGCGCTGTCACAGCACCCCGTGCCGGCTGACAGGCTCCACGGCACGCGATGCAGAGAGGAGGACGTCCAAGAAGTCCTTTCACAGAGAGGAGGGGTTTATTTCTGCAACTCCTGCAACAACGTGATAAACAGCGTTCGGATGTGACCTGCTCATAAAAGTTCTTCTTAACAGTGTGTAACCTTCAATATTTTCATTGTTCATTGTGCTGTGACCTCTGTCCTGTCCTTTGTCGCTGCTCGGTCTACTTTCAGCCGCGATCAATAAAGTTAATCTTGTTTTATCTTAACTTGAAAATGATTAAGAGCTTGCAAGGTCACATGACAGCGGCAGCAGGATATGCTGCTGTTCAAGAGCATAAAGAAGATTTCTGTTTGCACACTTTATCCTCAGGAGACCTTCAGTTTTAAAGCTTGAATAAGAGTGATTAACCTCCACAGGATGCTCGATAAGAGGCAGTGAGACAGCTTGTGTTTGACTCTCCTGTCTGATTATTTATAATACAGAAGCAAAAGGAAGAAAAGACAGATGCGTCTCTGTTTTGAGAGGTGTAGGTGGGCGGTTCTAGTGCAAAATGGGCAGCAGGAAATACATGTGTGTGTGGTTAACATTTGCTTCTCTGTAGACATGTCGAAAGCTGCTTTATCATTTTATTTAAAAATACTGTCTCAACTACAATGTGCATGAAGATTCCTTTTGTCTTTATTGTTTGTTATTCTGTGGTATTTGTAGGACTGGAGATCTAAACCTGAGTTTTTAAGATCTCGTCTTGCAGTTTTAAAGACCTGCTCTTGAGTCTGGTGGATCCTGTAAACATCATGTGATCATACCACTGGTGTAATATTTTGTTTTCCTTACTATAAGCTCGGCTTAGGCACATTGCATCACCAGCTTGCACCCATGCTGACAGTGGCTGCAGCAGGACAAAGATCCTCCCCATCTTCTTAAATCGACCTGGAAAAAACCCTTAACTTTGTTGTAGATTCAGTTGCTGAAATAATAATCCAAGGTTGAAATGTGTGTAGGAATCAGCAGGATTGTGATGGTCCAGTGGTTCTTTAGTAATCTTTTGCCTTGCTCAGACCCTTGATAATGATAGCTCTTCGCCTTTCCTCTACCTACCACCTGCAAAGTCAGGCCATGAAATCACAGGAAAGCTAATTTGAGATTTGTGTTTACACTTAAAAGCATGAAAATACCATTTTTTTCATTAAGTGTCTAAACTCTAAAACCATCAGTATTTAGTTGCTATTTTATTTCCACACGAGTTTGTTTTAAATTTTTTACCTCGTGCTATTAAAAAAGACAAAAAAAAAAACAAGATGAGAACTCACACTTTTTCCTTTAAAGACTCAAAAAACAGCAGTTCTCACTATTAGGTGTTCTAACAAGAGGAACAATGTGTTGACTCTATTTACTAAGTCAAAGAAACAAATTTTATAGAGATAGGGAAATCCTGAACTCTCCACTGATAGTTCACACTGAGTGGAAAAGTTAAAATTAAATTGAAAAAATTAAATTACCATAGTCCAAACCTTTTATCACCATCTTAAAAGAAACATTTCAAAATGACTTAGCTGTTGCTGCAGGCAGCATCACACACGACATGGGCTTCAGCAGGACAAATATCCTCGTCATCCAAGTTAAATCGAGGGAGTTTCACAACTAACACAGTTGGTCCAGACCAAATGAACTCTGATTCGCTTTTGGGGTGGTGTGAAAGCTTCAAGAACTCGAGTGTAACCCAAAGAACCAAACGCCTTCGTTCACTTCCAAAGTTCTGTTTCCTACGGGTGTGAGAACAATCCAGAACAAACAAGGCAAGCAAACCAAAAGGGAGTGAACTGTGGTGTTTATTTGACCAAATGCAAGAAGTGGAGCTTTAAGCAGAATTTCGGGAGCAGGACCACACCTCAACCACGCCTCTTCCTGTGGAAATTGTAACCGACCATTTCCCTCTTTTGTTTCAGTACCAAATTACTTGGCTTCAGTTACTCAGGTGCTTTCTCCTCACTACGCCGGTTTTCAAAAAAAAAAAAAAATTTCGTCTTAACAGAAGTAACTCCTCATTTTCAGCACATTACAGACATTGATTTGAATCAATCAATCAATTTCCCTTCCTCCCCTCTCTTAAAAAATTCTTCCTTCCTTCTTTCCTCAGGGCCTTATATAGGGGGGTTCGTCCTGCCCGGGAGCTACGGCAGATTCCCCATGAAGTTTCCCCAAACCATTATCTGCTTCACGTACCTGCAGTGTTGGTTGTTATCCACTGTACGCAATAAAAAATTGTCAAATTCATCATGTTGATGGTGTGGTCCTTACTCGTGAAAAAGCTAATATAGAGTTAACTGGCACCTAAGGTTAGCTTTGCTGGCATCACCAGCCTCTACTCCTTTTTACAGATTGTCTGCTTATACATGCAGAACTTGGAGGAAATTATCATAGGAACAGAGAAGAAATGGTGCTGAAGTTGACATCTGACCACTGGCCATCAGTTGTCTGCATAACCCTGATGATGACATGCCTTATTATTGTATACTCTGATGGATTTTCTCCCTAAATCATCATACTTGTCACCATATTTACAGTTTACTTCTCTCACAACAGGTGGCTTCATACAGCCTGAGGTCTCAAGTTACATCTGACGTGTAAAATTATGTAAATTATGTATAAAAACGCTGATGATGCCACCAAACATAGATGCAAGGACAAACTGTAAGTAATCACGAGCCTGTAAATGACATGGACTCTAACAAAGAGTGAGAATAGAGGTGGATCAGGGAAGGTTTCTTAACCCTTAAGGGACTGCAATTGTAAGGGTTCGCCAGTAAATACATTTGTATTTTTGTTCATTCTGATGTCATTTCTGGGAATATCTTCAAATACCTAATGTCCCTAGAATCCTTACAACTTTATCTAAAATGGTATACATATAAATAAACCATAAAAATTAGGTAAGGGTGTTCAAATTGTGTTATAAATTAGAAAATACAAAAATCGGAAATGTTTTTTTTCATTATATTTACTAAATATGCACACAAAACACATTGATCCAAATGATTTCCACATTTAGAAAAAAAAACAAGATATTTCTGAACACACCAGAAGTGATTTGAACAAAATACCTATTTTAGTTTTTGAGATATGATCATTTTTATGTAAAAACTGCAGAGGCATTTTTTTTTAGTTTGATCACTACTGCAGAACCAAAGCAGTACTGAACACAAAAACTTGAACAAAATATTTCTAGACAATATTGTTTCAACTATATACATTCTCCATATACATATATACATTGCACATTTTACACAATGCACATTACATAGCCTACATTTTATTTTACAAAGAGCCATTGTGGAAGTCATCATGGCAGACAAAACTCTCTCTCTCACACACAATCTCTCACTAAATCACACGACTTTCTCTCACCAAATCAAACAAATTACTCTTAATAAATCACACACTCATACAGTACCTAACTCTCCCTATCACTATTTTAATCAATCAGTCTATCTATCAATGAATCGATCTCTAGCTCTCTCACTATATGACCTGCTCTTTCCAACCTACCTGTTACAAAGGTCCTTTGGCGCCACACAGTGGTGGCGCGGGAAAATTCCCGGGTGATTTTACGCGAGAAACACAACGTAATGACGTAAATGGAGACGTCACATGAAAGACAGAAGTCTATGCTTTTAGCAGCAAAAAGAATGAGCATTCTAGCTATTGTCGATTTTGAGTTATGTCAGTTTAAGCAGAACTATGTAGACAGCGCGGTGGGCGGGGCCGCCGGCGGGAGGTCAGTCCCTTGAGTGTACATCAGTGATTGTAAGTAAATTCTCTCAGTTATCAAAACTGAATATCAAAACCAGAGTTAAGACAAATATGACCACCTTTAAGTATCCTGGCTCATGTATGTTTGGTGAATACATCATTAATCACTTTCTTCTTATTGATTCTCATTTTGCATTGTCTTATGGCTCCAAAATAAACCTCAAACATAAATATCAACTAAATTTTGTAGTAGCCCATCATCAACAACAACAGTACTTTTGTATAAGACATATTTGTAGACTTATTTCTACAAGTGTCTGTACAGGAAGTTCAAAAAGTGCATTAATCCTGGAGTCTATGCTGTCATCAGACAGAAGAAAATGATTTCTGTGATTTTCTTCTGAGTGAGAGGAGAGATTGTGATGTCTGACATCGGTTGGAATTAAAAGCTTGACGAGCTAAGTCTTTGAGAAGTGGGATTAACTCTGCTCTGATTTAAGGTTAAACATCCATTTAATAATATCAACATCATATAATAGAGCCGGCCGTCTTGTCTGGGTCTTCAACAGAACAAGGTCTGACTTTGACAGAATCTTAAACAGTGTTTCACTGTGTTAGAGACACAAAGGAACATTTTTACATCCAGTGATTAAAATGACTCAGATGATGATAAAACTGTGTCCTCACACTGAAGTCAAATGGCTTCAAACTCTGCTGCCTCACTCTTCAATGAATCATAAAGTTCAGCACTTTACATTCAAAGACTGAAGCTGTAAAAATGTTCTGCACTTACAAAGACCACAAAGAAGACTTAATACACACAGACAAATCATTTTTGTCAGACATACAAATGTAAGAGTGCATTTTAAAAGCATTATTATTATTATTTTTTTTTTTCTAAGTGAGGTTGCTAGGAGCTTATAGCAATATGAGTGCCAATGAAGAAACTTGTGAGCTATATCCAGGGGTGGATGCAAGGCGGTACAAAGCAGTGCATGGTGCCACCGACTAGCTTTGCAGAGCAGACAATTCTGAAATCCTGCAGGTCCATCTTACCAGCCTCTGTTGTCCAACGAATTCACTCGGCTGTATTCTTAACGGCCCAATCAGAGAAGAGGGGCAGGAGCTGCAGAATGCGGACGTGATGACAACCGGAAGTTGAGAACCGGAAGTTGAGAACGGACATGCCGATTAGCCTATTGTCCTCATAGCTACTCAGTGAAACTTTGCGAAATGTGCCCTCCTCAGAAGTTTACTTGTAGGGATTGTCTTTGACGAGGTTCATGTCACATATAATTGTTGAATGAATCATCTG
This sequence comes from Scarus forsteni, assembly GCA_036419115.1. Taxonomy (NCBI): domain Eukaryota; kingdom Metazoa; phylum Chordata; class Actinopteri; order Labriformes; family Labridae; genus Scarus; species Scarus forsteni. Next base: position 2,479,001 of record JAZDUH010000135.1, read on the forward strand.
TGTGGTACAATTTAATGTAAGACGATAGTATAAGGCCGTTACATGTTAGCAGCTAAGTTAGCGGCTAACGGTCATTAACTGTTGTTAGTATAGACTGTAAAAAACATGGACGTCATGTTGCTGGGCTCGAATTGAAGTCACCACAAAAACTGCTCCCCCTGGTGACTGGCTGCAGTATAGGTCAACTCTCTGTCTCCCCCATTCATCTGAACGGGCCGTAGTGAAACTTCAAAAAATTATTACACCTCGTAGAAATATTTCTCCCATCCGTATGCTGTGGTGATATGAAACTTTTATTGGGCTGCGTTTTTTCCAAGTCCTCTTTTTTCGGAAAAGTTTCTTTTTCATCAGTTATTAGAGTTTAAAAAAAAAAACGCGGTTTACGGCAGTTTCACAATGATTGTGTACGCTGTATGCTGCAGAGTTTTGCGACCGTTTTCGACAGCTGCGTCCAGATATGGTCCAGATTCTCTACTGGCTGCACAATGGCGGCGCCCTGACGGGGATATTATGGCTTCAAAACCGTTAAATGGTAGAAGGCGGAGCCACACTGTCCACTATATACAGTCTATGGTTGTTAGCTGTTAGGGGCTAAGTTAGCCGCTTTGGCTAATGTCCATGAACTGTTTTTAACTGTTGTTAGCCATTAGCCGCTACATTAGCCGCTATGTATGTTACATTATAGGACTCAGACCTGCTTGATGTGGATTGGTCTGTGATGAATGTGACGAGCCAAATTATTGTCCAATCACAAGCTTGTTTTTTTTTTTTTGTACCTTCTGCCCCTGAAAACAAATTCAAAGGGCTCCTACCCAGATGGACTAGTGAAATATTTCTGTGGCAGATATATGGAGCTGTCCATCTGGCTTGTCAGGTTAGCCACCGACAGCTTTGAAATTAATACACTAAAATAGGTTAAAACTTCTCAAAAAACTCCCCTGTGTTGAGAACTTTAGTATGTTTGGATGAAGGGGTTATATATCCCTCCACTATCAGCTGGTCAGGTCGCCAGAAAAAAACAACAAGCAGATCAAAATGATGTATCTGTAATTGTGGGCACTAGAGGATATCTTTATATACCTAAGTACACAGAGAAGGAACTTTAGCAGATGGAGTCACAGGTAGAAAGAGGGATGGAAAATGGAGGAGCAGGACAGACACAGGTTACATGGTGTAACAGATGAACAAACTGTGAGCCCACGTCCACACACTCAGAAGTCCATCGCTGTCAAGAGTGGGATTTAGTGGTTCGACTTCTCCTAGAACTTCATCAGAGTTCTTCAATTTTCAATAAGCCTTCAAATTGCTGTTGAGTGTCATAGGCCCCGTTTACTTGGGTAATTTTCCTCAGTCTGACTGAAATCGATCTGATTAAGTGATCTGTATACATTAACTTTGAGTAAAGAGATCCACGTTCAATCCGCGTTTGCATGGCCCCAGCTGAATCTGATTGTATTGTTTTTTTTACATGGGCAGAAGGTCACTCTGCCACTACCTGCAATTGTGTAAGAGAAGAAGAGGTGCACTTCCTGCTTCCTGTTTACCTCTGGAAAGATGGATCCACGTCGTGTTTTGTTGGGGACGCTTATTGTGTTATGGTTACATTTATTTGAGGCTCTGAAGTCATTTTTAACTCTCTCAGGGTTTCTATTGAAAAGGTTGTTTCCTCCACCGTCCAGTTCTTCTGTTTGTTCACCATGTTTGTTTGGGCATGCTCTCCGTACGTCACTACGTGCCTCTTACATTATACGGAGCACCTGCGCAGACCGAACAATCCTCTCTATCAACCCAATCCGCTCCACCCAGCCATTTACATGAAGCATGCGGCGTAGACTGCCTCTTACAATCCGATCCGAAATACAATCAGATCCGAGTGAATCAGATTGGCTAAGGTGTTTACATGAGACATTTCTAATCTGATTGACCTTTCAATCTGATTATAAATAGGATTATTTGACCCAAGTAAACGGGGCTAGTCCTGTCACCCTGACACTGCAGAGGGGTAAGTCCATCATGAGACAAACTGCGCTGAAATCAGACATTGCGCCATTCATTTTCGTATTTTATACCTCTAGCATAAATACAGGAATGTCCATCTTCTTAATATCCTCTGAGTTACATTTCTTTCAGTTTGTGCTCCAGTGACCACTACCTATCTGAAGGGATGGGTAACAAATTCGGTACTTTAAAGTGATATTCCGGGATGGAACAAATTGGGTCCTATCACAAGGTTAAGAGCAGAAATTACCCCTACAGCAGTGTTTCTGTGTCACAGAAGCCCATGTCGCTGCGAGCACACACCCCCTTCGTCCTCCCGTTCTGCTCCTCTGCTGATTTGGCTGGACTCACGGGGCCATATTTTCCTTGATCAAAAACACAAATAAAAGCGGACTCCCCACGAAAAAGTCTGATATCGGTCTGCATTCACGCTTTATTTAGAGAATTTTCAGCGTTACTTTCACACAAAAACACGCTAAATAAGGGTCTAGGCTGCAGAGCCAGAGCTGCAGCTCTGGCTCCTCTGGGTTTCTTCTCCACATAAACACTGCTGTAGAGGTAATTTCTGCCCTAACCCTTGTGATAGGACCCAACTTGTTCAATCCCGGAATATCACTTTAAGAGGTACCGACCGAATCCTGTAGGTACTACCGAGTACCGATTCACGTAAAATCAAACAGTGCCATGTTTAGGTACCTAAACGCATCCTTGTGACTGTGAGGGAGTGGAAGAAGCAGGCATACTATTGGGTAGAGTAGGTGAATTTCCATACCGGACTTGAACGCAGCACAGCAATAGCATAATGACGTCAGCAGCCGCAGGCTCAGTCAACAAAGCAAGCATGGCTGAGAGAAACTGCTCTAAAGTATGGCTCTACTTTATTAAATGTGATGGAGATTATGCTTGCTGCAATATTTGTGACGCCAAGTGTTAGGCCAGCGGTGGAAATACTTCAAATCTGAGGAAGCACCTGGTGACGCACAAAATTTTACTTAAAGCTGAAGAGTGCACAATTTTTGATAGCCTTAGACCTACGACCACAAAGGATTCACTCGGCACTGTTAGCACGCCTGTGTCCAATGGCGCCTCATCATCTGCAGCCAGAAACACAGGAAAAGAAATGGCTTTAACATTTGGTGATGGCAGCAAATGGGACAAGGAGGATACCTGGTCCAGGTAAAGAAGTCTTGTGTTTAAGATGGTATTAACTTGGCATTTTAACGTCAGTTATCATTGTCAGGTCGGTTCCTCGTACTTTGTAACGTTAATGTAAATGTTTTTTTATTTACAGCTCTGTCGGATCCATTGTTAAACTGTCCTAAAGTTAAAGTGAGGGCTGCAGTTAATTTATTAAGTTGTGGTTCATTTTAGTTACTGGTTTCATGTTGAAGAAATTTTTGGAACAACTACAATGTTACAATGCAAACAGTTGAATGCTGTTTTGATAAAAAATCTGTCAAATTTTATATATTGAGAAATAAATTTACATTGAAAAAATTGAGATCTTAATATTAAACATATTAATATTTATTACCCCATAAACACACACAAAAGTACTGAAAAATGGTACCATTAAGTACCGATACCGGTACCGGGCATCGGTATGATATCGGTTCAAATGTGAAAGATACCCATCCGTACCTACCTGATCCCACAGAAGCACACTGTGGTGGCAGAAGAATACATATTCCTTCGATACAACAAAGAATAGTTCTGAACACACAAGCTTTGTCATGGTAAAATTAGCGACTGTTAAGAATCTTTCTGCGGCAAATTGTTGGGCAAATACAGTTTTTGAGTAGTTTAAACCTGTAAGTTGATTGCGACACTTTTGGTGGCACCCCTGCATGTACTGTCTATCTCCAGGGACAAAGCTTGCAAATTCTATCATTGGCTCTCATATCTACCAGTACCACGGGCCCAGAGCAACCCCACTTCAAAAACCTGAACTAACCCTTAAATGCAGTTTTCTGTGAATTCTGCTGAAAAGAAACCAACATCCTTCTCGAAAAGATTCGCTGACAGGTTTCTCTCATGTGGTGTTTAATGATTTATCCATCAACACACTGGCCCTCTTCTGTCAGTCTTTAACAACTTCTCCAACTACAGAAAACCAATAAAGATATCAACACAGAACAGTTTTTGAAGACAGTTTTCAGGGATAAAACGGCTTTCCTCTCTAATCTGGAATTTTACACAGAGAAGTATCTCCCAAACGGTTGCAGTTTAAAAGCTTAACAAGAGATGAGATATTTTGAGGATAGAAAGAGAAGATGTTAATGCTGTTTGTTGTTTACAAGCCTGTAAATGTGTATTTTGTGCACTCATTTTGCTCTCCAAGGGTCCAACATGAAGTTTGTTTTGTGGTATAATTTAGTGCTTATTGTATGCAAAACATTTTTTAAAGATGCCATCCAAATATTTTTACACCTCAAATGAGGCAAAGGCGCTTATATGGCACCAGAGACTGATATAGAGGTGGTTTTGATTGACACCAGTGACCTAGAGTGAGCAGCAGAGTAAAAAATAGCAAAAAGGACACAGCTCGGAGAAGAATATGACTATGTGAGTCAACAAGCCCAACAAGTGAGGGCCACTTAAAGTGATTTTCATTCAGACAGAAACTGCTTCAAGGAGTGGCACAAATTACAATTTAGGGTAGGGTTGCCAACCGTCCCGTATTTGCCAGGACGTCACATATTTGAGCCAAAAGAGGCGCATCCCGGACGGGACGTTGTTTGTCCCGGCAGCATGGGTAAAGGGAAGATGCATATATTTTTTCTCTCTGTGCGCCATGCATTGTGTGTCTGGCTGCCTGCCTGCATGACCAGCTGTAAACTACGAGCACTAGGACCGCTCAGTTGACAGGGTAGTCAGGCACAGGCCTATGGCTGCAGCCCTTACGTGCTCATGTGCGTGTGACTCAGTCCCAGTGTGTGTACGTACGTGCGCGCTGTACTGTGTAGCGAACGACTAGCGGTGGGGCAGGCAGCTGTTTGTGAGGAAGTGGAAGTAAGCCAGCGTTACTACTCGTGTCGTGTGTGTGTGTGTGTGGTTTTCAGTTTAGATATTGCACCTTGTTGGTTTTTTGTTCAGAAGATTTTACAGTTGTGATTTTGCACTTTTTTTTAGTTGAAAAAAAAATGGACTTAAGTTTCCAAATTAGTAGGCTACAACCAAAAAATGTTTGCACAACTTAGTTGCCTTATTAGGCCTACTCCTACATTGTTTTCTGCTGTTACGTTGTGTTTCATTGTTTTAAAACTGTTAAAATCCAGAAGAAGAGACAGCAATTGTTTAAATGTTATTTTGCACATTTTGCAAAAAATAAATATATACTTGAATGATAACTGTCTCACATGTATGCCTCTTATACAAACTGACCATGAGTTATTACAATCTTGTTACTGTGAGTGTAATGCAGTAGCCAAATGTGTTTGTATAGTTTGTAATAGGTATAACTGTGCCAAAATGCTGTTGTATATGCGTTGTTGACCCCCCCAAAACCCTAATTTTTTCAGCTGCCCACGGGAGGTGTACCTTTATTTCAATCTCTGGGTGTTGGCAAGGCTAATATAGGTACAAAAAAAAAAAAAAAAGCCTAAAAGAAAAAAGTGCAAATATGACAATAGTGTTTTTTGTCCCCTGATAGCTTAGTCCTGAAGAAACCATAGGAGAAAAGGCTTGTTCATTGTTGATCCATGTGTGATTGGTAAAATTTGTTTTATAATTTTGTCTATCTGGAACAGTAAATTCATGCATGAATTTGAAATCACTGCAACACAAATATTCTGAAAGCTCAGGCTGTCTTGAAAAAAAAAGTTTTTATCTTGATTGTACATATAAAGGATGAGGTTATGCATACATTTTAAAAACTGGCTTGGCACTACAAACAAATCTTATATGGCAAAAATGCCCCCAGAATATTTACATGAGCCTTTCACTTCAGCCTCCGTCGGATGCCACTTCTTCTGAGGATGAAATGATCGACCTACATCTTTAAGAGTCTGATTAAGTGCTGTCTCAAAGAATATATTTTGTTCCTGCATTATTTTATCATTTTTTATATAATTTAACCTTTATTTGTGCATGAAGGTCCCACTGAGATCCAAGTCTCTTTTCCCTGCAGCAATACAAATAGAAACATTTTAAATAAGAACAGTTAATATTATAAATATGACATTTTAAAGTCATCTCATACATTCACGCGATTAAACTACATCTTTACAACGTCATTAGACCAAAGTAACCATGCTCACATGATCCAGACATTCTCAACTTTTGTGGAAGTTCAAATGCTGCTTCTGGACCCATTGAGGTTCATGGCAGACATTCAAGAGACACGAACATTTAATAGTTGCAGCAAAAATCAAACTTCTAAGCCAAAAAAAGGATAATAAATAAATGAGAATCTTTAATGGGGATTCTGCTGTCTGGGTTTGCAATGAAGTGGCCCTAGAGACCCACATTTTATTAAAAATTCAATTTTACTTCCTAAGTATATTCACACTTGATATCTTTGCTCTTTGAAAAGTTTTATTGTTGGATGGTTGAGAGAGAGTGGACGACCCACTTTGACCAAGTTCAAGTTGAGTGCATGAGCCAGAAAGAATTTTTTTTGGCTGAAGTCCATGAATGTAAAATGTTCACAGACAGCTGAAGTTTCCAACAAGATGATTGTTTATTCACTTATTGTTTTTATATATATTTAAACCTAAAGGGTTAGTTATTTTCAAGTGAGGTTGCTACAGGTCATTGGCACTAGTAGATATGAATGCTAATAAAGGAACTTGCAGGCTTTGTCCCTGAAGCCCATGAAGCACTTTGACAATACACTACAGTAAGATTCTGTACAGTGTTGAACTTTCCTCGGCAAAGCCCCTGTGTTGAACTATTTTGTGATGTGATGAAGGGTTACGTATCCTTCCACCAGCAGCTCACCACGTGAAAGCAGGTCAGGTAGCGGTCACTAGAGCACAAACTGATATTAATCGCTAAATTTACTTTGCAGCTTGTTTTAGATATAGACATCAGGACTTGCGTTTGCTGTGCCCATTCCACCAATCAGGACTACAACTCATGACAGCAGTTTGTAGGCTTACTGAATGAAAGTGGCCTTGCAGAGCACATGGACCTGCCTGATTCTGAAATCATGCATCTCCGTCTTGCCAGCCTTCATGTCCAACAGTTTCACTCAGCTAAATGCTTAACAGCCCAACCAGGGAAGAGAGGAGGAAGCTGTGGGAGCTGTGGACGTGACGACAACAGGAAGTGACTTGGCAGGAAGTCAAGTCACTTCCTGTAGTACAAATAATGGCAGCTAATACCAGTTAGCCTGTGGTCATCATGGTTACTCAGTGATACTTGGCAAAATTGGCTCTCCTCATAAGTTTACTTCTTATGTAATGTCTTTGACAAGGTTCATGTCATATGTAAGTGTTAAATGATACATCTGCGTGGTATAATTTAATGTGAAAATATAGTCTTAAGTAGACTTGTCACGAGAACCGATACTTCAGTACCAAGTCGGTATTAAGATTCAGAAAATGTGACGGTAATGACTTTTCTAGACTACCCAAAGTACCGTTGGTACCGAGGCGCCAGATCTGGCCACTTCTTTAGCGTTGTTTTTTGGCTGAAAATGAGCGATTATCTGGCAACCCTCACACAGTGCTGATCACATGACTGACTACCCTGCTAGGAACAACAACATGCAATATGTCGGAGGCACACGCACCTGGCTTGTCAACAACGAAACATTTAAAAGACAAGTGTCCAGACTTGTTTAGAGAATTCAAGGTGAGTGCATTTAAATTCACGTGTTATCACTGTTGCTCATATCTAATTACGTTACAATGATGAGATGAGCCCAGCCCATAGTAAATGAGCTGCATGGCAAAGTAACATTAGCGTTATGTCCAGCCTCGTCTGTCCCGCACAATAGTTACGTGACGTTTAGGGCTGAAAAGATTCCTCGGATAATCCAAATAATTCGATTACAAAATATCCTCGGGGCAAATTGTGTGCCTCGAAGTCTCGTTTAATATTTAAATATACATTTAAATATATATCTGGACTACTATACAGTGCACAGTGTTTGACACAGACGGTCATTTCTGTGGCACAACATTCCTGGGGCGTCGGTGGCGCAGTTGGATAGTGCGCTTGGTCAGTGATCGGGAGGTTGCAGGTTCAAGCCCAGCTCCGTGCGACACATGGCGATGTGTCCTTGGGCAAGACACTTAACCCCAAGTTGCTCCCACTGCTGCGTCAGTGGTGTGTAAATGGGTATGAAAGGGCGTGAATGTGTTAGAGTTACTGATGGATTACTAACATATACTCTGAACCATCAGTGAGTAAATGTGAGTGCAAATGGGTGTGAATGGGTATGAATGGGTAGGTGTGACCTGCGGTGTAAAGCAGCTTTGAGTAGTCAAAGACTAGAAAAGCGCTATATAAGCTTAAGTCCATTTACCATTTACCATTTGCCTGCTACCTCCGCTGCTAAGTGGCTTGTAAAATCATGAAGGAAGAGAAAAGAGAGGGACAGAAAGGAGAGAGTCCGCAGAAGAAATGGCAGAGAGTGTCCCAAGTGTGTTGTCACTACAAGAAGGGACAAAAAGAAAACACAGTGCAGTGTGTCTGATGTCAAACGGAGTTAGTTCAGCACGTAGCTTAGCATTATAGCACGTCGTCAATGCTAAAAACATCTGTGCACTGCAGACACAACATAATGACCCTGATGATACATCAACAGAAGCAGCTAATGTGATCAATAACTGAGACATGGGCTAGTAAATAACCTACTTTGATTATGGCTCCGTGTAAAGGCTGGTTCAGAACGTAAATCAATGCGGAGGCTACTTGCCCAGAATCATGTGTATTTTGTTCACATACTTTTCACATCCAATAATTTTACATTTAATTTGATTGCAGAGAGTATAACAGGAAACACTGACAGTGAGTAGAGGAAGCAGGTGTAGGGAATCCTTTTATATGTTATAGAAATGTACATTAGCTAGTTAAATTATCCTAGTATCCAAGTATGATATCATTGGTCCTAGTAATAAAGTAAGCAAAATAAGATCATCAATATGGTACAGTAGTAAATGCAATAGGCACTGTCATATAAAAAGGTTTTAAAAAAGTTTCACCATCATGTCTGTAAATTGCTGCTCCCTCTGTGTGTGTTAGTATTGCCTCTGCTGTTCTCATACAGTCATTAAGCTATACCCAAATCTCTATCTTCTTTTCACAGTATAAGCCAGAGGAGGACAGTGACATGGACAGGCCGGGCAAAGCCAGCATCAGTATACACAGCCAACAAGAATGGACGCTTTCAATTTAAGCATAATATTGTTTGTTGTTCACTTTGTTCAAATAAAGGAGTGTATGTTGAACTACAGGGGATTTTTTTATTTTTACCATGGTATCGAGTATCGTAGAATTTAAGTGGTATTGGTAACAACGACTAAATTTCTGGTATCGTGACAAGCCTAGTCTTAAGGTAGTTAAGCTAAAGGCTAATGGCTGTTAGCCGCTAAGGCAGTCACAAGCTGCTGTTGTTTTGGAAGGCTCTGCTACTGAAAACAGTGTCGCAGGGCTCCTCCCCAGATGGATTAGTGAAATATTTCCAATATGGAATTGTCCATCTAGCATGTCAGGTTAGAATGAAAGAGCTCTGATGAAAGTCCAGGAGAAGCTGTGATACTTAGTTGCGCTAATGACAGCAATGGACTTCTGAGTTTGTGGACGTTGGCTCATAGTTAATACATCTGCTCCACGAGGTAACTCGAGATCCATCCCACTCCTCCATTCTCCATCCCTCTTTCTACCTGTGACTCCATTCACTGAAGTTCTTCCTCTGTGTACTCCAGTTCATAAAGATATCCTCTGGAACTCACAGCTAATGATACGCCATTTTTACTAAAGTCAAAATCAATCAGTTTTAGTCCAGATTCAGTGAAGTTAGAGTTCATTGTTTCTTCTGATGACTTGACCAGCTGATGAAATATAATATACTACAGCACTGAACACAGGGGCTTTGTTAAGTATAGTTCAACACTGTAAAGAATTTTACTGTAGTGTTTCTTTTTGAGCCAACAGTTTTTTTTTAAAGTTGTTTAAACTTATAAGTGGGTAAATCATGAGGCTTTTGGTCACACCATGTGCTGCTATGTACCAGCTTCTATCCTCCCTATGTATCTCCCCCATCACGAAGCTTGTCACTCAGACTGACTGGTGCCATAAGCTTCAAACAACCTGAACCCCTAAAACAAATGTAGAAAGAAGACAACTTTAAAATAATCAGATTCAATTACAGCTGCAGAGTCTGTTCATGATACTATCTTAAAAAAAGCACATTAAATTAGTTTTACAGTTTATACCTCGGAGGCTTTGAACCGCACTGTTTACTTTCCATTTACATAACTCTCCTCAGCTGTAATTAGCAAGGATCAAATGCAGTACAGATAAAAATCCTAGCTCAGGTTTTTGGCTAAATGACAGTTAACAGTAAAACTTTTCTCTCTATAGGTGTATAAATAATGATTGCATTGCCATAATTATTAAATTTGCTGCAACTCTAGTAGTGTAGGAACTATGGCTGCTGTGGTACTGATACCTGTCTATCAACAAGTAAGTTCAGCTCATGTTATTTAACCCTTTTCATGGTCTGTTTTTGTAAAAGAAGTCCACCAGCACAACAGGTGTGCTTTCGTGGCTTACTAGCATTACTGAACATAATTTTCACCTGAGAAAATAGACCCAACTTCACACAGGAACCTGGTTTTAGGGAAAGTCCCAGCACAGAGATGGTATTACTAAAGATTGTAAACAACCTCGGGTCAAACATGGACTGAAGCTGTGTTTACTCTAAATGTGAATTTCAGTTTGTTGCGTGACAGAAATACATTGAAGTCAATGGAAAGACACGAAATTCACATTATTTGCTGTTTACAATGAAAACATTGGGCAATTCATGTGTATTTTCTCTTGAGTGATGCAAATGTTGCCTCTTTGGCAGGTGAGCAAATACTATTTCTAAAACAAATTCACCTGAAGTCATGGTGTGACAACCAGTCAACGCTGAGAGTGAACTAAGGCTGGGTGTTTCCAGCAAACCCATGAATTGGTACGTATCCCAATACACATAAATTGTCAACATTGACTGTGCTTTTAACAGAATTCCTAGCAACTTTTGTTTTTTATTACAAGAAGAAAAAGAACAAGGATGAGTCTTCAATGGCTCTATAACTTCAGAACATTAATTCAGGTCCCCAAAGATGGTAGACACCTAAGTTTAAATTTGGAAGCTGTGTTTCATGATGTAGCTTGGCTGCTACTTTGAACTGAGCCATTGTTAACATTGCCCAAAGAGTATTTACAACAACTGTCCAAACATTGAGGCCGTATTGATTCTGTAGAATCCGTATCGATACACATATCCCCAAGGTGTGTATGACGATATTTTGTCGTTTCAATATTTTGAGCACAGGCCTAGAGTGAACAGTGAAAACTATGATGGCACAGACAAAAGAGTAAGTCAACAACGCATCAGAGCTCCTTTACATGGTTATTTTAATGGTCAGAGACTGAATTATGGAGAGAATAAGTCTCTGAAGAGTTTTGAGTATCTAGTAGGTTCAGGTCTTATTTAACAATTTCTGGGGCTGTAGAGTGAATGAAGTCCACCAGCACAACAGTGAGCCTGTGATGCCTGTGTGTTTTTCTGGCCTAAAGTGGTGACTGAATGTTTTCTACCAGAGAATATATGTAGAACTTCCCAGAAGAATAACAAGAGCATCCACAAGAGAAAGAATAGACCAGGGAGAGAGGAGGAGTGTGTCTCTGGACATACCAGGAAGAAAGACGAGTAAAGCCGGCAGGTTCACCAACAGAGGAGCAATCACCTGGACATCAGGGTGACACTCTGGATGTGTGACTACGAAGGATGTAAATGATCATAAAATGGATGTGTTTGTATTTCAGACTTTTCTGGGACATTTAGTTTCTCCAAAACAGGAAGATAGTGATTGAAGAAACATCCACCTTGGGGGATCATGGACAAGTTTTGAAAGTTCGTGTTCATTTTGGAAGAAGGCACAAGTCAAGATTAGATCGGTTAGCCAACCATTTATTGACAATATGTGAGACAGCTGCTGAGGGCTCTGTTCTGAACCACACCAGGGATGTACAGACAAAGATCATTGAACACAAGCATACACAAGATCTTATACACATCAGGATTTGGGCAGCACCAACTTGTCACGTGTTAAGATCATGTCTGGTTTCATAAGCTATGTCTGTCAAGACAGATAAACATAATGGCTAGGAAAAGGTCAAACTTCAGGCAGAAGTTCAACCAAGAGTTCAACGAAAGTTCTCGCAGTTCTGCAAATCACAGGACCAACTTCAAGATGTGAAATGGAGAAACTGGACCCCAGACCTTTCCCAACTGAAACCACAGTCCTGTCTAACCAAGACTGTACCATTACGATTTATGACACATTTGACCTGTTGAATGAACATGTTTGAAAAACTGTAAGCATAAAATGACATCTTTGGATAAATGTTAGCAATAACTTGTACATAATTATAAAGACTGTGAAGTGGAAACATTTAAGAGTGTGACTTAGAGTCAGGCCCGCCTCCTTCTCTTGGTGTTGTGCTCAAGACCACACTATCCGAGACCAAGACTTGCCGAGACCAGAATGCACCAAGACCAAGACTTTTGTGAGTCGAGACTAAGTCAAGAACAAGACCGAGACGAGCCGAGACCAGGACAAGACTAAGACAACAAAATCTATTTTCAAAACCATGACAAGGTCAAACAGTTATGAGGGGTGTCCCGCAGTCATTACAGGGGAAATAACACATGAATCGAAGCTTTTTGTTGTTTTACCAAGTGCTCCTCCTTCTTAACATTAATGATGTTGAAGAACAGCAGATCAGTGCTGGTCTTGACGGAAAATCCTGAGTCCGGCAAGTCCGAGACCGAGACAAAACCAAGTAAAAATGCTCTCAAGTCCGAGACAAGACCAAGACCTTTAAAATGTGGTCTGGAGACCGGTTTCAAGACCAAGACTGGTTTTGAATAACACAACACTACCTTCTCTTGTCTCTTTGAACTCATGAAGGGTGAAATTTTACCTCAATATATGGGAATGATTCGAACATGCAAACAATGTGTAAAAAATAGAAGATGCAATGCGAATGTTTACGTTTCCTATTGGGTGTGAAAAGAGCTGAAAGGTGAGCGTGGAGTTACACCACGGATGAGCCTCTCAGTGATCAGACATTAAGGCAGTATTCACTCTGAAGGTGTCAGTGCTCAATCCTGATTGTTTCGTTAAAATCTGACTTACATTATAATTTAAATGTGACTGCCATTAGACTTTAGTATGAACCGTCTACAGCCCTGAAGTGACCCACATGTGCTGAAGACGTGGCGTGCTGCATTTACAGAGGTGTGGATGGTACACATGTCAGTGTGTGCATCAGACATTTTAATAAAGGCTGTTTGTGGGGACGTGACTGGTTAAATTTTCCACAGTTTCCTTGGCAGAGACCGTGTTGGTCTGTGACAGGAAAGTGCACCGACCTGCCCACACTCATGATTGTAATGAAATCCTGACCATTATGTGATTAACTTGAAACCCTTACCCCCTATATTGATATATGCATGGTAATGTTGCTTAGTTAGGAAAAAGCCATTATGTACAGAAGCTGAGAACAGAAACAACAAGAATCCTGTTTAGACCTTCTGGGCTGGAAGTTGGCTGGTATCTGATGGAACTTGGCTGGCATTCGGCTGGGAGGGGAAAACTGAAGTGGCTCCATTACTTTGTGTGGATGTGGAGTCTGAGCCAGGAGTGGAGGTGTGACATGAGGGCCTTCATTGACACAGTTTATCCATAATTGTTCTGTCTGTTGTTTAATTTGGATTGTGAGGTATCCTGCCTTCTCTGGCATAGATTTGTGATGTCTGTCTTATTTCAGTTATGTAATGTTGGATGAAATGTGACATGACTGATCAGAGTGAGGTCACTTTGAGAAACATCATTAATTATCTAATTCAGGACCACAAATCAAATTGGTCTGGGGCTGATTCGAGCCATTCAGACTGTCATGAAATAAAATATGGATCACATTTGCTTGCAGTGTAAACATAGCGTAATTTTGATCAACCTATCAAATATTTTTAAAAGATATTATGACCCGATTTCTATCGATTGAGGCACCTTTAATATGGAAAAACTGTTATCCTTTATAGTGTAATTGTGTAAATACAAATTTGGTAACCTGCTCTTAAAAAGTTTGAAGCCACAGTCTCCCATACTTGCTTAAAACTGACTGTGATGTTAATTTATGACTTCTGTGTCAATCAGAATATTACACCTGTACAGTTAAAAGAGGTCCACAAATAAAGATTATGGGGATGGTTTTGTCCCGGCTTTCCCCCTCCCCAACCAAAGATGGCAAATGTCAGATTATTTTATGTGTTATAAGATTATCCTATAAAATAATCCTGTTGCCTGAGGCATGTTAAGATTGAAGTTGTCCTGATAATCAGCTCTGCAAGTTGAGTATTGGTTGGTGCCGACGATCGTAGATATTTAACTTGTTCATTACTTAGGTCAGGGGTGGGCAAGTGGCGGCCCGGGGTCCAAATGCGGCCCTCCACATCACCAAATGTGGTCCTCTATTCATTCCCAAAAACCAGCAGCTGTAAATATGCAGAAACTCAGAAATCCAATAAAAATAATTCTATATAATCTTATGCAAGTAATTTACAACCTTATTTTGCTCTTATAATGTCTAAGTCTCTTTCATTAATCCTTTAACATTATATCAAGTGTTACTTAATGCTATATGTAAAAAATGGCAGCAGCAAAACATTTGAGCTTTAAGAACATGAATAACACATCATTTTATTGTTTTGAAAAAAGCTTCATTGGCTTTAATTCCGTGTATATTAGCTAAATTTGCTTGAATTCTGTATCAAGTTCATTTGATTATGCATAATAACTTGTATTTATGTTGTAATATAATTTTTCTAATTTTATGACAAATTTATATTCTCATTTGCTGTTTATCCAACATTTTTTTCTCAGTATAGAGAGTTTCTGAAAAATGTAACAATGTGGCCCTCTTGGTAATTAAAGTTGCCCACCCCTGATTTAGGCCCAAAAATCTTTACGTGTGACTATAGTCATGAGCCAAAGGAAATAAAATGTCCCAAAAATATAGTTGGAAAAAAAAACAAAAAAATGACCTGAAACATAAAGTTTGGTGAACCTCGGAAATGAAGGACCAGCTCGTGGGTTCTTGCTGTCTTTAGGATTTCTTCCACATTTTTTTTTTTTTGTGGTATTTTTATGTCAAAAATAGTCCCAAGACCACCATCATTCTCTCTTCTCGTATATCCTCTTATGTGTTGTGTTTACCAACTGTTGCTATGTTCCTTCTTCGTTCTTGTTAGATCATATTTGATCACACAAGGCTTCTGTCTTGGAAGATGGGATTCTGGATCGATGGTGGGACTGAATCGTTACACGTGTGTTGTGCTGTGTTGAGATTATCTGAGCACAGCACACAGAACAATCAGAACTGCTCAAGCCTTGTTTTTTATTTTCATATGTGGGGTCTCGAACAAATCAGATTCAGAAAATCCCTATGTGTTTACCCCAGTTTGTGTATATATGAATGTATATAGACTAGTTATAAAAAAAAATCTTCCCAGAACTAATTCTACAACATCCAGATCTAAGCAGACCCTGTATAGGTGTAAAAAATAAAACATAGCCGTAAAATTTGCTGAATCTGCGTGAGCTCATGTACGTCATAAATCACCTCTCTACAGCTGTAACGTGATCCTTTAAATCTGCTTTGATGAATGTCACCTGAAGGACTCTGATAAAAAATAAGAGTTCAATTACTGTAGCGTTAGAGCGATTGGAAAAGGTTTCCCTGCCTCGCTGTGCCTGCAGCGCTCGCTGAGGCTGCCATGTTCCCCGCATATGTCACCTGTAACATTAATTTGAATAATAACAGGATGCTCTCCCGTCACCGTTACCTTCTCCCCTCCATCGGCCTCATAGCCTCGGCGGGGTGCGAAAGGTCGACTCATTTGCGTCCTTCATTGTTCCGAACACGTCTGTGGGCGTAGTGGAACCTTTCAGTCTGCTCCAGCGCTGAATGTCAACACTCTCAACAGTCAACAAGGGAATTTCTACTCATGAGGAAACCTGCGCTCCACCTTTTTCATAGAGAAAGGAGTAATTTAATGGTGTGAACAGGATAACTGGGTTTTTCATTCAAATTGCAGGTCAGTAAAATAATAAGGAAAGGTAAGAAGGGAGCACTCTAATCCTCCTCCTCTGCAGCTCTGGTTAAGTAATTCACTTTCCCACCGCCGCCTACTCGCCTGACAACCAGTGGTAGCTTTACCATCACGCAAAAGAAAGAAAATATATAGGGCCTCAACCTCCACAGGGCTTTATATAGGATTCCTCTTGCATCTTGTACATTATTGTAACTATTTTTTCCAAAGGTCGCAGTGTTAATTTTGACAGTACTTTTATTTAGTTTTATAGCCTTCTTCCTGAAGTATCTCTTAGTTTTAGTCATAATTTCGTCATAATTTTGTCATCAAATTGTTTTAATTTTAGTCTAGTTTTAGTTGATGAAATTTCACAACATTTTAGTCGAAAAAATGTACAGTAAATTTAATTAACTTAAATATGAAGTGTAAAGTGTAAGGCATTTTTATGTTTCTGAGGTGAGGTTTTATTTATTCATTTATTTATTTAATGTTTATTTAACAGGGACGATACATACAACATACAGGAAATGGGAAAATGTGAATGAATATAAGACGTGTAGCTTCAGCTAATTTGCAGTGTTTGTCCCTGGTCAGGAATTAGAGTACAATAAAATATACAGAATACAGATACAATTATACAAATACAGTAATACAGTGCATATAGTCAATAAGTACCATGAATAAACACAGTTGTTGTAAATTAGAGGCTAAAACACAAGTTACATTTAGCATTAAAGATTATTAAAATATTTACGTTTGGATAAAATGAAACATCTAATAATCCTTTATTGAATGCTAATAAAGTCTGAATTTACAAATTAATGTAAAAAAATGAACTTTTGTGTGAAATGCAGTCACCTTTATTTAGGCTCGCTTGCAGAGCATCTGTTACAAACCCAGAGCTGACAACAAACAGTGAACCTGCTCTACATGAATATATCAGTTCATAAAGAGAGCAGCTCTGATTGGATCACTCCACAACTTATCCCACCACCGCCAAGCTAAGGCAGCTGTGATTGGATATATTCCAACTTGTCTCTACTTTCTACATGACCAAATTAGGTCTGATTGGATTAAATCTCTGACAGACATTCTTGTCTAGTGTTTATTTGTTGACGAAAATGTCCGTTAATTTTGTTTTACTTTTTGTCCATGTGCACTTGTTTTTGTTAGTTACTGTCAAGGGGTAAAGGTTGACGGAAAACTATGATGAAAATAATTAGTTAACAAAATTAACTCTAAAATGTGGTCATCATATCAAGTTTTTCGGCCTTTTGTTGTCTTGTTTTTGTTAGCCCATTCAAAGAAGTCTCTCTTTGCTGTGCTTGGCTGACAGGAGTGGCACTGGGTGGGCTTGGTTCTAAAAAATTATGATTTGAGTTGATGTTGCTATTCAATCACTTCAAGTCACTCTGGCCATCTTCTGCGCTCTGGCATCAACAAGGCACTTCAACTTAGAGAAATACCTTTCACCGGATAATTTCCCGTTTTCGGACCATAACCTTTTGCAACCTGATTCAGTGTCTATTATAAGGCAGGTCCATCTTAACAAGTTCCAAACCTGTGCTCAGCCCAATCAGCATCCTTTAAAGCAGGAAACAAGCTATGAGCGTGACAACAGCAGGAAGCGACTGCTTGTACAAAGATTAGCATAAATGCTAACAGCTTCAGTGGCAGTTTTTTTGCAGATTTTGACTGCATTCTTTTATTGTATGAAAAACAAATATTAACACAACAGACTTCTCTTAAGTAAGGATATGTTCACTCCACTTCTGACAAGTTTTGATGAGAGTTTGGTAAAAGAAGTCGCTCATGTTCTGTCGTGCAGTAGCTCCTGCCTGCTGCATTACCTGATAGGCTCATAATTAATGTTGATTAATGGAACGATCATCTAGTCACCTGCTGGATATGCTTCACAAAGGTTTTGCCTTCATCAAACACTGTCTATGGACTCTTTTCCAGACTGATTTGTTAAATATATTGAATGGTTTACCTGGCGTGTCAGGCTAGATTATTGTGCATAAAAATTGCAGTTTATGAAACACCTGGACCTACAACCATGTCAAATTCTAAGAAACTTGAAAAATCTTCATTCCTGACATCAAGGAAGTTACGTTTTGAAATTGTATGTTTGTTTGTTCGCAAGATTATGGAAAAACCACCGGACTTTATTCTGAAATTTTCAGGAGATATTGCTAATGGCCCAACTTAAAAACAATTAGATTTTGGTGTTGATCCAGATAACTCGTATTACCAAATGATTGTTTTTGCTCAATAACTGTCTAATAATGATATCAACATGATTCCAAGTGCTAGGTGTGGGTTTTCAGGGTCATGAATAATATTATGATGATACCATTGTCAGTGAACTTTAGCTTAAAGGTGCTATGAGGAGAATCTATTACCGGCGAAATAAAGACTCTGCTACCCATGAGCACGTGCGGCGACTGTCGTTATGCTGTGTTCCAGTAACCTCGGGACTGGGAGTGACATCATCTCCGACTTATCGGCGTTCCAGTTGAAGTCAGAAAAAAACATGTCGATCTACCAGGCTATTGTTAGCACGCCCTGCGTTGTCGTTCGCAAATACCAAATGAAGAATATGATTATCACTATGGCAGCATTTTTGTAAATATAAGTCTAACAATACTATGTATACAGCTGATCTAGAGCGACACACCCCAGTCAGAAGTGCAAATAAATTGATTATTACAGGAGCTAAATAACTGTTCACACTGGGGGCATCCATCTTTGATTGTCAACTCGGGGGTGGCGAGGTTTAACTGAGTTCCCAGTAGGAAATTCCGACCTTGGGGAACGTTCCAGTTGCAGTTTCCTTCTCGGAACCCGGAAATTGCTACTTCTGACTACAACTGGAACGCACCAAAAGACGTGACCCAAGCCAAAGTGTGTGTTTGTTGTGAAGCTAATGAATGCAGCTCGGACCTTCCTCAGAACTCTGCATTGTTTTACAACTTCTTTTTTCAACAACTTACAGTACCTCGTCGCTTTGCATCCTGTATCTCTTTCTAGTTACGTAGCGGTAGTTTTGATGTGTGACAAAGAGCAATTTTTGGAAAACTTATTATCGTAGTTTTGTAGCCAGCTATATATCACTACTTACAGCCCGGTGCTCTAAGACGTGTAATATAAATAATAAAATAATATAAATTTGCTCTAGTTTTAATTGTCTTGTTCCCGAAGTTGAGTATCCAGGCCAGTCCAGCCCTGTCTGACCCGACTGCGAAGCTAAGGAATAGCATTTATAGATAACCTATTTTGATGCTATAAAACTCATCTTAAAGTGTGTATTTCGATCAGGCATATATCTCAAAGTCAGGCTTTTTTGTAATTACTTAAAAACTCCTCACAGTCTCTTTAAAGCTGTAAAAGCAATATGTGGGCTACTTGAGCGAAGGTTGGCGCTCTATTAGTGCTTTCTAGTTCTTCATGCTGATGCTCTGTTTGAACTTCAGCAGATTGTTTAAGCCCTGTCTACATACATGCATTAAGTTGAGATTGGCTAATTTGTTCAAACCTGCAGTTCAACTGGTGAAACTTATAAAGTGGTTTATCCAGTTTGATCACTGCTAAGTTGCTTGAACCTCCAGATTTGGTAAGACTGCTCTTTGTTGGATGATTTAAACATCCATCCCTGAATCGACAAATAAAAATTGAATCCCGACCTTGTAACGGAGCAACAACCTAACAGATCAACAAGAACATTTCCTTTGCGCTCCTCCTGCCGCTCATTAGGAGTCATAAATAAACCCTCTGCTGAAAAGTTTCGTCAGGAAACCACATCATGTTCTTATGTTTAATACAGACATCAACTCTTTTTTCCCCTCCTGTATCCCCTCACCGTTTCTTTTCCCCTTTTTCTGTGTTTGGGAATTCGTGTGAAGTTGGCACACTTGAAAGCAGCTGAACTGACGGCGCTGCAGAGTGAGAGATCCCATTCATCTGTCGGCTGGAATTATGCAGACACCTCTCTGGAGCCCCACTTCAGAACGGTGCTGTCTTTACTTTAAATATCTGGCCCCGCCATGACACCCTGCAACAAGAAAAGACGAAGCGTCTGTGAAGGGAAGAGGAAGGAGCGGGAAAAAAATGAGCCAACTTGACAAAATATTGCACATCAGTTGAACATCCTACAAGCTGTTAAGTGGAATGACACCAGCGAGCTCCAGGCGGCTGCAGGAGGTGACGGAAGAAAACACGTTTGTTCTTCACTGAAGCTGTGAATAAAAACTCCAGCTCATGTGACTGCAGATAACTTCAGCCCATTTCACTGCTAATCTGTGAAATGCACCTGTAATCTTTAACACACTATGAGATTTAAAATTCTTCAATGATTTGATGAATGTGATGGAGACATTAATATAAAATCGGATTGCTTTATCCTGAGAGGTTGAGACACGAGATTTCAACAGTCTTAAAGAGGAAAATGTCGGTTGGAAACCAGAATGAAATAATGTTTTAGAGATTAATAGAATGAACTAGAAAGCACTCGGAGAGCGCAGACCTCCGCCAGCGCCACAGTCCTCAGCCATATTGTCATTTTAACCATAAATATTAGTCCTACCTTTATTTCATCTAAATATTTAGATTCCTTGACCATGAAAACATACCATTAGCAACTGGATTCAAAATGATATCTACTTTGGTCCAGTAGTTATTCATGAAAATCACATTTTTCGCCGTGGCGGCCAGACGCAGATCCGGATCAACACCAAAATCGAATCAGTTCTTCCTTTTCCAATGCTGAACATTTCCTGAAAATTTCATCCAAATCCATCCATTACTTTTTGAGTTATTTTGTTCATGTACGGATGGACAGACGGACAAACTCTCCCGAAAACATAACCTCTTTGGCGGAGTTAAATATTTAAATTAATTTCAAAATATTAATACACTCCAGGGAACTCCAGAGCTACATTGACATGTTTGCTGTAACTTGCACATTAAAAACAGCAAAATGTTAAGATTATAGTCAGAAGCCTGGAAGATAAACCAGTCTTCTAAGATTAAAGTCAGATTTCTGGGATTAAAGTTACATTTTCAACTTCAACTTCAACTTTATTGTCCCCTGAGGGAAATTTGCTGTGCAAGCAGGTAAAAAGAACATCAATATACAGACACAACAATTACATTCACCCATAAAAACAAAGGCACAGGACACATTAACGAGAAGAAGCAACTGTGAGCGGACCAGTGATGGAGCTAACCTGACAACCTGACATTTTGAGAATTTACGTCAGAATTTTGAGGTTAAAGTCAGATTTCAAAAGTCAGAATTCGAAGTCAAAATTCTCAGAAAAAAAAAAAGAAACGTTAAGGTTGATTGTAAAATAACAACTTGATTAAGGAGATAAATGGAGATCTTTGGAATTAAAATAACATTTGAGGGATTAAAATTAGCATTCTTAGGTTGGTTAGAATACTGAGATTAATGACCAAAATGTTTTTATAGTCAGACATTAAAGTTAAAGTCGGGATTCTGATCTTTTAATCACAATCCTAAAAAGAAAACAGAATATTTAGATAAACTCCATTTTGAGATTTTAGTTTGATTTTTGAGGATTTAGAATTCCAACAAAGAGTCAAAATTCTGAGGAAAAAAAAAGTCTGCTGAGTTTAAAGTCAGTTTTTCTTTTTTTAGATTAAAGATACATTTTGGGAATTAAAGACAGGATTTGAGATTAAAATCAGGAGTAAGGATTAAAGTCACAGTTACGAAATGAAAGGAAAAAGAAAAACACGTTTTTTGGTTAAAGATTGATTTTTTTAAAGCAAGTCTGATTTTTGTGGATAAAGTCAGAATACTGCTGAAGTCAGAACTTTGGGGTTATGGTTACATTCCTAAAATTAAAGTCAGAATTTTTAGGTTGGCTTAAAATATTTAGATCTTAGTCATTATACTGGGATATGAATCAGAGTTGTAAGATTAAACTCAGAATTCAGCAATTAAGTCCTAATTTTCAGAAATAGAAATCCTCAAGTTCTTCGTTCTGAGAGAACACATATAAATAATTTGATTTTTGTTGGTTTCTTTTTTTTTTTTTGGTGTGTGTGTGTTTTTTTTGTTTGTTTGTTTGTTTGTTTTTGTGGGGGTGAGGTTAAAGGAGACATATCATGCTTGTTTCTCCTTTTCACTATGCCAGACTAGGATGCCTGTAAAGCATTTCTGCCCTCAGTACAAGTCATTTAGTTCCTTCATTGCCCCACAATAGCGTTCTCAAAATCCTCATTTTAGGCCATTATCAAGCTCTCATTGAAACGCTCCGATCTCAGGATGACTTACAGTTACCTTGCAACGTCACAGCCCTTTGTGCTCTGATTGGTCAGTTCTATCGGGGGTAGAGCCAGCCTGTCCTTCTTCTTCTACTGTATTTTCCGGCAGGCTCAAAGCAGCGACCGCGTATTGAGTCCCCCTACAGGTCTGAGCTGGTAATGAGTGAATGTGAGCTAGGGAGCGATATACTGCTGCTGGTGGATGTGTTCCTCGGTGACGGTTTGTGGCTAACGGACATCAGAGGAGGAAGTGTTTTATCAGATTACTCCAATAAAAAGAAAGGTACCTCGTGTCGTCACAACGATTTAAATCTCGCAGACATCTCGCAATGACCTATTTTCAGAGGCATCGAATCTCGTTCTAGGATATCAGAAAAAATACAATAGCTCATTTTCTGAAAATTAAGGGGGTGTAAGGTCTTGTTTTCAAATGTATTCTATTATATGTAAGTATTAAATCATGCATCGGCATGATATGTCTCCTTTAAAGAAATAAGCATTACTAAAGTCTAACCACTTTCTTCCTCATGCTATGGCCAACATTTCAGATAAAAAATCATCAAGATCTGTTGAAAAATATCCCAGTATGCTTGTAAATATTCCTGCCTACATATTAATCCCAGCCTCTTTTTTTTACACTTACATTTATTTTATTTAATTGTGTCTTGTTTGTGTTTACATCCTTGTACGAGAGAAAACAACTGCCGGAGTCAAATTCCTTGTATGCGTCGCATACTTGGCAATAAAACCTGATTCTGAACCTTTTTTAGTCATCTTTCTCGCACACAGACAGACAAAGAAACAGACGAACATCAGCGAATCATAACCTCCTTGGCTGGGATACATATCATTGCAGCAATTTCCATTTTTTCAGGAAATAACCCAATCAATAGCAAATTATGAGACCAAGTTAGTTTACCTATTACGAACTGGAGGAACAGACTTGACAAATAACTGCATTTGATTTTAGAGGCCAAACAATGATGCAAAAGCAAATGACTGTGATAGTGTTTTAGTAAAAGTGTCTAGGTCACTATAGTAAGAAACTTTTAGACAAGGCAGCCAGGACAGTCTGGTGAATATGTGACAAATCACCCCAGTGTCATCATTTCTTATTCTTCTGTTATCCATGTCCAAAACTGAAAAATTGTAATATTTAAAATTCCAACTCTTCTTGACTTTTCTAAAGCGAGCCTGACTCATTCACCGAGCGATGACAGCCTGATGGGGTGTGTAGCTCTTCAGATGTTTAACCATTGTAGTCTTGGTCAGGATGTTTGGTGAGAAGTAAGAATGTGGTAATGACATACCCTTCAGTGCCAAAAAATGACAAATAGCAGCCTTCACATGTGTATATCTAATGAGTTTTCTGTCTCACATTCTTCTGAGGCCCGGCAGCCCGAGTTACGGCCGCCCCTCTCAGACGAGGACCGAGGCCGACTGTCTGCATTGTCCCTCGCTGGCCGAGCATGTGCAGAGCGTCGCCTGAGCCCTGACCTCCCTCACAGCCACCGGGCGTCCTGCTTTGTAAACCGCTGCTCTGCCCCTGTTTTCTCATCCATCACTGCCGTCATAATCCTATCTGTGCTAATATTACAAACAAAGAGCCGGTTCAAGGGGAGTTTATCCAGCGCAGAGCCTCAGAGCGGGTCATCAGGCAGCATGTCTCAATGGACAGGCCGGACTAAAAGTAGAAAGTGTTATAAAAGTTAGTCATGCTTGTCTGCACCAAGGCCTTCTCATAAATTAAATAAACAATTTGACATATTAAAGGGTTATTCAATATCTTTGGAAGTAGGTTTTATCAGGAACTTGACAACAGACAGTAAAGTGTCTGAAAAGGCTCCAATCAGCCTGCACCTTAAAGAAGACCGAGACCAACAGAAAGGTGAACTGCTTTTGACGGGTCGTTTGAGTTTGTCATGAAAACCATCCACAAAAGTGTAAAGTGTCAATCATGACGGCACATTTTAATTTAGTTTCAGTTGTAGTTTTTGTCTAAAATATCTAATAGTTTTAGTCATAATTTATTTGTCTGAACCCTTTTAATTCTGCTCTAGTTTAGTTGATAAAAATTCACATCTTAGTTGACGAAATCTACAGGAAAATTAGTCAAAAAGACTATGATGTATAGAGTGCAAGGCATTTTTAGTTTTCCTTGAATTTCTGAAGTCAAATTTTACAGTTGGATAAATAAAACATCTAATAACCCTTCATTGTATGTTAGTAAATTTGGAATGCATAAATTCAACAGAAAACAAATATCTTTTGTGTGAAATGCAGTTACGTTTATTTAGGCATCCCGGCAGATTAATCTTTTTTTTGTCGAGTTTTTATTTGTTGACAAAAATACTAGTTATTCTTTTGTCATTTATTTTAATTTTTTGTTCATGTGCACTTGGTTTTATTAATCACTGTCTAGTTTTTTGCAGGGTAAAATAAAATGTTGACAAAAAAGTTGCTGCAAAAATAATCAACAAAATAAATACCCAGGGTTTGTCGGATTTTACGGAGCCCTTAAGGTACCACGGAAAATAAAACAAATAAATTGTGCGCACCAGATACTAAAACATGATATATTAAAATGTGTGCTCGAAATACTCATTTGTGCGCACGTTTTAGCTTTTATATAAATAACCAAAGGGACTGCTTACACCCTGCTGTCCCTTGCTGTCTAGTATGGCAGTTGTGTTTTTCTCAAGAATAATGGCAAGAAAAGTCTCCGTCTCCTCTGTCCAAATGAACCACGCCATGTTGACTCTGAGAGAAGTGATCATGTGACCAGGTACGTCAGGTCCTGTGGCGTATAATTGCGAAAAAAGTGTTTCCATTGCGTTTTTGAGATATACTTGAATATTTAAACATCTGAAAAGCCACCCCATGAAAGCATAAAAACTTTTTTGCAATATTTAGTGCATTTTTGAAATTCAGGTGTTTCCATAACCAGTTTTTTATTGCGCTATTTACATTTTGCGCTTATACAAGGGTAATGGAAACGCACTTACTAACCCCACGACAACAGACACCCAGGCTACTGCAGGTGGCAGTTCTGAAAGTAGTTTTTTTCTTCTTCTTTGGTTTTACGGCAGTTGGCATTCATTACTTTGGTGCATTCCCATGAGGCTAGAGACAGAGGCTGTGTCTGAAATGGCATAATAATGTACTACTCATACTAAGTGTGACATCAAAATGAGTATGTAGTGCGTTCACATTAGATAGTATGAAAAGATTGAGTGTGCGAGAAATACCCGGATGTATATCGGAAAAAATATTAACTATGCGAGGTGGGCATACTATTCACACTCAAACGCCCCATAATGCATTGTGAGCCCCATAATGCATTGCTGCATGCATTATGACCGGTATTCAGCTAAAAATCAGCCACTTGCAAACTTTCCGTTTTCAAAATAAACATCTTTTATTATCTCCCCTTTATTTCTTACTGTTTTTTTAACTTGGGCTCTTGTTTTGGAGCCGACCGGAAGTTTCTTCGATAGCATAATGGGGCGCATAACGGAATGTCCAAAATAAAATTTGTATCTGTGCATTTCATGGCTCAAATGACCACATTTTGGTATTCTACGTGGTGACTTTCTCGCCTAAAATGCTCTCTGAACTTTCAAATGTGGCGAATCAACAGAGATATTTGATAGCCTGGTGCGCTTCGGAGGTTTGAAATGCATCATGGGAAACTTAGTAGTATACTACAGTGTGAACGGTTGGCATCCTAATCATACTTATAGTATGTAGTATACAGTATTTGCACATGAGTTTGTAGTATGCAGTACATTAGTATGCCATTTCGGACACAGCCAGAGTTCAGTTTGGAGAGGCAGAGGAGTGATTTGCTATTATTGAATTATAGTACAAGAAACTTACGGTAGAATACTAATACAGGGGGGATGGTGGGAAAGAGAGGTAAGATACTGTAGTTTTCCAGAGACTTGACAGCTATTCACAACAAACATTCTTTTGGCTTGTAACAATATTAAATTGTTGATATGTTACTTAAAAAAAAACCTCTTACTTTTCCAACTTGATCTGCATTGAGCCTCTCTGACAATCCAGTAAACATTTATCGCCACAGCATTCTGGTTCTGCCCATGTGGACCTGCTTAGACCCTTTATGTAAAACACATCCCTCTAACTGTTGTCTAATGATGAGCAGACTGGTTTGATGACAATTATTTTCAGTCAAGTTGAAAAAAAGTAGTTCGGGTCAGTTAGCGCTGGTATTTGGACCGTGCAGCGTAGATGTAATCAATATGTTGTGACCACACTCGGCTTTGTAGTGAGCGCTGCGCTATCTGCAGCTAACACAATCGTATGATTAGAGCACTAATTGGACAGAACAGAATAATTAGGTAAAAGCTGCAGAGATATGAGGAACATCTGCAGAGGATCAGCTTTGTTCCTGAAGCTGCTGAGCTGGCTCTTCATCTCCTAACAGCTTGTAAAATGTAGAGACACGAAGATGATGAAAACCACAGCAGCTGTTCCTCAGACAGATGAGCAGTGAGGCCGTCTGACCATTTACCTCCGACATCATCCATCATCCGTGACATCCCTCCATCATTTCTCATATTAATAAAAGCTCCACATCAATACTGCAGAGTGGAGAATCCCCCTGTGAGCTGCTCTCTGTGTGAGGGTCTTTGTATGGATGTGGTGACCATCATAAATCTAGCCTTCAGTGGACACAGAAGAAGACCTCAAACACAGCAGACATGGGGGACAATATGAAGGGGGGTTGTGAGGGGGGCTCAGAGCAGTGCATTATAAAGTATGGACAAGCTTTGTTCAGTGTTTGTGTGCAAAATAAATTCAAGGAGCCAAATTATTATTATAGTTCGGGATTTATTTAAGCACTAGGTGGGTCAAAAAGTAATAATGAGGCCAGATATTTTGAGGGTCAAAGGAAATCAGGAAGTTGGTGTCATTCATAAGTGGTGGAATAAAATAAATGTTTTTTTTTAATGTATTTTTTTGGCATTTTGTGCCTTTATTGATAGGAGAGAGACAGTGGATAGGCCTGCGAAAGGGGTCGAGAGAGCAGGGAAAGACACCCCGCAAACTGGCCACAGGCGGGACTCGAACCTGGACCGGCAGAAGCAAGCACATGGGGCGCCTGGTTGCCAACCACTCCGCCAAACCAGCACCCCAAATATATGTATTTTTAAACCTAACATGCTAAATCAATTTGTCACGTGACATAAATACATTAACCTGACATGCCAGATGGACAGTTCTATATATCTGTCATGGAAATGTTTCACTAATCCTTCTGGAAAAGAGCCGTTGAAAATGTTTACAGAGGCAGAAAACTCAAAAACAACAGCAGCTTGTGATTGGACAGTAGTTTGGCTCATCACACTCATCATAGACCAATCCATATCAAGCAACACTGCTCAGTATGACAGCTATATAAAAATAGTTAGCAGTTAACTTGAACTAACTTAGACTATTGTCTTCCATTAAATAATGCCACACAGATGTATCATTTAACACATATACGTAACATGAACCTCGGCAAAAACAATCCCTACCAAGGCTTCCCGGTAAACTTTTGTGGAGAGCAGATTTCGCCAAGTATCACTGAGTAACCATGACGACCATAGAGCATGTCAATGGAGGATATTACACGTTCCCTCTTAGTTTCCCAGCAGCGATCCAGAGTCAGGAGAAGAGCAAAAACATGATTTCTCCTAACACAAGCTCCAAGTCACTTTCTTTCCTTCTCTTTTAAAGAAAAAACAGTCCATTTCTGATTTTAAAAAAAAAACAAAAATGCAGATACTTTAACCGTTTCAGAAGCCACCTTTATTTTTTTTGCATGCACTCCCTTCCTGGTGTCCTCACATCTGCAGCTCCCACCTCTCTCCCCTGATTGGGCCATTAAGCATTTAGCCGAGTAAGTCGTTGGACATTGGAGGTTGGCAAGACAGATATGCATGATTTCACAAACAGGCAGGTCTGTCTGCTCTGCAGGGCTATAAATACATTACAAGTCAATGCAAAGACACAAAATTCACGTTTGCACTGACAGTTTGCAGTGAACTGTTGCACGAACAATGCAAATTTAGCCTCTTTTAGCCATAGTAGAATAAATCCAACTTCTGCGACAAATTTGCATGAAGCAGTGGCACATCAGCCAGTCAGCATCAAGAGTGATTGGTGATAAAGATGACATCACAACACGGAGGAAGTAACGATGCAGTGCGCCGCTATCGGAGTCCAAACCACAGAGAGAAGAAACAGGAGAAAGTCTAAGGAAAGCTTTGAGTATCCAGTATGTTCAGCTCATATTTTTCAAACACTTCTCATGGACTGTAGCATGAATAATGTCTACCAGTACAACAGCTAGCTGGCTACTGATGTTTTTCTGTCTTACTATTGGTGATTTACTGCTTTTCACTAGGGATGTGTGCGACTAGTCGTTTAATCGGCTAACCGCCTACTTATTTATTAATCGTTTAGTATTTTACTAGTCGGTTAAATGCTACATTCAGCATCATGCATCTTGTTCTTCACGCCTCTGCGCATAGCCATCAAGTCTCCCATTTTGGGCGGGAAACTACTGTATTTTATCCCTCTTTCCCGCTGTCCTCCCGTATTAATATTTTCCCGTAATTCTCCCGTATAAAAAAAAAAACATTCCTCTGCCTCTGCTACTGACTGAACACTGTCACTCGTCTGGCGAGAAATGCCACCTGCAGTATCCTGCATGTTTGTTTTCCTCCTCTTTTACTACCAAAGAGGCTGAATGACAAGATGGCTCACTACGTCTATCTTTCTTAACACCGGGGTGCATTGGTTCTATAGCGGATTTAGCGGATTTATAGCCGAGTGAGCATCTGTCAAACATGCGATCTTCGGGGTGAAGACGGGCGCCTGGCCCACACGGAGAGAGCTGAAGTGAGCGTCCTGAGGAGTTATGAGGAAACAAACGCTAATATGAATGATGGCACAAAAGACACGGTTCTTAAGCCGGCTGCCCCAGTGTGAGAATGTGTTGGTTTTAAATAGGATGAACAAGGTGTGAGCTCATGAACACCTACGAGCTGATATGTCCCATTTGTTTGAAAGTAGTGCCGACGAAGATGTGCAGGTGCAGCGGAGCCTTTGTCCTGACAGTCAACACTTATTGAGGTGTTTGGTCGGCAAAGAACATATAGATAAAAGCCCAAAATGAAGCGCTCACAGACAGTGTCGTTCGCTACATTGCAAAAGAAGTGCAGCCCTTCAGTACGGCTGAAAAGCCAGCAGTTACAAACGTTTGACAGATAGTACGAATTGACTGGGAGAAAGTACATGTCACAATTCCTGAACTGTATAAACTCCATTTTATTTAGACCATAGTTTTTATTGTTGTGAGAGTTTTGTTTTTTCTTTACAGAGACAGGGTCTATTTTTTTTGTTTTTGACTAGTATAATTATTTTTATTTACATGCAATTTTGCTAAAAGATAGGCCATTTCATTTTCATTGCTTTTTTTCTCTTTTTTGTTTGTTAAATTTACAATATTTTTTGTTCAATTTATTTTATTTAAAATATCCTGACCTTCCAATTACAGTTAAATATTCTTAAGAAATGAAAGTTTCTTGAATTGTGCACTAGTCTTAAGTGCCAGAGATTTCAGGGAAATTCTATTCTAGGCTACTATGTTGTACGTTTGGAATTGTCATGCTGCTGCATCTAAGTTTCATACCAAAGCAGTATTCATAATAAATGCCATGCATTGCATTGGCAAACGTATCAGAAATGTATTTCTCTTTAAATTGTTCAACTTTATTCAGTCAGTTGTTGTTACATCAATAGAATTTAAATTAACAGTTTGTCCTGAGTGTTTGGGCTAAAATAGTTCCTAAATACACATTTGCATGTTAAACTTTTAACTTAATATGTGTATTAAATTGCGAGTTTTCTTGCTTATAGACTAGTCGACTAGTCGCAAATAAAATTTGAGACTAGTCGGCGGGGAAATTAGTCGAAATTCCCATCCCTACTTTTCACACAGAAAGTATTCCATTTTTATCTTGGATTTTTCTTGGACATTTAGCTCTTTGCTCTTGAAAACAGGAGGAAGACTCAGACAGAAACATCCACCATAGTTGATCATGGTTAGAAAAGACTGGGGAACAGACCTGCCCCCTTCTCTTTTCCCTTTTGGTCTGAAATGACAAAGATCCACATCAGTGAATGTGATCAATCCAAGCACACAAATACATGCATGAAAATGTAGTTGCAGAAGGTGCAACCAGAATTTTTTTTTTCACATTTGTTGTGAACACAGTTTAATGTCTTTAACAACACTATTTTCGATCAAAACAGGAACGTCACCCAGAAGTTACATTTTTTGTTGGTGTTTTATTGGTTTGGATGTTTGTAAAGGCTTCCTGCACCTATGAAAGTGGCATCTATACTGATATGTTTTGGATGCAGATGTGCAGTCTTCACCTTCCTAAAACTGATGCTATTTCTTATTCTCTGACATTTTATTTGCATAGGAAACAGAGGGAACAGGAAACAACTTTTTTCTTTCGAAAAACAGTAGTGTTGATTTCTAAATGAAGACAAAGTTTTTGTTGTTTTGTTGTGCCTGCTGTAAAGAGCGGCTGTGTACAGGTCACACTGACTGACCACCACACCGTCAGGTGGCATGAGACTCATGGATGGATTATACTCACCGCGAGCGATCAGCTGAAACTAGGACGCTTGATTTAAACAAAGCAAAACAATCTGTACACAGATAAATGATATTTTTGTGTTAGGGGAAAGGTTGTTTAAACTGCACCTTATGAGTTTGTGCGTTTATATTTTTGTTGATTATATATGGCAGAT
This sequence comes from Scarus forsteni, assembly GCA_036419115.1. Lineage (NCBI taxonomy): Eukaryota > Metazoa > Chordata > Actinopteri > Labriformes > Labridae > Scarus > Scarus forsteni. The sequence continues at coordinate 2,510,460 of JAZDUH010000135.1, forward strand.
CATTGGCTGTAAGACTCTGCAGGCTTTCTCATTTGTGCAGATACCATTATTGAACCTTTTAAGCTATTATCCATCAATATTGAACCAAAAAAATATAAATACCTTATCCAAATACAGATCCAGAACTGGGTGTCTTTTTAACGACTTGTTAATATTGCATCATAGGGCAGTTTGTCACAGTTTTGTTAATAACTTATCGAACAGGGTCAGAAATTTCTTGGTGAAGGTTTGAGCATTTTTCATTTAAAATATTTTTCTTATTGTAAAGAAAGAGGTCAACAAAGATGGCAGATAGAGGTGACAACAGGCCAGTAAACTCATCATCCTCTGTTATTTTGTATATTTACTTTTATTTTTTTAGCCAAATTTGCTTTAATTTCTTTTAACTATTCTGTAATATATTTGCTTAATAAGCGAGAGGGAGGCCCACTTTCGGATATTAAAGCCTTCTGTAAAGTCGTACTCAAACTGTTTTTGTAGATCATGCATGCCAAATAAGCAGATATGTTGTCATGATGAATTTACCTGAATAATAAAAAGAAACATGATGAAATTCTCGCCCCGTTCTCTTAGTACTTCTGGGTTCAGTAGATTCCTCATGTCTGCAGTAATAAACATGACTAATCACTTGTTACTTAGCCTCGTCCCCTGGTACATGCCCTTTGAGGCTATGCTGCACAGCGAGGTGTTGCTTATCCCAATGATTTGGTACACAAACATTGGATTATTTCACCCAACTATCCGAATGCATTAATTATTCATCGACAGCACCTCCTCCCTCCTCTGAACCGTTGGTGCTGCATGCAGTTCCTCCCAGGACTGACCTATATTACTTTTCAGAGGAGAGACGGTGGGTTTTTCATCAGCGGCGCAGGGCGGGATTTGAGTGATTCCCCAGTGTGACCTCATCCTTATGACTGCATCCTCACCCCATTATCATGAAGTGACCCAGATTTTTACAAACTCCTGAGCTGAGAGGAACGATCATGAAGTGGAAGTTGACTTTTGTTGTGAGAATCATGAAAGCAGCTCATAATGGATTGACAAATGGGTCGGTTATACTCTGTGTCAGCATCCATTCTGAACATACTTTAGCACATGTGCCCGTTCTAACGACAGATCTGTAATGAAAACTTGCAATTTCATGCCATGGCTTGGTATGCCTTGCCAGGGCGTGAAGGAACAATGGTTGGTCATGTAGCCTTTGTCCTTAGATATTCTGCTATGAACAACTGACATATCAAGGTGACAAGCAAATTAAAGGGAAAGCACCCTGGTGACTCACTGAGTAGGTGAAGGAGATCATCTCAGTGCAAATCCAGGTGTGTGACTGATTGGCCTGGTTTGGCTCAGGTTTGGAGCTTATGTAAACTTCTGAGCTGCAGTGCTCAGCGCTAACTCGGCGTATCACCGTCAGAGATTGAGAGTGCTTCTCTGTGTCTCTAGGGTTGTTCATGGCATGTTAAAAATCTGCTGTTCTTTGAAACTTTGTGTGTGCTTGGGTGAGACTTAAGCAGAGCACACTTAAAGATATTGGGTTGTTTTTGTCCCGACGTTTTCCCTTTCCCCCGAAGGACAGCAAACGTCACATTCTTATTAGATTATCCTATAAGATTATCCTGTGGTTGGAGGTGTTGAGAGTTAATTTGTCCTGGTAACTGGCTCCAAAATGGGTCAGGCCAACAATCATAAATGTCTAAGTGGTTTAATATTTACAACCAAAAATCTTCATGCGTGTGGGGGAAGCCGACGACTCCTGAGTCATGCCTCTGTGGATTGTGACGTGGAACAGAATGAAGGGGAACAATTAGCGAGCCGACTGTGGAACCAGAGCCATACTCTCTTTCTTCAGCTGAGGAACAAGGACACAGGTGTAAATAAAAACAGGCAATGCTGACCTAAAACACAATCTTCAATGGACCAAATGGAGGACCAGCTCACGCATTCATGCTGACATAAGGATTTTGTCCATCATCTCCTCTCCTTGCATGTCCTCTCCTATGTTGCGTGTTGTGTTTTCTGGTTTTTGCCATAGACTTTTACATCTATGCTTGTCATGTGTCTCCTGTGATCAGACTTGATCTAACTGTTGAAAGTTCATGTTCAGTTTGGAAGAAGGCACAAGTCCAGATTAGATCGGTTAGCCAACCATTTATTGACAATATGTGAGGCAAATAACGTGATCTAACAATAACAAAGATTGCTGGCTTGGGGGACTAGATTTTAGATCGGAGGTGGGACAGCATTGTCGTGAACGATGTGGCGCTGATTATTGGAGCACGCCACGCACAATCAAAACTGTTCAATTCCTGTTTTTTTTATCTTCATGTTGGGATCTGACAGATAAAAAAACTAATAAAATCCTTATGTGTGTACCCAGCTTTACTCAAACCCTCAGGAGAGTTAACCCAGTCTCTTTGTTTACTCTTGAAACAATTATCAGGTCACTTTACTTCTCAAAGTTAGTTAGTAGCTGCACGTCAGCAGTGGTTTAGTTCTGCTCTTGAAAAGTTAAATCAAACTTGAGCTTCAAGTTCTTTGGCTGGTAGTCCTCCAAATTGCGCTTTATTTTCTAATCCCTAAGAATTGTTTGCAATTCAGGTGTTTGTTCCTCTGTGATAACTTCAGGAAACTGAGTCTACCTCCTGAAAAGCAAAGCCACAGAGACATTTAACCTTGTCCCTCCAAAATTTTATCATGTTGTCCTTAAAAAAAATGAATATGACGTAAATTTCAAGAAAATTCTGCTCAATATTTTAGACAAAAAAGGAGCTCTGCCAGAAATTTTGGACCCCATTAGCACAGGCAGACACCATCCCAAACCAGCTCACACTTTCTCTAACAAAACTTCTATTAATCAAATTGACAAATGATTATGGCAATTTAGAGATGCATCCTCTTAAAACTTCCCCACTTTCCCTCTTAGGGTCTTGGCTGGTCCATGGCAGCTCTGTGATGAGGCCTGACCTTCCAGAGAGTAATTAATTGTAAACTTTAAGCCACTTTAGTGTGAATTTGTTGCTAAGTTTTGCACTCTGTTGATTTGGCAGCTACTCTAATGGAATCTCATAGAGACACCCTGCTATTGCATTAATGGGCATACATATGCATATGATAGTTTTATGTGAATTTTTTTATGTATACTGTATTACCAAAAGTATTTGCTCACCTGCCTTTACTCGCATTTGAACTTAGGTGACATCCCATTTCTAGTCCATAGGGTTTAATATGTCGTCGGTCCACCCTTTGCAGCTATAACAGCTTCAACTCTTCTGGGAAGGCTGTCCACAAGGTTTAGGAGTGTTTATGGGAATTTTTGACCATTCTTCCAGAAACACATTCGCAAGATCACGCACTGATGTTTGATGAGAAGGCCTGGCCCTCAGTCTCCGCACTAATTCATCCCGAAGGTGTTCTGTCAGGTTGAGGTCAGGTTTCTGTGCAGACCAGTCAAGTTCATCTACACCAGACTCTGTCATCCATGTCTTTATGGACCTGCTTTGTGCTCTGGTGCACAGTCATGTTGAAAGAGGAAGGGGCCAGCTCCAAACTGGTCCTACAAAGTTGGAAGCATGGAATTGTCCAAAATGTCTTGGTGTGCTGAAGCATTCGGAGTTCCTTTGACTGGAACTAAGGGGCCAAGCCCAGCTCTTGAAAAACTGCTCTAGAGTCCAGGGGCGGCATGCTTTACACCACTGCATCAACACTTTGCATTGCACTTGGTGATGTGAGGCTTGGGTGCAGCTGCTCGGCCATGGAAACCCATCCATGAAGATTTCGAAACTGTTCTTGAGCTAATCTGAGGGCCACATGAAGTTTGGAGGTCTGTAGCGATTGACTGCAGAAAGTTGGTGACCTCTTCTCACTGTGTGCCTCAGCATTCGCTGACCCTGCTCCATCAGTTTACGTGGCCTACCACTTGGTGGCTGAGTTGCTGTCGTTCCCAAGCACTTCCACGTTTTATAATACAGCTGACAGTTGAGTGTGGAATATTTAGGAGTGAGGAAATTTCGCGACTGGATTTGTTGCACAGGTGGCATCCTATCAAAGTTCCATGCTGGAATTCACTGAGCTCCTGAGAGCGACCCATTCTTTCTCAAATGTTTGTAAAAGCAGTCTACATGCCTAGGTGCTTGATTTTATACACCTGTGGACATGGAAGTGATTGGAGCACCTGATTCTGATTATTTGGATGGGTGAGCGAATACATTTGGCAATATAGTGTATATTCCATGTTCTGCTCCCACTGCTTCACAGCTGCACAGCTAATTGCCCCATGGAGGACAAATAACTAAAGTGTAAGTGTAAAGATAAAATTTTGATCACAGCTACACCTCTAGCCGGTGGCCGATGGCTAAACTACACAACACTTGACAGATTTTGGTCCCCTTAACAAAAAGTGTGAACCCAAACCAAACCAAATGAAAAACACAAAACTGCTGCAATTTCAGCCCAGGCCGGGTCCGCTAGCCTTTATGTGTGACCTTATTCGTTGCGTTATGGTGGATGTTTGAGCAAAGTTTGAAGGATACCAAAATCAGCACAAGCAAAAACAAGTGATAACACTCATGTCTCATCCCCTCCAAGTTTTCTCTTCTGTCAAACTGGACATCTGGGCAAAGTTAAAAGAAAAAGCTTTTATAGCATTCTTGTGATGTCACAGTTATAATATATAAATCGCAAACAGAAGGCTCTGTGGCTTTGACCATTTGACCTCTAAAATCCAATCACTGTCATCTTAATTTGGAGTTTGTTCAATTTTACAGAGATCTTTCGAAACTTTAAAATCACATTAACAAGCAAAAGATGAGTACTAGATTCCATGAAATTTGGCTTTTGACCTCAGCAAAGAGAAGTTGTAGCCTTGCAGAGCAGACAGACCTGCATGATTCTGACATCATGCAGGTCTGTCTTGCCAGCCTCCATCGTCCAACAGTTTCACTCGGCTAAATGCTTAATGGCCCAATCAGGGAAGAGAGGTATGAGCAGCGGGTGTGACGAAAACAGGAAGTGACTTAAAGGGAAGTAAGTCACTTCCTGTTGTACAAATAATGGAGGTTAATGTCAGTTAGCTATCATGGTGACTCAGTTATACTTGGTGAAATATGCTCTCCTCATAAGTTTACTTCATAGGGATTGTCTTTGACAAGGTTCATGTCACCTATAAGTGTTAAATGTTACATCTGTCTGGTATAATTAAATGTGAAACGATAGTCTCAAGGTAGTTTAGCAATCAGCTAGTGGCCATTAGCCGCTATGGCTAACGTCTCACAAAGGCAAACAACAGTTGGCCATTAGCTGTAGCAGCTAATAACACTTAGCCTCTAACAACAGTTAGCTACTACGGCTAACCTTTAGCCACTTCGTTTAGCCACTACATATGCTACGTCTTAGCAGCGCTGCTTGATATGGATTGGTCTGTGATGAGTGTTTTGAGCCAAAGGATCGTCCAATCACAAGCTGATGCTGTATTTGAATGTTCTTCCCCTGAAAACATTCTCGCAGGGCTCCTCACCATGGATTAGTGAAATATTTTCAATATGGAACTGTCCATCTGGCATGTCAGGTGAAGAAGTTGATGCCAGTTTGGCAGAGTGGTTAGCAACCAGGCACATCTCATATACAAACTTCTGCCAGTCCAGGTTTGAATCCAACCTGTGGCCAGTTTGCAGAGTGACTTCCCTCCTCTCTCACCACTCTCACAAGCCTATCCACTGTCATTCTCTCTTACTAATAAAGGCACAAAATGCTCAAAATATACATTTAAAAAATAATAAAAAAGAGAAGTTGTTGCAGAGTTTAGTTGGTGTCTTTTTATATCAGCCCCCACAGATCCTCACAACAGCAATGTTTAAAATTCATAAGTTTGGAAAGTTTATTCATGTTGCTGTTTTGGGCAGAGTAACACAAACTATTTCTTTTTCATCATTCATACTCAAGTTTGTTGCAGAACTGCATTATGTGTTTGTGCGTAGGCTCCCAGGTACATGAGAGTTCTGTTTGATATTTCTGTTCACCTTCACAAGAGTGTGGAGCTTCATGAAGACAGAGAAAGAGGGGAAGAGAGTACCATAGGAATACTTATGGAAGTAGCAGTACTTGGATTCTACGGTATAAGTACTCAATGAGTTAAGAAATGTGTAATGCCCATCTCAGTAGTTGAGCATCGATCATTCAAATTCAGAAAATGTTGCGAATATGACATTTTAACTGTATTTGTCCGATTAGTAGAAGACGGTTTTACAATGCTGCAAATGAATTCTAAGGCGAACAGAGCACACAAGACTGGAAATAACTTCAGGTTCCGGCTGCTAATCAATATGGCAATTAAGTCCTATGGGAATTATGCCAAAACTTTGTGATTTGAAGACAACTTCAAAACAAATCTACAGACAGGGTGAAACAAGAACAGAGATACTGAGCAGTGAAATTGCTTATTGACCATTTGCTGACACGTGACTAGCACATGGATGTAAGAAGCACAGGTTTTCTCAATAGACTATACTGCAAAGTAAAAATTACATTGGAGATTCATTTTTTAAAGCATTTGTTCTCAATTGCATCCTGCTCTGCCCCATCTCGAGACATATTTTTTAAGCTCTCCCAACACCCATGAACCAGGATACCCTTAAAAAGGCTGAAGATTTTCCATTCATCATATCCTTGGATATGCACAAATTGTATATAGTGCAATAAAAAGCTGGAAATGGAAACACCTGAATTTTGAAAAAGCACTAAAATGTCAATAAAAAGTTTTTACGCTTTCATGAGGTGTTTTTTTTATACGTTTTGATATTCAAATATATCGCAAAAGCGCAATGGAAACACTTTTTCCGCAATTAAACGTCACAAGACGTGACATACCTGGTCACATGGTCACTTCTCTCGGAGTAAACATGGCGCGGTAAGAGTCATGAGAGTTACAACCCTCCTGCCTAGAACAACCTTCAATGGAAACGCGTTCAAAGGGCAAGTATACTTTGGCGAAATTTTAGGAATATCGCTTTTATTTTGCAAAAACTGTCATGGAAACCCAAGCTATAATGTGAATAGAAATGTTTCCAATAACTACTTGATGGCAAGAAAAAAAAAGAGAATTAAGAGAAGAGAAATAAATATTGAATTCAACAACTTTATTCAAAGATTTGACCAGAAATTAAACCTCCCCCACAGCAAATAACCAATCATACAGCAGCGTTCTGGGTTGACACATTGGGTGGCCATTCAAACTTACAGGGGGTCCAGACCTCGATTTCGACACGTCCTTGCCCAGACAAGCCACGTCCCCTTGAAGTGTTGCCAGTCTTTTTTGCACTGTTTGTGAAACATTGCACGCAACTGAAAGTATCAAAGATATTTTCATGAATGGAATAAAACTGTCACTGAGCCTGTTCAATGAGTTGGGTCATCTTCAGAATATCTTGAAGCACAAAGGCCGTTTAACTGTCCTCTCTGATACAGATTTCATTTGAGCTAAGTTTTTTAGTTTTATTATGTTTGTCATGCATGTATACAGTGAGTCAGTATGGGATATTTGAGGTTGGGTTGTATGAGGTACATGTCAGTAACGGAGAATCCACAGCTGGTCTGCGTGCTATTGGCAGAGGAACACACGCTCTTTATGCTCCAGATGTGTCCCTCTGCCAGCATTGATCAACTCTTACAGTGAGGCCCTGCAGGCTTTAATAAGAGGAGAAAAAACACTACCTATGATATAAATGGTATATTTATAAAGGGATTATGACCAGCATTTATATTGTAAACACAAGGATAACTGTAGGTACTGAAGTTTACACAGCCTACACATGCGGGGATGGAGACTTCTTAGTTAAAGCCTCAGTGGGAAAAAGATTTGAGACAACAAAGTGACCTGATGGCTCTATTAATATGGGTTTTTTTTTTTCATGAAAACAGCATGTTTGCTGCCAAGGACATAAACTGAGCTAGAATATTTGTTGCCATCATGGTACTCGGTCAGCTGGCCTAACTTTAATCTTCTGTAAATATAAGTGATCTTTCCTTTGGATGCAGTATTGCAAAACTAGAAAATTTCCACGGAAATCAGACTGGGGCTCAGCGGCTACTGGGAATATTTTATAACAATCCAGCCGGCACCTGGGCAAAGACACGCTGAAATGGTTGACCAACACAGTGGAGATGTCAGGAGACTTTGTTTCATGTGTTTTAGTCATGTGTGGCCTGATAAGCTGATGCCAATAACCTGGCACTTGACCTTGACCTGTATTCTTTGTCAGCCTGGTGGTGCTTTCCATCCCTAACCGACTGATGTCACCAAGCACTTTATGAGTGGGGGTCCAGTTAAAACTGAGCTCCAATGTCCTTAATAAACACACACACACACATACACCCCTAAATACAAACACACACCATGTGTTTATGGGTGTAGATTCTGTGTGAGGATTAGGTCACTTTAACTCCATCAATACACACACACATACACATATATGTGCTTCATGCGCCCTTTTCCTATTTTTAAAATACAAAACAGGAAACACTTATACTTGTTCCCTCTGTCAAAGTCGGCCATGATCCTTCATACCAATCTTCTTCTCCTCGAGGCTTTGTTTTGTTGACAGCACACAGGACACAGGACACTGAAGAGTTTATCTGATGACTGTAGGCAGAGGCAGGCTAATGCCACCAACTGACTCCCAGTGTTTGACCATAGCTAATTAGTAGAAAGTGAGCTCTGCCCGTCTCTTCCTTGTTACTGCAGCACTGTAAAAAAAAGTGATGTCTGTCTGCTTGTCATGTGAGGCAAGACAACAACTAAAAAATATTCTGAAGTACTGCACTTTGATGTAAATAAATCACTTTTTTGCTAGCTGCAGCAGATCATGTCAGGAGGTTTGGTCTTAAATATGTGCCACTTAGTGTGATAGTTAATAACACTGCTATCACTGAAGTATCAGGTATCAAATTATTATCAGCAGGTGTTAATGTTAATCTATATGGAGTAACAAAACCATTATTTGGTCTCCAAAGTCTGGTTTTTGGAGTTTCCACACCAGCTTGAACCTTTTCATCTCATTCTGCCTTCACATACCTACAGAGCTGTTACAAAGAGAGATGATTGCTTGCAGCACACATGGAGAAGGACTTTTTGGGAGGTTAAGGTAGCCGCAGGAGGAGGGAAGTCAGTTGCAAAAGGACCGTGCGAGATCAGTGTTAAATCCATTGTAATCTCCTCTAAGCTACAGACGAGCTCCTTGGAGGCCTGGGAGGACGGAGATGGTCCGTTATGAGGAGGTCTTTCATCTGAAGGAGATTACATCTGAGGAATGCTCTGAAGCCATGCACACAGATCCCACAATGCATTGCTTCAGTCACATCTGCTGCAAACACATGCTTCACAGAGCTCCTAAACTGACTCTTATATAATCTGCAGAGGCATACGGTACACCTCTGCAGAGCTGAGTGTGCTGGTGACAAGTTTGAATCTTAAAAAAAACAGCAGTACCTTTGTGTCAGCCTTCCTGAGGCTAGCGTTAGCATCTTAACTCTTCTCACAAAGTAAAAGTTGCACACACATTCTGTTTGACTTTGTTTCTGTGGGAACAGCAGCTCAGGACACACAAAGATAGTCTCAAAGGCTTCAGTTAAAATATGTTGAGTCTGTAAGCAGACCATTTAACTCCCTAGTTTGTTACTGTTGACATAAAGTCCTACTTTGGTTTTCAAATGTTTTAAAGATAAAAGTCTTCTTCCACAATACAGTGGTCCTGAAACACAGACAAGAGTTGGCAAAGCACTTTCTAGTTTCAAAGACTGTACACAAGATTTAGAATGAACAAGAACTCCCATACTACTGCCACAGCCATGAGGACCAAGGTCATTCAATTAAGCATAATCTCACAAACAAAAGCAAGCATAGTAGCCTAGTAATGGCCTCTTCCTGATAATGTTACAACGTAAAACAAAAATTTAAAAAGGTTTGTTAGTAATAAACTCAGAATACAGAACACATACATTTCAGAATTTCCTGTTTGCTATGGTGCACATTAAAAGCCATGATTCAAGACCACAGTGAAAACCCTGTAGGCTTTCAGTAGGCATGCAGTTGAACCTGCGCAATGTTATCCTCCGTGCTGGCCTCATCCATGCACCACTCTATTGAGAGCTACGTAAAGCATATACACTATATTGCCTTAATTATTTGCTCACCCATCCAAATAATCAGAATCAGGTGTTCCAATTACTTCCATGTCCACAGGTGTATAAAATCAAGCACCTAGGCATGCAGACTGCTTTTACAAACATTAGTGAAAGAATGGGTCGCTCTCAGGAGCTCAGTGAATTCCAGCGTGGAACTGTGATAGGATGCCACCTGTGCAACAAATCCAGTCGTGAAATTTCCTCACTCCTAAATATTCCACAGTCAACTGTCAGCTGTATTATAAGAACGTGGAAGTGTTTGGGAACGACAGCAACTCAGCCACCAAGTGGTAGGCCACGTAAACTGACAGAGCGGAGTCAGCGGACGCTGAGGCGCGTAGTGAGAAGAGGTTGCCAACTTTCTGCAGAGTCAATCGCTACAGACCTCCAAACTTCATGTGGCCTTCAGATTAGCTCAAGAACAGTGGAGAGCTACATGGATGGAGCAGTGGAGACGCGTTTTTCTGGAGTGGCGAATAGTGCTTCTCCATCTGGCAATCTGATGCCAGGCCTTTTTGTCCAACATCAGTGTGTGACCTCACAAATGTGCTTCTGGAAGAATGGTCAAAAATTCCCATAAACACTCCTAAATCTTGTGGACAGCCTTCCCAGAAGAGTTGAAGCTGTTATAGCTGCAAAGGGTGGACAGACGTCATATTGAACCCTATGGATTAGGGATGGATGTCACTTAAGTGCATATGCGAGTCAAGATAGGTGAGGGAATACTTTTGGCAATAAAGTGTATGTACCTATAGTGTAAGGGTTACAGAATAGTTAGTTGAATTAAACAGATGATTAAAGGCTCTATACTCACCTCCTACAATAAATACCAAGACACCTACATAACACCTACTTAAATTTGCTCTTTCCATGTTGGTGCTGCATAAATGACTGATGGAAGTGATACTGGATAGCACTTTAGGCATAAGAGTGTGACTGGGTTCCTTTACGTGTAAGTGCCTTGAGATTTTAAACTAGGGAGGCCCCACTAAACTGTTTTTTTTTTTTTTATCATCCAAAATGAATAAAGACATAAATCCCAAACATCGGTCTGAAAATCTAAAATGAAATCTAACGCTGGCATTACCAATTCATCAGAGGAGGTATCGTGCCCGAAGTGTTGATGCTTATTTGATTACTGTTAACCTAGTCCATCTTTTCATCCATCGTCTGTACTGCTTATCCCTCTGGGGGTAGCAGGAGACTGGAGCCTGTCCCAGCTGACATTTGGGGGAGAGGCGGGGTACACCCTGGACTGGTTGATAGCCGATCACAGGGCCAAACAGAGCGACAGACAAACATTCACACTCATAGCTAAGGGAAAGTTGGAGTCACCGATAAGCCTAATGAGCATGTTTTTGGTCTGTTGGGGGAAGCCAAAGTGCCCAGAGAAAGCCCATGCATGCACAGGAAGAACATGCAAACTCTTCACAAAGGTCCTGTCTGATATTGGAGTCAAACCAGCAACCTACTTGCTGTGAGGGACATGCACTCTAGTTAGTCCATTGATTTTTTTTTTAAATAATAGGGCTCAGCTCCATGAGACTTGCATCTTGTCTGGGCAGGGGCGTGGCCAAATTAGTAGTCCAAATTTCTGCTCTGTGACTGGCTATGTCCCAGCCAACTAGGGTTTATATAACACTGATTACACACTATCCAACAACAGGTTTGGTTGATGTTGTTCAGTGTAATGTTAGTATTCTTAGAGAAATAAGTACATAGTTGTAACATTACTAATGTTTTATTCTTTTGATAAAATGGGAGTTATTTTATAAATATAACTTGTGTGGATATCAAAAGGGCAGATGAATATCTTTACCTTCAGTTTTTTATGTACCAATACTTAAAAGAGAAGTTAGTATTTTTGTGCTCAGATGGTTCTTTACTCATGAGTGGTCAGAATGTACTTCAAACAAAACTAATTTTAACTCCAGATCATTTGACTGTCATTCCCTTCTCTTGGTGAAGATTTGTGAATAACATTATTCCTTTTCCTCTGCCCCCCATCGCCCCACTGTCTCCTCCATGTGAGTCTTTGTTTTCTGGTTTTATATCCGTTTGTCTTCAGTCTTTGATCAAATGTAATTATCTCATTTAATGTGTTAGGAGAAAAGAACTTGATGTCTCACTTCTCAATAACAAGAATATCTGATGTGTCTGAAGTGTCGGAGCGTCTAATCAGACATCAGAGAGCGGCTCTTTCAGGCTTATGAAGATCTCATTAAGCAATTATACATCGATGATAAATCAAAGAGTGCTGTTTGTTACAACTTCTCCACAGATAAAGTCTTCTTCCATTACATGGATTGTTGTGAATTATTGTTTCCTTCCTATTTTGTATTTTCCATGAATAGATCAAAGGTCAGATTCCTTCACATCTAATGAAATTACTCTTGTTTTCTGCTCAATTGTGTCCCAGAAAAATGTTAACTGAGCATTGAGACATCAAAAGGAATGAAGATGGCATGACCCACTGTGCTAAAACACCAACACAAAGTAACCTTCTCGGGAAAATATGAGATTGTTGACTTTAAAACAATACATGCTAATAGTGCTTTTTGAATTATTAAAACAAGATGTGTCAACCAATCTATCAGAAGCTTGAAGGACTGTTTTCATGCTGACCACACATGAAAAAAGTTTAAAGATGTTTAAAAGACCTCAAACCTTTACACTGTAGTCATCCTCCTTCATTATGTTCATGTGTCCATGATGCACCTTTTATTTTTTAAAGCAATTTCTCTGTTACTTAGAACACCACATAAACTGTTCAAAACATTTCACTAGTCCATCTGGGAAAGAGCCCTTAGAAAGTGTTTGGGGAGGGCACAAACATTTCAAAAGCATTACCACCAGATGATTGGTTCTGTCAATCACATGTTTTACAGACCAATAATGTAGACCACGCTACTACGCTATGAAACGTGAGACACTTAGTAAAACAAACTCATGTAAAAACATGTCAGAACCAAAACAAAACAACAAAAGTATCCTTACTACAGAGAACTTTTTCATGTTATTTGCTTTTCATTTAAGACAGAAATTTGATTCTGGTCTCATTAAACTTCTCCTGAAGCTGTTAGCATCTATGCTAATCTTTGTACAAGCAGTCACTTCCTGCTGTCATCTTGCTAGTAGTTCCACCTCTTCCACCTCACAATCATAGACTAAAAAAACATGTTGCTGGGCTCGAATTGAAGTCGCCACAAAAACTGCTTCCCCTGGTGACTGGCTGCAGTATAGGTCAACTCTCCGTCTCCCCCATTCATCTGGACGGGCCGTAGTGAAACTTCAATAAATTAATACACCTGGTAGAAATATTTCTCCCACCCGTATGCTGTGGTGATATGACAGTATTACTGGGCTGCGTTTTTTCCAAGTCCTCTTTTTTTCTGAAAAGTTTCTTATTCATCAGTTATTAGAGTTTAAAAAATAACCGCGGTTTACGGCAGTTTCACAATGATTGTGTACGGCGTATGCTGTAGAGTTTTGCGACTGTTTATGACAGCTGCGTCCAGATATAGTCCAGATTCTCCACTGGCTGCACAATGGCGGCGCCCTGACAGGGGATATTATGGCTTCAAACCTGTTAAATGGTAGAAGGCGATGCTGTCCACTATATACAGTCTATGCTCACAATTGAATGGAGATTGGTAAATGGATTTCCCTGATTACAGACACTGAATCAGGCAGATCCAGCTGCTGTGCAAAGTTTATTTCTAAGCAGTTTAATTTTCATTTCTATTCCTACATCATGTCTTACTGGTGTTACAGTTCAGTGGCTATGCGATCTGGTGACAGCAGCACGATAGGTAAACATTTATTTGTTTATATATCATTTCGAGACATTTCTGATCTTCTTGATCTTCCTGGTTACTCTTATTACAACTGTTATAACCATGGCAACCACAGAGCAACCAACCATAGTCATTTGTGAAAACTAACATGGATCTCATCCAAACAGCAGCATTTATATTGTCAGTGTTTTTAAACCAGCGTCATAGAGAGGGAGTGACAGAAAGTCTATGTTCAAAATCATCCACTCATTCACTCACTCACTATCCCCTTTGTAGTGTAAATGAAATCGTGGACTACATAGGGAATGTCCAAACGACATTTCGGACACTACACTACACTTATTCCTGTGACGTAAGTTGACGGGCCAAAATTCACATAAACAAACCGGGCACTCGGGAGGATAAGTAGCAAATTTCGAAGCTGTTTACAACGGCTAAAAGACGCTGAAGAGCTACGCTACTATCGTGTTAAAGATACTTTAATGTTTTTTTACATTTATAAATGAAAGCAGTGCCTAATGGCCTTCCTTCTCTTCTTCTTCTATGGAAAAACACGACCGCATTGCATTGTGGTATACGGGAGTACAATATAGGGTACATCGTATGTACACTCACTTTTGCTGTGCATTGTGGGTATTTTGTAGTGCTCTATATAGTGAATGAAATTAACTGCTGAGAATTTGAACAACACTACAAAATGGCGAACACACTATATAGTGCACTATATCCATGATAGTGAGCGATTTCGAACACAGCTAAAGTCTTTAGAAGACAAAGGAAAGGAGTGCTACCTGGACTCGGCAGAGTTAGTTTGAGGTGCTCTTTGGAAAGGGATTCAAAAGGTCCTTGAAACAAAAAGAGACTCCAAGGCACTCTCTTTATACTATTAAAAAGCCTTTATTTTATCGGCATGGTCATGTAGACCTTAAAAACAAACTTCGACGCGTTTCGAAGTCATGTCTGTTTGCATGACTTCCTGATGAAGGCTTGTTTCAAGGACAGCTAAAGTCTTTGTTGGCATGTCAACAGTCCAGTCATCAACACTTTTAACAGCAGCAGTTTCACAGAGTCTGCTGCAACACTTAACCACAAAGAGGATGTCACAAAGAGCAACATTCTTTGCTCGAGAGGTCAACAGAGAGTGTGATGTTCAGGCCCAAGACTCCATTTTCTCTGTCCACACAGAGACACCCAAATGGCCTTTCAAAAATCTTCACCTTGGTTGGAATTTTCCAAATATGTTTCGCATCCTAAAATGCAGCTTTGCATACAAAAGGACCAATCACACAGAGAAACCAGTTTTTAAAATTATTTGCCTCCATGTGGACAGAGAGAGGTTTTACAAAACTGGGAATTTTACAGTCACTAGCTAAAAGACTACAACCAGATACACCTCAACCACGCCTTGTTGTATCTTCTTGCCTCCTTCCTGCTACCTCAGAGGTGTAGTGTGTAGAAGTTGGCAGCACTCCACCGAACAGAAACGGTGAATATAGGATAGAATGTTTCTATTTGTAGGTAAAGTCAATTTAGATAGGTGTACAATCATCCCCATGAAACTTTGTTTTTTTATTATATTAGAAAAAGCTTTTTATATTTATGTACCGCGGGTCTCCACCTTGTGGAGGCTGACATAACGATCCGCCATGTTGTCTATTTTTGAAAATAAGTCTGTCCGCCGGTCCTGAAATCTACCTGGATGGCATGTGGCATCTTAACTGACCAAAAACCTATTAGAATAATAGTCATAAATATGTGAAAAAACCTTCACCTGGTAGGGGAGAGTGGGGTAAACTCAGCCAGTGGGTAAGTTGACCCACCCCCTTTTTCTGGGAAATAGTAAACAACTCTTGTGACCCTAAATCTAGAAAACCCCTATAATTTCTCCCCGCCTCTGTTGAAGAGGGGCACCCGGCATAAGCCACTGGTACTTTTTAACACAAAAAAACTCTTTTTCATGTGTCAAAGTCAATTTTCTGCATGTCAGGTATTCTGAGCTTTGTAAAAAATCCAATTTATCCAGGTCTAAAATGGTGTATTATACATATATGTAATTTACCAATGTATAAAGCTGTATGAGTCATTTGGCTACAGATTAGCCTGAATAGCAAAGCTAGCAAAATTTTTCAAAAATGTTGGCTATGGGGCAAAGTGAGCCACATGTTGTGGAGTAAGTTGAGCCATTGGTTCCTTTTATACCACCAAAAGTGTGAAAGTTATATTCATGTACCGAATCATAAAATACAATTTGATGTTATGTTAACTGACTTGTCTGATCAAATGTTAAACAGAAGAAAATAATGCTAAGAGTGAACAAGAGGAAAACCAACTGGGGCTCAACAACTCTTACTGAGATGGAGAAAGCAATGAAGGAGGTCATGATTGAAAAGTCAATCAGATCTGTTACAAAGAAGTAAAATAATAGTAAATGAAACTTTTAGAAGGAATACTAGTTTTCTTTATGCCAAGAACTGATTTTGATTCTGTTTGTTGTTCAAAGCTTGGCTGGCTCTCATTTTACTTCATATGAGTATCTAACTTTCCCAAAAAGTTGCAAAATGTGTCCATTTATGGCACTAAATTTTTTAAATTACTGATTTTTTCCTCCTATTATCCTTGGGGTCAATTTGACCCCATTCAATGTTTATCATTCCAAAAATAATAGTTGACTTTTTGTTTTGGTTTCATATTTCATGACTTTTCCTAATTTGATGGGTACTATTGATTTAGCATAAAATTATTATGATGATATTTTTTCATTGTGCTGTACACCACCCAGGTGCAAGGTTTGATACTTGCAGGTTGATACACTTGACATGGGGGAGGGGGAACATGGGGAATGAATGTGTGTGTGTGTGTGTGTGTGTGTCTGTCTGTGTGTGACCCATGTGTGACCTAACATTCCCACACCCGCAGGTGCAGAGTTGATACTTTTGAGTTGATACATGACATGGGGGATGGGGAACATGGGGGGAATGAATGTGTGTGTGTGTGTGTGTCTATGTGTGTATGTGTGACCTTCTACTCACACCTGTCAAATAGAACTGAACTAATGAACTCTACCATGTTCTGACTATCTGACTGATGTTCTCATTATGATTTTCTGTTTCACAAATGGGTGAATTTTCAAACATGTAAACCCCCTCAAACACACAAAAAAGAAACAAATTTAAAAAATCATAAAAAAACAAAGAACAAAAAGACAAAAAAAAATTCATAAAAAAACAAAAAAAACTCTTTAGCTCTGCCACTGCCAGTCCCAAGCCTGGATAACAAAAGAGGAGGGGTGAGTGAGACTTTATAGTGACCACAAATATGTTACAAAAAAGAAGAGAAAAATAAGTAAATAAATATGTTTGGGGGGGGGGGGGGGGGGGGGGGTTACCAACATCAATCATTCTGTGAGAGTCATGAATGTGCACCCCAATTAGAAAGGATTTCGATGAAAGATTTGGAAAGATACACTAACTCTAAAACTGAAAGTTTGACCTGATGGTGGCGCTGCAGGAAAGGTCATATCATTCACCAAAACCAAGAGGGTTCATATTCTTGTGGTCATGAATGTTGTCAGTAAATTTGTGAAGATTTGGATGAAAACTATTCAAGATAAATTATTTCTGATTGAAAAGTTTGGCCTGATGGTGGCACTAGAGGACAGGTCAAGGTTTCATTATCAAGGGTTTTTTTATGTATTCAACAAATAAACAAAGTTCCTGACACAAAAATTGGTCAACAATTTTCTGTAAATCATTTTCTGGAGGCAAATATCCCTGGGGTCAGATTGACCCCAAGGGTAAAATGTGTTAGTAATATTTGAGGATAATAGGAGGGTTAAGTAAGGTTTAAGAAAATAAATGCCACTATTTGTGAAGTGAACAATCTCTTGTGAAATTACTTTTTTTAAAGAAATACATTATCTTTAATAATTCTAAGATTTAAGATATGAAGTCACATGGTCAATTTACCCACAGACTTGGCTTAACTTACTCCTAACCTGGGGCAAGATAAGCAACAGGAGTGCTTTTATTTTGAACAACATTCTTAAATAAGAGTTTATGTTTTCATTTTATCTCTGTTGCATCTTTCCTTGCCTCAGTTACAACAAAAGTAAAACCCGGCTCATCTTACCCCACTCTCCCCTAAATGTTGTAAATGATGCTCTGTTAATCTTTTTTTTTGTCTTCACCTTCTCTCGTCGCTTAGTGATATGATGGCTCATTCCAAAATCTGACTAATCTAACTGCAATTATCTTAAGTCTGAGGTTAGCTCTTAAGTCAGTTCATTATAAGGTGGTGCAGGAGTATGTCATAAAACACAAAGTGAGTGAGTTAGCTTTTCAGCAACTACGGTTCCCAGGCCACAAGGTCTTAGATTTTAGGATACTTTTTCAAGCTAAGTGCTTGATATTTTACTTAAAGGGACTGTGAGGAGTTTCTAAGTAATTACAAAAAAGTCTCACTTTCAGATATATGCCTGATTGAAATACACACTTTAAGATGAGTTTCATAGCACCAAAATAGGTTATCTATAAATGCTATTCCTTAGCCTTCCGGTTGGGTTGGACAGGGCTGGACTGGCCTGGATACTCAACTTCGGGAACAAGACAATTAAAACTAGAGCAAGTTTTTATTATTTGGACATGTCTTAGAGCACTGGGCTGTAAGGAGTGATATATAGCCGGCTACAAAACTACGATACTAAGTTTCCAAAAATTGCTTGTGGTCACACATCAAAAACTACCGCTACGTAACTAGAAAGAGATACATTACCTCGTCACTTTGCATCCTGTAAGTTGTTGGAAAAAGAAGTTGTAAAGCAATGCAGAGTTCTGAGGAAGGTCCAAGCTGCATTCATTAGCATCACAACAAACGCACGCTATGGCTTGTGGTGCGTTCAAGTTGTAGTCAGAAGCAGGAATTTCTGAGTTCTGAGTAGGAAACTGCAACTGGAACGTCCCCTGAAGTCTGAATTTCCTACTGGGAACTCGGTGAAACCTCGCCACCCCCGAGTTGACAATCGAAGATGGATGTCCCCAGTGTGAACAGTTATTTAGCTCCTGTAATAATCAATTTCTTTGCACTTCTGGCTGGGGTGTGTCGCTCTAGATCAGCTGTATACATCGTATTGTTAGACTTATATTTACAAAAATGCTGCCATAGTGATGATCACATTCTTCAAACAACAACACAGGGCGTGCTAACAACAGCTAACAATAGCCTGGTAGCTTGGCATGTTTTTTTCCGACTTCAACTGTAAAGGTGCGTTCACACCGGACGCTACCTGTACTACCTCGGCGATCACTCTCCATGCAAAGTCAACATACAGCCGCGATGGGGCGGGGCTAACCCTCCCGCGATGCGACAGCCGGCGACAAGACGACCACTTCACTCGTCGCGCGATGTCAAAGTTAAAAAAAAGTTGATCTATTCAAGCGATGTCGTGTGTGGCTGTGTGGCATCAGCCAATCAGCGGTGTGTGTACGTGTGACGGTGCAGTTATTCATCCAGACTACAGGGCGGATGACTTCCTGCTAGGCAGAACTAATGTCAGTGAAGACATTTGCAGACGGACCGCGGTAAACTCACAGATAATGCAGCTGCATCATCAGCTGCAGAGTTTTGTGTCTGAAGTGAGTGAAAAGGATACAGCTGGAATAATGTCCGCTTATACACCCTATTATGTGATATATGATATGATCGCGGTAAAACTCAAGCGGACGTGACGTCACCGACCGACGTCCGACGCCAACAGCGACCAAACAGGTATTTATAGACGCGCGACGCTACATCTGTGGGCGACGCGACTTTGGTAGCTGGGTCACTTGCGGTGTGAACGCACCTTAACACCGATAAGTCGGAGATGATGTCACTCCCAGTTCCGAGGTTACTGGAACGCAGCATTACGACAGTCGCCGCGCGTGCTCATGGGTAGAAGAGTCTTAATGTCGCCGGAAACAGATTCTCCTCACAGCCCCTTTAAACAATGTAAATGCATCGTAAATGGCCCTGCTCTTGAATTTTGAAGCTTTTTTTTTTTTTTAAATGGATGGTTGCTAGCAAAAAGCAAATGAGGACGACAAATAAAGCCATTACCATGGCTACAAGAACAAACTTGATCAGGTCATTAGATTAAGAAAAACTGCTCAAACAAGAGGTCACAACATGACATACGATGGAAATATTGATGAAACACTATACTGTAATTCCTTTGTAGCTTTGACAGAGATTTTTGCTCCTGCACTAATTATGGGTAAAAATTGCAAACTTAAGGGGTCCTGAGTTTTGACTTTGGTCGTATCAGGTGGTTGCTGCGGTTCAGGTCTTCTCTTAATATGCACAATAAGTATAGCATGGACAAACTTAATTTGTTTTTGTTCCAGTGAAGTTTCTACAAGTTTTTAAAGATTCAGTGGATTCAGACTTATGGTAAAAAAAAATCTTCATACAAAGAGAGCTGCAGAGAACAACTCGGACTGTGTTTTTGAACACACTGTCTAAGGTTGCAGCTTTTATCTCGTTATTTATGTTTAACCTGGACTCCTCAGTACCAGGACCATCAGCACTCTGAATTATTTATGCAACGACTGGCCTAAATTTTGAGTTTGCTACCTCCACCCGAACTGGAGGCTGCATCCGAATGCTAATGCAACACAAGTTCAGCAAAGGATGGGAAGTTGTGCCTTCGCTTTTTGTTTTATCACCATAATGAAGCTTCAGAGTTCATTGTCATCCGAGCCGGCCTGAGAAGCTAAGGGTCACCATAAACAACAAAGCCTTGGACGTTATGAGACCCTGGAGATGAATCGGAGCTGCAGAAAAAGCATTCTTGTTAGGGAGCATATGTTTCGCCTGCATCCCCTCGTGTAAAGGTCACAGCGAGGCAGAGTAATGGCTCCAGCGCATTCATCGCCGCGCGTCTTCATCCAGTCCACCATCCATCCTGTACAGATGAGCGGAGGGGACCCCCACATCATTTATGAGGGTGAAATTATGTACTCAGTTGCTGCAGGGGGAAAAGAAGCAGAGTTATGAGTTACAGGATTATGACTTTCCAGGGTCTAATGAAGACATCACTTTGCTGCTGAACTGCATAACTGTTGCTGCTTGGTGCCATATTTAAGGATATTATTGAACATTTGGACACCGCTGGAGAGCCAAAGCAACTATACAACATGTTTTATAGTCATATTGTTGCCATTAGTGCTGCCTTTTATTCCCCCTCTCTTTGAATCTATAAATTGTGCAACTTAAATCTTTGTTAATTATTTAATGACTTTTTTCATTGGCATCCAATGAGCTGTAAGATCACGGACTGATTTCCAAGCCTGATGGAAATTTATGACTGAACTTCATATTTTTAAGTTAGCTAATGTGAGCTCACTAATTACAGAGAAGGATTTATTACATGATACCAAACAGAGCTGCTTTGAAATTTGTGGTTTTGGGTTGAGAAAAGAAGGGATAGGGTGGGGTCCTTAAAAACTAGTTTTGAAGGCCTGGAAATGACTCTGGAAATCCAGTGAAGTAAAACAACTGCCTGGGTGCGAGTGTCACATGTTTCAGGGTTCAAAATAATAAAAGTACAGAAATCTTAGTAATTAGCTTCAGCAGATCACTGATGCAGAAGCTGGAAAATGTATGATAATAGCCGCCCTGTTGTAATATGCCCTTACGTCCACTCATAGAGGAGGTTTTTTTTTTTTTTTTACCTAAGATGATCCCCACAGAGACAGGTGACTAGTTGACCTTTCAGGCTAATGTGGCCTCATTTGCTTGGTTTTGTCACAATTTCCTCGATAACATCAGAAGAATCAGACCCTACCTGACAGAACAGGCAACACAGCTTCTATTACAGGCCCTGATGATTCCACATATTTATGAACTTCCCCTCTAACAGGCCCCCATGCATGAACATTTAAACCTCTGTAGATGATCCAAAATGCAGCAGCATGTCTGATCTTTAACCACTAACATTAGCACGTTACTGCTGTTAGTCTCTCTTCATTAGCTTTTTGTGTCCACTCCAATCAAATTCTAAGTCCTACTTCTGGCTTACAAAATGGCTTCAGCCAAACTAGAACCCCTCATCCAGGTCCACACTTCCTGTAGGCTGCTTCCCTCTGCCAGTGAGAGAAACCTGGTGCTCCCATCGCAACATGACTCAAAATCACTAGCAAGACACTTCTCCTTCAATCTGCAGAGTATCTATCTACTTTAAAGAGAAGGTTGAAGACTTAAAGGGACTGTGAGGAGTTTCTAAGTAATTACAAGAATGTCTCACTTTTAGATATATGCCTGATCGAAATACACACTTTAAGATGAGTTTTATATCATCAAAATAGGTTATCTATAAATGCTATTCCTTAGCCTTCCGGTCGGGTCAGACAGGGCTGGACTGGCCTGGATACTCAACTTCAGGAACAAGACAATTAAAACTAGAGCAAATTTATATTATTCACGTCTTAGCGCACTGGGCTGTAAGTAGTGATATATAACCGGTTACAACTACGATACTAAGTGTTCCAAAAATTGCTTGTTGTCACACATCAAAAACTACCGCTATGTAACTAGAAAGAGATACATTATCTCATCGCTTTGCATCCTGTAAAGTTGTTGTAAAAAGAAGTTGTAAAGCAATGCAGAGTTCTGAGGAAGGTCCGAGCTGCATTTTTATTAGCATCAACAAACACACGCTATGGCTTGTGGTGCATTCCAGTTGGAGTCGAAAGTCGCAATTTCCGAGTTCTGAGTAGGAAACTACAACTGGAACGTCCCCCAAAGTCAGAATTTCCAATGGGAACTCAGTGAAACCTCGCCACCCCAGAGTTGACAATCGAACATGGATGCCCCCAGTGTGAACAGTTATTTAGCTCCTGTAATAATCAATTTATTTGGACTTCTGACCGGGATGTGTCGCTCTAGATCAGCTGTATACATCGTATTGTTATATAGACTTATATTTACAAAAATGCTGCCATAGTGATAATCACATTCTTCATGTGATATTTGTGAACAACAACGCAGGGCGTGCTAACAACAGCTAACAATAGCCTGGTAGATCTGCATGTATTTTCCGACTTCAACTGGAACACCGATAAGTCGGAGATGATGTCGCTCCCAGTTCCGAGGTTACTGGAACGCCGCATTACGGCAGCTTTTTGTGAACAGCTCAGCATGGAGTATGATGCTGCTTATGCGGTGTTGATGTCAATGACATGAGAACATGGTGACGATGATGACATTGAGGCAACTTGACAACGTTTTTTGCATTGGAAAAAAAATAGAAAAGCACTCACAGACCTCTTTCAAGATACAAAACTGGATCACAACACGCTCCATTATGATTACTGAAGTCTCCGCTCATATCTGTCCATGAGGAGAACTTCTCTGCAGGTGTTGTTAGAGAAGCTGGGTAATGCAGTAACATAGGCTTGAAAAATGTTGACGTCAGTTATCAAATAAACTTCACTTTCCATGAGTTGAGGAGAAACTAGAAAAGCACTCAGAGAGCACAGACCTCCGCTTTATGGTGATTTTCACCATAAATATTAGTCCTACCTTTATTTCATGTAAATATTTAGATTCCTTGACCATGACAACATACCATTAGCAATTGGATTCATAATGATATCTATTTTAGTTCAGTAGTTATTCTCAAAAATCACATTTTTCGTCGTGGCGGCCAGACGCTGATCCAGATCAACACCAAAATTAAATCACCTCTTCCTTTTCCCATGCTGAACATCTTGAAAATGTCATCAAAATCCATCCATTACTTTTTGAGTTATTTTGTTCACAGGCAGACAGACAAACAAACAAACTCTCCCGAAAACATAACTTCCTTGGCGGAGGTAATGACTGGGATTTGCCATTATAAAATTCAGTATTTTTGTGATGTCAATCTGGATGGGATCCAGATTTAATTTACTGTGATAATAAAACCATATAATAAAACTTTTTGTGTAAATTATGAAGTGAATCCATCAAGTGATGTCAGAGATATGATTTTTTTCAATACTGACCAATGTTAACTTGTGGAATTTTTTCACAAATTAAGGGACATTTTTTGCATCCAGACAAATTTGTGGATCACCACCAATATGTTTTGCCTTCTTCCTTGGACAAAACCACACCTCTGGTAAAATTTTCATGTAAACCCAGCTATAGTAGTACTGCGTTATCTTGCCAACAGATAAATGAACAGCCAGACCCTGGCAAAAACATAACCTCCTTAGTGGAGGTAAAACTAGGAATAACCTCAAGCACCAGATGGTAACCTCTGTGTGCAATCGAACTTTATTGCTTTTTGAACTTTCTCTCACAAAGCGTCTGCTAAATGAAACTGTAATGTTGTAACATGGATATGGTGAACACTTATGTTTTATAACTGTATTCTTACACTTCTAATCTTACCCAGCAGCTGATTTTTTCTGATTCAGTGTCTACAATCATGCAGATCATTCTTGTTAACTCCCATCTACAACAACTGTGTCCACGCCTTTTAAACTAGCCTGTAATAAATGTGATTACAGAACGATTCTCCAATCACTTCTGGATATCCTTTTGAAAGATTCTGTTCTCCCCAAACACTTTCTACTGGCTCTTCCCCAGATAAACTAATAATATACATTGAAAGGTCCATCTGTTGTGCCAGGTTACTGCACTTTATTCATTAAGAGAAAATATTTGTTATTATAATTTATTGTGTTAAGCAGTATTATGAAACAGAACTAAACCTCTTCTTAGCCAAAAAGTTGTCTCTTCGTATCAGGCTTTAAATAGCTGTTAACTTTGTTACCTCACAAACCCATGTCAGCGAATATTCCATAAATTAATAATGTAGACATTAAGCCATAGACTACACATGAAGGCACTACTCCACATTTAAACAGTTAACAAACAACAGACTGTAGACACTAGCGGAATCATGTTTGTGTGTGCCTCAGTAATGTATCAGCAGCCTGTAAGTCAATGTGTTCTTTGGCCTCACCACCTTCTGTTTTTAATCAAATTATCTAAATAGGCTGGAATGGCACTGGCTCTTTTACCAGCAGTGCAGTTGCAATGAAAAGCCTTCTAGAGGCTCCTCGATGCATCAGTCTAAATTGCTACGTCCTGTCCCTTAAAGTTTTAGTGCCAGACACTTTCCTTTCTTCATCCTCTCCTTCATATTATTTCTTACATCTCACATCAAGTATTTGTTAAGTTAGTCTTTAATATATTTAATGTTTGTTCTCTAAACAGACAGAAAATCCTTTTTTCGGCTCTGCCGCCACAGATTAATTAATGTTCTGAGCTGTAATTCAGCGCGATCAGAGTGACAGACTGTAGAGCGTCAGGAAATTGGAGGGTTTGACAAAAACAGTGACTCATCTGAGAGCGAGAATCCCAAATGTCTTTCTTGGCAGCGGCTCAGCAGCTCTGCATCGACGCGAAAAGTCAAAGGTTCAATCTGTTCAGATCCTTAAAGAGGGTCGTGCGGGGCTCCACGGTGCAGCACTGAGCACAGGCTGAGGGACACGCTGAGAGCACGCTGCCTATGATCCATAAAATTCAGTCAAGTAGATAAACAGCTTTATATGTCAACATGCTTCAAGGGGAGCAAAGACACACTCTTAACTTCAGATGCAAAATGTTTCTAGAAACCTGCAGCATTCTGAGTGAATGTAAAACTATATGTGAGGATTTTTCCACCTCTGGGCTCAGGTAGTGGATTGTTTGGTGCCAGGTCTTGAAGAAATGAAAATAAGCCATTTCAAGCTCCTACATGACGAATAGAGACTGTAGGGTGTTTTTATTTTTTATTTTTTTCTTTCCCCTTGTCTGCATTATCTTTACAGCTGAGCACTGTGTCCGATGACAGTGTTGGAAAGAACAATACATTTTTTTTCTATTAGTGAGAGATATGTGAATATGATTCACTGCTACAGTGACCATCACCAGCCCTCCCTGTAGGCTACTCCATCAAATCAAACTTTATTTAACCCCTGATGTGACCTGAAGGGGAGGGCTGTGCCACACCACAGTGTGAAAGAAGGGGAAACAGTGGCAGACAGGACAAGACAAGACAACAGGGAGAAGAACAAACAGGTATTGTAGTTAGTTTGAGATAGTAGTCCAAGTGCTGTGCTGATCTAAGTCCATTCAGGAAGTGAAGGCTGTAAGAAACCAGGGACATCAGAGATGTGGGGTCTTGATAGTAGGGGGTGGAACTATAGGGTTGAGATATGGCGGAGCATGCGTCACGGGACGTGGGAAGATGTGTAGGAGTGCCCAACTCAGCATGTTCTGACGGGACCAATCGTTTCTTAACAGTTAGTCTCAACAGGAGCTTGAGTATCTGTACACACATGCATGTCAGGTGGTCACTGAATACCCAAGTAGCCGCCCATACCCAGGGAGACCACGGCCAAGGGCTCCCCAGAGCCACCAGGGCACCTGAGACCCACCACACAGCCCCCAAAGCCACAGGATCCAGACACAGCCCCAGGACCCAGGGGGGCACCAACCCGACCCACCAAGGGTACCAAGGCAAACACCAGGGCAACCGGGGCGGCAGCCCCCCCGCAGACAGCACACACCCCCACCCACCACCCGTCCACCCGGCCCCAAGCCTCCCCCACCCCGAACACCCAGCCCCCCCACCACCACCCCGCAGCAGGCCAGAGGCCCCCAGCCCCCCAAGAGCCAATACCCCAGGGCAAGACTCCCCCAGGAGGAGGGCATAGGCAGCAGCTGCAGCAAGGCCAGGTGGGGCAGAAAGCGGGAGTGCAGCGGTGAGGTCACAGTAAGGCCCTGCCCCCACGAGAGCTAAGGCCGAGGCGAGCACCGGAGACAGCCGCCCAAGCGCCAAGGGAGGCCCCTGATCCACCCGCACAGTGCAGCGACCCACAGGCAGCCACCCACGCTGAGGTCCCCAGTGAGTGACAGGCCGATCGATCCAGCACCACAGACCACAGAGGAGTGCATGATCCAGCAGGGCCCACCCGGCCCCCAGGCACCGCCCCGGGCCCCTACCCACGGGACCCAGAGCCCAGCCGCAACCAGAGACCACCGCCACTACCCCAGTAGATGGAGACTGCTCCCCAGCACAGAGCCGCGGCCAGAAAAGGCCGGACCCCACCAGCCGTACAAAGCCTAAAGCCATAAAAACACGCCCCGTCCCCCCCTATTATTATGTATCTTTGCTCCCAAACAAAGATACATTAACCCTCCACCATGACTAAGTGCTGCTCTAAGTGTAGTGTGGTGCATTAAAACTGGGGAAAAACAGGTCAAGTGGGAGCCCACCGACCCCCCCTCTCACTGCCTTCCCCAGGCAAGTGGATGTTGTGTCGCGTTAAAAACAGAAGGTAGGTGAAGCAGGTGGGAGGCGAGCAGGGAGGGGTCACAACCTAAAACAGATTGGACCCCCCCCCCCCCCAGCACCCCCGTCCTGCCTCCCCTCCAAGTTGGTGTATGCTTTGCCAGTCGCCCCTCTGCCACCCCCGACTTCAAGAGCCCTAAGTGTTGTGTGTGAGCCCCAGAGTGCAAATATATACAAGAGTGCAATGTGTGAGTAGTTAAGTGCAAATTAAGAGGTTAGGATAGGGTGTTTTTATTTCTAAAAATGATCTGATCCTCGCACATCTTTTCCTGAATCTTGACTGTGTGGACTTTAAATACAGAGAAGTAAGATCTGAGATAAATTTGCTGTTTATCCTTGTGTTTGCACATTTATCCACCTTTGCCCAACATGGCTGTGAGCATATTTGACAAAATCAGGCTGATTACATTCAATCAGACTAACCCCTTTTTCACTGAAGTTTGGATCTTGTGTTCAATGTAAATATTAGGAGAATATGATTTGCAAATCCTATTTCAAACTGTATATTCACTTGAATACAGCACAAAGAGAAGATGTGTCATGTTGAATCTAATGATCTTAACTGGTTTTGAAATTATTCACTCATTTTAAAAATGATGCCTGCAACATGCTGAACAATGGTTGGGACAGGGACAGGGTTAGGAGTAATGCTTTCCTTTTTACTGTAACTTAGTAATGTAAGGCATTTACAAAAAAGATAATATTTTACTCGGCACAAACATCAGTAATGCAAGTTACAAAGCATATTTAATTTAACTCGAAATGAAGAGGTGTTTTATTTGTTTCAATACAAATTCAGCCAATTACTCAGCAAAGGAGAAAAGTCCTCCTCTAGGCCTAAAGTTACAGTATCTCTAACACAATTTACCAGAATTTTACCTTTTGTCTATTTTTGCTATGATTGTTTCTTGTATTGTGCTATGAGCCATTAATGTGGCTATTATATTCTACTGTTTTTAGCCTTAAGCTGAACTCAGATAGCCACCACTTCACCTTCACTGGATGTGTAATAAGCTTTTTGAGCGTAATGAGCTACATTAAGAATCACAAATCCATATTTCCTGCTATTTTGACAAGAGTAACTTTAAAGTAATGTGAAAATAGTGTAATGCCTTACATTTCAAATATTGTAATATTATAATGTTACTAATTACTTTGAAATGACAGTAACAATAAATAATGCATTACACTTTTTGAAGTAACTTGCTCAGCACTGAACAGGGACAACAAAAGACTAAGAAAGTTGAGGATTGCTCTAAAAAAAAGTTTTTTGAAAAAGATGAACAGGTCCATTGGCAACAGTTGAGCGGCACGATACGATATAAAGAGCACCCCTAAAAGTCTCAGTGATTCACAAGCAAGGGTGGGGTGAGGTTCACAACTTTGTGAGAAAAGAGTCCTCAATGGACAATTACATGAAATTTAGACATGTATCTGCAGTCCATAATATCATAATATCAAAAAAAATTGTTAAAATCCGGAGAATGTGCTTTCCTACTCGGTCATCCCCCCATCAGAAGCCTATCCACTGTCTCTCCTATCAATAGAAGCACAAAATGCCCCCCAAAAAAGAAATAAAAGAAAACCATTGCCAGTGAACAGAGTTTGTTGCTACATCTACAAGTGAAAATTCAACTCTACTATGTTGATGTAATAGGTTAAAAAACGCTACTTGTTGATGTTTTGTATTATAGCAGACCCCCCTATTTTTTTGTTAAGAGTTGAACAGATTTAAACAAACTATGTTTGCCAATCAGTGTGAAGTTATTAGGAGTGCTTTTGTGATGTTTCGGGTTGTAGACTGATTGGACGAGTGTCGTGGTTGTGCTTTGTGGTCTAGTGTGTGGCGCCGAGATGAGTGGGTTACGTTCGGTTGTTTTTCTGTTGGGGCCGTGTTGCCGCGTAGTTTGTTCTGGAGCTGAGACGGCATTGGTTGTGTGCGTGTGTTAGCGCGTGTGCGTGTGTGTTCCCGTGTGTGTGTGTGTATGTGTATGTGTGTTTATTGGATTGGAAGTGTATGTGGATATTAAAGCAAGAATATGATTTGGGTTAGTGATTTTTTGGGTTAGGCTATTGAATTAAATGTTGAATATGGGTTAAGCAGTTGTACATTTGAATGGATGAATGTATGTTTATACGGATGTTTTCTGAACTGTAATTGTTATTATGAAATGTAAATGTATTATGCAGTTCAGCTCAGAATAAAGAGAGCTACGGCAGAGCAAGGAGCCAATCCGTGTCCATGTCTCTCCTTGCTTCACAGTTTCCCACATTTTTTTAGGTTTCACAGCGCACCTCCACCTGTGATAACCTTTGCTATCGGCCCAGATTCCCCTAGGTCTGGCGCCAGTAATCTGGCACATTATCAAGTGCAAAACACGACGCCACGGACCTTGAACTGTTGAGCCACTGAAGGTGTAAATCAAGCAAGTATGGGAAAGAATTTGACCTACAAAGCTTCCAGTTATTGTCCTCAGTTCACAAACATCTATTGAGTGTTGATAAAATAAAAATGATGTAAGACAGTGGTGAACCTGCCCCTGCCCCGGCTTTTTTGGGATGTGTTGCAGGAATCATATTCAAATGCATGATTCTTTGCACACACACAAAAAAGCAGTTTATCAGTTTTAAACATTAAATACCTTCTCTTTGTCGTGTATTCAATTGAATATAACTTGAAAAGGACTTGCAAATAATCTTAATTTCACTGGAATTGTGGTTTGTTTGTCTGTGTGCTAAGTACCTACGAGCAATGCAGGACAAATTTGCATGAATCTGCAGCGTTTTGTCTTGATGCTCAGTTTCAAATTGCTCCTCTGTAGCTTAGCTAAGACAAGGGGCAACGACAGAGAGCTATTGATGAGGTGTTTGTGGGATTTTCTTTGACTTTTCTCACTCAGAAGAAGCTCATTAATCTGTTTAAGACAGCAGAGACAGATGAGCAGTCATCTCCTTTCATGAGAGTAACGTTTTACTTTTACGTCCAACACTGAGGAAGATGTTTAAAGTGGCTCACAGAGAACTGGGTCTCAACAAGCCATCGAGTCCAGTCCTGATCAACACAACATAGGCTCATGGTGAGCTTCTGAGAACTTCTGTCATATCTACATGGTGCCACCAACAGTATCATAATTAACCAACTTATAGGTTAAAACTCATCAAAAATCTCCCTCAACAAGATGCTATACGATTGATTTCAGTGTTAAACTTTTCCTTCACAAAGCCAGAACTTTAGGATGTTGGGATGTTGGGGTTGTGTATCCCTCTAACATCAACCTGTAAGGTCATCAGAAGGAACAACAAACTCTAACTGAGAGAGAAACTGAGAGATTTTGACTAGTAACGTTGGCATGTCGTTAGATGTGGATACTAAGGACACCTTAGATGAACTTTTTTAGATAGAGTCCCAGGTAAAAAAGGGGAATCAAGAACAGGAGAACAAGAGGAGCAGGATAGGTCATGTTACCTGGTAGAGCTGATGCATAAACTGTGAGACCACATATATAAACTCAGAGGTCCATCGGCATCAGGATTGGGACTTAGTAACAGCTTCTCCTGGACCTTTCATTAGATCTTTGTAATTTCAGTGATCCTTTAAAACTAAAACATCAAGACAAAATCCCATAACTGAATGCAGTGAAATCCAAATATTTGTTGAAAGATTTGTTCAGTTTGGAAGAAGACACAAGTCCAGATTAGACCAGTTAGCCAACCATTTATTGACAAGATAGGAAAGATAAACATAACAGCTACGTAAAGGTCAGACTTAAGGCAGAAGTTCAACCAAGAGTTCAACAAAAGCTCTCGCAGTTCCGCAAAACCACAGTCCTGTCTAACCGAGACTACACTGTTACTATTAAGACACATTTGAGCTGTTGAACTAACATGTTTGAAGTGATCAGCCCTAACACAATATGTTTGAATAACTGTTAGAATAAAAAGACATCTTTGAATAAATGTTAGCATTAGCTTGTATATAATTCTAACATATTTATCATTTGTTTTGCCTGCTAATACATCCAGGATAAATACAGGATTCAGACATCTTCATAAAACCCTTAAGTTGGATTTATATCAGTTTGTTCTCCAGTGATTTCTACCTGACTCTGCTGCTGCACTCTGGCAGAAGTATATGTAGCCCTAACACTGCATTACAAAATAATTCTCAACACAGGGGCTTTGTGAGGAAAAAGTGAAACACTGTAAAGAATCTTACCGTAGCCTTTGGTTGAGCCAATACTGATTTTTGAGTGGTTTTCACCCATAAGTGGGTTAAATCTAATGCTTTCGGTGACACCATCTACTGCTAATATCAGCTAGCAGGTATCTTCTTTGAGGGTCAAAGCTCACAAGTTGCTTTAGTAGCAATGATGTTTACTAGGGCCATCCATAGACTGTAAAAAACATGGACGCCATGTCGCTGGGCTCAAATTGAAGCCTCCACGAAAACTGCTCCCCCTGGTGACTGGCTGCAGTATAGGTCAAATTTCCGTCTCCCCCATTCATCTGGACGGGCCGAAGTGAAACTTCAAAAAATTATTACACCCTGTACAAATATTTCTCCCATCCGTATGCTGTGGTGATATGAAAGTATTATTGGGCTGCGTGTTTTCCAAGTCCTCTTCTTTCTGAAAAGTTTCTTTTTTATAAGTTATTAGACTTTAAAAATAACCGCGGTTTACAGCAGCTTCACAATGATTGTGTACGGCGTATGCTGTGGAGTGTTGATTTACAGCCAAGGCCCAGATTATGGCCCAAATTCTCTACTGGCTGCACAATGGCGGCGCCCTGACGGGGATATTTAGGCTTCAAATCCGTTACATGGTGGAAGGCGGAGCCACGCTATCCAGTTCTTATAATACATCCATGGGGCCATCAGTCTCAAGCAACCCTACATCAAAAACCCAAGCTGTTAAACTTTAACCCTATAAAGCCAATTGTATCATATTTGATACATACTTTTATAACACCTCTATCTACTCAGTATGATCAACAAATTACAAAAAAAACATCTAAATACAATCAGAAAAATGATGAAAATGTCCTCAAATTGATTATCAGATGCCAAAACCACCTAATGTATCAAATGAGATACAAAAAATCTATATGTTTAATTTAATGGACATTTTTATATTTTTAGGATTTTAGCAGAAAGTGAAATAAACATTTCAGCTCCAAAAAATTAGAATTTTCTGGCTATAACAGGGTTCCTACAGCTCAAGCCAAGTTAAATTCAAGACTTTTTCAGACTGTTTTAAGGCCGTTTGAAATCAAATTTAAGACCAAGTCAACAACAAACCACAATTGAAACAAACAAAACAGACAAACAAAAACATGACATGAATTACCTCGGTTAGAGGCAATTTTAACCCAATGTTTATTTTAAATAAAACATCACTTTTTGCCTTCTTTTTGACCCCGTTTTTACAAGTTTATGCCTATTTTGCCCCCGTTCATCTTTTTCTGGCCACTGTAAGAACCATTTTTGGAATTTTTACATGGTTTTTTTCAATTTAATCCCAATTTTGCTGCTATAATCAATTTTCCAGAGCCGCTTTTGGATTTTTTTTTGCAATTTCATACCTATTTTGCACCTATTTATTAACGCTTTTCCACTTTCATACCATTTTTACCCAATTTTTGCAATTTCATCCCTCTTTTTACCTCAATTCACACACTTTGTCCCACTTTTGGACCATTTTTACCTTTTCTTAATCCTGTTTTTACAACTTTCTACCTATTTTGCCCCCATTCATCTTTTTTTGGCCACTGTCAGAACCAATTTTGGAATTTTTACATGGTTTTTGAAATTTAACTTCAAATTTAATTCCCAATTTTGCTGCCATAATCAATTTTCCTAAGCCACTTTTGGATTTTTTTGCCAATTTTTCCCCATTGTTTTTCTCTCTCCAGGCACTTTAGTTAGAACCAGGACACGTGTCTGCTCTAAAAGATCCTGGTGCAACCACATCACCGTTTTGTTAGTTCTGCTATTGTGATTACACGATGTTGCAGTGAGAGTAAATCGCTGAATTATTTTTGAAAAATAAACAAATGTTACTTAATTTTTTTTTAGTTCCATCTAACATAAATCTTACTAATGTGGTCAAATTTTTTAAGACTTTTGAAAATTGGATTTAAGACATTTTAAAGCCAACTAAGGCCTTACTTTTAGAATAATGAATTTAATGCCTTTTAAGACTTTTCAAGGATCCGCGGGAACCCTGTATAATCTATGGTCTTGGGCCTTAAAGGGTTAAAACAAATCTGCAAGTAAAACTGTAGTCTTAGGATAGATACAAAATTTACTGGACAATCATGAGGACTGGCCAAGGTATACAGAGAAAAGACTCCCCTAAAGAGAAAGATATTTTACAGTTCATTTCTTTTATTAAACAGATTTAAGCACACTAATGAAAAAGAGAAGAAATTATGAATCACAAGATCTCGCTGATATTATTTCAGGTGCTTTAACACGGTTTCTAAGACCTCTTAAGCATAGGGGTAATGCAAATGCAGATTATTTTATATTGCACATGCAGTATTGTGCATACATTTAGCTTTATAGATGACTTTGAGATGTCATTGTCTTTAAACTACCTACCTGTATTTGCTTGAAGCAGGGTAACATTTGTTGCTATGGATACCATCCAATAAACTTACAGCTACCTGCAGTCAGAGCAGGTGTCGACTCTGCGTGACATCCTTCAATGATGTTGCCTAAAGAAAGCAAAATCTTCAACATTCATTGTGCAGTTACATATACAGAGGACAGGTGAATCATTTCTTTACTCACCTACATACTGACGAGAAAGTAATCATTCAGATATTGTCCTTAAGTGTTTATATCAGACCAGAAACAAACGGAAAAACAAACCAAAGCATTCGAGTCGACAGTTTTGTCATTCAGTCTTAAAGTTGGGATCAGTCACAAATTAACTTGAGCTTCTCTTGTTTGCATTTTCAAAGCTGGAGCTCATCTCGTGTTGTTCATAAAGACTCTGCATCATCATTAAAGTCGTTCTTTTGAGATGTCTCCACCGTGACTCATCGTATTTTCACATGCTCGTGATAGTTTGTGAAATTAGAGCTATGTGGGAGTCAGATGCTCCACAGCTCAGCAGTGATGAGACCGTCTCTGAGAATGAAACCCAGACATCACCGAATAAATAAACAGTCATACATTCAAGAGGAAACAGATTTTACAGCTGAAGATGTTGAAAATGTTGCAGCCGTTTGTTACAGGGGTATCACGTAACGAAAGTAGAGTCCATATTTACCCGACATTGAGTCTGTTAAAGAGTTTTTCTGTTTCTTATTAACCCAAGATCTGTGAAAATGGTTGCATGACTGTAAAGAACATATTTGTTCAGCCCACTAACTGCTCAGATGACTGCATCCTGACCAGTAAAGAGTGTATTGTGGCAAAAAAGTGGCAAAATTTACGTATTGCGATACAGAGATACAACAAGCAGGACAATGTGTCAGCATCTTTTTCAGCTTAACCTTTTTTATTTGAAAAAAGGTTACATCAACAGTCTACAATATTGCATTCGATCGAAAATGTTTCCAATGAGTGCTATTTATATAAAAGATGATCCCTGCAACATGGACATCATGCACATTGTTTAAACCATATTTACCTTAAATAAACAAAACTCCAACTCAGATTATTGACTGAATGTATTAAAGATCTTAAATGACACAACAGACTGTTACATTTAATATGCAACAAACTACTAAAAGCCACAATGAAAAAATAAAAATATAAATACAGACTGCACCGTGGCTCAACAGGTGGTACCCATGCCTCACAATAAGATGGTTGCTGGTTCGATCCCAGGATTAGACCTTTCTGTGTGGAGTTGCATGTTCTCCCCGTGCATGTGTACGTTCTCTCTGGGCACTCCAGCTTCCTCCCACAGATCAAAAACATGCTCATTAAGTTGACTGGTGACTCTAATTGCCCTTAGGTATGAGTGTGAGCGTGAACAGCTGTGATAGGCTCCAGCCCCGGTGATCCCGAAAGGTATAAATGTTTTAGAAAATGGATGGGTAGAATGGAATGGCATAAATAAAAGTAATAGACAACACATTTATTGTGTACTTTGATTCCTTGAGATCCCTTTGCACTGTTTTGTTGAGCAAACACTTGACTTTTTGTTAAAGCAAAACATAAAACATGATCTGTATCGGGCAAGAAAAGTCTGATCAGGGCATCCTGAATGGACTTGAGCTTATATAGCGCTTTTCTAGTCTTTGACTACTCAAAGCTGCTTTACACCGCAGGTCACACCTACCCACTCACACCCATTCGCTCTCACATTAACTCACTGGTGGTTCTGAGTTTCTATGTTAGTTATCCATCAGTATCTCTAACACATTCATGCCCTTTCATGCCCATTTACACAACTCGTTAGTTTCACCAATATTACATCATGGTCCGCTCACACTACTCCTCCAAGACAGTTCGGTGTCGCTCCAGACATGTCTTTGTGACTGTGCTGACCTCTGAACTGAAGAAGAAGAACGCTTGCCTCCGTGCATGCGCAGTACTCTCTGGAGAGCTGTTCTTCTCCCATGATGAAATATTGGTGAAACTAATGAGTTTTTGGACGATTAATGCAGTTTTAGGAGTGGCGCTAACATGCTCCATGTGCTACCATTATACGGATGTCCGCCGCTCGA
This sequence comes from Scarus forsteni, assembly GCA_036419115.1. Classification (NCBI taxonomy): domain Eukaryota; kingdom Metazoa; phylum Chordata; class Actinopteri; order Labriformes; family Labridae; genus Scarus; species Scarus forsteni. The sequence continues at coordinate 2,546,487 of JAZDUH010000135.1, forward strand.
TTTTGGATCTAAATATCTCCTGAAGCACTGTTTGGATCAGGAAAGCCTTCTGGGTGAGTATATTATTCTACTTCATACTATAAACAATGTGAAAGCTGTAGAAACCGAATTTATCCTTTAAAGCAACTTGGGGTTAAGTGTCTTGCCCAAGGACACATCGTCATGTGTTGCCCGGAGCTGGGCTTGAACCTGCAACCTCCTGATCACTGATCAAGCGCACTATCCAACTCAACACCGACGCCCCTGAGTAAAGTACAGACACTCAAATATTGTACTGAGGTACAGCACTAAGGTAAACCTGCTGTCTTAATGGCCACCACTGAGGGTAAGTATCTACATCACTTCATACATAACCTGTTTCCATCTTTGAGGCCACAGACTTTTTCAATGAAGAACATCCTCTTCTGAAAACAAACAGCTGTTGTAATGTTCATGTCAAAAACGTCAGAATTCACATAAATAAAAGTCCTTCTAGATTTCAGGGGCTTGAAGTCGCTGCTCTGTTGCTTCCTTGATCTGTAGGTTTGTGTATGTTATCGTATTGCATCACGTCTACACTAACCACACACTCAGTCGCTCTATAAAAACAAACAAATTCAGGCAGATGAAACCAGCCTCTGTGTGCATGAGAGCCAAAATGTTGTTTCTTTGTCAGCTATGGATTGTTTTGGCTTCAGGGAGGAAACTTTAATTGCTTTTTAAGACCATCTTACACCAAACATTAAATTTTAACCTCCTCAGGACCGTATGATTACGGTGCAAGGCCATTAAAATATCACTGTGAGCCTTTCTTTTAGGAAAAATTAGCTTTTATTTCAGCTTTTTTTTTGTATATTTTCTCTAACAATTACACCAGAGCCATTAGAGCGGTTTTGTTTTGGCTCTTTTGGTGGAGATAACACAATTACTTACTCTCTTTGTTTCTCAGTAAGTATAAGGCTGCAACTGTATACTTCTATTCTCACTTTATCCACTGCACAAATTATTTATATTTATGTCATATTTATACAGTCAAAAAAATCTGTGTTGACCTGTACAACTCCTTTGCTGCACCTGTATATGTAGGCCTATACCTTGTTGAATTTTTTTTTGTCCACTGTATATTGCTTGTCTTTTTTATAACTAATTCAATTTGTACTATTTCTACCTATTTTCATATTTTATTATATTCCTCCTGACTGTTAAGTTTTATTCTTACTATGTGTGGGTTTTTTTGCACCATTATAGCAAGTCAAATCCCTTATATGGGTCGATGTTCTTTGCAGTAAATACAAATAATGGTTTTAATTTTGTTTCTATTAAATCATTACTGTGAAACAAATGGTTTTCATTCATCATCCATCGTCAACTTACCCTCAGAGGTCTCTGCGATAGCTGAATGAAGTTTCGTTTGTAAAATAAACAGCTCAATATTTTTGAAATGCTTTTATTTTAGGTTTGTGTTTATAGTAAATATATTAGCACAAAACCAGGCTGAACCATGTCTCGGCAGGGCCGTGGCAAAATTCCACCCCATGTGCAAAACCAGTGTGGACTGTGTAACTAAAGGCCAATGTTGATTTTCTTTTTATTAAATCTTTTCGGGGGGTTTTTTGTTGTTTGATATGGAAGATTTAAATTTCTCAGAATTTCAACTTTGGTTTATTTTTTTTATTTGTTTTTGAGTCTTGGAAGAAATAGGCTTATTAATTCCCTCCAAGTTATTTTATATTTTAAGATAGAAATGGGTAGGGCTGAGAAATATTCAAGTTTATTTGGTTAATTAAATATTTATGTTGCAGGAGATTTCAAAAATAAACATCAAGTTTTTACTTCCTTAACTTAATCTCTCACTTATTGTTCATACCTTTTTGAAAGTAGTGCTGTATGTAGTGCTAAACTACACATTAAACCATTGAAATAAAGTTACTGTCTGCAATCCAATTCTAAGCAAGGAAAGATATGCTAATAAAATTAAGACATAGCTTTCTTAAATGTAATTTTGATGTCTCATTCATTTTCCCTTGAGAGGGAAACATTGGTTAATACGTGTGGTAACCACTGAAACAAACAAAACTACAATACTCCAAAAACTTTGTCAAGAATGGCATTATTCATTTAATACATTTTTTCATAAAGTAGGAAAATAGTTTTTTTTATCCTTTATTTTAATCCTGGACCTCCGCTTCTGAATTACCTAATAGTTTCATTTGTAATTTAGCAAGTAATTAGAAACTTTATGCACTAACCAACATGCTGGTTACAATTACAATTTAAATAAATATGCTTCAAATCATATTTTTGTTTAGGTTTTGTTCATTTGAAGTAACATTTATGGATATAAGTTTGGTTCTGGATGGTAACTTGCAAATCGGTGTTAACTACTTGGTAATACGGCCATAAAGAAAACGAAAAAAGAAACATGATGCATTGTTTTTTTCCTCATTGCCCACCCTTACTTCCAGCAGGATGACCAACCATGTTACAAAACTTAAATATTCTCAAACTGGTTTCCTACTCTCCTGGCCTCCAACAGCCACCAGATCTCAATCCAGTGGAGCACATTTGGTATGGGCTGGAATAGGAGATTTGATCACGGGTGTGCAGTCGACAAATCTGAAGGATTAAATCTCTGAGAAATCCTGATCATCATGTTGAATCCATGCTGTGAAGGATTAAGGCACTTCTTAAGACAGAAGAGGCTCCAACTCCGTGCCAGCAGTGTGTACCTAATAAAGTGGCCAGTAAGTTACAGCAGTCTATCTCTGCAGACCCTTGCCAGTCTCAGCAGGCTGGTTAACATGTAGACCCTGGGTGGTGAAGATGTGCGTGGGAGGGTGATCAGAGCCAGCAGGGAGGCAGCTGAGGCCCTCCTGAGACGTGAGCCAATGACCCTGATCAGGCCCTCCGAGGCCCCCAAACATCAGGCTGAAACCAAACACCCCTCCAACACCACCCTGTGCTCTCAGACACAGAGGGCTACAGGTGAAGCAATCAACGTCAAATGCTTCAGGGTCAACAAATCCTTTACCACCACCAGCAGCACCAGTGTTGCCAGATTTTTATAGTGAATAAGCATCCAGGCTGATAAAACAAACCCAAAACAAGCAACTGACTGCCATTCTTTCAATAGTGGGATTTATTACTTTTCTTTGTCTTTTTAAAAAGATAAATATGATTAAAGGGTATTTTCATCTATACTACATTCAATCTCAATGACATTTTTTCTTATTTGGCTCTTAATTTACTTATTCGCCACCTTTTTTTGGGAGTGTGAAACATCCTTTTCTTCATACAGAAGTGAAGGGAAGGGCTGCTGTTATTTATAACTCTGTTATTTGTTAACAGTCTGTCTCACCTCTATTTTTGTTACCAAACAGACACAGTCAGGCTTGTACCAAAGTTTTATGTTGATCCTCTACTGCTTTATTATGGCAAAATCTGTGTGGCTGTATTAGAAATAAAATTAGTCCTGGTTATAAGGATTATTTTTTTGGAGAAAACATCATGTTTGCCCCTCTTTTAAGAGTAAAATTTACATTTATGTTTGGAGTGGGACTAAATAATTTTCATAACTGCTGAATTAAGTTTACAGTGGTAGTAGAGTGTGCTGCTGGGTTTGGGGGCACAAGAGGACAAATGAGCAACTGCACTTTTGGAACAAGCCAAAAAAAAAAAAAACGCTACCCGTAACTGCTACTATTAACAACCAACTTCTCAAAAAAAGACGCCTAAAGTCGCTAATAATAAGCTGAACTGGCAACTGGCAACCGAGTTTCCATTGAGTAGCATGTATTAATTCTTCAACATTGTTTACTTTAATGATAAAATATTAAATTCTGCTCAGTTTTCATCTGACATTATTCAAGCAAAAATCTATAAAATACATTTGATAAATGACTGAAATTTGATTAGATTGACATAATAATATACCAAACTGCACACAGTCATTTTCTCATGTACCGGTTACTAGTAAAATATTAATGTTGGCAGTCGCACTTTTTACGGTCTAAGTTAGAAATAAATTAAATTCTGTCTATAAGGATCTAACAGCCATTTATGCCCCTCTTTTTACAGCAAAATATACATTTGTGTGTGGATTGAGACAAAAAAGTTTGTTTCGCTTCTGAATTGAGTTTATATTGCTAGTAGAGTCCAATGGATTGTGGGAACAACAAGCCCAAGCTAGAAAGCATTCAAAGAGCGCAAACTATCACAAAGTAGCTCACATATTGCTGTCACATCTATAAGCAATAGTTCCATGATAGAGTTGCCATCATAATATGATTCATGAACCTAAAAACCAACACTTAAAACTCAGAATGATGTTGATATTGTTATTAGTTAGACAGTTAATGAGAAAAATGGTTGTTTTCTAATGGAGGTTATCTGGATCACCACCAAAATCGAACCATTTCTAAGTTGGGCCATTACCAACATCTCCTGAAAAATTCAGCAAAATCTGTCTAGTAGTTTTTGTGTAATCTTGCTAACAAACAAACATAACCTCCTTGGTGGAGGTAAAGGGCAACTGCACTTTTATAACAAGCCCAAAAAAACAACCCACATCTGCCATAATTTTCAAGCACATTTTCAAAAAAAGAAGCCCAAGTCACTTATAGTAACAGGCAACTATGAGCGCCACCCTCCACCCTCCGCTCTATGCCGTTCTGCTGATACTTCACGCCTGACATTGATCTGCTCTTCACACCACAACAAAGCCTCGCTTTCCTTCCCGCAGCTGACACAAGCGATTTGTCGAGATCGGCTCTGACAACGCTGGCAACGTCCCCCTCCGACTTTCCTCCATCTAAACACTCGAGCCATGTTTTTCCTTAGCAGTGGGGAGCTGGAACATGACCTGACATGTGCCACACAAACAGGAAATCAGGAATGTCGTCCTACATCAGAGTCAATGGAGAAAGAAATGCTGGTGATTGAGGCGAAGGTCAACGCAATTCACTTACTTGATACTGCAGGCCATTCAATATTTATGGAACCTTTTTCCCCCTGAAATGGGTTCTGAAATTGGGTTTTTATTTTGAAAGAGAGAGACGGCATGGATGGATTTAACGCATACAGTCAACATACAGCCCATTACATCCCTCTGTATTTTATTTCTGCGTCTGAGTGTGGCATTAAAAGCTTGTAATCCCATGTCACACTCTCAGCAGATAAGTCACATCACACCTCAAAGACACTTCGCACTCGCTCTCGGAGGGAAAGTCTCCAAGCAAACAGAGAGGATGTCACATGTGGAGGGTGTGAGAGAAGAGTCTGCTCCGTCTGTTTGATGAACACCTCACACCTGTCACCTGGTGTGGTCCAAGTTGAGCGTGACGCCATTGTTCACATTTTTTTATAGCATCACAGCAACCTGATGTATAAGGTTTGCTTTCTAACGTTCTTCACCAAGACAAAAGTCGAATGTTCTCTAATGGTGAGCCTTGAGGCAAGTATAAATGTGCTCTGGGATGTTTTGCAACCACAGGCTACCATGACAACCGTACATCGACTAATGATTCAGGCGCATCAGTTTTCCTTCACAGCAGCAGATTCTTTAACTTTGAAGGGTTAGTTCAGGTTTTATGAGGTGGGGTTGCTAGAAATGCTAAATGTAAGTGACAAACAAAGGAACCTGCGACAGGTACTGGTACATAGCAGTACATGCTGCCACTGAAACTTGTAATTTACCCACTTAAACTTGAGTGACATCATTCTTTATACAGAGGGTTTGTTATGATGTTGACCCACCCAAAAGCTTCAACTCTTCTTTGGAGGCTTTCCACTAGATTTAGGAGACTTTACGTACATTTTTTGCCATTCCTTCAGAAGCACAATCGTGAGGTCAGATGCTGATATCGGATGGAAAGTCCTGGATCTCAGTTTCTTCTGTAATTCAGCCCAAAGATGCTCTATCAGGCTGAGGTCAGGACTCTGTGCAAGACACTCAAGTTCTTCCACACCAAACTCCATCATCCAGATCTTTATTGGCCTGCTTTGTTAACTGGTGTGTAGTCATGTTGGAACAGGAAGGGGCCATCCCCAAACTGTTTCCTCAAAGTTGTGAGCATGATAATGATCTGATAAAATTGATACTGAAGCTGTTAGCATCAATGCTAATCTCTGCAGGAGCAGTCACTTCCTGCTGAAGGTGAAGGCCATGCTGCTTTAGGCCATTCACAGTCATAGACTGGAGCTTGACAGGATGAATTTGCCTGATTACAGACTTTAAATTAGGCCCATTCATCTGCACTGCAAGGTTATGACCATGTAACCTTGCAGTGCAGCAGGATCAGCCCGATTTAATGACTGTAATCAGGCAGATCCATCTTGCCGAGCTTCAATCTACATTGACTATGCTCAGCATGGCCCAATCAGTGTCCTCTAAAGTTGGAAGAGTTGGGAGGTACATGCAAGACGGCAGCAGGAAATTACTGTTCATCCTGGGATTAGCATAGATGCTAACAGCTTCAGCTGCAGTTTTATTGGATGTGGACCACATTACTTATTATATGAACATCAAACAACACTACAGACTTCTCTTTTGGAAGGATATTTTTCTTTAGGGTTTGTTGATAGTTTGATTTACAAAGTGCTTCTTGTTTTGTTCTTTAAATCTCAACAACATTACTTTATTTGGGCATAACAGCCAAAAATGACCTATTGACCAATCACCTGCCGGATATGCTGCTGAAAGTTTCTGCCCTCCCCAAACACTTTCTATGGACTCTTTCCCAGATAGACTAGTAAAATATATTGATTTGTCTATCTGGTGTTGGATTACAATGATCATACATGGCTTATAAACTTGATATGTCAAGAACTACGTATGTGCAGGTTTTCTGTCAAACTTGGCATAAATATCCTCCTTGACTTAAAAATAAAGCGATAAAAATTGAAAGGTGTTAGTGATCCCCCTGGGTGCTGTCCTTGGTGCCGTTGGGGAGGTGGGTCTGTGCCCCCTTGGGTCCTAGGACAGTCCCTGGGCCCGGTAGCTTTGGGGACCATGTGGTGGGTCTCGGTTGCCCTGGTGGCCCGGGGGGTGCCTGTGGCTGTGGTTTCCCTGGGCATGGGCAACTACCTGGGTATTCGGTGACCACCTCACATGCATGCGTGTACAGATACTCCAGCTCCTGTCGAGACTAACTAACAGAAATGATTGATCCCATCAGAACATGCTGAGTCGGGCCCTCTTATGGTGTGGCCACACTAGACGCAAATTTGCAAAGACACGTGTCTAGATTACATACAAAGTCAATGCAAAGACGGGTTTGGACGCAGATTCACCCCGGGCGGCGCGTCGGACGCATTTGGCGCGGTGTGTTTGGAGCGTCGGACGCGTTTGGGGTGTCAAATGCCTTGAAAATATTGAACTTTCGATGCAAATTCGCGTGACGTTGTGGCGCGGCAGCCAATCAGCGATGACATTCCCCCCAACGTTATTGATTTGATGACGTGTGACGCTCCGGCCTCCTGCTACTGCTCAAACCCCTCTGAAAGATGGAGGAGAGATTTATCTGCGCTGTTTGCTATCATCTGGAGCTATACGATTCGACGTGTGTACAGAGACCAGAACAAAAAGGAGCAGGCTTGGGTGAAAGTTGCGGAGGAGACAGGTTTTGTAGGTAAGTTCTGTAAATATTCGTTTCCAGCTGGATTTGCCTGCATGGGTCATCACTGAGTCCGACAAGCTCTGGCTCTCTACTGCGCCTGCGCAGTGATGCGTGTCGCCCTTCAGCTTGTCAAAATGGTCCAGTGTCCAGCCTCAGGCGTTACACACGTTTAAATTCGCCAATTCGCGTCCGGTGTGGCCGTAGCATTACACATCTTGTCATGTCCTGTGATGCATGCCACTCCATTTCTTATCCCTGTGGGCCCCCCCCCCCGCCCCACTATCAAGACCCCACATTTCTGGTGTCCCTGGTTTCTTGCAACCTTTACTTCCTGTATGGACTTAAATCAGCACAGCACTTGAACTGTTATCTCAAATCAATAACTGTACCTGTTTGTCCTACATTCCGTTTGTCTTGTCTCATCCTGTCTGTCACTATTTCCCCTTCTTTCACACTGTGGTGTGGCACGGCCCTCCTCTTCAGCTCACATCCGGGGTTAAATAAAGTTTGATTTGATGGAGTAGCTGACAGGGAGGGCTGGTGATGGCCACTATAGCAGTGAATCATATTCACATATCTCTGACTGCTAGAACAAAAATGCATTGGTCTTTTCAGCGCTGTCATCGGACACAGTGCTCAGCTGTAAGGATAATGCAGACAAGGGGAAAAAAAAAAAAAAAAGGTGTTAGTGATCCACCTCTGTACCGTCAGTCTTTAGTAATGTACCACACTGAGGAGTAATACTGTCATGTTGCGGTTCTGGTGTCATCCAGTGGCAAATCAAGACTCAAATGTGCTTTTCTTTATCTGCCTAAAGTCAAACAAGTCACCTCTTAATAATTGAAACTGCACTGCCCCCCCCCCCCCTTCAAAGAGGCCCTCTTGAGGCCTATTTTAGGAAGCGCTCGTCTCTCCTTGAAGCTCCGACGTGACCCCAGGGATCATGGGACCCTGTCTGCTGCTTAACCTCCAAACTTGAACTTTTGGTGGAGGGTAGGGGGGTGTGATTTACCGAGTGCCAGATCAGAACAGTTCCCAGCACGGTGATTTACAGAGTGAGGGGAGATCTCAGATCAGACTGGGAGCTGTTGAAGTGCACGACGCGGCTCTGCTCCGCTTCCTATCAGCAAACCGCAGACGTTTCCCAGCAGCCACCGCTGATGACAGAGTCTTTACGCCACTCCGTGTTATTCATGTAGAGTCTTAATGTATGTGAGAGGCTCCTAAATGGAACAGCTCCATCGACTCTTGGATTTGTCTCTGCACTCGGCTTTACCCCCCGAAACACTGAGGGGACGAGGGAACAATATTTCAGCCGTGCATAATTCATGCTGTTCTCAACTTTTAACGAGGTGATAAAACTCTGACACGAGGCCCACTCAACACCCGATACCACAACATTAATACTTAATCCTTTTTATGAACTGCTTCAGTCAAAAGAGTTTATTTTAATAAAAACCTTATATTATTACTTAGTGATGAGTAAATGTTGGACTGAAGCCTGCAGGAGGGCGTCACCACCAAACATCATCAACACACACCAACTCAATAAGAGCAAGATAACTCAACATAATCACAGACGTCATGACAACACTGGGCTGGAAATTAACTTTATCTGTTAAGAAATGTGCAAGAAACCCTTAAAAACTTACTGACAGTCATTACAACAAATTTAAAGAGTGAAAAGGCAACTTCAAAAATAAATATTCCAGACACAACTTAGTCAAAAAAAGAGTGAAGCATTAAAAAAGTTAAACATGAAACAACCTACAAAAAGATAACATAATTTGAGAGCACAATGTTTGATAAAAACAGCAATAAAGAGAAAAATCTTAACTTGAAACACTTCATTGATTAAAACATGCAATCACAGGCAAAAAAAGGCCACAAAGTATAAGATGCATGATATAAAAAGAAATATTACAGGGGCAACAAAAGACAAGAAAAAACTAATATAAATGGGACAATATATTGGCTTAGGAAACACAACAACACAATAGTTAATGTAAGAATTGAAAAAGATTTGAAAAAATCCCAATAAAAAACAAATGAAAAATTCAAGTTTTATAATAATTGTATAATATTAAAATGAAATTTAAAGATTATATTGAAAGCTGCAACAACAAATGAGAACAATACAACACATGTAAAAAAGAAACCAACAAATGAAACAATTGCAAAAACAGTCAATAAAAAGGCAAAATATAAAGATTAAAAAGTCAACAATGATTTCAGTAGTATGGCATTATTAAATTAAGGTAATACAAAACACAACAGCAGATTCAAAAGCTAACAACAATTGTTGAAACCTACTCACAAATTAAACAATGCAATAAGCAAACAAAAAGAATAGATGTCAACTTACATGTATTGTACCTTTCATCTATTGCCAATTATTGATGCTGTCATATTTATTTTTTTTATTTTGTTATCGTCATTCACTTTTGCATTGTCTTGCTTTTGTGTTTTCTTATTTTTTGTTGTATTGTATCTGTTGTTTTACTTTTTCCTGCAGATTTTTAGAATGGATGCTTTTGTTAATTTTGGATGAAGATGCATTTTCTGTTTTGTTTGAATTGATTTTAATTTGATATTGTTTTATTCTTTCTCTGCATAGTTGTTTTTTAGTTTCTGCCTTTTTTCTTGCTTTTTGAAAAAATTTTTTCAAGCTTTGTGACACTTTTTGATTTGCAGTGTTTCTATTTGTTGTTATTTTGAATTCGATGCTTTTTCTATATGTGGTAGGTTATTTTGACAGAATTTTTTTCAGTAACTATTTTAAATGCCATTTCTAGTTTTGTGTGTCTTTATATTTGAGTTGGACTATTAGTGGTTTTCTCTGATTTCTTACTGGTTGTTCTTTGAATTGTCGTGACTATCCTCAGTGCTTTAACTGTTTATCAGTTGTATCTGTCTTCAGTGATACTGTTTACTTTTTTTAATTTCTTACAAAACGTGTTTTTATATTTGTCATCTCTTTGTATTTGATGCTATTTTTAGTTTGTTGTTTCTGTTGTTTGCCTTGATGTTTTTTTACTTTTTTCTTGCTATTTCTTGTGTTTGTCATTTCACTTTTTGGTTGCATCCGGTGTGAATTTCTTTTTTGTATTCCTTTTTCTTCCTTTATATTAGTGTTGTCTTTTGTGAAGATTTTTTGTCTGTTTTCATTGAAGATAAGTGTTTTTTTATCTGTTGTTATTTGTGTTGTTGCTGTTGTTTGTTCTTTTGAATGTGATGCTTTTATTTGTCCTTTTTGTTGTTGTTGATTTGATTTTTTGGGCATGTTTGTTGACAGTTTTTTTCTGTTCTTTACTCGTTTTGTTTATTTTTCTGTATTTTTCTGTTTTCCTTTTTGTTGTTGCATCATCAGTCATAATGTTTTGTTTCTCGTTGTGCCTTTCGACCTTTAATTGCTGTTTGATTTTAATTTTTACAGATTTTAGGATTTTTTCTTGCTTCTTGCCTGGATGTTTCTTTGAAGTATTTTTAATGTTTCAAGCCATATATTTGTTTACTGCTACGTTCTCACATGTGTTCTTGTTTGTCATTGTTTTTCATTTGCTGTTATTGTTTTGTTTCTAACTTGTCCTCCTGTTTTGGGGCTTCAGGGCCTCCGAACTGATGACTTCAGCGTTGTGTCCTGCAGCTTTTTCTTTCCTTGACTTCCACACGCACATCCTGTTAGCGATTACCTCTCGGCTAGTGAGAAATACAACCAAGGGCGAACTTCTCGTCCTCTTTATTCGGTCGTGTTTCTCTGCGTGCTTGGTGAAGTTGTGCCTCAGTGGGCTTTCGTGCTCCGTCATCCTCGTGCAGCAGCGGCAGAGTCTGTTATTTAGCCGTCTGCCTCCCTGTAAGCAGAGGGAGTGTATGAATGTGTGGGTGTATTATCTCAACATAGAGCCGCAAAGAAGCTGTTCGCCGCTCACATTCCTCGCCTCGCTATCTCTCAGCACGACAGGCGTGGAGTAACTATTCGATATTGTCTGTGAAGCTGATAAGAGCGAAGGAGGGGGAGCTGAAACCTTCTCCGTGTTTCCGGTTAAAGTGACTCCACGTCTTTGTCCGCCCCGTCCGTCCATCTGTCCTTCTATCTCTAATGTGAGTGGGCATGTGTTACACAGAGCGAGATGAATATTGTGACAAGTGTGTCAGCGGGTTTAGAAATGACATGACCTATGAGCAACGCGGCCTTGTTTTTTCTGCCACGCACGCCGGAGAGGGTTTTCCTGCTGGCAGAGGAGAGAGTGATGACCGTGGAGCGCCTGCACACGAAGACTTCCAGGGATACATCTGTGCAAAAATGATCTGAGATTTGACCTTTGAGGACAACTAGAAAATCTGATTGGACGATTGAACAAATGGTTAAGGGCTTAAAGGAAAACTTCGGTTCCTGCAGCTTTTACATTGTTTATAGAATGAAGTAGAACAATATACTCACCCTGAAGGCTTTCCTGATCCAAACAGTGCTTCGGGAGATATTTAGATCCAAAATCGAGCAGCGGACATCCGTACAAAGCGTAGCACAATAGGGCATGCATAGCGCCCGCTCCTAAAACTGCATTAATCGTCCAAAAACTCATTATTTCACCAATATTCCATCATGGTCCAGTCCTCTTCTCCTCCAAGACAGTCTGTGTCGCTCCAGACATATCTTTGAGCCTCTGCTGACCTCTGAGCTGGAAGAAGACCCGGGTGCCTCTCTGCGCAGTACTCTCTGGGCGCTGCCTCGCTACCTCCTGTCTATAAGTTCCTTATCTGTAAACTGTGGCTCGAAACTGTAAGGACACCCAACATATTCAAAGTTCTCCTCCACAACATCTTCATCCGATAGATATTCATCCATTTAGTCTCCTGAATGAATGTTTCAGTCGCCCTGGAACAATTTCCATGGACAGTCTTCCCTCAGCTCAGAGTCACAGAGCTCAAGATATGTCTAACCAGATTCAATATCCAGCAGAACTTTCCTAAAATATGCATTTTCAGTGGAAATGTCAGTAAAAAAAATCAGAGAACTAAAAATTAAGCCAATAAAAATCAGAGCCAAAAAAAAATCAGAGCCTAATGTGTCATGGCGAAATCATTATCTATACCTCTTATCCCTCATTATCTTGTACCTCATACCAAAGGGCAGTTTAGAGTTACTAATGTGGAAGGAAGCTGGAGCTTCAGGACAGAACCCACACAAGCACTGGGAGGACACGCAAACTCCACACAGAAATTAAATGCCAAAGAAATGCTGATTGCAAAAGAATCGGATAGTTTCAATCATAGAGATTTATAAAGTAAATAATTATTCACTCAAATTTAGTCTCTCCTGAATGGAATGTTTCCCTGTCCATTTGAGACACCCTAACCAGAGCTTCTAAAAATGTTCATCCCAGCAGAACTTTCCAAAATATGCATTTTCAGTGAGGAAAAATGTCATGTGTGTTTACAGAAGAACGAAACGCAGATTTAAAGCTAAATTTAAAAAAAATCAGAGCCTAGTGCGGTCATAGCTTTGAATATCCACGATGAACATCATTTATACATCCATTATCTATGCTGCTTATCCCTTTAAGGAGGCACAGGGCCTGGAGCCTATCCCAGCTGACTTTGGGTAAGGTGGGTACACCCTGAGCTGGTCCCCAGCCAATCATAGTGCCAAATAGAGAGACAGACACTCAATTAAGGGCAGTTTGGAGTCACCAAACAACCGTATGAACATGTTGGCAATCAGTGGGAGTGTTATGACCCTGGTAGTATTTTGCTTTGTATTGTATTTATTGTGTTGGGAGGGTTCTCCTGTGCCCTCAGTGTGACTGAAAGTGTGTGCGTGAGTTTGATCAGGTGCGCTGCCCCTGCCTCCAACTGGGCGGAGATGATCACACAAACACCAGTGATTGGCTGTGGAGGAGGGAAAGGTCCTATTAACCAACTCAATGACATCGCCACAGCCAGGAGAGATTCCCGGCTCGACCATACTCCAACTGGCCGCAACAGCCTTAAAGGGATAGTCTGTGTTTTTTTCAAGTGAGGCTGTATGAGCTCCATATGGCAACTACGTATATTAGATGCAGTAAAAACTTCTCTCCTCTCCTTTAGAAAGCCACAATTTGTAAAAGTTTGTGGTGCAGAACCAGCAGCAAAATGGAAAGTATTGTACCAAATACAAAGGGCATATTCTCCCCCTACAGGAACCCCTATTAAAAAATAATACCACAGTTTAAGGGTGCGCTACCTAGAAATTATTTTCAGTGCATTAACTTTTCAGAAAATAAGGTTTATCTGGAACTAACTCACATCGCGTATTCATCATATTCCACGTATTCCTTGTTCCAGATAAACTTAATGTTGCTCCCAGTGCAGTTTGTTGAACTTTACTTTCTACTGGGCAGTACGTATGCTGGTATTGTACTTTAACATTTATCTGGTTCCTGCCAGCCATGACCAGGCCAACTCCAAAACACCAAATAAACAGAAGACATTGAATGAATTAATCATCTACTCTCCTGCGCTCTCTACTCTATGGCTCCTGATCACCCACTTCTTCTTCATCAGTGCTCATTTTTCTCAGTTGACTTTGTTACTGAGCTCCCACGAGCATGATTGGCTGTCAATCATTCCGAGACAAATGACAGTCAAACTATGATTGACTGGAAACGTAACATGATTAAAGATGCCTTTCGGGTTCACAAATAAATGACTGCAAGACTGTAGCAGATCTAGTACAACCACATGTTCAGGAAACTGTCAAATTATTGTACATTTAGCTATTTTTTACAACATTACAACATACAGAGGGCCAAATTATCGTACAAATACAATCATTATCGTACACCTGGCAACCCTGGAGAGGAGAGAACTTTGTACTGCATCTAATGTACTTAGTAGCCATATGGAGCTCATACAACCCCACTTCAGAGATACTGAACTATGCCTTTAAAGGTGCTATGAGGAGAATTTATTTCCGGCGACATAAAGACTCTGCTACCCATGAGCACGCGCGGCGACTGTCGTAAAGACGTGACCCAAGCCAAAGCGTGCGTTTGTTGTGCTAAATGCAGCTCAGACCTTCCTCAGAACTCTGCATTGCTTTACAACTTCTTTTTTCAACAACTTACAGGATGCAAAGCGACGAGGTAATGTATCTCTTTCTTGTAGTTTTGTAGCCGGCTATGTATCACTACTTACAGCCCGGTGCTCTAAGACATGTCCCAATAATATAATTTTGCTCTCGTTTTAATTGTCTTGTTCGCAGGTTGAGGATCCAGGCCAGTCCAGCCCTGTCCGACCCGACCGCTACGCAAAGGAAAAACATTTATAGATAACCTATTTTGATGCTATAAAACTCATCTTAAAGTGTGTATTTCGATCAGGCATATATCTAAAAGTGAGACTTTTTTGTAATTTCTTAGAATCTCCTCATAGCATCTTTAAGGAATGATAGTCTTTTCATGTTATCTTTTGTTTCGTAGTAGAAGTGTTACAGGTATGTTGGGATGTCTCCAGGTAATTTAAATTTGTGCATTGTTGTAACCATTGTTGTTTTGTAAAATAAATCTTACCGATATGTTGGCGTCAAACTTACTGATTGACTCCAGGGGCTGCTTGGGAATTTCATGTCATG
Organism: Scarus forsteni; assembly: GCA_036419115.1. Classification (NCBI taxonomy): domain Eukaryota; kingdom Metazoa; phylum Chordata; class Actinopteri; order Labriformes; family Labridae; genus Scarus; species Scarus forsteni. The sequence goes on from JAZDUH010000135.1 coordinate 2,561,694, forward strand.
TCTTGTCCACCTCTTGATGGGGCAAAGCAGGGAGGAAGCCGGAGTTCCTTAAGAGAACCCACACATGCGCGAGACAACATGCAAACTCCACACTGGAAGGCTTTAATCGACAATGGGATCGAACCAGCAACTTTCCCCCTACAGGAACATTTATTCATTAATTCATTTTCTTCAGAGTGATGGGGGGCTGGAGCCTGTCCCAACTGACTGATCTTGAACTGGTTACCAGCCAATCACTGGGTCACATTGAGAGACTGACAGCCAATTGTACTCATGGCTAAGGGCAATTTAGAGTCAACAATCAACCTCATGAGCATGTTTTTGGTCAGTGGGAGCTCCTGGAGAGAACCCAAAACTCCACACAGAAAGGCCCTGAGGAGACAGGGATCAAACCAGCAACCCGCCAACTCTGGACATAAATAAAGAACCTTATGAGCCACACCCAGGACAGGAGACCAAGTCCCAGTCCTGGTCTTCAGTGTGTGGTAGAGGTAAGCAGTAAAACTCCAGTGTGAATGGAAGAGGGTGAAATGAAACTGCTGCCTTACTAAACTCTGGGGATCACAGCGTTCTTTCATCTCCTTACAAATATAAACTCACCGTAATTATAAAATCACTGATTTTGAAGAGTTTAACTTCTTTCAGCAGAGGTCCATGAGCCAGCTCGTTTCTGCAGAGCTGCAGGCGCAGCTTTGATGCTGGCAGTGATTTTATGTAATCTGAGCTCGAACAGATTTCATAAAGGATACGGTGGACTGAATTTGAATAAACTAAAACTCTGGAGTAGGAGGCAGAGGTGGGCCGTGTGTTTTACTGTTGGACCCTCTCTGCTGCCAAAATTAAACCATCACGTTCTCAAGTGTCCAACGGAGGCTGTCTGCAGGAGTGCCAGACGCCACATAAACACTAGAATTTAACTGAAGATTTCTTTAAAAGCAGAAATGAAAAAAAAGAACATAATTACACATAATAGGCACTGCTGACAACACTGCAAGCCTGAACTGTTTATAAAAAAAACATGTTCATTTTAACAAAAATTATGCTAAAATAAGGGTTATATGTAAAAGTTCTTGATTTTTCTACGAAATAATGATGGGCTTCATGGTGGTGCAGCAGGTCAGTGCACATGCCTCCGGTCAGGGCTGAGGTTTTCATGTTCACTATGTTTTCTGACAATCTGGAATGGCTGGCGGACAGATGGATTTAACAGCAAGTGTTTTGTGCATGTCTTTTTCCTTTAGTTTAATTCTACGTATCTTGTGTCTTGTCATATTGAGTGCACGATGTGAACTGAAGCTGGATGTCTGAATTTCCCTTGGGTCTCTGGTTGACAGATGTGCTAAAAAGCTTATTGTGCTGAAATTTCCACCTATTTTGTTATTCTGAAGTTGTGATTGGTTGAAGACCATGACATCCAACATGGTCTTCATGTACTGAACTGCAAAGGGGTTCACCTGCAATTCTGAAGGCCAAAGCAAGGATTATATGACATGGAGACAACATGAGTGAGACCCATGTGAAGAAAAACTAAATAGCTGGTTAAGATGCTTGTTGTGATACTAATGGAGAAAATACAATCAAATCAAATGAATCTGTGACTGGACCTGAAAGTCTACCATTTCTTATCAATCAATCAGTCAGTCAAACTTCATTTTTATAGCACATTAATGCAAAAAAAAAAATTTAAATTGCAGATTGACGGGCACACACAAACACACACACATTACACACTTTAATAGTAATGATATTCAGCAGGATGCGAAGAGGATTTGGAAATTAATTCACACCAGAGAAGCTTAAGCCAATCCTAGCTGTCATTGGGAGAGTGGCGGGGTACACCCTGAACCGGTTGCCAGTCAGTCGCAGGGTCACACAGAGAGAGAGACAACCATTCACGCTCACACTCATACCTAGGCCCGTCACGATAATCAATAAATCAATTAACCGCACGATAAATAAAAACGTCCTCGGTAGGTTTGCTGGCCTCGATAAACTGACACGTGCATGCATGTTTGTTTTTCTCCTCTCTTTCTACCAAAGAGGCTGAATGAGAAGATGGCTCACTCTGTCCATCCTTATTAACATCCGGGTGCATCGGTTCTATAGCGGTTCTATAGCGGATTTGGCGGATTCATAGTGGAGTGAGCATCTGTCTCTCATGCAATCTTTGGGGGGAGCCGGGGCCACTCGCGCATACACACGGGGAGAGCTGAAGTGAGCGTCCTGAGAAGTAACGAGGAAACAAACACTAATATGAATGATGGCACGAAAGCTAATGTTCTTAAGCCGGCTGCCACAGCCCCAGTGTGGGAATATTTTGGTTTTAAACAGAATGAATAAGGTGTGAGCTCATGAACACTGACGAGCTGATATGTCGTATTTGTTACGAAGTAGTGGCGACGAAGAAGAAGAAGAAGAAGGGGAGGTGCAGCGGAGCCTTCGTCCTGACAGTCAAAGCTTGCTGAGGCGTTTGGTTGGCAAAGTAAATAGCCTATAAATAAAGAAGCGCAAAACGATGCACTCAAAGACATTCATTCGCTACATTGCAAAAGAAATGCAACCCTGTAATATGGCAGAAGACCCAGAAATGTTACGAATGTTTGACAGACAGTGCTGTAAAAACTGTTTTATTTTTGTATGTGTTTTTATTGGAGTTACGTTTTTTTTTTTGTTTTTTTTTTCAGAGATAGGGTTTTTTTTTATTGTTTTTGATCTGTATTATTTTTATTTACAAGCACTTTTTTCTAATAGAGCCCATTTCATTTTCATTGAGTTTTTTTCTCTTTTTTTGTTTGTTAAATTTATTATATTATTTTTAAATTATTTTATTTAGAGATCTTGTCCTTCCAATTACAGTTAAATACTCTTAAGAAAAAAAGCTTCTTGCTTTTGATATGGTATACTCACTTAATAATGATATATATTATAATTACATTAATGAAAAAATGAAAAAAAATCAAAATAATATTGACAATAATATTGTTTATCGTCAATAATTTTTGGACAATTATTGTCCAGCAAAATTTATTATCCTGACAGGCCTACTCATACCTAAGGGCAAGTAAGAGTCACCAATTAACCTAATGAGCATGTTTTTTTTTCCTCTGTGGGAGGAAGTCAGAGTCCCCAGAGGGAACCCACGCATGCACGGAAAGAACATGCAAACCTCACACAGAAAGGCCCCTGTCCGAGCCAGGGATTGAACCAGGTTCCCTCTTGCTGTGAGGCACGTGCACTACCTGCTGCGCCACTGTGCCACCCAAGGTAAAAAGTGATACTCACAAATAAATATTAAAATAATAAAGTTCTACATGAAAGCCATGCTGAATAAATGAACTTTTACCCTCTGCTCTTTGTTATGCAAGTCTTCATGAAGCCATGAGAGACGTGATCAGACACATGTAAAGAACACGCTGTTAGCATGACTCTGCTTCTTCCACATACAGCTGACCCGGCCTAATTAACACATTGATCTGAGCTCTGTATGAGATGTATTGACCAATCAGCAGTGACCTTGTGACAGAGCCGGACCATGTGTGAGAGCGGGTCATAGAAAGCATTCCCTGCAGATCTCTATTGATCCAGCTGAGTAAATACTGCCACAGCTCAGGGCTAACATGCTGCAGATGTTCTCCAGGAAATCCCCCCTGAATGTGTCGCCACGTTAACGCGAGGACGTCTTCATGCAAACTTCTGCTGCTCCAAAGTCCACAGGCTGAAGTCACGGTCATAGTTAGACTTCTCTGCCAGCCGTTTCACCGCCCCCTTTGAGTGGCATTTATAGACCATGTTACTGTGCCCTTCATGCTCATGAGCAAACATACAGAGGCACCATCGTCCTCTGTCAAAGCCTCACAGTAAAAACAGGGCTGATGCACCTGCCCGCTGCGTCTCCTCCTATAGAGCTGGACCATCACCGTCCGCTGACAGCAGAGACGCTTGTTTCTGTTGGCTGACTCGCTGTCCGCTCTGTTTTCCTTCAGCATGTGGGGCCGGCCTACGCTGAGACTGCACACGAGGGGGGTCAGTGACAGACTGTTTCTGAAATATTGTCCTGCTTCAAGTTTTGGTGAAAACTTCAAAAATAAAGGGACAAGTTGTTTGAAGACGAGAGCAATGTTGAAATCCCAAGTGTCACAAACATCACTTTCTAATGTGTTGTGTCAGAAAAGTCAAAACCCTGACTCTCTCTAACTAAAACTACAAACCCTAGTGCCAATGAAGTTGGAATGTTGTGCAAAACCCAAATTAAAACATTACTTTTTGAAACAATATTCAATTGAACACACTACTAAGACAAGCTACTTAAAAGAGACATTTCATGCTGATGCATGATTTAATACTTACATATAATTAATTTGAAAACAAGACCTTACACCCCCTTAATTTTCAAAAAATGAGATATTGTATTTTTTCTGATATCCTAGAACGAGATTTGATGCCTCTGAAAATAGGTCATTGCGAGATGACCGCGAGATTTAAATTGTCGTGACGACACGAGGTACGTTTCTTTTTATTGGAGTAATCTGATAAAACACTTCCTCCTCTGTGATGTCCGTTAGCCACAAAACCGTCACCGAGGAACACATCCAACAGCAGGAGTATATAGCTCACACTCACTTATTTCCAGCTCTGGCCTGTAGGGGGGCTGAATACGCGGTCGCTGCTTTGAGCCTGCCGGAAAATACAGTAGAAGAAGAAGGACAGGCTGGCTCTACCCCCGATAGAACTGACCAATCAGAGCACAAAGGGCTGTGACGTTGCAAGGTAACTTTAGGTCAGCCTGAGAGCCGAGCGCTTCAACGAGAGCTTGATAATGGCCTAAAATGAGGATTTTGAGAACGCAGTTGTGTGGCAATGAAGGAACTAAATGACTTGTACTGAGGGCAGAAATGCTTTACAGGCATCCTAGTCTGGCATAGTGAAAAGGAGAAACAAGCATGATATGTCTCCTTTAACGTTCATACTTGATTTGATGCCTGCAGCACATCCCAAAAAAGCAGGGGTGGACAGTAACGAAGTAGATTTACTTGAGTACTGTACTTAAGTACGTTTTTTGAGGATCTGTACTTTACTTGAGTTTTTTTTTTAACTTATGACTTCTACTTCACCACATTTAAAAGACAAATATTCTACTTTTAACTCCACTACATTTCTATAAATGGCCTCGTTACTTGTTACTTTTAGGTACAGGTATGAAGTCAGCGGATGAAATTTGTTTTCTCTTCTAAAATGTTTTTGTTCAAGTGGTGTTTTCTATACTTTGTGCATCCTGTTTCACACTCCAGTCCAGTTGGTGGCGGTAATGCACTTTTGAGTTGGTTTGCCAACCGCCATTAAACAACAAAGAAGAAGACGCGCATGCGCTACTGTGATCGGGAAGGTAAAGGTTGAGCTACCATTGGTGGTTACGGTTCATCTTGGCAGTAATGATGGCTACTATGGCAGATAAAGACGACAATTCCACACCAGAGCACCCATGGCCATATCTGAAGGGGGAGAGTTAAATAAAAAAAAAAAAAGAAAATGGCAATGGTTGTCCTTTTGTTGATTTAATAGTGTTTCAGTCTGCATTTCCATGGGCTTTGAGGCATCTTTTCAATCTCTTTATTCTACATGATCTATAAGCAGGTCAGTGCATTCTGTAGATTGTTTCAGTCATTACGTTCTGTAAAGTCAACAGGAAAATATACTTTTAACACTTGAGTATTTTCAAAAGCAGGTACTCCAGTACTTTGACTTAAGTCAAAATAAGATACTCATGTTCAAATACTACTCCAATACAAGTGAAAGTTGCTCAGTCAAATTTTGACTTGAGTACTGGCATTGAATACTTTGTCCACCACTGCAGAAAAGCAGGCACAGGGGCATGGTAATGCTTCGATAAGCATTTGGGAACTGAGGACGCTATTTGTTGAAGCTTGGCAGGTGGAATTCTTTCCCTTTTTAGCTTCATGTTTGACATCTGTTGCTCAACAATCTGATGTTTCTGTTTCTGAATTTTATGCTCCACACATTTTCAATGGGAGAAAGGCCTGGAATGGTACCTGCACTCTTTTCCGATAAAGCCATGCTGACATGCAGACTGTGTGTTTGCGATGTCTTGCTGAATTAAGCAGGGAGGTCCCTGAAAAAGACGTTGCTGGGATGGCAGCACATGATGCTCCAAATCCTGTATGTACCGTTCAAATGTCAAGAGGATTGGACACTTCGCACACCACAGAAGCTAAAGTTAAAGAAATGATCAAATCCAGATGACTGACACAATATAAAAGACAAAGATCAAGAGATAATGTAAAGAAGTGACATCAAGATATATCAAGCAGAAATAAATAAAACGATAAAAACACATTTAACATGAGCGAACAAAAAACGTTTCAAGATCAAAATTAAACTTAAAATGACCAAGTGTAAAAAGACAAAAACTATATCAACATAAGATATATAAGTAGATACTGCTATTTAAAAAAAAAATGGCGGGGTGCTGGTTTGGCGTAGTGGTTAGCACCCCATGTACATGCTTCTGCCGGTCCAGGTTCAAATCCCGCCTGTGACCAGTTTGCAGAGTGTCTTCCCCTGCTCTCTCTCCCCCCCTTCACAAGCCTATCCACTGTCTCTCTCCTATCAATAAAGGCACAAAATGCCCAAAAAATATACATTTAAATAAAAAAATCTATTTCCAAAATAGAATTCAAGCAAGAATGGCGTGCAGGTTACCCATGCCATGGGCACTATCACACCTTCATACCATCACAGATGATTTTGACCTTTACTCTGATGACAGTCTGGAGGACACAACATCCATCATTTTCAATTTGAAACATGGACTCATCAGTCTATCATGGATGATCTGGGCCTAGAAAAGCCGGTGGTGTTTCTGGGTGTTGTTGATATCATCACTGTCAGGCACAAACATCCTATCCAAGAGCATTAGCAGGCCTCGGTAAAACAATAGCCATGGACATAGAGCACCCTCTCAACATCCACTTTCAACTTCTGCCCTCTGGCCGCAGGTACAGAACACTGAAATGGAGAAGGGCTCGCTCTAACAAGAGCTTTGTACCATCTGCCATCTCCATCCTGAACAAGACAACCCATGGGGTTGTAATGGAAAATGTGGGCTCTATGGTTTTCTATGGTTTTTACATGGTTTTACATGTCGTAACTGTTTCCCTAACTGTATGTTTTTTCTTGTTGTATATGTCCTTCTTGTTTGGCAGGCTGTGAAAACTAATTTCCTATTGGGACAATCTATCTATCTATCTATCTATCTCGAGTATTGCTATGAAACGCGAATTTAGAAAAGAAACATCACTGAATGAAATAATTTTATACATTTTTGATTACATGTGTGACTTTGAACACACATGTGTGACGGAGCTCATATTACAAAATGATGTTTTTAATGCAGTGCTACCTGTGGGATCGTAAGTCATGGGCATTCAGTGTTGTGTTGGTTTTCAGTCTCTGCTTTGGGCAGAGATTTCTCTCGATTCTCTACATTTTTTTTTAATGTATTTTTTGGGCATTTCTTGCCTTTATTGATAGGAGAGAGACAGTGGATAGGCTTGTGAAAGGGGATGAGAGAGCAGGGGAAGACACTTTGCAAACTGGTCACAGGCGGGATTCGAACCTGGACCGGCAGAAGCAAGTACATGGGGTGTCTGGTTGCTAACCACTCCGCCAAACCAGCACCCCTTCTCTACATTTTTTGATGATACTATGGACTGTAGATGATGAAATTCCTAAATTTCTTGCAGTTGTAAAAAGAGTGGAATATGTGCATCATCGTGACTGGACAAGGGAACGAGTATGTGCAGAATGACATGAATTAATTAAGAATGGAATGAACATATTCATGGTGGCACTGTGCCGCAACAGGTAGTGCATGTGCCCCACAGCAAGAAGGTCCCCTTTTCGATCCCTGGGTTGGAAAGGGGCCTTTCTGTGTGAAGTTTGCATGTTCTTCCCGTGCGTGCATGGGTTTTCTCCTGGCACCCTGACTTCCTCCCACAGACCAAAAACATGCTCACTAGGTTAATTTGTGAAAGGGATAAAGGGGTATAGAAAATGAATGAATGAATGAATAAAGTTCAATTCAAATTTAAAATCATAATAAACCAGCCACCAACTTTGCCTTCTGTGTTTGGTGTTTACATGGTCATTTTTAATATTTTTATAGAAAATTTAAGTTTTATTCTGAATTAAAGGGGAATTAAAGTTCTCATGTAAATGTAGCCACTGTCTGTAAACTGTTTGAATATTTTTCATACAATCCTTCATAGTGAACCTCGTCTCATGCCCTTTTTGTAAAGGTATAAGGATGAGGTAGCTTTTACACCCCATCAAGGGTCATGATGAGATATAAAAGATTCTTCTTTTATACCCCATCATGACACTCATCTGTTTACAGGTAACCTGTTCAACTATTGAATGTTCCAAAAAGGTGTCTTTTGACTATTACTGAACTTTCCCAGTCTTTTGTTGGCCCCTGCCCCAGCTTTTTGGAACATGTTGGAAAATTAGTACTGATTTGCAAACAAAAAGTACTCTTTAATTCTTTAAATCTTGGTTTAAAAGAATTTGCAGGTCATTGTATTCTGTTTTTGTTATGTATATTTCATTGTGTCGCACTTTGATTTTATAGATATTTTTGTTAATTTTGTAGATAATTTGGGTCAAAGATTAAAGATTGTGAGCACATGGGGCAAATACTTCAACTAAGACTTTCAGTTGCCCTGCTGGGTTTGAGCTGTATCTACATAAACTTCTCTCTAAAACACTCATATTTGTACATAAGAGCTTATATTTCATTGCCTGACTTGAACCAGCTAACTGCAGGTTTACCTCCAGTGTCATAATCTGAGGTTCAGGGCCACTTTAGAAGCTACAGAGTATGTGAATGGGTTTATAGCTGCTACATTTCTCTCTTATTTGTTCATATTTCTCCCTGAACATAAAAGCTCTTGTATTAACAGCTGCAAACTGCTGTCTTCTTCAATGGCTCAGCAGATTTCCTACACAGACCTGACCATGAAATCACTGCATGGTACACTACACTGTGAACACCACTGTGGACATTTACATGCATGCTGCTCTCCTGGTTTGGACCATTACCTATTTTATTCATGTTTGGACTTTAAAGCTCACAATGGAGCATGAAGGAGGGAGCGTTTCTGGTCTCTGAAGGCTGGATATGCATAGGGGTGTCTTTAAGACGCATTTACAACTATAATGAGAATAAAAGGCGGTTTGCTAAAGTGTTCCTATTTAAATGATCAAACAGATAAATCATTTCTTTATTGTGATTCTGCATACTTTCAATGCTAAAAAATGTTGACCCAGTTCTAACACAAACATGATTAATTTTACCCACTGGCCACATTCATCCTTCAAGAAGTCAGAGAGAAACAGGCGGCTGAAAGGGGAGGCCCATGGAGAAATGCCAGAAGCTGGAGTACCCAAGGTGTCCACTGGAGGGTGACTGCAGAAACCTGACCCGAATGGTTACAGGCAGGAAAACATGTTTTTATGGCCTGAAAGGGATATGCCCACATTTGTCTTTGTTGTCTTGCCTCACCCATGAGTCCATGACTGCAGATAGACACCATTCTTTTGACTGTGCATGCAGTAACAAGGAAGATATGTGCAGAGCTGGCCCTGATTAGCTTAGCTAAAACACTGGAGTCAAAAGCCTGCCTTATACTACCTCTGTCTAAAATCATCGTAAACTCTTCAGCATGTTATTAATTCTTTTGATTAGGATTCACACTACTTTCCAAAATGAGTCCATTCAAGACTAAACGGCAGGGTGCATGAGCAAACACCACGAACATGGTTGTAAGTAGGTCAACAAAACAAAGCATTTCTGCGGTGGTTTGCAAATGCGCCCAGCAGTTTAGTAGTTTTTTTTATTACATGTTAATCCTCATCTAAAAATAGTTAACATAATGCTATACAGTAAAAAAAAAAACTAGAAAAGCACTATGACAGCACAGACCTCCACCAAGCAGCTCAGTTCCACCCATAAATTGTGATTTCCAGTCAACATTATTGTCCTATATTTATTCTATATGCACATTGTGGAATGAAAAATATAAATCTGAAGAACCAAGAAGTGTGGTTATTGTTGGTATAAATATCAAATAGAGTGACCTTGTTAGTAGTGGGTCTTGTAACTTGTTGACTGAACCAATTTGCTGCTGCTTGTGCAGATGTTGGTGTTGTGTGCGATGTGGCCAGCCAGTTGGTCGGAGCAAAACCACAGCGCTTTGGTATGCAGTATTTGAAGGTTAGGTTTTTACACTCACACACAAATAGACTTCTGTTATGATGGACTATTTCTGTATTGACGTTATCAGCAACCTTGTCTCAAGTGATTAAATGGTACATTTGGAGGGACTGTGAGCGAGCAGAGCAGCCACGTATGCTTCTATAACGTTAATGGGCTCATAGTGAGTTGTAGAAGACTGGGATGTTTATAACAATTTCGGGAGAGTGGAGAAACCAAGGCTCAGGAACAGCATTAGGCATTCTCCATTGGCATAAAGTTTCCTCCTCTCCCCTTTATCTGTGAGCAGAACGCTGCATCCCCAAGATTTCAGTGCTGGTTGGCTGATCGCTGTGCCCTGATCCTGCATGTAACCAATTGGATGGTGCCATAGATGGGACAAAACACTTCATCATAAACTTCAATGTTTTTTGTGATGTCAACCTGGACCGGATCAGCACCAAAAAGAAGTGGCATCTGCCTTGGACCAAACCACACCTCTGGAAAAATTTTGTTGTAAATCCATCCAGTAGTATTAGCGTAATGTTACTAACAGACAGACAAACGGATGACTCTTGCGAAACAAAACCTCCTTGGTGGAGATAACAAGTCACAACAAGCACACAGGACTGTTAAAAGTAGCTGAAGAGTTTATCTGATGACTGTAGGCAGAGGCAGACTAATACTACCCACTGACTCCCTCAGCTCTACCCATCTCTTCATTGTTAATGCATGCACAGTTGAAAGAATGGTGGCTATCTTCTTGTTATGGACTCACGCGTGAGATAAGACACGGAAACAAAAATAATGTTGTTGTATCCCCTTAGATCTCCTACACAGAGGTGTAAAAATCCTACTTTGTTATATACCTGAAGTATGTCTACTATCTTTCAACATTCTAAACAACTGATATAACTCTGGAGCTGTAACTTGATATTTTCAACACCACAGTTCTTGTCATCACCCTGGAAAAGTTAAATTTCCCTCCTGCCGTCCCCTCTGCTCTTTGTTTGCAGAGAGTCAGAGTAAATTACAGGTTAGAGACGGAGACAGGCGGGCAGAGAAGAGGAGAAAATGTAAATCAAACTGTGAATGGAAAGTTTGACAGGGATGGTGAAGCGACGCCTCTGTAAGTTTAAGCACAGAAATAAGAATAAATGGGGCGGTGTGACAGCTGGTTGAGGTATGTGACACGTCCCCTCCTCGTGATCTTTGTTGCATGTCATCCCTTCGCTCGCCTGTCACTCCCCCACTGTCGCCGTCCAGCAGAGCGGAAATGTCACCAAATATGATGTGAAAAAACAACCAAGAATTAACCATGACAAGTCAGTGAAGTGCCTCAGAAACTCAACACGCCACGCTCCGCATCGAGCCATTTGTATGCGCGCTCCGATGGCGGGCCTGGTCGATACATCTGTGACAACAACTGGAAGCTGCTGTCATGTGTGTCGCTGCTCTGTATATTGTTCAAATTAGCGGGGCCGATATCTGATTTCCAGGCACAGGCCGTCATGTGGCGTAGTGGCGTATTAATTGGGTTGAGTGCATGCGTGTCAGCGGAGTGGCTTTGAGCGAGAGCACGCGGAGTCATTAGATCGAGAGCTGTCTGCTGGGTGTGTGTGTGTGTGTGTGTGTGTACAGTGTCAGAGAAACCCTGTAGACTCACAGCATGCTCTGAGCTGCATGCAGCACACTAACACACTACTCTAATGATCAATCCTCTCAGCAGATGATGATTGACACATCAGTCTGCACGAAACGCTTTAGTGTACTTATAACGGAGGACGCTTAAAGAGCAGTTTGTAGGCTGAAGACTCCAGTGAATCAGATTGTAGAAAATAATTAAGAAAATGTAATCAACCTATAATTCATAAATCCAACCGCTACAGTTAGGTAGCACACATAGTGCTGTTACATCTACAAGCAAAAGTTCTATGAAAAAGTTACCATCACATGATTCCTTGACCCTAAAACCTGCAACTAGCACTCAGAATCATGTTGATATCATAATTATTTAGAAAGTTATTAAGCAAGAATGATTGTTGACTAATGGTGGCTATCTGGATCAACACCAAAATCTCATTAATTTTAAGTCAGGCCAGTGTCAACATCCCCTGAAGATTTCAGCAAAATCCTTCTCGTAGTTTTTGCTAATCTTGCTAACAAACAAACAGACAAACATACGCCGGCAAAAACAACCCCCCCTTGCAGAGGTAACTAAAGTCGTAATCCATCCATTCATTGTTTATATGGCCAAACCGTTTCAGGGTCGTGTGGAGCTGGAGCCTATCCCAGCTGACAGTGTGCAAGAGGCAGGGTACACCTTGAATCAGTTGCTAGCCAATCACACGCACTCACCCATACCAATTCAGAATCACCCATAACCATAATAGGCATGTTTTGTTGTTGTTGTTGTTGTTGTTGTTGGAACAATGATCAAGGGCCTGATACCAGTCCACAACCCAGTGGTTGTGGACCACCGTGTTAGACTTACTTGACACACCAGAAGAACCTTTAATACTTTTACTAGTCTATCTGAGAAAGACCCCATAGGAAGTGTTTGGAAATGACAGGAACCTTTCAAATAAATGTATAAATAAAATATATCTAATAAGAATCTGAACAAAAAAAATGTATATTCATATATATGTATATATATATATATATATATATATATATATATATATATATATATATATATACATACTCATTCATTCATTCATTTGGGGGGGTAGCTGTCATTGGGCGAGAAGCGGGGTACACCCTGAACCGGTCCTCAGTCGATCGAAGGGCCACATAGAGAGACCGACAACCTTTCGTGCTCACACTCATACCTAAGGGCAATTTAGAGTCTTCAATTAACCTGTGTGTGGGAGGAAGCTGGAGTGCCCGAAGAGAACCTATGCATGCACTGGAAGAATATGCAAACTCTGCACAGAAAGGCCCCTGTCCAACCCTGAGATCAAACTGTACTGCTGTGCCACCATGCCACCATGTCACACCTACCCATTCATACCCATTCACACCCATTCGCGCTCACATTCACTCACTGATGGTTCAGAGTTTCTATGTTAGTTATCCATCAGTATCTCTAACACATTCACGCCCTTTCATGCCCATTTACACGCCACTGACGCAGCAGTGGGAGCAACTTGGGGTTAAGTGTCTTGCCCAAGGACACATCGCCATGTGTCGCCCGGAGCTGGGCTTGAACCTGCAACCTCCCGATCACTGACCAAGCGCACTATCCAACTGCGCCACCGACGCCCTGTACTGCACTGTATTTCAGTTTCAGAACTGTCATATTAAGTCAACTGGACATTATGAACACCAGAAATCCAAATTAATCTCATGCACCCAATATGTTATTAAGGCTATGAAACATTTGTTTAAAAATACCTGCGATTAGAGGTTAGAAAAAAATATTTTTCACGTCCAGATCCCAATTTTTACTCTGTAAGTATATATTTGGAGCCAATTTTTTGTCTGCATATACCTCTGCAGTACATATTAGAAAAAAGTATTTGTTGGTCTTTGCCAGTTACGATACTAAAGCTAGCCTGTTAGTTTGCAGGATACCTTGTTAGCGGGTTTGCTCGCTGTGCCCCTTGTTAGCCAGTTGTCCTGCTGCATGTTAGGCATTGGCTGTGTCCGAAATGGCTTACTAACGTACTACTCATACTAAGTGTGACATCAAAATGAGTATGTAGTGCGTTCACATTAGATAGCATGAAAAGATTGAGTGTGCGAGAAATACCCGGATGTATACTATATCGGAAAAAAAATTTAAGTTTGCGAGGTGGGCATACTAGTCACACTCAAACACCCCATAATGCATTGCGAGCCCCATTATGACCGGCATTCAGCTAAAAATCTGCCACGAGCAAACTTCCCGTTTTCAAAACAAACACATCTCTTATTATCTCCTTTTAGTTCTTACTGTTTTTTAAATTGGGCTCTTGTTTTGGAGCCGACCGGAAGTTTCTTCGATAGCATAATGGTGCGCATAGCGGAATGTTCAAAATGCCGAAATGAAATTCGTATCTGTGCGTTTCATGGCTCAAATAACCACATTTTGGTATTCTACGTGGTGACTTTCTCGCCTAAAATGCTCTCTGAACTTTCAAATGTGGCGAATCAACAGAGATTTTTGATAGCCTGGTGTGCTTCAGATTTTTGTCGTTGGAGGTTTGAAATGCATCATGGGAAACTTAGTAGTATACTACAGTGTGAACGGTTGGCATGCTAATCATGCTTATAGTATGTAGTATACAGTATATATGAGCTGTAGTATGTAGTATATTAGTATGCAATTTCGGACACAGCCCTTGAGTCTATATCTGAATCTGCAAGGGCCCTAAATCTTTGAGGTTGGGGGTCAAAGATCAAGAACATTTAGCCTTAAATTCATTACTTGCTTGCTAATTTTATGGATTTAGATTCTTACTGACCATGCTATTGCTCAAACCACATCAGACTTTAATTTCAATCCAACACTGCACTTTTACACCACATAGAGTCATGTAATCAGGCTGGTTTCTGTTGCTCTTATCAAATGCACGCCTCCACTTACACATCAGCTGATGGCTGTTTCACTGTAACAGGCCTCACCCCCACTGGAAATATCAGATTCTGACATGTTGTGACTGAGCCTTGAGGGATTTAAGTCGCAGTGTTTCAGCAGGTTAATGGATTCACCTCCACAGCAGGATTACATTCTGCCTGCATGGATTTCATGTATACATGAATGTGTAATTAGACTCCAGAGGACCGTTTATTAGATCTGCTGTTTCCTAATTTGTTGTAGTTGTTTGCACCGCTGATGTTGTGAAGAGGGAGTGATGCTCAGAAATCATTTTTCACTTTAAGAGGCGAGGTCGCTGAAATATTTCATTTAATTTGGGAAACTGTTGGGCCGTGCCTCGACTTTGTTTTAATTTCCATCAGTGCACTTAATAAATTGTATTTGCTCTATCTCCCTCGGCTTTAATAGAAGACGAATGCCTACAATGTGTTGAAATGACACTTCTGGGCCAACAATGAATCTCATGAGATGAAAAATTGTGTAACAAAATCAGTTGCATTTGTAGAGGAGGCTGTTTCCTAAAAGGCGACCATGCGACCGCTCAATCTCCTCGCCTGCTTTCCTCTCCCCGATGTGAGCTGTCATATTTTGATGGTGGTCCTCATATTTGGTTCAAATTACGTGTGGAAGTCCGTGGGCCTGCTTCTTGACACAGCAAATGAAAATGGATGGCTGGGTAGTGTGAATGGGACCGGACACATGACGGTCTATTGTCTCCCTCCATCAGCACTCAGGAGTCAGCTCAATCCTGTCGCACATCTTCTCCCACTGGAAATGAAGATGTCCCGTCTAATGGGGAGCATAATGGCTGTGGACAGATGGAAGACGTCTCGCTTTAGCCCGCGTCCCCCCCTCTCGCTCCGTAATGAAGGCACGGCTTGTTGACAGATAAGGGCTGCAGAAAAACTTGGAGGGAGCGGTGTGTCAGTGTTCAGCTTTAAAGCGGGAGAAGCGAAAACGGGGCCCGAGTATTGGCATGTGTGTGGGCGTGCATAATGTACTTCCTCATGTGTGTGTGTCAGGGAGAAATAATGGTGGAGCTCTGCTGCCTCAGAGCATTGGGTCAATATGTGCTCTGCAGGATGTGGCAACAACCCCCCTACCCCCATCCCCGCCTCGCTCCAAACCCCGCCCCCACAGTAGGCAGGTCATGTAACTGGCTTTAAAAATAGCACCTGGCAATCCGATAGCTCTGATTTATGAAGCATGTCAATACTCAGACTGTAACAATGCATCGGCCAGGAGATGATTGGTGGTCTCTCTCTCGGACAATAAGCACAGACCTGCTCCAAGATTGACACTTTACCCGGCGCCCTGAACCCATCATCTCCACTGTGGAAACACTCGATTACTGATGGCAATAACTCCACACTTTTCTTTGCTATTTTCAGATCCTTTCTTGTTACTCTCAGAGGAGGGGACATATTTCAAAGACTGTTTTGACTTTTTTTCAATCAAAATGGAGAATAACCAACATTCTTCAACAGCATGATAACTGGCTTTCTGTTTAATTGTGTTACAGCATATAACCTTTATAGGCATTTTGGTTTCAGTGCTTCATATTTTATTCACTGGACACCATTAACACCAAATGAATCTCTTGATGATTTATTAAAGCTGTGAATAAAATATTTTAAAATACCAGTGATAAGGGCTTGGAAAAAGTCGATTCATGTCGGAACCACATTTCATACTCTCTTAACTTTCAAAAATCAACCACCCCCAGAGAAAAAAAATCTCATCCCGTCCCAATCCCAGGCCGGAGTAAAAAAATTAATCCTGTCCTGTCCCTCTCCCGAAGAATGCCTCCCACTCCCATCCCGCTCCCACTCAAAATTACTCCCACTCCTGTCCCGTTCCCATTTTAATAAAACCAAACATGTTGAAAAAATGTTGCATTTTTTATTTTAGGTAAAAGTGCAGTGCATATAAAAGGCTTTGCTTTTAAGTTTCACATGCCTGACATTTGGTCGGTGTAAACAATGTGTGTCGCAGGCAGCTGCTCCGAGTCGCTTTTCACTGTTGGTGGTGACAGGAAGTCAAACCACTTTTGTAGTTCTTTTGGGTTGCTAATGCGGTCAAGAGTGTTGCTCTCACTGACAGATGACTACAAAAATGGACGCATCTGTTCATCTGGTTGTTTAACACGGCTGAAAATGATCATAAAATGATCATAAATGATCATAAAATGATCCCACTCCTCTTGTTTTTTTCCCCGTCCCGTCCTGATCACGAGATTAATTAAAAAATGACGAAAATGGGATTCTCGCGGGAATCACGTGACCCATGGAAATTCCCAAAAAATGTCATCCTCTGATAAATGCCGGTCGTAGCCAGCTGTGCAGCTAAAGTTAGCCCATTAGCTCACTGCATCCCTGGTTAGTCGATTAGTTTGTTGCATCTCTGGTTACCCTTTAGCTGGCTGCTTCCCTAGTTAGCTCTTTAGCTCACTGTGTCCCTGGTTGGACTGCTAGCTAGCTGCATAGATGATGTTTCTGATGATCATGTTTGGCATTAATGTCCTCTTAGTTATGTACAGTATTTTAATAGTCTGAGGGTGGTCCACACTTCATAACCTCAGCAACTTTCGGCTAATCTGAGATGGACTGACGCAAGGCGGAAAAGTCTGCTGTGGTCTGGTGAGCTCACATTTTCAACTGTTTTTGTGAAATCACGGACGTCATGTTGTCCAGGCTAAAGAGGAAAAGGACCATCCAGACTTTTATCTGCACAAAGTTCAAAAGATAACATCTGTGATGGTATGGGGATGTGTTAGTGCCCATGGCATGGGTCAATTACTCATCTTTGAGAGCACCATAAAGCTGAAAGGTTCAGGTTTTGGAGCAACGTATGTGGTCACCCAAGATACACCTTTTACAGGGATGTCCCTGCTTATTTCAGCAAAACAACGACAAGACACATTCTGCCTGTGTTACAACAGCGTGGCCTAAGACTAAAAGAGTTCAGGTACTGGACTGACCTGCATGCAGTCCAAACCTGTCTCCTACTGAAAATGTTTTAGCACACTTTGAAGAATAAAATACAATAACAGAGACTGTTGAGCAACTGAAGTTGTACATCAAGCCAGAATGTGAAAGAATTCATCCAACTAAGTCTCAACTAGAAAAGCACTCGGAGAGCGCAGACCTCCGCCAGCACCACAGTCCTCAACCATATTGTAATTTTCACCAGGAATATTAGTCCTACCTTTATTTCATCTAAATATTTAGATTCCTTGACCATGCAATCATACCATTAGCAATTGGATTCATAATGATATCTATTTTAGTTCAGCGGCTATTCACCAAAATCACATTTTTCATCATGGCGGATCCAGACGGTGATCTGGATCACTCCCAAAATCGAATCAATTGTTCCTTGTCCCAATCGGGATATTTCCTGAAAATTACATCGAAATCCGTTCCTAACGTTTTGAGTTATGTTGCTAACAGAGAAACAAACTAACTAACTAACTAATGGCCCTTTTCCACTAGCACGCCTTGGCCCTACTGGATTTGCAGCGTTTCCACTAGCCTGGTACCTCCTAAAACAAGCTAGTTTTCGTACCTGCTCCGCTCTGATTCCAAGCGAGCTGAGTCGATACTAAAAGATGACATCACCGACTACCAGCTACTGATTGGTCAGACAATGTCATCATCAATGAGTCATGAGCGCTACGACCTAGCATGCTAGCGGTGGCTACCATTAGCTTACCCTCATACGTCTTTTCTTTGCAGCTCGATTACTCCCGTCCTCGGCTTCATTCTGTTGTATAGCTTCCAAAACTCTCCTGTGCTTCTCAAGGGGTATTTCTTCTTGCCTCCTGTAGCCTTCTTCTGCTTTCCTTTTTTACTCGGTTTGTGACAAAAAGCCACAGATTGTTGTGTCACACTCAAAATGACGTCGTCGCAGTGCCGCTTGGGCAGGCGCCTGGGGCTAATGGAAAAGCAGCACAAGGCGAGTAGAGTAGAGCCGGGTAGAGTTGAGTAGAGTACAGTAGGGTTAATGGAAAAGGGCCATAACTAAAAAAGAAACAGACACCGGCAATAACAGACCCTCCTAGTGGAGGTAACAAGTATTGTCCCTGGTAAGGCTTAGAAAGTTGTTGAAAAGAAAGGTAATGTAAGCATGTCCCCGTCCCGGCTTTTTGGTACTTGTTGTCAAAATTCAAAATGAGTGAATATTTTTAACAATTAGTTTAGCAGTTTGAACATGACATATCTTGTCTTCATGGTGCATTCAGTTAAATATATAGGTAGAAATGGATTACTAGATCATTTTTTCCTGTTTGTTTATGTTTCACTGTTTCAATGTCCCAGCTTTCCTGGATTTGGGGTTTTGGATATATGTGAGGTTAGAAGTGTCTTCACTGTGTACCTTGAGTTTGTTACCGTCCCCTGTCACACATAGAAGAAGCCAGAATGCTCTGTACAAAAACACAAAAAGCATGGAGAACCACTCCATCCTCTTTGGTGTATTCCTCAGAGATGGCACCTTTAGTCACCACCCTGCTGCTGCCCCCACCCTCCCCCAGCCCCCTCTGATGTCTCAGGCTCAGGGGGGACGGGTCAGTGTGTGATGACAAGCCCTGACAAAAAAGGACACTCAGATGATGGATGACGGTTCAGCCACTGAGCACACAGGAACACCCCTGAAAGACAACATGTGCCACTCTTTTTACTGTGAGCGAGCCTCCCCGCTGTTCCTGTCCCCCTCTCCTCTGTGACGCCATTTTTCATCAGTGACAATGTGCTGCTCAGCACTTTTCCAGCCCCAACTTCAGCCTGTCCCCGAGGGCCAGGGAGTATCCCAGAGTCCAGACAATATGAGACACCTCTGGAGTGAGGGAGTGATGACCCACAAAAAAACACGTGAGAGTGCAGCAGCTGAAGGTCGGGAACTCCAGTTTGCTCCTCAGGCCTACAACACGGTCAATCAATCAAACTTCATGTTGAACCAAATATTTAAATGTTAACTCAAGACACTTTACAAAGGACTAGGACAATTTCATACTTATTTTTTTTTAATGTATAATTTATTTATTATCATTATTATTATTATTTTTTTTTTTTATAATAATAATAATATAATTATTATTATTATTATTACTATTATATATTGTGTTATATTATATTATTATTTTATTATTTTATTTATTATTATTATATTTAACTTTATTTATAACATGGTATGGCCTTCTCTGCAATATCCTTGAACTATTTTAAATTTTATTATTATTATTACTTTTATACATTTTTATTTTATTTTATTGATTTGTATTATTATTATTATTATTATTATTGTTATTAATTCATTATTATTACTATATTATAAAATGAATAATTAATTAATTTCAGTGGGATGTATAAATGTATGCATGTGAGTTGCTGTGATCCTGGGGAAACGCCTTCTCGTACTGTTAATACATTGGTATTAACTGAATGGCAATAAATTTGAGTTTCCCATCTTTTAAATTTTTCCTTATCATTTTTTACTTAAAGTAATGAACCAAATTTGAGCTTTTTGTTCCCTGCTGTTGTTGTGAAAAATGTCTGCTAATAACATTTTATATATACATTATGTTTGAATGTAGAAATCATTAAAGACAGGGATATGTTAGCGATCGGCAGGAATTGTTATTTTTATCCATTGTTATTGTACAGAGTCAAATACTCACACTCTTTTCATGTGGTCAGTTTGACGCCATCTGGTGGAGAGCAGTAAAAATGTAAAGTTAAAGGCAAAAGTCCAGATTGACACCCAATGCAATGTAAAGTTTAGTGAAAGTGAGGTTAAAAATGTAGTTTAAATGGGTTTTAAAGGCACATTTTTTGCACTTAATGGTATGATAGGAACACTTGTTCATGCACAGTGTATTTTAGTCTGACTTAACACTCGGTCTACCAGAATTCTGCCACTACTAGAACTACCATGGCAGTCATTTTGACTGCTCATTGATTTTTTGAAATAATTTGGATAATTAACAAAAATTTCAAATAATTATTTGATGAAAAGGGTTAAGAATGTACCAGGACACAAAATTAAAATTAAAATGAATGAGATTTTTATTAATTTAATGGACACCAACATAACTTCTGAACTTACACATGCAAACTTGGACTGAATTCCTTTTCTTTTTCAAATACAATCAAATTCCTTCTGTCTTCAAAATAGGTTGGTGTCATCATAAGACACTGTAACTATAACAGAGAACTGATTAACCATCATAAATGCTCTTGTGTTTGGCAAAGTAGTTGCTGCTAAAGTTTTGGGATGTTGCCCTGTCACTAAAACGGTAAAGCCTTAAAAGTTTTATTTCATAGAATACTCCTCTAATCAGATCATTTCCAATTCATGGCACACTTGATAGACCAAAAAGCTTTATATAAGAAAACCAGACTATAATGTAAACTAGAAAAGCACGCAGAGAGCGCAGACCTCTGCCAACCAGCTCAGCTCAGTGGCTTTTCTTCTCTGATTGGACAGCCGAGTGTCCACTCATATCTCTCCATGTGGAGAATGCTGTGTTCCATTTACATTGGAAGGGTGGAGAGGGGATTGTAAATGATGTGATCTTCAAGTTATCACCATTCCAGTGACCAACTTGGAAAAATGTGCCAATCTACAGGCTATTGTTAGCTGTTATATTAACAGAGGTCCTCCTGGCATTGCAAGGGAATGTAGTGTGGCACAGCCTTGAAAAACATTCATGTCAGTTTGCAAATATAGTACAATTTGCATAATGATGTAAATGAATGGGATTTGCCATCATAAACTTCAGTGTTCTGCGTCATAAACCTGGATCTGATCAGCACCTGGTACATTTTTTAATGTAAATCTATTTAGTAGTTGCATAATTTTGCTAACAGACAAACAGACAGACCCCAGCGAAAACATTACCTCATTTTTAAATTATTATTATTATTATTACTTTTATACATGTCCTGGACCACAGGTTGTTAACCACTGGTCTATATATAGACTAAGAAGATCTCAACGACACATAAAACTAATACAAGCTTACGTTACAGTATGAGAATAAGGATTCCTACTGTAGACTTCAAACCTTGAAAATTTGCATATGAGATGTCAGCAAATGTATAATTTGATGTTTCCAGTCATCTTCTTTTTTTCTGAGTCATTCCCTGAGCTAGATGAACCTTCTTCCAAGCACCAAGAGACGTTACTCTCTGAACCTGCTCTGGTTCTTCTTTGTCAAGGCTGTGAAGCAAGACTAAAGCCTCCTTATTTGTAATTCACCTTATCACTTTTGCCTTCTTGTCAGCTAGATTTTAGCATCACTATAAATTCTGCAGAAGGAAAACCACCCAGTAGCTTCAAAGAGTATAAAAAACAAAAAAACAATCAATAGAGCAGAAGAAAGAGCAGCTAAATGTAACAAGTGAAAAACCGTACCCCTTGTAAAATGCATGCAGTCAATTTGACTGCCAATGGTAGTTCGAGGTAGTAATGCCCACAACTCTTTTGTGTTTTTGAATTTTAATGATGGAACAATTTCAGAAAAAAATATACCCACATTTAGGAAAAGTCAGGGTCCTATATGTATGTAGATATTAATCAATCAAAGTTATGACATTGCAAAATTTGAAAGCAGTCAAAATGACTGCCTTGGTAGTTCTAGTGTTAATACACAATCTTGGACAGTCAATATAAAATCACTGGTGAAAAGTGCGTAAAATATTTCTGTATTATATTTGCTTTGTGATGGTCCATCGTGTGTATTTTAAGGGTATGTCGTGAGGGAGCCTGACCCTGGACATGATTTAAATCTGTTTCTCCAAAGTGTAAACACCTTAAGCCTAAAATCCTCCTCCCCTTCTTGTTTAGCTCTCACTCGAGCTCAGACGGTCTTTGGTGCGATCGGCCCGCAGCGCCTCGGCCCGAGCCCGTCCACATGCCACGCATGGCTGTCAGAGCCACCTGTTGAAATAGTGGGTGGCTAATTCTAGTGGAGACTCCCTCTCCATTACACTCCATCTGACAAAGCACCAGCTACTCCAACCAGCCAATCCCAGCATTCCTGAACCCCACGGCCCCCCCTCTGCGTGCCCCCAGCCGGCACGCTGTTATGGCAGCCCCCCTTGATTGATGGAGTATCCCAGCTCTGGGTTAATTTACACTCCTGAATAATGCATGGAATGATGCCACCGCTCCGATCTGCAGCTCCACATGGGGCGAGGCTTCTCCTGCGACGGAGGAATCAAGATGTTTTCCTTCTCCTCGCCCCTCGTCCTCTCCAAGATAACACCCAGGAGCTTTTTTCAGAGTCAGAGCAGCCAAAATGTTCTTCTGCTATCTATTATTGAGAAAAGTAAACCTGATGAATTATTGACATGGGGGACATGTCAGCACAGACCTTGTTTTAGGAGAAGTTTTGATTCAACCTTCATTTAATTTTGACTGAAATAAAGCAAGAGTCAAGAAGTATTCAACTTTTTTTTTTTTTACCATAAACTCACTGAACGAAGCAACATCAGGAGTTTAAAGGGTTAGTTCAGACTTTTTTAAGCAGGGTTGCTAGGAGCCCACAGCGCTAGTTACAAGAAGAGTGTGACCCGCGAAGTTAGCTCACATACTCAAACTCAAAGTCAAGTTTATTTATATAGCACATTTAGTACATATATACATGCAGCTCAAAGTGCTTTACATAGCAGCAGAAACTAAACATGACATCATTATGTGAGAAGAGTAAAAGTAAACAAATGTCAAAACAAAACTTTGTGCAATAAAATCAATAAAATTTTAAAAGAACACTTAAAAGCTAAATGAAATACATTAAAAACAATAAACAATTAAAAAACAATTAAATAAATAAAGTGTTATCCTTAAAATAATAAATAAAATATAAATAAATAAACATTGCTGATTCATCTATAAGCAATAGTTACATGATTAAGTTGCCATTATAATATGATTCCTTGACCATGAAAACCAAAACCCAGCACTGACAACCATGTTGACATCATTATTAGTTAGGCCTTTATTGAGCATAAACTATTGTTTGCTAATATCAGTTATCTGGATCACCACCAAAATCTAATCATTTTTAATTTGGGCCATTACCTACATCTCCTGAAAATTTCAGCAAAATCCATCCAGTAGTTTTTGCATAATCTTAACAAACAAACAAGCAAACAAAGAAACAAGCACCGGCAAAAACATAACCTCCTTAGTGGAGTTAAATGTGAGTGGGTCTATTTCTTTGAATTGTGGTGAAATTGAAATCATAAATGTGTTACCTAAACACAAAAATCACAAAGAAAATATGCCCTCAAAGGTAAGGGGACACATTTTAACATTGATTATATTTGGTGTCCCAGGTTTTTGGCCTGAGTAGAAATAGGTGGAACACTTTGTTGGTGTCAACAGCTGATGTCAGATTATATTACTCAGGTCATACACTGGCAATACTTTTATTTGTGTAAACAGATTAAAATTGTGTCTTTTCTTACTGCCTTCTGTAGTTATGTTGATTTACAACACCATGGACGAAGAAAAGTGAATCATAGAGGTACAGAAATGTATGACGTTGTATACATGACACCAAACATCTTTTCTACACGGATATAGACCGATAGAAGTTGAATAAATCACAAAGCTGTGTGGTTGGGACCAGCAAAGGGACCTTAGACAAGCAAAGTGAGGTGTGGTTTATTTATTTTTGTTTATTCTTTCACTTAATGTCACGCTGTGTGGTTCATTCTCCCATTTAGTGGTGAAAGTGTATTTTGCATTCAAACGAATAGTGCTCACTAGCACCTCCCTTTTCCAAACGTGCATTGCAGCCGTTGAAATCTACAGTAGCTGTTAAGTGCCTACATGTCATCCAACACTGAGTTTTCTTTATGGTGGAGAGGTGTGTTATGTCAGACAAACTGCAAACTGCACTGAATCATTAGTGTTAGGCTGTGTTCACACTGCAAGCGACCCAGCAACCAAAATCGTGTCACCCAATGACATAGCGTCAAGTGTCCATAAATAACTCATTATGGTCACCGTTGCCGTCGACCGTCGCTCGGTGACGTCACGTCCGCTCGAGATTCACCGCGATCATATCATATATCATACAATAGGATGTATAAGCGGACATTATTTCAACTGTATCCTTTTCTTTCACTTATCAACCACAAAACACTGCAGCTGATGCCCTGCAGTAGCATTATCTGTCAGTTTCTCGCGGTCCGTCCAGGCGGAACTAATGTCCTCACTGACTAATGTTTCCCACACGGACATAAATTGTTCCTCTGTAGCCCGGATGAAAAACTGTCTGTCACGGCACCGTCACACACACACACCGCTGATTGGCTGTTGTTGCACAGCCACACACGACATCGTCTGAAAAGATCAACATTTTTTACTTTGACATCGCGACAAGCTATGTGGTAGTGGGAAAAGCGGCTGTCGCATCGCGGGAGGGTTAGCCCCGCCCCATTGCAGCTGTACATTGACTTTGAATGGAGAGTGATCGCCGAGGTAGAACAAGTAGCGTCTGGTGTGAACGCACCTTTAGTGATGGGCTTTCAAATTTGCGGGGGCGGTGACAAGACATCTTGCTGTGCTCCTTCTGTGTTTCAGACACGCTAGCTCTGAGTGAAAACACATTTAGCCTTAGCCAGCAGTACTACGTAGTGCGTTGTGTCGCTCTTGGCTGTTCAACTTGAAGGAAATGGAAGCTTCTATAGGACTTACCTGTTCTATGTAAATACAGATAAATTATTCACTCAGGAGGACAAGTCAGATTGTTGGCAGAGGCAACTTGACACAAATGAGGACATATTTATGAATGTAGACATCAATTTAGCTCATAGACTATGCTACATGTTGTCCCTTTAAGCCACATCTTAAGTAGAAAAACATTAATGAAATGTCAACATTTTATTCGATAAAGCTATTGTAAAATTAGTCGCCTTAAACATTACTAGTAAGGCATTTTTTATGTTTCCCTGAATTTTGTGTGAAAATGTAATCACCTTTATTTAGGCTATCCGGCAGAGCATCTCAGTTACAATACCAGAACTGACAACAAACAGTGAACCTGCTCTACATGAATATATCAATTCATAAAGAGAGCAGCTCTGATTGGATCACTCCACAACTTATCCCACCACCACCAAGCTAAGGCAGCTGTGATTGGATGTCCCTCTGAACTCATCCAACCTTTCCACACAACCAAAGTAGCTGTGATTGGATAGATTCCGAACTTGTCTCTACTTTCTACATGACCAAATTAGGTCGGATTGGATTAAGTCTCAGTAAAACATTTAGTCTAGTTTTCATTTGTTGCTGAAAATGTCAACTTACTTAGTTTTAGTTTTTGTCCATGCGCAGTTGTTTTTATTAGTTACTGTCTAGGTTTTGTCAGGGAATATGAAAAGGTTGTTGTGGAAAACTATGATGAAAATAACTCTGCAACAAAACTAACACTGCATGTGAGATAGAGGCAGTTTTCATACAGTCTGAGCACTTCTAGCTTAAAACATTCTTTTTCTTTTTCTTGTTTAGGCCTCTCATTTAGCTGCTTTATTTGGAACACATGAACTGCAACAAATTAGACAAAAACTCTATGAAGTATGTGTTTAATTTTCACTTTCACTTGATCCATATATCACTCATACTTGTGTTCCTACATGTGCAGAGTGGAGTCCTCAGCCATGTTCACAGTGTCTCTATTTCTCCCTGAGTCCTGGGCCATAGCTCAGATTTTTGAGGCTTTTCTCCATTAATGTATTCATTCCTTCTGTCCCCTGAGAAACAGGAAATATTTTATTGATTGCACAATTTCCTGGTGCGGACATGTCTTCAGGCATTTTTGCACCTTCACTGTGACCACAGGAGACTCATGCAGGAGAGTGTTTTTCTTTCTTATTCCCCTTATGTAGAAGAAAAGAAGCCAGAATATAAACCAGCTAAAACTCCCAATTTTCTGGTTTTTAATGCTGAGCACAGTCTGGGCGGTCATGACGATGTTTGGAGATATATGACTGTCTAAAACTCAGAGGCTGTCCACATCCACAGCAGCCCTTAATTTGAAAAAATAAGCTCACTTTTTCACCGGCGTGCAGCGGAGGAAATGAAGTTCTCTCGGAGGGGCATTAAACTGCACTCCTGTGTGCGCCACATTACACATTCAAAGCATTATTCAATAGAGAGAAAGGCTATTAACTGTGCTGCTTTCTGGGACGCTGTCCAAGTCAGATCAGAATTGTGGTACGGTTAAATCCCCATAAGGGTTCCCGAGACAAGGCCCGCCGCTTTCTTCCCGTCGACGAGCCGAGGACACGGGCATAATGACGTTAGGCACGGCGGTCCCTGTTTGGACGCCTGTTTGTTCAACAGCATATTCATGGAGTTGTTTGCTGATAAAACTGGCGGGAAAAGCTGTGAAAAGCAGCAGCTGATGAAATGCCGTGCAGCTTTTTCAGGGGACGTCTATTGTTTGGCTCTCCTCGCCGGCACGCCACACGTCAGGAGAGCTAAATTGACTTTGAGAAGCAGGACGAGGCTGATGTCGGAGGACAGTCTGAGGCTCCCGGTGACACTGAGCGCTGCAGGAATCAGCCTCAAATGAGAATAAACAGCTAAAATAATGCCTGTGCTCCTGCTCACACCAATGCTATTTCCAAGTTTGGTCAGGGAAATCAGAGAAAACTTCACAGCTGAATAACAAAGACAATAAGGGCCTCATGCACAAAACTCCATATTCTGTGTCAGATTATAACACAAACCTAAACACCTGGTCATGACCTTGGAGGGCATGGTACACACACACATGATCACACACGGAAGTGGCTCTGAAACCGATGCACTGGCCACTTTATAAGGTACACCTTGCTAGTTGGACCCCCTTTTGCACTCAGAATTGCCCTAATTCTTTGTGGTATAGATTCAACAACAAATGTTTCAGAAAGTTCTTGCAGACTGTTCCGCTGCTCATCCATGGTACAAGGATACAGGGACACTATGAAGTTTATTTTCCATTGTTTCACGGGTTGCATAATGAAATTAAATTGTGGCTCCCAAACAAAACCATGAGACATGAAGGAGTGCACATAGTGCATTAAGTAAGCTCACAGTCTGAGGGAAGAAGCTGTTCTGCAGTCTGGTGGTACGGCAGCCGAAACTTCTGTTCCTTTTGCCTTATGGCGTTGGCCCTGGGTGTTGTCCTCCTGTGTTCTCACCTCATCGATATCACTGATGCTTGGTGGATGGGTGCCAATGATTTTTGAGGGCAGTTGTTATCACTCTTCTCAGAATCCTCCTGTCCTGGGCCGTGCACATCCCATGGCAGTTTGTGATGTTCCTGTCTGGATGCTTTTAATCCCTCCTTTGCAGAAGTTGATAAGAGCTTGGTGTGGGAATTTTGCTTTCTGATGTGGATCTCCTAACTGCTCACATCACAAAGGTGGCCAAAGTTGAGGCCACTGGAGAACAGTTATCCCGATGGAAGTGAACCTTGTGCAGCACCTGAGTCAATGTCTGTTTGGGCAGATCTGTTTTCCCTATGCTCCAATCTACAATGGCTGTGGGCGACCCAGAGTGTTAGGACCCAGTATGAGTCCTTAAAAACAGGAACGAGCCAGGGGTGAGACGACAGCAGGAAGTGACTGCTTGTACAGAGATTAGCCTGCATGCTAACAGCTTTTGTAGCAGTTTTATCAGATCTTGATCTGTTTCATTATCAAACAGAAAACAAATAACAGCACTACAAACTTCTTAGGACATTTTCAATCCACTTCAGACGTGTTTTGATGAGAGTTTTTATTACAAAGTGACTCACGTTCTGTAGCACAGTAGCTCCCACCTAGCCTTGCCCGCCTACGTTGTCCAACGAATTCACTCAGCTGAATTCTTAACAGCCCAATCAGGAAAAGAGAGACAAGAGCAGCAGAATGCGGACGTAAAGACAACCGGTAGTTGAGAACGAACATGCCAATTAGCCTATTGTCCACATGGCTAACTAGTGAAACTCGGCAAAATTTACCCTCCTCAGAAGTTTACTTGTAGGGATTGTCTTTGATGAGGTTCAAGTCACATATAAGTGTTAAATGAATCATCTTTATACTATCAGACGATAGCATAAAGCCATTAGCTGTTAGCAGCTAAGTCAGTGGCTAACGGTCATTAGCTGTTGTTAGCTGTTAGCGGCTAATTTAGCCTCTATGGCTAACATCCATGAACTGTTGTTTACTGTTGTTAGCCATTAGCTGCCACATTAGCTGCTACGTATGCTACATTATAGGAGGCAACCTTGTTTGATGTGGATTGGGCTGTGATGAATGTGACGAGCCAAACGTCTGTCCAATCACAAGCTTGTGTTTTTTTTAACGTTCTGCCCCTGAAAACTAATTTAAAGGGCTCCTACCCAGATGGACTACTGAAATATTTCTGTGGCAGATATATGGAGCTGTCCATCTGGCTTGTCAGGTTAGCTCCCACCTTCTACACTTTATGACTGACCCATAATAGATTGACGAAAAGATCATCCAATCACCTGCCTGATATTCTTCTGAAAGGTCCTGCCCTCCCCAAACACTGTCTTTGGTCTTTTTACCAGATGTACAAGTGAAATAAAAACTTAAGGCTCCACCTGGTGTGCCAGGTTATGGTACACTGTGGTCATAAAGGGATGGACATGGTCTCAGAAACAGCACTCAGCTAGGCTTTGACGTCTGAGCGATGCTTTCTAGGAACCAAAGCTGTGTTTCTACTGAGTGGTCCAGTACAGCACAGTTTGTTATGGTATAGAGGGGCGACCCTGATCTCACTTGCATTTCCATCACCAGCTGTATCTTCACAGGTAAGAGCTGTTCCAGCTATGTAGTTACACAACATTACAGCAGCGTGACACAGAGTCGGGCTGAAGTGGAGCGTGATCGTAGAGAAAAAGAAGAGGACTTCCAGCACTCCAGTCCTCTGTGGAGCATTGTTTCATGTGGACAATCTCGACAGGATCATCAGTAAACAAATCATTTAAATTCAAGATTATGAACATGGAAGAGTATGCATTTTGTCTCAGCTGTTGTCGCATAGGACTTCATGATTTTGTGACCAATCAACAGACCCTTTTAAGTCGGGTTGGCACCTTTGGCACCACTTCAGAGGGTTATTTGGGTTTTGGATTTGGGTCTCTTTGTCAAAATCTCTCTAAAAACTTTGTACATGGGTTTTAGGAACAGCTTTACTTGTCAAAAGCTGTTGGTATATGAGACTAAAAATGAACAAAAGTCAGCTACTGTTGTTGCCTGTCAACGATGACACAAAGGACAATTAGCATCATCGCTCTCTGCTCTCATGAATGTGACATCAGCACTCTGATAAATCATCTCTTCTGCTCATGGCCTACATTTACCCTCATTTCTCTACTTGATGTATCGCCCTCTCAGGTTGTTGGAAATAAAAGAAGACATTCAGACAAATTTCCTCCAGGATCTTGAATCATCTCTCAGGGAATCCGTGGGTGGCTCCGTTTTCCTCCTCTGTCACAGGGATTGTTCCACATCAATACCACTTTCTTGTTGTTGAGATAAAACTGGTTTTCATGGAGTTTGTTGATTCCTTTCTTCTATTTTTTGATTGATTTTGGTAAACCACAGCCCCCCTCAATTTATCGTTGTTACCCTCAGGTGCTGACAGGTTGAAGACACTTTTGCTTTTAGAAACTGATGCGATAAAAAACTCTTTTGTACCACAGTGAGCTGTCAAACAGACAAATTTGATGAATATATTATAATCTGTTGTGTTTTGAAATGTTCATACATTGTGTGATTCCTGCTTTTTAATTGAATTACAAAGAAATCCTGAAGAGGGATATATTGTGCCATTCAGCTCTATATTGTCAAAACATTATCTCTGTGTCATATGGATACTTCGGTCAACTTTTACATAGAATTTTCATTTCTATTATCTATGCGATCTCAGTTCCTAAAATTATCCTAAAATGGCATATGTACATAAAAACTAACCCTACTCTGTTGCTGTTTTTTTAATAAATCTAGCAGTATTCTACTCTAATATCTACAGCTAACTACTATAAAAGGTCTTCACAGTAATGGCCCTTTTCGACTAGTACGCCTTAGCCCTACTCTACTCGGCCCTACTGGATTGGCAGCGTGTTTCCACTAGCCTGGTATCTCCTAAAACAAGCTAGTTTTAGTACCTACTCCACTCTGGTTCCAAGCGAGCTGAGTCGATACTAAAAGATGACGTCACCGACTACCAGCTACTGATTGGTCAGACAATGTCTTCATCGATGAGTCATGAGCACGACGACCTAGCATGCTAGCGGTAGCTACCATTAGCTTACCCTCATACGTCTTTTCTTTCCAGCTCGATTCCTCTCGTCCTCGGCTTCATTCTGTTGTATAGCTTCCAAAACTCTCCTGTGCTTCTCAAGGGGTATTTCTTCTTGCCACCTGCAGCCTTCTTCTGCTTTCCTTTTTTACTCGGTTTGTGACAAAAAGCCACAGATTGTTGTGTCGCACTCAAAATGACATCATCACAGTGCTGCTCAGCTGTTTACAGCGACACTGCATCCCGTCGGGCAGGCGACTGGGGCTAATGGAAAAGCAGCACAAGGTGAGTAGAGTAGAGCCGGGTAGAGTCGAGTAGAGTAGAGTAGAGCTAACGGAAAAGGGCCATTAGTTACTGTGAAAGGCAAAGGACTGTGGACAAGCATACGGATTTCTGTAAACTTTACTATGATACTTACAGCTTCCTACTGTAAAATATCTGTACCGTAAAAAACTAAAAGGCCAATGGTTCAATTTGGCTTCAGTCTACTCTATTTTATAATGTCTTAAGATAACATTTGTTATGTTGTGGCACCATACTGATAAAGATTACTTTAATTTTTCATTAAAGAAATAAAGTATTCACTCCCAAAATTCCATTTCCGCTGGAAAAAAGGCAAGATTTATTTTGGGAAATGTTTTTAAAAATGTAAATAAATGCTTGATATGATAAAAGTATTTTGATGCAATGAAATGTGTGCATGTGATTTTTTCTTTATAGAACTATGTATTTCTATAAATGATCATTTAAATGCATGTTCACTGTTATTTCAAATGCATAAAGGACACTGTAGAATAAACCACAATCATACTTTAAATAAATACAGTAAGGATGCTGTTTCTGAAAATCAAATAATTTTGCTTTATATTAAAATTGAGTTGTGTTACTGTAAAGACATTTTCAATAACTAACTGGTATCTTGTTGCCAGTAAGTTACTGGAATATATACAGCAACCTTTTTACAGTGTATGGTCAGAACAACAAATCATGTCCTCTTGAAAGCCATTGAAAAACTACTTTAAACCACATTTATCTTATCATGAATTAACGCTTTCCTTTGTGTTAAAATTTCACTATTTTTACTAGATGGCACTATTTTTTCCCATTCAAAGCATACCACAAATTTTTACACCCATGTTTTTTCTTGAAAATCATCGACAAGTCTCAGGGCTTAAAAACAAGGATAAATGAAAACTTGTTGCAGTATGTATACATGCATGTTGCATGGTTTGATATATTGAATTATCTCTTTGGTGCTTAATTTTGTTTATACACAAGGAAACAGAATCTGAATAATTAAAAAAAAACATAAATAAATCTTGAATTTGAAAAATATGCCAACGGTCCCTCTATGTGACCCTGTGATTGACTGGCAACATAATATAAAACTTTTAAAAATCAAGTCCACACTCTGTATGGACAGGTCTCATCATTTTTAAATGTATGTCCAAAGCCTTATAGTTTCTATAGACAAGAGCACCCCTGATCCAGCTGTATTCTCACTCCATCTTTTTTTTTTTTAAAGTTATTTTTTGGGGCTTTTATGGCCTTTATTATATAGGACAGCTGAAGATAGACAGGAAAGCGGGTGAAGAGAGGGGGGATGACATGCAGCAAAGGGCTGAGGCCAGGATTCGAACCAGCAGCTGCTGCTGGGGGGTGGCAGCCCCAGTACATGGGGCGGACACTCTACCAACTGAGCTGATGTCCGCCCCCTCACTCCGTCTTTGACAACGTCTTAGAGCTTCTGCCCCTTTTAGGGTTCCTCATGTGGTCCCAGTCCGCTCTGATGCTTGATTATCAATCTTGTAATTGGTTCAGTTCAGCTCAGCTTAGTGTCATATTGTAACAACTCTGAATTCATTCTATTAGCTTTGCTCCGAGCTTGCACAGCTTGCTTGGTAAAATGTTAAAAAGACTTGAAATCATAGTGCTTTTACACTGCAGGCCACATGAACACATTTACACTGAAGTTGCTATGTATGTTGTCCAACAGCACTTCATAACAGATCATTTTCATACCCATTTTCATGACAGTGACTCACAACAGGAGTATCTGAAGGTTGAGTGTCTTGCCCAAGGACACATCGACATGTGACAGCCAAGGTTAAGTTCAAATTTGCAACCTTCTGATTGTTGGTCAGGAGACCTACCAATCTGCAGATGAAACGACGGTAGGATGTCACATTGGTGGGGCTATTTGCGGGGCCTGATGGAACAAGCTGTTTAAGGAGGATGAAGAGGATAAAAGAGGAAAGTCTGATACCATACTTATTTTGTCTTGTGCAGAGAAGTGCTCTTTCACAGGGAGCAGACATGTCAAACAAACTAAAAGGCAGATAAAGCTCAAAAAGCATGACATGGGCTATTTCAATTGGAAGATCTTGATGCAGATGCATTCTTAACAGTAAATCAAAGTCAAATCTTAAAGTTTTTGCCTCAGCAATCCTGCAGATGGTCAGAAATGTGAAGCAACAATCAAACGCTGAGACAGAGAGAATAACTGAACCTTAAACTCACACTGAGGCATAATGAGGAGCTGTCCCGTCCTCTTTTTATGGCTTTATCGCTCAGATCTTCCTGTTTCAGTGTGCAGGCGAGTCTGGAAGCGAAGTGTTATTTCTGTGGATGGTTGTGATGGAGCTCTCCATCTGGACTAAAGTGGTCTGAGTCCAGCCTCTGGTCTGATTACACAGAAACCAGCCGGTGATGGCTGGAGGAGGTGATGAACAAATACAACAGTGAGTGATTCAGGCAGAGCTAAAGATCAGATACTTGTCTGCAGGATGTTACACAATAAGTTGTTGGTGTGTTCACAATAACTTTGTTACTATGTCAGTCAGATAAACTGTTGGATACACAGGAAGTGAATAATAATGAAATGTGTGAATACACTTTCAATGAAAATCAATGTATTAAAACTGTTCAGAAACAGAAATTTTTGTTTCCTTTTACCGTTTCATTTATTCATCTACAGTATCTTTTGTCAAATTCACATATCCATTACAGGGTTACAGCTAGCTGGAGCCAAAATAAATTCACTTTTCTACTCAATAAAGCCCCTGTGTTTAGAACAGGTGATCAGAGGAATCAACAAACACAAACTTCACTAAAACTAAACCAAACATGAGACTTTGACTCCAATACTGACTAAATAATGTTAGTTGTGGGTATGTGAGGATATCTCTGAACTGGAGTACACAGAGTTAAGCTGCTTTCACAACAAACGTGATTTAATGGCCATAATTGCGTTGCCCACTGAAGTCATCTGGCTTGTCCATAAATACTTCATTTGGTCACTGTTGCCCATTGCAGTGGCTCGATGACTCAAGTTTCACCGGGATCATATCATACATCATATAATAGGAAGTATAATCTGACATTATTCTAACTGTACCCTTTAAACTAACCTACGAACCACAAAACAAAACTCAGTGATGGCCCTGCAGCGGCATCCTCCGAGTTTTCTGCAGTCTGTCAGGTACCGTCACACTCCCACACAACACTGATTGGCTGTTCCTGCACAGTCACACATGACATCACTTGAAAAGATCAACTTTTTCAACTTTGGCAACGTGTGACGAACGGTGGTCGCCGACTCAGGTCATGACTACAGCCAACATGTCACTGGCCTTTATCATGGCTGTACATTGACTTTGCATGGAGAGTGATCGCTGATGGAGTCACTGTCCAAATACTGTCATAAGTGGGACTTAGTAACACAGTTGCTCCTGGACCTTGAATAAGGCCCCTTCAGATCTGGTAAACTTTCAAACTGCTGTCATGTCGTAGTCCTGATCAGCAACATGGGCACTGCAAGCACAACACTCTGTCAGTGCAGAGGTGAGACCTGATATCCAGGTTTGAAATAAAAATATGCAAATTTAGAGATTTATATTGGTTTGTATTACAGTGACTCTTAACTGATCTAATAAGGGGAGCTGCTGGTGGGAGGATATGGAAACACAAAATAGTTCTGTCAATCGAACATAGTTTTTCAAATATATTAACATGTATATCGGTTAATTATGAGGCTTTCAATGGCTCTATGTACTGCAAGGTACCAGCTAGCAGATATATCCCCAGGGAGACAAAGCTCCCAAGTTCCTTAAATGGCACTCATGTAGCAACCCCACTTCAAAAACCTGAACAAACCCCTAAACTTTTTAATTTGACAAAGTATGAAGAAATCACGTAATTGCTGTGATGGGTTTATTGACAAGGCTTTCTTATTTGTTTTGCATCATTGGACTTACAAGAAGTGCTAAATTTGTTGTCTAATTATGTTTGTCATAAGTTTCATTAACAATATTTATAAAACAAATGCACATGGACAAAAGCTTAAACTACATTCACTGACATTTTCATCAACAAATAAAAACTGGACAGAACTGTTTGGATCAGATTGGATTAAGTCTCTGTCAATTTCCTGTACACCCCATTCAATCCACTAAATGTACAGTATTTCGTCGACTAAAACTAGACTAAAATTAAAACAATTAAGATGGCAAATTATGATTAAAACTAAAAGACACTTAAAGCAGCACTACGGAAGACCGCTTGACCGGATAGGGGACTCAACTACCCATGAGCTCTAGTGCGCGCATACTGTCATAAGGATACAGATCTGCCGGTCGCGTGCATTTGTTTTGTAGGCGAATCACAGAAGCCAGGACTTCGCTAAAAAGTATTCTTCTGTCTTCAGCGGCTGTTTGCAGGATGGATAGCGACAAGGTAATGTATTTATTTTTGACTAAATGACGATGTTAAAAATCGCTAAGTTCAACTTGGTTTTATTACCGTGAAGTCGCCCCTGTCCTGTTGAAGCGATAAAGTAAATAAAAGTAAAGACAACGACGAGCTGGCGATATCACACACTTCAAATAGGTCTTAACAAAACTACATACTGGTACGTTCTGGATTTGTTGTGCTGTACTTTTTTCCTGTCAAGTTTTTTGAGGAACTTCGTCATAAATTAGTCGGCCAACATACCTGATAGTAGTCGGACATCCCTCCTTGTCTTTTATTTCACGCAGCAAGTGAACGCCGAACCGATGTTTATTCCTGCCCGAGCATTCAGCTTGTTTTTCTCTCGCTTTCTTTGTTTTGTATCCTCCGACAAAACTTTTCTCGTCCTAACGTTGTTGCCTCCACCATGGTTAAAGCTCCGTGATTGGCTTTTGCAGAGACTTCCGTGTTTTAAACGAATCGGGAATCGGGGGAAGTGACGTATGCCGTAAAGCAGTCCAAACGTGTAGTTTTTTAGTGTGGCAGGGTTCCCACCATCCACCTCGAAGTTACATAGCGCCAGTTAAAGGAATACAGACCACGACAGACCACGACAGAGGTGTCATTCAACTCACTGTAAAGTGGTGGACCATCACAATGAATATCGAAGGATTATATTATGTTTGAAAAGCTACATAGCGTTGGTTTAAAGCAAAACACTATAAAACTAAATTAAAAAGTTCTGTTTAAGTTCACATTGCTTACAAGAAGAGTGCTCATATCCAACATGGCTCCCTCTTTTATTGTGGTGATACAGAAAAATCACAACATAACTGGACTGGTCAGCTGCAGCATTTTCAACCTGATAACAGATGTACTTGATTCAGGCTCATAAAAGCGAGAGAGCAGAGACTCCAGCCTGCAGACCAGTTTATACACCTCATAAACCAAAGAGTTACACTGGATTTCATCTCATTATCACCAGATCAAAGTTTGGTTTCAGTTTCACTTTTCTGCTCCCCCATATGCCTCCCTCACCCTTGATCGCCCATGCATGCTCACTTTCTATTTTCTCCATCTGCCTCCTCTATACTCCCCCTCCCTCTCTCTCTGTTTGGCATGCAAGTTAAACTGTGTTTAGACATCAGTATAAATGATTCATATCCTGCACTGCTTGCTCATCAAGTCAGGCCAACCTGTAGGGAAGGGTCAGCATCTTCTTACGTAGGGGAGTGATGATCAGGGTGAGATTAGTGGAGCATTTATAGGACGAATAGTTCTACATTTTGGAGAAAGCCAATATATGCAGTGTTTTTTATGTATTTTTGGACATTTTGTGCCTCTATTGATAAGACAGAGACAGTGGATAGGCTTGAGAAAGGGGGCGAGAGAGTAGGGGAAGATGCTCTGCAAACTGGCCACAGGCTGGACCGGCGGAAGCATGCACACGCAATGTGCCTGGTCGCCAGCCATTCCACCAAACCCCAACCCAGTATATGCAGTGTTGACTGGTACATCCAGAAAGATTAGGTTTTATGAAGCTTCTTACACTTAGGCCCTTGTAGCGCCAGTCCACAAGAATGATTTTAGAAAATGATTCGCAAGAGAGGTAACATATACAGTACCCCTTTCCCACTGACCAAAAAACCCATTTAAACATGATAACAGCCAACTCCTGTCAGCAGTGAGAAAAGGTCTAATCAGCCTTTAGACCTGGGTTGACTGACCCTGCAAGTGGCCCTGCTTGCCTCTGATCAGCTCCAGTGGGACCATCACACCCAGATTAACCCACTAATTCACGGGATGACGTTGGCATTACGTCTCTGTCTGTAATTTCTGCGACTCTTTGCCATCTCAGCATTAAATTCCATCTGCCTTCGTATTGTCATCATTCTGTCTGCGCTGAGTTTGTACACTTTCACAGAGGGACAAAGTACAAAGTACAGAAAACCGTCGACCACTGTGTCCATGTCTTCCATTCTCCTTTCTATTGTTTGCTTGGCCATGTTTCATCTTGGAAAAAAAGAGGGAAAAAAAGCCTTGCAGTTATCTGCTGCCAGTTAGACCCTACTCTGCTGGCAGTGGGGAAAGAGTCACTTGCCGATTGCTAGCGGGTTAACCCGAGTTGAAAAAACTCACGTTTACCCTCTAATTTTACTGGGAAAGCAGTAATAGCTGAAAGCTTAATGAATATTGCCTGAGAAAAAAATAAAATTAACATTAACAATGATATTAAAGGAAAAATAATTCTAAAAGACAGCAGGTCAAATGTCCTTTTGTCAAGCAAAATCGTTCAACAGAATCCCCTCATTGGACACTCAATTGGGTCAAAATGACCCATGTAAGCTCAAACCAAGCATCAGAATGGGGAGGAAAAGTAATTTGAGTGACTATGAAGGTTTATGGTGCCAGACAGGGTGGTCTGACTGATTCAGAATCTGGTGGTCTCCTGGGACTTTCACACACATTCCTCTCAAGGGCTTATAAAGAATGGTCACAAAAAGAGAGTCTCACAAGAGAGACACAACAAGCACACAGAGCCATTTAGCATTGCTGGAGAGTTATCCGATGACTGTCGGCTGAGGCAGGCCAACACTATCCACTGGCTCCCAGGGCTGTAATTTCCTAGACCAGGCGCAACGCACCTGCCCTACGCAAGTGCCAGAGGGGTGAGAAAAGACGTGAGTGGGTTTAACACAGATGGGTCAGACAGTTAAGTTAAATAGTGATTGATGTGATTGTTTATTGCACTGAAATGTGCCTGACACTCTGGAAACCTGCCTCTGAGGCTTTGTTGACGTGCGCACATATGCGCCTGTCACCAAATTACAGTTGCTGAGGGTGCGCTTCGCCTGCGCCAAGAATAGATCAGGTTAGAGCTGGCGAGCTTTCAGCGCACCTTCCGCACAGTTTTTTGGCACGAAATTGTCACTGTGCCAACCTGAATCTGTCGGCACCTCCCCCGGTGCATGGTCACACTCATCTCGAAGCAGCCGGTCTACCAAATTGTCAAATTGGCTTTTCACGGCAGTGCGCCAGGCTCCCCGCATCCCGCACCCCACGCTGTGCCACAAGATTAGGGCCCCCAGTATTTGAGCTAAGTTAATTAGCGGTGGGCATTGCCAGTCTTTTCCTTGTTACTGCACCAACAGTTGAAAGAATGGTGTCTATCTGCCTGTCATGGACTCGGATTGAGGCAAGACATGAAAACAAAAGAAATGTTGACATATACTTTTAAGGGTAAACTACTCTCACATTTGTAATATGACTTTAAAATAGAATAACTTATGTCTTGTTATCAAAATGCAAGGACATTTATTGACAACCAATCATTCAGCACCTTCTTCATGGACATAAACTTTCTGAGTTCTGCTTCATTTGGCCTGTAATCATCTATTGAGCAGGTACAAGAGGAATTTAAACAATGTCTCTCCCTCTTAAACTCCTTATCAGAATTCCTTCTTGCAGACACAGTGGTTTGCCCATCTTGTCGACCTTTGCTCCTGACGTCCTCCTCCTTGGTGACAGAATCGTCCCTCCTCCCGCCCCCTCGGCCCGCCTGAAGAGGCTGTGAAAACTGTCACATCCATGGCCCTGCTCCAGCAGATAACACAACTTTAATGGTGTATCATTGACGCCGCTGACACCCAGAATGAAAGAAGTTGACATGGAAACATGAATGTGAACACAATGGCTGTGACAAGCACGCAAAGGCTCCAGCAGGGACTTCCACAGCGGCCCCTGGATAAGAAATAATCCACATTCTTTAACTATTCATCAGCCGGCTGTCACTGGCGAGCATGAGAGTACTTTGAGTAACATCAGACCCGACAAAATGAGACGGTTTGGTTGGAGTTCAGATGCAACAGCAGGCATGGACCTTGAAGTGTGCAGACAACTGCTCATTGATTTTACTCCCAAAAGACTCCTCTGCTGCGTGAATACATCAACAAAAATGTCTTTGGGGGCAAAAGTCCCTTTTCATCACAGGACCTATTGCATCAATCTGAGATGCCAGTTGGCCTGCTGGATAAACCCCAACACCAGAAAGTTTTGAAGTCACTCTCAGGGGTTGCTGTAGTAGAAAAATGCCACACAGCTCACACTTTCTGTCTGGACTGGGAAAAAATGAAGAGGGGGTGGTGGTGGTGGGAGGGTTGGGGCGGCAGGGAGGTTGGGACACGAGGCCAATTGTGTGTCACATCAATCAGGAGGATGTTCATCCAGCAATCAGTCAGAGAGCTGCTGGTGGCACGGGCATCAATAAAGTAGGCTGACAGCCGGCATTGAGGGACTGCACGACCCTCTTCCTGCTGGACTGTGGCCTCAAACACACAGATAGTCAACACACAGAGAAGACAGTGCGAGACAAATATAGAATGGGCATGAAAGTGTGGAGGTGAATTTTAGCATTTTTAGGTTTGCTTGTCTTGGAATTTGCAGTAAAGCATGTTGTGTTCTAGGCAAACATAGATCAAGCCAATCAGAGAGCCATTCCCTTAAACTTGTGTACACTGGGGGCTGAGATTTCTAAGGGACATTTTTTAATGTACATGCATTTGCCGAACCTTGCAGTGCAGCTTAATCTGCCTAATTCCGTGGCTGCTATTTGGCAGATCCATCTTGCGAAGTGCAAATCTACAGCAACTGTGAGCAGCACAAAGCCGAATGGGCCAATAAGAGTCCCTTAAAGCAAGAGTTACTGGGAGCTACAAGGGTGATGACAGCAGAAAGTGACTGCTCGTACAGAGATTAGCGTAGGTGCTAACAGGTGCATTTGCAGTTTTTTCAGATCTGGACCTTATTGAAATGAAAAACAAACAACACTGAAAGAATTTCTCAGTTGAAAGGATATTCTCGTTTCACTCATGACATGCTTTAGCAAGAGCTCACATTTTATTCTTTTCCATCAACCAATTACAGTATCTTATTGGCCTGTAATGATTGTAATTGGTGGAATGATCGTCCAATCACCAGCTGGCTATGCCTTTGAAAGGTTCTGCCTGTTCCCAAACACTTTCTTTGGGCTCTCTACCAGTGGACTTGTAAAATATATTGTGGAGAATAAGTTGAACTGCCCATTTGGTGTGGCAGGTTGGTTTTATTTATGTGTCAAATTAATCGTGGCATGAATAGAACTTTGAAGTCAACTTGTTAGTAAGCAGTCACTGTAATGGCTAAAGAACTGAGTCAGAGAGTCTCCAAAACTGTGACTCTTATGACTGTTCCTGATCTGCATTGATCAATCTATCAAATGTAGTCCAAGGTAGGAACAGTGGTGAGTTGGCAACAAGGTCATGGGTGGCCAAGGACCGTTGATGCATGTGGGGAGCGAAGGCTGCCCGTGCGTTTCGACCCAACAGATGAACTACTGTTGCTCAGATTATGGAAGAGGTTCATGATGGTTCAGATAGACAGGTGTCAGAATACAGAAGGCATCACAGTTTGTTGTGTATAAAGCTGTGTACGGTGGCAGGTGGTCTTAATGTTATTCCTGATTAGTGTATATAATGTGTTTGGCATTTACAATCAAGGTTTTATGAGATTATAGCTACATATAAATCCATATACATGCCTTATAGATGATGTTTATGCTCACTTATGCTTCACTAAACATCACTGCTGCCTCTTCAGGCTCTATACAGGCCCTCAGCTCAGGCCTGACTCACTGTCAGAAATCTTCCTCTGCTGGTTTTGGAAGTTCTTTTGGAGTTTCACCAAGTTAGTTTTCACCATCATCCCCACACACCCACAGCTGTTTGCTCAGTCATCACCTTCATCCCACAACAGAGCTAAAGGGAACAACATTAACAACATAACATCTATTTATAAAGCCGGCTGTATGATGCAGCTCATGAAGAACTCCAGGGCTGGCTTAGAGGAGAGTTATGTTACATAAATATCATGTCAAGATGAATATTTCAAGCTTCACTGATCAATATTATTTTAACCTTAAATCTACAGCATTTGAATAACTATGAAACAGACTCTGATGCATCCTGATATATTTTAAGTTAAAGAACAACATTGTCAGCAGGAATACTTTAACGTTGTCTCAATTTGACTCAAACAAGTTATATCATTCAGACATTAATATGAAACTTTTTTGATGTTTGTTTGACAAGGTAAATCATGATCAATCCCAATTGTACCCCTTTGCCCACCCTCTTCATCTAATCCTTTTGTCTACCACTTCCCCTTGACCGTCTGTTTTAGAGGGCCAAAAGGAAGAGGTGAAAACACGGCCCTCGATTCTCACAATATCATCAACTAGAGCTCGCTGGCTGTGTTGCAGGCAAATGTGACGACGTTTTATCTACTTTGAAGATGCCATCTTGGCATGATGGTTTAAATTTACACTGAGTAGCAAAGGCCTGAATTTTTGAACAAAAAAAGCACAAGTATCAAAATGAAACTCAAAAATTATGCTTAATATCTCGCATTGTTGTGCTTTCCTCTGTCTCTGTTTGACATCTTGTCAGCAGGTGAGGTGCATTATGGGTAATTTCTCATACCCTTTATTTCAAGTGAAGTCCTGGTTTGTTTAGGGCTGTCTTGCTCTTCCCTAAACTTAATGGAAAAATTGGATGCCCCTTCACTCGACGTGAACGTGCAAAACAGGCTAAGAGGTAAAACCAAGGGCTGAAGCTGTGGTCACAACAGACACGACTTCACGCATTGCATGTTCATAAATACCTCATTTTGGTCATTGTCGCCTGTCAACGTGGCTTGGGGATGTCCCGTCTGTTTGAGTTTTGTGGCGATCATAACATATATCATATAAAAGGATGCATAAGCTAACATTATTCCAGTT
Organism: Scarus forsteni; assembly: GCA_036419115.1. Classification (NCBI taxonomy): domain Eukaryota; kingdom Metazoa; phylum Chordata; class Actinopteri; order Labriformes; family Labridae; genus Scarus; species Scarus forsteni. The sequence goes on from JAZDUH010000135.1 coordinate 2,604,402, forward strand.
GTATCCTTTTTGCTCACCTACCAACCACAAAACACTGCAGCTGATGCCCTGCAGCAGCATCGACAGTGAGTTCTCTGCAGTTCGTCAAGGCGAAACTAATGTCCTCACTGACTAATGTTTCCCACACGGACATAGATTGTTACTTTGTAGTCTGGAATATAAACTGTCCGTCAGGGGCACCGTCACATATGCACACACCGCTGTTTGACTGTCGTCACTAAGCCATACCACATCACCTGAAAAAGATGAACTTTTTCAACTTTGGCAGCATGCGTAGAGCAAAGTGGTCGCCTTGACCAACCCATTGTCGGAGGGTTAACCCCGCCCCATCATTGCTGTACTTGACTTTGCATGAAGAGTGATTGCGGAGGACGCTCAAGTCGCGTTCAGTGTGTTGGCACCTTAAGGGGTACAACTGGGATTGACCTTAAATGCTTTACAGAAGACAGGTTTACAAAGTTTGTTGAAAAGTGCCCATTTTCAGTCAGCACTGCGTTGGGCTGAGCACAGTCTTTGTAAATTGGAGCTTTATGTGATGGATACGACTGATTCCAGACATTGAATCTGATCGATCCAGCTGCACTGCAAGTTTAGATTTGAGTTGTTGATTATCTTGCCAAGCTCCAATCTAAAAAATGTGTGGCCCAAAGAGGCAAAGCGTAATCGGGGTCCTTTTGCAAAAAGATGTTGGAGCTACAAGAAAGCTGACAAGAGGCTGTGACTGCGTATTAAATTAGCATAAATGCTAACAATTTCAGTTTCAGTTTTATCAGATCTATACAACATTTCTTTAATAAAAGAAGAACAAAACAAAAAAAAAACTGTAATCATATCACAATACAAAGGACGTTTTTGCTCCAGAAAGGGGCACCAGTGATCCAATGAAACTGGAGGGGTTAAGCTCATGTGGACATCTGGCTCATGTTCTGTAGTCCAGTGGCGCCGGCCTTTTACATTATTATGGCCGGAATGAATGTTATTGGTGGAACGACTGTCCAATTACCTGACAGATATGCCTTTAAAAGGCTCAGCGCCCCCCAAACACTTTCTCTGGGCTCTTTGCCAAATAGAGTAGTCATATATATTGAATGTTTGGGTCAGGTTACTTGTCAAAGATGGATGTGGACCAAGCAGAACATGATTTCTTAACTAAAGCTAGAAACCTTAAGCTTTATTTTCTGAAAGTGTATTTTCAGATGTGAAGATGCCTCTGATTTGCTCTTTCAAGAGGAAGAGACGGGGTGAAGAAATTTCAGGCTGTCACTTTCACTCATAAAGGCAGTAAACATCAATTATGTCTTATTTTTACACCCATGTTTGATTGCACAGCATGCTGTCAGCTCTTTTTCAAAAGTCAAATATAAATAAAGGGGGGAGGCCCCCTCTGGAGTTTTGACATGAAGACAAAGGTGGAGTTGACAACAGAGGCTCTCCATCACCAACAGAGTTTAAGAGAGTGAAGGCAGGAGAGGCAACACATACAGGGAGATAACTGTATCCTTGAACACACAAAAATAACACAAATTATAAGGTTATTAGGAAAGAGGTGAAAGCTGGGCTTTTCTTATTCTTGGTTTATGTTTTTTTTCTGCAGCAATGCACGGCACAGACAATAAATGCAGCGGATTTTTGGTCCCCTCATTTTCTTTTAATGATAGGTATTTTTTTCTTCCATAACAGTACACACTTTAAGGTACCATGTGCAGAATTTTAGCACTGATATTTACTGAAAAAAAAAATAAAAAATCAGAACTCTTTGCTGGATAGACATTTTTGGCCCTTTTCCACTAGCACACCTTGGCCCTACTCTACTCGGCCCTACTCGATTTGCAGCGTGTTTCCACTAGCCTGGTACCTCCTAAAACAAGCTAGTTTTAGTACCTACTCCGCTCTGGTTCCAAGCAAGCTGAGTCGATACTGGAAGATGACGTCACCAACTGCCGGCTACTGATTGGTCAGATAATGTAGTCCTCGATGAGTCATGAGCGCGACGACCTAGCATGCTAGCAGTAGCTACCGTTAGCTTACCCTCATATGTCTTTTTTTGCAGCTCGATTGCTCTCGTCCTCGGCTTCATTCTGTTGAATAGCTTCCAAAACTCTCCTGTGCTTCTCAAGGGGTATTTCTTCTTACCACCTGCAGCCTTCTCCTGCTTTCCTTTTTAGTTGGCTTGTGACAAAAAGCCACAGATTGCTGTGTCACGCTCAAAATGTCGTCACCACAGTGCCGCTCAGCGGTTTACAGCGATACTGCATCCCGTTGGGCAGGCGACTGGGGCTAATGGAAAAGCAGGACAAGGCGAGTAGAGTAGAGCCGGGTAGAGTCGAGTAGAGTAGAGTAGGGCTAATGGAAAAGGATCATTAGTAGACACGTGTGTATAATCAGACTTTTGGACTGATAACTGACTGCTTTGTTTATCAAGTTTTATTGGATAAAAATAAGTTTTAAAAAGCAATTCCAATAAATCATGCATAATTTAGGGCAGATTGAGTGTCTTGGTACTTTTAATCTTCATAAAATAATGGTGGCGCAGCAGGAAGTGAAAATGACTCACAGGAAGAAGGTTGCAGGTTCAAACCTGATGTGGAGTTTGCATGTTGTTCCTGTGCATGTGTGGGTTCTCTATGGGCACTCTGGTTTCCTCACACAGACCGATTGTTGATTGGTGACTCTTAATTCTCCTTACATTTGAGTATGAGCATGAATGGGTTGTCTGTTGCTCTATGTGGCCCTGTGATTGGCTTCAAGGTGTGCCCCACCTCTCGCCTAACGTCAGCTAAGATATTCCCAAATTGGATAAACAGTATAGATAATGGATGAACATGTTGATGTTTAGTTTTTATCTTCTAACAAAAACAGAATAAGGTCTATTTCTTTTTATTTAATTTGTTTCAAACTCAAGATCAGTCCCTTCACACTGACAAGACTGGCTTGTGAAGACACTCCTGAGCACAGATTTTTGGCTTCTCCTTGAAGTGACGGCGTTTCAAAGTGGAAGCCTTGTGGTGACACGCTGAAGGTCTTTCCCCCGGTCTCTGTGCTCTGAGTCGATCTTCAGAGGGCTCCCTCTGCAGCGCCGCGCCGGCTCTGTGCCTCCTATTCAAATCGAGTCACGCATCTCTCTGGGAGTCCCTCTGAGGACAAAAGCAAGGAGGCCGGGACCATGAAAAGAGATTAGCATTTCACAGATCTGAATTCTGAGCAGCGACGCCGACACCACTGTTTCCAACTAAACGGATGGAGTGTTTGTTTACTTGGGTGTTTCAATACTGATTAAAATAATAATGACCTGTAAGGAGCACTGGAGGACTTACTGTGGCTCTGCCCGAGTTAAGAGCTTGTTAAGAAGAATAACTATTGATGGTTTAGTTTCTGAAGAGCTGCAGGTTTTATGGTAATAAAAACAAAACATTGTGGCAAAAGCTTTTCTTTGTGTTTAAGCCCCACTGACAATCACACTACATGTAGATTAAAACAGATTACTTATTCTGTTGAAGCAACAAAAAACACCAAGGGCCCCCAATCGGCAGGCCACAGATGTTTACCAGGGCATGGGTTATTTGTTTCCAAGCCATAAAGAAATGAAACTAATAGATGTTTTTATTCTTAGTTAAATCATGCAGACCGAGAGGCTTTCAAACCCTGTTACTGCAATGATGACTGAAAAAGTAAGACTTGAGATAAACTCACTGTTAGACCTGCTGCCGGTGCACAAATTGTTGTAAATATATTTAACTCATGCAATGGGTGTAACTAGATGAAATTTGAGGTACACAAGAGTTCTCAACTACCTGATAAAGCAGAAATCATTTCAGAGGAACAGATAAATGGTAACTAGATTTGAGCTTAAGGCACTTTTCTAGTCTTTCTGACACTCAAACTAGCTTCACACTGCAGGTCACATCCACCCACACACTCCCACATTCATTCACTGATATTTATTCTATTTAAGTGTAAGGGTTGATAAATAAAGATAGAAACACAGAGTCAGGGACTGTCCCCGGCCTACATGTACTCAGTTTGAGCCTGAATCCTGATAGATTTGGGGTCAGACAGCCTTATGTGAGTAGGTAAGAGAAATCCTTGCAGAAATATTGATTGTGGTTTAGTTAGGAGACTAAGGCCCCATCCACATGAAGACAAAACGCTTAACAGTTTCCAAAACGATCGTCATACAGACGAAGGCATCTCAGAAAATGTTTGCGTCTACATGAATGCACTCGATACGCATCAAAACACTGTAAAACGCATGCCAGACCTCTAGGGGCGCTGTAACTATATGACAGAAACAAGTGGAAAAAAGTAGAAAAGTTGTAAACAGAGATTGTGATAAAGTGATCATAAAGTGCCGTTTTGTGTCCTCGATAATTGTTTGTTCAACTTGGTGGTGACTGAGAAGGAGATTTTGCTGCAACAGGGATAGTAGGGTCACTAGCTTCATCAGTGCATATGCTTCACATCCATTGTTGTTGTTGCCACGTGTGGCAAATGCGTGTCAATGAAGATGTGAAACTAAGATGTAAGCGTATCTGAAAACTTGCGGAGAGCCAGTAATCACGGAGCTGCGTATACGACATTTCAAAATCTTTCCACTCTGGAACCTGGTTTCAAAAATGATCGTTTACAGACCCCCAAAACGCTGTCTTCGTATGGATGATACACAGATTCAGCAAAAAACTTATGCGTTTAGACCTCGGTTTGTCTTTGTGGGGATGGAGCCTAAGTGTGCCCTGCGTGTTTCCATGTAGTGAGATTGTGTCCTAGTAACAAGAACGAGACTGGCAGAGCTTTCTTAAGGCAAGTTATCTTGGCTCAAACACTGGAAGTCGACAGATATAGCTAGCCCACATTTGCCTACAGTCATCAGATAAATCTCTTCAGCAACTCCAAACAGTCCTGTGTGCTTTTTGTGACTCACTTTCTTTTTCTGAGTTATGTTTAATATCTTCTTCTATCATTGTATTACCTTCTTTTATCCATAAATAGAGATTTTGTTTTGTTGACCAACTTCTGTAGTGGTTTGTGTGTGTTCATAAACTAGTTATGTCTTCTGAACAACTCTTTTAAGTAAACCATCAGAACTGATTCGCAGTTGTAGGTTAGCAGTTTGTTTGCTAGCCATTCTTAAAATGCAAGTTGCCTGCAAATTTAAGCCTGGCTTGCAAACAAATGGCTTACTCACAACTGCGAGTTTGTTCTCATTGTTCACTTAAGGCCCCGTTTACACGGAAACTCTCACCTGAAACGCAAAGGTACTTCCTTTGCATTTTCAAAGCAATCCGCTTATACATGGAGAAAAACTTTGCAGTGTGCATGCCAGTCCAGTAGATGGCGATGTAGGTTTGCAGAGAAACAGCAGTGTTACAACACACAAACAAAGAAGAAAAACTTTTCACAAACAACTGTGGCAAGTGGACTCAGGAAGATGAAGGAGTTTCTTGTCAGGACAAATCTATGTGGATAGTTTTGTCTGGATCACAAGCAGCTGTAAACGAGCGGCAAAAACAGAATGACTGCCCTTTTGATTCGGCCGAATCCAGCCTTGTGTAAACAGGGCCTAAAAGAGCTGTTCAAGATTCGACTCGTTGGCAAACGTCAAATCCCTTGCACAAACCACCAAAGAAGTAGGTCCAAATGTTCCTGCTGGGCGCGCCTTCTCACTGGAGCTCGCCTGGGTTGTCGCCTGTGGATCCCGGGGCCTGCTGTTCAGGGAGCCGCTTGGTGCTGCTTCTGCGCCCCCGCTCTGTTGTGGGTGGTTGGGCCCGGCCCTCACTAGCCCTACCTCTTAATTGCACTTCACCACTCACACATTGCACTTTTGTATATATTTTCACTGTTGGGCACATTCATAACACTTAGGGTTCTGGGGGTCGGGGATGATAGGGGGAGCGACCAGCTCGACCCCTCTGTCTCTTCCGTCCTCCTGTTTTAACTGCACTACATACACTAACTTGGGGGGGGGGGGGGGGGGGTGGAGGGGGAGCGCAATCTGTTTTGGGCTGTGGCCGCTCTCTGTTCCCCTCTTGCCTGCCCCACCTATCCTTTGTTTTTTTAATGCAACACAACATCCACTTTTCTGGGCCAGGCAGGGAGAGGAGGGGTTGGTGGACCCCCACTCGACCTGTTTGTCACCAGTTTTAATGCAGCACATCACACTTAGCTGCACTTAATCACGGTGTAGGGATCATGTATCTTGTCTGGGAGCAAATTGCAGAATAACGAGGGGGGGGGTTGGTGATATAGGGTTTGTCACTAGCATAGGCTTGGTGCGGCTGTGGGGGTCGGGCCGCTGGCTATGACTTTCTTGCGGGGATGGGTGGTGCCGGTGGGTTTCGAGGTGCGGCTGGGCTCCGGTGGCTGCAGGTGGGGGCCTGGCGGGGGCCCTGGGGGGCGGGTGGGCCTCGCTGGGGCATGTGTCCCTTGGTGGGCTGTGGTGCGGGGTCCTTCGGCCCGTTGCTCACTGGGGGCCTCGGCGTGGTGGGCTGCCTCGGGGTTGCTGTCCTGTGCGGGTGGCTTTGGGGCCTCTTACCGGCGCTCGGGCAGCGGTCTCCAGCGCTTCTCATGGCCTTGGCTTGTCTGGGGGGCGGGCGGCGACTTCAACCCCACCGCTACACACCCACATCTCGCCCCACCTGACCTAGCTGTGGTTTGTGGCCCCCCCTCTGGGGTGGGGTCTGGTCCCGGGGGTCTGGCTCCTGGGTGGCTTGGGGCCCCCGGCCTGCCGCGGGGGGGTGGGGGTGGCTGGGTGCTGGGGGCGGGGGGCCTGGGGCCGGGTGGGCGGGTGGTCGGGGCGGGTGCTGTCTGCAGGGGCTGCCGCTCTGGGCCCTGGGTGCTGTCTTTGGTGCCGGGCGGGGGGCGGGTCTGTGCCCCTTGGGTCCTGGGGCTGTCCCTGGGCCTGGTAGTTTGGGGACTGTGTGGGGTCTCGGTTGCCCTGGTGGCCGGGGCGCCCATGGCCGTGTTTTCCCTGGGTTTGGGCAACTACTCGGGTGTCGGTGACCACCTCACATGCATGCATATACAGATACTCAAGCTCCTGTCGAGACTAACTAAGAGACATGATAGATCCGTCAGAATATGCTGAGTCGGGGTACTTCTCACATCCTGGGATACATGCCACTCCATCTCTTATTCATGTAGGCTCACACCACCCCTGCTATCAAGACCCCACATTTCTGGTGTCCCTGGCTCCCTTCCCTCATCCACTACCCGAACCAGGGTCTTCATCCCTTTCCTACCCTCCCTCCCAAACCCACTACCCGAACCAGGGTCTTCATCCCCTTCCCCTCCCACCCCCCTCCCACACCCACTACCCGAACCAGGGTCTTCATCCCGTTCAACCCTCCCTGTCCTAACCCACTACCCGAACCAGGGTCTTCATCCCTCTCCTAACCTCCCTCCACCTCCACTACCCACCAGGGTCTTCATCCCACTCCCCCTACTCTACACATGAGCCACCCTCTTCATACACAACACATACTTCCAGTATGGACTTACATCAGCACAGCACTTGAACTACTATCCTAAACTAGCCACAATACCTGTTTGTTCCTCTCCCAGTTGTCTTGTCTTGTCTTGCCTTGTCTTGTCTTGTCCTGTCTTGTCTGTCACTATTTCCCCTTCTTTCACACTGTGGTGTGGCACGGCCCTCCCCCTCAGCTCCCATCAGGGGTTAAATAAAGTTTTATATGATGGAGGAGCCTACAGGGAGGGCTGGTGATGGTCACTATAGCAGTGAATCATATTCACGTATCTCTCACGGCTAGAAAAAAATTGCATTAGTCTTTCCAACGCTGCCACCAGACACAGTGCTCAGCTGTAAAGATAATGCAGACAAGGGGAAAAAAAAAAAAAAAAAAAAAAAAAAAAAAAAAAAAGAAGAAAAACTTTTCACAAACAACTGTGGCAAGTGGACTCAGGAAGATGAAGGAGTTTCTTGTCAGGACAAATCTATGTGGATAGTTTTGTCTGGATCACAAGCAGCTGTAAACGAGCGGCAAAAACAGAATGACTGCCCTTTTGATTCGGCCGAATCCAGCCTTGTGTAAACAGGGCCTAAAAGAGCTGTTCAAGATTCGACTCGTTGGCAAACGTCAAATCCCTTGCACAAACCACCAAAGAAGTAGGTCCAAAAAAACCTGTTTACAAGTAAAAGAAGATAATACGATGATAGTAAAATATAACATAACATAAAGCGGAGAAAAAATTAGTTTATCTGAAGTTCAGCTCTTGTTACCGCACTCCCTTCTTGAGTACGTGATGACTTCTTGGCATCTCTTATTATTCTGATCACTTGATTCTGCTTTATTTTCCTGTTTCCAAATTGCTCCTTTAACTGGATTAACTGGATGTTGTTTTTTTCTGAGTTGGCCAGGTTAAAGCCTACAGCTAATGTTTGAATGTTACATTTTAATAATGGATTATTAAAGTCCTCACATGTGCTCTTCATGCTAACTGTGTTGCCTTATGCTTATGTGACATTGAACAAACAGGAACTCAGTTTCCTCCCTGTTCAGGCAGTTGGATAGGCTACGAGGAGAACACTTGCATCCACATACTTGAATAAAAGTTGGTTTGGTGGTGGTTATCTGAGTGGTCGACTTTAAATTATCTTTGCAGTGTTGATTACTATGTAAGTTGCAGTGTAGTGGTAACGATGCATTCATTAGGTGGTAACTATTGGGTCTGCGATAGATTCCCATGGTAGATGCCCCGTTAATTACATTTTATTTATTGTAACAGTTAGATTACTAGTCCTATGCCTTATATGTAAAGTTTTAATTTGAGTTTTTACTATTTATTTTCTTTTGTCTATCACCTCTGCCAAGGGGGTTATGTTTTTGCCAGCATATGTTTGTTTGTCTGTTTGTTAGCATGATTACGAAAAACTACTGGACAGATTTTGGTGAAATTTTCTGGAGATGTTGTATATGGCTCAACTTAAAAATGATTAGTCTACTAAGATCCACTTTAGACTCAATTGCCCCACTTAGACAAAAAAGAATTAAACATCAGAGGACAGCTCCTTGGTTTAACTCAGAAACTCGTACACTTAAACAAACAACCCGTAAATTAGAGAGAATGTGGCGCTCTGATAAAAGGGAAGAGTCACATATACTTAGGCAAGAGAGTCATAATAACTACGAGAGCCTTAAAACATGCTCGAGCTGCCTACTACTCCTCACTTATTGAAGAAAACAGAAACAACCCCAGATACCTCTTCAGCACTGTAGCCAGGCTGACACAGAGTCAGAGCTCTATTGAGCCTGTGATTCCTCTAGCCCTGAGCTGTGAGGACTTTATGAACTTTTTCAATGATAAAATTCTGAAAATTAGAGATAAAATTAGCAACTCTTTATCTCCAGCTGAACCTGCCGTACCTTTAAATGTAGTAGTAGTCAGACCTGAGTTAGATTGCTTTTCTACAATTAGCCTTCAGGAGCTAAATTCTCTTGTTTCCTCCTCTAAATCATCAACCTGCCTTTTAGACCCGATTCCAACTAAACTGTTCAAGGAGGTCTTTCCCCTAGTTTGTCCATTGTTCCTGGAGACAGTAAATATATCTCTATCAACAGGCTACGTACCACAGTCTTTTAAAACAGCAATAATCAATACCCTCCTTAAAAAACCTAACCTCGATTCAGAAACATTATCTAACATGCGCTGTCTTTAACGGGACACAGTCGGGGCACAAACGGATACATCCTTATCAGTCGCCCTCATAAAGCTTTCAGGATTGAGCCACGATCAGCCCGACTGAGCTCCGTACATACCACGCTAATACCGTTCACCTTAGGACTGCATTAGGCTTCCATCCCGCTATACTGAGAGCGGCGATTCTCCATGACAGTTTGGAACAGTTCAAAACTGTCGGGACCCTTCCACGTTCCCCAAAATTCATCCACGACTACACAACGCTGATCCAGTCCAAGTAGCACATGCACCACGACCAAGTCACTCTTCATCAAGATTATGACAATCGTGCACAATCGCCATGAGAAACGGGAATATGTGACTGTGGGTTAAGGTGTGGGTGTTCAGGGTCAAGGAATCATATTATGATGGTATCTTTATCATGGAACTATTGTTTATAGATGTAACAGCAATATGTGAGCAACCTTAGTGGAGATTTGGGCTCTCTAGATGCTTGCTATTTACTTTTATTTTTATAGTTTTAAAAGCTTCCTGTGGACAAGTGTTGCGAATTAGTTCATGTTCTTAAACACTCAACAATACATCTGGTTTGTCCAATGTAATTGCGATGTCCACGACAAATAATTATTTAAGAATTATTTTCTATGTATTAATTTATTAAAGTCTTGACTTTAACCTTTTTTTGTCTTCTTTCCCCCGGCATTGGGCAATTTACATATGAATTATACAAATAAAAATATATTTTCTGAATTGAATGCACATCTTCTGCCCTCCTTGAACCTTTACATTTGGTTTAATGTTGGAACATAGACAGTAAAGGTCTATAATGACCCACGGGTTTATCCAGACTTTGTTGTCCTGGTCACAAGTTTTCCATCAGTACCACCTAATGCTGTTTAAATAGCAAATCAACATGCAGCGTGCTTGTCTAAAAGCGAGGGGCGGTCAGGGTCAAAGCTGGTGCTTCCTAACTTGAGGAATTAATGCATTCATGAGACCTGCAAGAGACAAACACGAGGCCAACTAAGCTTGTCTGCTCTTCACTGAGTCAGAATCGATATTTGTTACATTTTAAATGAACTACTTGAAAATTCCTGAGGTATTGCAATCATAAGAATGGGCCAAAAGAAGAAACACTTAAATAATTGCTTATATTTTTTTAACAGACAAGGTTTTTAGTTCATACCTTTACCTGTTTCGATGAAGATCTACCGTCTTAGTCAGAAGTGTTACCTTCTTGTCTGTTAAAAAAATATAGGTATTTTTTCGACATAGACGTAATGAACTTAAATAATTGTCTGCAGTTTGACACTTTAATGTGTGACGGTGGACCAACAATGATAAAATTTGAGGAACAGTCAAACAGGAAGCTCAGAGACTCAACCAGATGGTCCGTGTCTGGGGGAATGGATCATCCTTTCTTCACCTCTCTTTGTAAAAGCACCTCAAGAGTGACGAGTTTAAGGAGCTGCAGACAAACATTCATGTGACCATGTGTGGGGATAAAACCTTTCAAAATCTTTACAATGTGAAGGAGAGAGATGGTAAAGGAGACAGGAAACACCTCAGCAGGGGGCCCGACACACGGCTGACGGGGCGCAGGTGCCTCGGCCAAACACAGAGCACCGTCCCATCCATCGTGGGCTACACGGCCCTCCGTCCCATCCATCGTGAGCCGCGGTCAGTCGTCCTAAAGGCCACTCCATCATGACCTGTCAAGGGGACGGAGCGGCTAACTGTGAGGGAACACCGGCCTGAGACGGGGAGGAGGACTCCATCAGTCTGTTTTTCACCACGAGAGACAGAAGAAGAGCGGACTGAGGAGAGACATACGAAGAAGAATAATCACATGTGACCTCAAAACATCTGGATTAGAAATGTGCTCTCAAAATGCTGTTCAGAGCTGGACATAAAAAAATAAAACAAGAGGGCCTGTGATATACATACTTCCCATATTCAACACATATGGTTGCCAGGTCTGGTTATTATAAGCAACGTTTGGCTTGTTTTGAAAATTTGATTGTAAATATTGGCAGTTGTAGGTTACTTAAAGGAGACATATCATGCTGATGCATGATTTAATACTTACATATAATATAATAAATTTGAAAACAAGACCTTACACCCCCTTAATTTTCAAAAAATGAGATATTGTATTTTTTCTGATATCCTAGAACGAGATTTGATGCCTCTGAAAATAGGTCATTGCGAGATGTCCACGAGATTTCAAACGTCATGACGTCACGAGGTACCTTTCTTTTTATTGGAGTAATCTGATAAAGCACTTCCTCCTCTGTGAGGTCCGTTAGCCACAAAACCGTCACCGAGGAACACATCCGTCCAGCAGGGGTTTATAGATCCCTAGCTCACAGTCACTCATTACCTGCTCTAGCCTGTAGGGGGACTCATTACACACTCGCTGCTTTGAGCCTGCCAGAAAATACAGTAGAAGAAGAAGGACAGGCTGGCTCTACCCCCGATAGAACTGACCAATCAGAGCACAAGGGCTGTGACGTTCGAGCTAACTTTGGGTCATCCTTAGATCCGAGCATTTCAACGAGACCTGGATAATGGCCTAAAATGAGGATTTTGAGAACGCTATTGTGGGGCAATGAAGGAACTAAATGACTTGTACTGAGGGCAGAAATGCTTTACAGGCATCCTAGTCTGGCATAGTGAAAAGGAGAAACAAGCATGATATGTCCCCTTTAATTGGGAGATAAAAAATATATATTTTCCATCATTCAAAACGCAAACATATAGTTAAGATGAAAAATGATGTAAAAAGAAATCCTTTAAGCCATAACTAAGCTTATTTCTAACATCTAATACTGTTTTCATCATATTGTGTTTACAGCTTTACAGCTGTCAAGGATCAACATAAATATAAAAAAACAATGTCTATTTGGCCACAAAAATCAAAGTTGAATAAATTAAAAATAACAGGAGGCCTTTGGATTTAAGAAAATAGGAGGTTTAGTCTTATGGGCGACTTTGTGGTTTCACCTCCAACAAAATGGATGTTTGAGAAGTAGGAAAAGAGCCAAATAAAAAATAAATATGTAAAATAAATTGTGCTTTATGTCGTTTTCTCTTTAAAAATAATAAAAATGCACAAGAAGCCCCCATATGTTTTTTTTTCTTCAATACACCTTAGCTTTAATATCTATCATCTATCTTGTAATCTCATGTATCTCATTTGGAATGGGAAATATTATCGGTCTTATATCGATATTGGCAGATAATTGCTTCAACAGCTAAATACTGGTTTTGGCAGATTTAGTATTTCTGCTGCTATTTGCCGCCAATATTTTAAAGGCTAAGTTCGGTTTCTACAGCTTTCACATTGTTTATAGAATGAAGTAGAACAATATACTCACCCAGAAGGCTTTCCTGATGCAAACAGTGCTTCAGGAGATATTTGGATCCAAAATCGAGCGGCGGACATCCGGATAATGGTAGCACATAGGGCATACAGCGCCGCTCCTAAAACTGCATTAATCGTCCAAAAACTCACTAGTTTCACCAATATTCCATCATGGTCCGCTCACGCTACTCCTCCATTACAGTCCGGGGTTGCTCCACCCATGTTTTTCTGACTGTGGTGACGTCTGAACTGGAAACTTTCTTCATGCCTGTCGCGCATGCGCAGTACGGCTGCCTCCTTTCGATGAGCTCCTCATCTGTAAACTCTGGCTCAAAACTGTAAGGACACCCATCATATTCAAAGTTCTCGTCCACAACATCTTCATCCAATAGATAGTCGTCCATTTTGCACAAAACTGGAAGAAGAAAGTTGTTCAGTACCCGGCAGTCGCCCCTGAAACAATGAGCCGTATTGCGCATGCGCGTCAAAAATGCATTCACATGTGGCATAGGTGTAACTTAAAAAATAGAAAGAAATAACATTAATATAATCTGGTGTTACTAGCAAAGCAACCTTCCTTTATTATCTTTCAAGTTGGATATGTGAGGCTGATGTGTATGTGTGACAAGTTAAAAAGTTAACCATTGAAAAGAAGTTAATGAAGTATGAAAAATACAAAGTTCATGCTGTTAAGTAATTTTGAAACATGAATTAGTTGATTTAGTTTGTGGATAAAATGTAAAGAACTTTGCTTTCGTGTATTTTGTGCCAACATGGTTTTTAAAGTAGTTTTAAAATAAGAGTGGGTTAATTATGAGGCTTTTGGTGGCAGCATATAATGCTATGTTTTGGCTAGCATCCACCCCTGGAAATCTCCCCCAGGAACAAAGCTTTCTAAAAGTTTCTTTATTGGCACTTAAATTTACAAGTGCCATGGTCCTCTGGTTGCCCCACTTCAAAAACCTGAACTAACCCTTGAAGGGTAATACTTGCTCCTTTTGATTTATCGAGTTTGGACCACATCATCTCCCTTTTTTGTCTTAATGGTTCTCATGAGGTTGACCAATGAACATGAGAGGCTCAAACATATTTACACCACCTGTAACAGCCTTGGATGTAATTAATTAAATAGATGAGTAGTTTCTCTGTTGAAGCTTGTATATGAGGACAAGAACAGCAGTGCAATGGAAAAGCTTTGTTCCACTAAAACCAATTGGACATATCCTGTGACTAAGAGCTGCCTCAGTGGATCAAAGTTTTATCCACAGCTCAGTGTTTCCGCCATATTTCAGCAATTAACTAATGATACGGCCATTTTATCAAATTACTTGATTTAAGTACCAAATGATCACTTACAGGCTCGCATATCCTGTCATGTTGTGATCATAACAGAGCTCTGAGTGCTTCACGAGTCCCTCCACAGTCTGTGTGCTTTAATTTCTCCAGAAACCAGTTGGTTAACACCTTCCCTCTAATCTCTTCCCTGAGACCAAGAAACTGGAGCAGCCTCATGTTTGAGCTCATTTGGGAGACATTTTGGACCATTACTTGTGTGGGATGTGGTAATGCAATTAAATCTCTGCACGCCGTGTTGCTCAGGGCCGCTACAACAACATTACACTTGATGGAAACAGTGATGAGGCACATTCTCATGATTGTCATGTGGCAGTCAGAGAAGCAGAGTCTAGAGTTTCTTCCTAAAACATCTCGAGTCCCTGAGGAAGCTCTTTACATTTACTTACGCGAATTAAAGTTTCTGTGAAGGAAACCTAGGATTTAATGAGATTAAGACAGTTAATTTGGATAGTGACAATCATTGGGGTGTAACCAGGGGTGCTTCAAGAAATATGGACTCGACAAATGACATGGGCCCACACCGACCATATTAAAGTGGTCAAACAACTCCAACGAGAAAGCTACCAGAGAGCGCAAACCTCCACCATGGTAGCAAGCATAGTGTTGTTACATTTATAAGAAGTAGTTCCATGATAAAGTTACCATCATAATATGAATAATTAACCTTATAAACCCAAACCTAGCACTTAAACTCATGCTGATATCATTAGCTGGACAGTATTTGAGCAAAAACAATTGTTCACAAATGTCAGTTATCTGGATCACCACCAAAATCTAATAATTTTTAAGTTGGGCCACTACCAACTTTTCCTGAATAATTGCAAAATCTGTCTAGTAGTTTTTTTGTAATCTTTCTACCAAATGAACAAACATACGCTGGCAAAAATGTAACCTCTTTGGCGGAAATAATAATAATGTCGGGGGAAAAAAGACAATTTCATGGGGAAAGGAACAGCAGGCAGTTCTGTCCAAATGCTATTAAAGTATCGATGGTCCTAAATAAACTCAATAAACTAAATAACTTTTGGGTTTTAGCAAGTATTACTGTAATCTGTTAGCTTTACTGAGGCAACCTAAAAATGGCCTTCTATAAAAAAGAAGAAAAGAAACAGCCGTATTTGCTCGTTGCAGGCAAACGTACCACTTAAAAATAGTTTCAACAGAGGCTTAGGGCTCATTTTCACGACAATGTTGTCACCAGAAACAGAAAGGTTTGTCCTTTGCATTTTCAAGAGTGCTTCGAGTTAACATGGAGCCGGTCTGAAAACACTGCACGCTCACACAGATCATACCATAGCAGTAGTTGGCAATGTAGGTTTGTAGTGAAACAGCAGAGTTACGACACACATCTGCACACTAACCCTTTCCAGTGAAGACAAGCTTTTCAAGGTTATGTATGCCAAGAACTATATCAAATGCGACTGAGTATTGCTGCAGCAAATCAACATTTTTTGAAGAAGTGTTGGAAAACCTAGCAAAGCAAGCACGACATTGCTTGGTAGTAGGCTACAGCTGTTGTTGTTCCTAGGTGTGTGTGCAACCTTTATATAAGAGTTATGTGCATGCACCATGCGTCACCATATTCCCTGACAGCGCTGGTTCCCATTTACCCAAAGATGAATATAAAAACATTTTCAAAATGGACCCTGATTTCAAAAGTTTGCAGATTAAGGCACACATCATTCTCGTGTAAATGGGAGGAACATGCAACCAAAACTCTCTGTTTTGGAGGTTTTTGTTGTCTAATGGATACATCCTGATGTCTGTTTTTAAAACAAGATCAGATCTAGCAAAGGCCCAATCCAAGAGAGAACAAAAACAATTTGGTCATTACTTATGCATTTTCTTTGTAATATCAGGAGAGAAAGATTTATTTCGGTTTGTGCTCCAGTAACCACTACCTGACAATGCTGCAGCACTCTGACCTGATCTACAGAAGGGAGTTGCTGACAGAGACATACGGAGCACTTTGTTGGATCGCAAAGTAATTCTAAACACAAGGACATTTTAAACACTGTCAAGCCAGCATACTTCGCCACTGCAAGAAAAACATGAACTAACCCTTTGAGGATTTTACTGTGTCGATTCATCCCATTCTCTCAGTTGCTCTCCCCCTAACTTCCTGAACTTCTGCCAGGGAGTGGGCATGGTTTCCCCTCCGCTCACTCCGCTGTAGCCACGTACCTGCGGAGTTCACTTAATCTCGTCACTACTTAAAAGCTTTCATTCAACTCTTGAGCACTGGTGGATTTCCTCATCCAGAGTGGTTTGCTGGCTGTATCTCTTACCTCCAAACTTGCTTCTCACTGGCTTTTAACCTTTTCTGATCTCTGCTCTGGAGCTTGGTTTTGTAGAGTGTCTTTATGGAGTGTGTATTTTTCCTGACCATCACTGAATTACTTACCTTTGTCTTCTGCTCTGTCCACAGTGTCTCCAGGAGCTCTCACCACGCCAACCTATAAATACTCACCGACTCACTCCCAGAGATTCCCTCACGTGCACTGGACTATTAGCCTTGCAGAGCAGACGGACCTGCCTGATTCTGGAATCATGCATCTCTGCTTGCCAGCCTCCATTGTCCAACGGTTTCACTCGGCTAAATGCTTAACGGCCCAATCAGGGAAGACAGGCAGGAGCAGCTTGAGCTGCGGGCGTGACGACAACAGGAAGTGGCTTCACAGAAAGTGAAGTCACTTCCTGTTGTACAAATAATGGAGGCTAATGTCAGTTATCCTCATGATTACTCAGTTATACAATAGTACTTGGCGAAATCTGCTTTCCTCATAAGTTTACTTTGTAGAGATTGTCATTGACAAGGTTCATGTCATGTGTTAAATGATACATCTGTGTTGTATTAATGTGAAACGATAGTCTCAAGGTGGTAAAGCTATCAGCTAGCGGCCTCTAACCACTACGGCTAATGGCTAACAAAGGCAAACAACAGTTGGCCGTTAGCCGTAGCAGCTAACAACAGTTAGCCGCTATGGCTAATGGCCATTTACTGTTGTTTGCCCTTGTTGGCCATTAGCAGTAACATTCTCGCAGGGCTCCTCCCCAGATGGATAAGTGAAATATTTTCAATGTGGAACTGTCCATCTGGCATGTCAGGTTACTGGACTGTCCCCTTCTTCCCCGATGTTGGAACTGCTAAACCAATAAAAACATTGTCAACTTTGATTTGCCTCAGTATTCAGCTTTCTGCTCCAACTTTAAACACACAGAAGATTAATACCTTGACATTTACAGGTTAGTGATTTTTTGTTTTGGATTAATATTCTCATTTCATTGTACCTAAATCAGTCCTGAACTTGTTTAATTCTCGTTTGTAAGTGTTAAAATTTGGCAGCCTTCTTCTGTCATTGCAGAGAAAAGAAACAGCAGTATAATTTAATGAAGCCCACTTAACTTTTCAACATTTACAGCCTCGCCTCATTTAAAAAGTTTCTCCTCTCTACAAAAGCCCCTCACATTTCTGGCTGTGTCTTGGAGACTGTGTGCTGCTGGAGATCCCCCCCTTCAGTCTCAGATATTTTCACAGGCAGCTCGTGCAGATTCCAGCCACAGTTAGATCACAATTTGTTCCAGATTGTCTGTGCCGCAGTTTGTTGGACGGGCGGCTATTTTGCAAACTTGGTTTTCTCCTCCGGCACTATGGGAGGTTTGCCACAGAGGCCGAGCTGTTTGTGTGCACTGGTGGGTCATTTTGAAGTTCTGTCTCTTACTCCCACACAAAAGCACACAGACGCACACTTCTTATGGTCATGTTAAAACAAATAAAGCACCGATATGATGATGGCTGGTCTTTAGATTTGGGTGCTTTTATGAGTTGCGCTCTCTGTTTGTGGTGTGCTTTTATCCCCGCTCTCGGCCATGTTTGCTTCGGTGTTTTTCTGCAGGGTACAGCTGCACATACATGGGAAAAAATCTGCTCATAAACTCAGTGACATCATGCAGACTGCAGGAGGCGACCACAATCACGCTGCGGGGATAGTTGTTTGTGTTAGCCTGGTTAAACTGGTGTCAAATAAAAGCCGTAATAGAAACAACATTGCTCTTAAGGTTACAGAATCCTGTGGGTAAAATGATCTTAAGGTTTAAACATTTTTATAGATGGCGAGGAAATTAAATCACAACAATTGTTTTTAAGATGGTATTTTTTAAAAACAATGAGGTGAACGTGGCTTAAAGCATTTTGTAGTGCAGTGTGGTGGTGTTCCTTAATTCCCAGTTAACCAAATGTCATTATCACAATGAGCTGTTTAAATATCAAATAAAATGTGAAGCCCGTCTTTATAAACATGTTTATAATGTATTTTAATGAGTGAAACCACCTAATAATGCTGTATGATCACTGTTATAAGCACTCATGATGACCTATATTTCTTAACAAGTCATAACGATAATACCGAGTTAAAAGCATTTTTAAAGTGTGTTATATCCATCCAACTATTATCTGTCCCTTTTCCAGGGAGGGGTCGCTGAGGCAGTAGGCCAAGTAGGTTAGCCCAGATGTTCCTTTCCCCTACCACAACTTAAAGCTCCTCCTGGAGGATTCCCAGGCTACATGGGCTATATAAACCAAGTTCTGGATTTGCCCTGGATCCAGTTGGGCATGAAAACCTTCCCCAGCAAGATGCCTGAATCACCTCTAACCCTTTAATGCCTGAAAACACTCATTACAACTAGAAAATTCTATTTTTCTGGAGCTGAAATGTTTATTTCACTTTCCAGTGAAATCCTAAAAAAAATCAAAAAATACCATAAAATTTTCATAAATATTTTCTTGTATCTTATTTGATACATTAGGCCATTTTGACATACTGATAATCCATTTGAGGACATTTTTTTTATCATTTATCTGATTGTATTCAATTTTTTTTGGTAAAGTGTTTATTGTATTGATTAGATAGATGTATTATAAAACAATGTATCAAATATGATTAAAAAAAAGACGTTTTATCCTGTACTGTGTCCTTGGGTGTTTTGAAAGGCGCTTTTAAATAAAATTTATTATTATTATTATTATTATTAAAAGGGTTAAGTGACTCCTGTCAGTGAAAAAGAGCAGAACCTTTGAACGTTTAAGCTTCTTAACCTGGAAACCAGATGGATCGTTACATACATTTCACAAGTCCATTGAGGAAAGAGCCCATAGAAAGTGTGTGGGGAGGGCAGAACCTTTTCGGAAGTATCCAGCAGATGATTGAACTATCATTCCATAAATCAAAATGTATTCAGGGCCAATCAGATAATGTTGTAGACCGTAGCCACTTCACTGCAGACCATGAGCCACTTTGTAAAATGAACCCTTGTCAGAAGTGGAGTGAAAATATCCTTACTATAGAGAACTTTGTAGTGCTATTTGTTTTACATTTTATAAAGAGATGTGGTCCAGATGTGAGTAAACTACTGCTGAAGCTGTTAGCATCTATGCTAATGTAACCCCCATAAAAGTGCAGCTTTGGGTTAAAGATGCCATTTTTTGTTTAGCCTCATGGTAAACAATTTTCCTTGTTGTTGTAAAGCCTCAGGGTAAACAATATTTCATGAATGTCTCCATCTAAGATGAGAGCTGTATTTTCTTTCATATTACTGTAGTGGTTTAAAGTAGTCACTAGATGGCGTTTTGTGTATGCACAATGCAGTGAAATTCAGTAGACCGCAGCGTTGCATGCTGGGATTAGAGTACTGACGCTAACTCTGATGCTAGTGAGGATGACAATACAGCCACGAGTGAAGCTGATCATAACGAGTGCCAGAAAAAAAAAAAACGTTTTATTGTTACATTTTCAAGTTTTTATGTTGGAGAAATTGTTGCCTGAGAGTTCCAGACCGCTGTGACCGGAGGATTTGCCTTCTTTGAGGACCTTTGAGGACTCCGGTGAGTGTGCTAGTTAGCATGCTAGGTTGCTAATAAGACATGAAACGGACATTTTCTTTTGTAAAGTAGTGATGAAACGATATGAAACTATTGATTTAGCATCAAAAACCAATCGGAGTTAACTGTGAATATACAAAGTTGTTGTGATGAGTGAATATACTGAGCTTTGAGTCTTAAGACTCATTCTTTTCCATATATGAGCTATGTTAATTTTTGCTGCGTCATTTCTGGACGCCATGTTCAACGTCGTAGTGTTAAAAATGAGCTTTGTGTAAGTTAATGCTCATGATTTGTTATAAATATAGATTCTGATGATTTAATTTCATAAATAAGATGTTTAAATTCATGTATATTGGTTAAAAATGTATATTCATGCAATATCTATGATTTTGAATGATAAGGAAGTAACATGATTGAAAAGAGATGAGTTATAATTGAGGTAACATGATTTTTAATACTGTTTAAAAGACATTCATGATGTCTGAGGTTTTAAGTCTCAGGAGACTATTCATAATTCTTTTTATTAAGTATGGGAAGTTACACCTGAGTTAAAGAGAAAGATATTAGAGAAAAGAGGAACTACTATTTTATTTCCTGCTATGGCAGATTGGTTTTTTATTTGCTGGATCTTCTGTCCGGAGGTAACGTCGAATTCCAACCAGGGCTCTGCCTGATGCGAGGCAGGAAGAGAGAGGTTCCAAATTCTTCATCTTCATCATCTTCCTGGAGTTTTTCCTGGAGTCTCACCCCTGGAGCGAGCTGAGATCTAGAACTGCACAGAGAATGTTCAGTCGATTCACACACTTACACACACTACCCGGGTAGCACATACACACGAACACACGTAACGTAGCGAACGGACGAACTTTGATATCAAACAGCGATCAGCTGTGAAGGTACACTTTAAGTTTTTTTATTTTATTTTTGTCTTTGGGGAAACTGAATTTAAATTTTGACTCACTCTATTTTGTGTGTTAAAAATAAATGTTTGTGTTTACCTTTTCACTAAACATCCCTTGCTCCTTGAGTCGAATCTGAGATTATTGGTATAGTGTACACTAATCTCTATATGTGCAGTCACTTCCTGCTGTTGTTTCACTCGTAGTTCCCACCTTTTCCTGACCTTAATGACACTGATTGGTCAGTTGGAGTTTCAAACAGTTGCAGAAGCTTGGAGCTTTGCACGCTCCAAACTACCACGTCAACTAAATAGCACACTCAAGATTTTACAACCATCATAGAAACTAGTCTGCAGCTTTAAAATCCCAGGAAAAATCGTCAGATGTATCCATCCATTATCTGTACCAGGGCTGGAGTCTATCCCAGCTGACACTGGGGAAGAGATGAGCCACACCCTGAACCGGTCGCCAGCCAATCAGGCAACCATTCACACTCACACTCATACCCAAGGGCAATTTGGAGGTACCAATCAACCTAATCTGCATATTTTTGGTCTGAAGCCAGAGTGCACCAACATCCAAACTCCACACAGAAAAGCCCTGAGCGACCAGAGGACTGAACCTGCAACCTTCTTGTTGTAAAGCATGTGCACTACCTACTTCACAAATGTGCCACCCATCATCAGATATAAGGCCAGCCAAACTAAAGTATCCCAGTCTGAGGGTGCTCGTCCAACTTAAAAATTATTGGATTTTAGTTGTGATCCAGATAGCAGCCATTTATGAACAATCATTTTTGAGCAATAACTGCCTAATAATGATATCAACCTGTTTCAGAGTGCTAGGTGTGGGTTTTCAGGGTCATGAATCATATTATGATGGTAACTTTATCATGAAACTTTTGCTTATAGATGTAACAGCAATATATGAGCTACCTTGGTGGAGATTTCTGCTCTGTTAGGACTTTCTAGGTTTATAAGGTGAGAACATTAAGAGTACTAAAAATGTCCTTTTCCACAGTACAGCATGTTGCACATAAAGTGAGCACTAATCTGTACAATGTGACTGAATTCTTTGTTTTTTAAATGTGCTGAAATAAAACAGCTGAAACCAGATCACCTCTCTGGTATCAAAAAGGGGAAACTTCATTGAAGGAAATGAAAGAATTGGAAACAGGTGGTAGAGTTTAACCCCATGGGCAGATTGTTTTCTCTGTGTTATTTTAAGAAAATGACATTTCCATGGTTAAACCAACAAAATGTAAGGATGGAGATTTTTTTTTAAGTGCACGCCTAAGACATGGTTTTTACTCCAGCCAGAAATATGAAACACATGATATCCTGTGAGCAGGATGTTTTTTTGATCCTCTATGGGATGTAAAGCTCTCTCATACTGATCAAAATCATGCAGTTTTTGTTCGATAAAGATGGAAGGATGGAAATGTGTTTATTAGAAAGTGTCCCAGATTGCTGTTACAGACTCCCCTAACAACCTGCAAATGAATAACAATTGGAAGTGATGGCTCCACTGAGCAGCAGCTCCTCCGCACTGAGCATCTGCCAGTACTCGCTGACTCCCAGCCGTCCTGCCAACTGCAGCCCGTCTCCACTCTGCTCGCTGGCAGGCCTGTCCTTTTAAGGCCCCTCGCCACACAGGCCTTTGAACACGGCGCTGGCTGCAGGACACGCTGTACCGGCAAGATAAATGTTAAAACGTCAAAAAACAATTCGTGCTGTTTCATCTTCTAAAATGATTCTGCTAATTTGAGGCGTGTAACTTTATTTACAGAGTGGTAGTGCGCTGCAGGATTCTCCGTAGGCCACAAAAATGAGGCGTCTTTCATGTCGAATGGTCCCGGTCTGATCAATACCATCTTTGTGTCTCTGATCGCAGAGCCGATACAGGCATGGAGTCTGAGTTTTGAGCGATTTTGGTCCCGGACCATAGATACTGCCAGAGGGTGGATCTGAACTGCGGGAGAACATATGGGGTCAATTAGGCAGCGTTTGCTCCTGGACGGGGTTCAACTGATCCACAATGGGGACCGGCAGAATAGGTGGTCTCAGGCCATTTGGCGAGGCAATTGTGGGCAGCCTGTGAGTTAGCTACATGAAAGTATCAGGTGTTAGCCAGCAAATGATCCAGGAAAGGTGAGGCTGGGGGAGCAGATTGGCTGGCTCGAGCCTCAGGGTGACCGGAGGGAGGAAGGGGAGGGAAGGGAGACCATGCATGACACACTCTCTGCTATTCAGACACTCACTGCATCACACTGGAATATGACAAAAAAGAATATCAGTATTTACCACCACTATTAGACTCTTACTTGTTATAGAATTGGGCCAATAAATGTAATCTAATAACTGACTCCTTAAAATTATCTGAGCTAAAAACAGAATCAATATCTAACATTATCTAGCACAGGTAACTTTACAGATTTCCACCTGGTGCGGGTTTCATATTTGTATAACCAGCATTTACTCTGTTTAAGCAGCAAATGGCCATGCACCACCGTTTGCACCGAGGGGCTGTGTTTGTCTGAAAATGAGGAGTGGTCAGGCACAAAGCTGGTATGTTCCTATCCTGCCCCTTTAACTTCCTCATACCTGGTCTAAAGTCAGATCTAAATCTCCAGTTTGACCCCGCGTTCACCATTTCATCCGTTGTTGTCATTAGCGTTTTGGTTTATATACGGTGCCTGTATGTGATGCTTGTTAATGGAGGATACCACTAGAGGGCGCAAAAGACCCCGGTCTGTACGTAACTACCTGTTGTGTTAGAAGTAAACGCAGCCGTAATGCTGAGAGTAAAAGTGACAAAATAAACTCCAACAATCAACATCATGAAATATTTGTTGGCAGTCATCACCAGCAAAGTCTGAACTCCATTTCTATATTTACTGATTTGCATCTTCGAACTGTTGCTGCATGTAAGTGTAATGTTCCTGCCTTAAGGAAAATTTTAATTTTATTTCAATATTCTAACTTTTATCCTGGGATTTTATATTGCATTCTAAAATTTGACCTGATTCTGTCATTCCCTTTGATTAATTCTAGAATTACGATCTAGAATTCTGACAATATTTTTAGGATTCTGACTTCCATCTATGAAATCTGATTTTTATTTTAGAATCCAAACTTTAAACACAGGATTTTAAATTTAATTCTAGAAATCAGACTTAATTCTTAGTATTCCAACTTTGACCTTAGAATTCTGATAACATAATAGAATTTCACATTCAAACTCAAAATTCTAGATTTCAATTCTTAATTTTAATTTTTAAGCTCTCTATTCTAAAATTAGGTTCTTCAAATGCAGAATTCAAGAACTTAAATCTTAATGTTATTTAACTCTGAATATCAATATAGAATTTTCCAACCTTATTTTACATGCTAGAATTTCAACATCAATCTCTAAATTCTAAATTTCATTCTATATTTTCATCTCAGAATTTGAGTAGCATTGTCTAATTTTGATGTTATGCTATATTTCTGACTTATATCCAAAAGTACTTAAACCAAATTTCAAATTATGACTAAATACTTGAATTCTGACCTCCACCCTAGAATTCGAAATTCAACCATAAAATTCCAAATTTAATTTTCCTTTTTTGATTTTCATCTCAGATTCTAAGTAGCAGTATACCATTTTGATGTCATTCCATAATTGTTCCTTCTGTTTACATGCTAGAATTTCAACAACAATTTCAATATTCTAAAATGTATTCTAGATTTTGGATTTTTGAACATTATGACTCATTTCATAATTCCCACTTAAATTATATGAGTTTGAATATCTTTTTAGAATACTTACAGTATTTTTGGAATTCTGACTTTCAACTTAGAATTCTAAATTGTATTCTAAAATTCTAGCTTATCTGAAATTCTTGCTTTAAACACAGAATTCTGAATTTGAATTGAGAATTTTTGGACTCTTTTTTTAAACTCTGATACTCAGGCTTATATTCTTACCTCATTTTTAGAAATCTGACTTTCATCTTAAAATTCTGATGACATGCTATGATTCCAATTTTACTCTCAAAATTCTAAAACTCATTCTAGAGTTTGGATTTTCATCTTAGAATTCGAAGTAACTATCAAATTTTTATTGAAATCTGAACTGAACTGGGCTCAGGATTCTGAATCAGATGCACCTTGGCTGTCTCGTGATGCTTTGGGGCTAAAGTTAATTTCCAGTTAAACATGATAATTTATGCCAAAAGGCATAATTTGAGGTTGAGGTGTTTTCTGTCTAGGATCTGCATGTGAGGTCCTAAATTCTAAATGTGGTGGAGTAAAGCCCTCAGCAGAAACACAACAAAGCCTTAATGCCCTCCTCGACTCACCTTTTGGGTCGTGAGTCATCCACAGTTTAGAGTTCATGCTGCACTTTCAGCACATAAAGGGATTCATGTTCCAGCGAACATTAATCTATCAGAAGAATAAAACCCCGGCCTGAGCTTCTCAAATATTCCTGTCGGTCTGCAGGGTGAAGTCACGAGTCGTCTGAGTGTTGTGTAAATCTCTGAGTCGTGGTGGAAAATGGGTGCGGATCAAAAAATAGAAACAGCGACTCAGCGGAATGAAGGGATGTCAAAACAGTGAGGGGGGAAGCAGCATGGCCCCGCGTGCTGCCTCACCATGAAAAATTACATTGATGAGCCCGTGAAGGAGCGCCCATTGATGTGTGCTCTCCACCGTGTGTTTTCATTTTTCAACTCTCATTCTGGTCTCTGCAGGAGAAACCTCAGAGGTGAAACATGGTACCAACACATAGACTATCCTAAAGCCTGGCATAAAAGCTAATCACTCACAGGCTAATTATATTAAAAATGTTCTTCAAGCCCTGAATTCCAATTGAAATACTTTTGATTCCTTTATTTCTTTTGCCAAAGTATGTTGGCTTATTCAAAAAGTTAGAGCTGCTTATGCTGACTTTTACTCACATTAGTAGACAAAGGGGTTACAGAACTAAATAAGTTAGATGTCTCTGTTAGTGTTTGCTACTTTTAACTTGGCATATCAACATTGGTTCTGGGCTTATCAACAATATGAGATAAATCCATTATATAAGGGTGCTGTGCCTCACCTAAAGCTCTGTAGAAAATTCTGACATCCTTTCCCTGGGATGACTCTACCAGAATCTGTGCAGCTGTTGGCGTGACAAGTAGGGCAAGCCAAAATGCAGCTGCATACCGAGGTGGATTGACAAATGTACTGACAAATCAGCTGCGAGTTTTAATGTGCACCACATTTCTGACGTTTTATTAGTTAAATAAGCAACTTCAAAAGAGTTTTTAGTTTGTGAAACATCTGCATTGTATGGTTTAGGGATGTAACGGTTACCGGTAAAATGGTAAACCGTGGTAAAATTTCCCGAAGTAATCATTACCGTGTCCTCTTAAAACTACCGTTTTACCATGTTTGATTACCACACTGCGTCAGTAACGCTCAGTGATGCTGCTCTTTGACTTGAAATGCTTGAAGTACGAGTCTGTTCCTCGATGAGTTTCAGGAGGCGCGCATGCACTGTTTGCATTGTTTGGCCTCTGAGAGCTAAAGTTAGAGGCACAACGGGGATTTTCCTCTCGAAACGACTCTGGATTCTGGTTGAATGTTGGGTTTTACAAGGATGCCAAGGGGAAACTGATAGAAGACAGTCACCCTGTCCAAACATGTGGCTGCAGCATAAGAAAAAGACGTGCTGTAGCTCCTCCAGTAAAATAAGCTGACCGAGCCGTAGAGGTAGAGAGAGAGAAGATTCAGTAAGCCATACCTGAGAGAATAACAGGTGGTTTATCAGTATTCTCTGTCTAAATAATTTATGAATCTTGTAAATAACAGCATTAGTATCATTCTGGAGTGTGTTCTTGCCGTTCTTTTGCCCTGTATTTGCCAGAATTTTGAAATTGATCGTCTTTTTCCGTCAAAGTTCGTGTTTTATGGATTTAATCGATCGTTATTTGGAAATATTAAGGATATCTGCCAGGGAGAGGGGAGACCAGAGGAGAGTCACTAAGGGGGCTAACTGCTTCAGGGACTATCGTCAGTAAAGCAAAACAAAAAAACTCCTGGACAAGGTCTAAAATAACGAGCTGTGACATGGATACTAATGCTGCAGGCAAGCTAAAATTGCCTGTGGGTGTTTGTAAAATAGGTTATTTGTTGTTCATTTTCAATTGTTTATAATGAGAATCCTGTTTAAAGTTCAAATCTGTTTTTTTCTTTTCTTGTAATCACACACAGTTTAAGCATTTATAACACAAGACAAATACTAGCTAGTAATGTTTACTTTTATTTCTCATGAAAGAAGGGTAAAAAAGTACTTACAGAGCTTTCTTGACACATGTATTGACAAAAAAGACAAAAAGAAGTGTTTGCATGGTTATAATGTTAAAGGAGTTAAATAATTTCAATTATGTGTAAGTTCTTTTTGAACATTTTGAGCATACTGCAACAATACGGTGATAATAATGATAACGTGATAATTTTGGTCACAATAACTGTGATACAAAATGTTTATATCGTTACATCCCTAGTATGGTTACAGGTGACTTACTAATACAAAAAATAATATACATATAATAAAATAAAGCATTTACTTGTCTATTAAAATGTGTCTGTATTCTGTCATTGAAAAATGGAAGAAAAAAAACAAAACTGTAGACATAAACTTTCACTTTGAAATTTAAAAAAATCAAACAAAAAGTGAATTGCAGCTAAGCCAAAATCCAAAAGGGTTCACTGATGTGAGACAGTGCTAACCTTGCAGTGCAGCTGGATCTGCCTTATTTAATCTCTGTAATCAGGCAGATCCATCCGACTCGCTCCAATCTTTAATCACTGAGTTGCCTAAAGTGGCACGGTCCAATCAGTGTCCTTTACCCCCTGTCTACAAGCAAACAAAAATGTTTCTGTTTTAAAACGTTTCCTGTAAAGACGGCATTGTCCTGAGGAATGTGATCATCCACAGTGGACACTAAAACGCTGTTGTTCATATGCCAAGCCTGCAGGTTTAGCAACTCTGCCAAACCGGTGAAGAAGACATGGAGCATGGGAAATGACAGATGTAAACAAACACTGCTGTTCTCCATGTCCTCAGAGTGTTCATGCATGGAGTTTTAGCGAGAAACGGGGCTATGCTCATTTCTGAAGCTATCTGTATTCGTTGCATGGCAATACAAGGATGGCATTTTCAGATTTATCCACTCTGGGACCAGTTTCAAAAGTGTGAAAATGCCATGTTTGTGTGGACAAAACGCCTATTCAATTACAAACCCCTGCAGTTATGCCTGAATTTGACTCTCCATGGACCATCCGTCAGAGCAGGAAGAGATGTGACTGCTGCTACAGAGATTAGCATAGAAGCTAACAGCTTCAGTAGCAGTTTTGTCAGATATGAGCAATATTTCTTTATTAAATGAAAAATAAATAGCTCTGAAAGCACTTCCTGATAGAAAGGGTGTTTTTGCTTCACTTACCCCATTTAGTGAGTTTGTTTTATGAAGTGGCTCACTAGCTGGGTTTCATTACAGTTTTTCGCAAAACAAAAGTGATATTCCTAAATTTCTACAAAGTATATTTGCGCTTTGACCGTGTTTCCATTGAAGGTTGTTGGAGGCAGGAGCGTCGTAACTCTTGTGAAATATCATCCCGCAAGATTTCACTGCAGGAAGATGGATGCCAAGGCTTGTCGAACCCTTTCTGCCTCATTTCCATTTCTATCTCCTTATAACACTCTGCATTTCTCTGTTGTTTCTCTGTCTAGTTTTAGCCTTGCAGAGTAGACAGACCTGCCTGATTCTGAAATCCGGCAGGTCTGTCTTGCCAGCCTCCGTTGTCCAACGAATTCACTCGACTGAATTCTTAACAGCCCAATCAGGGAAGAGAGGCGGGAGCAGCAGAATGCGGGCATGATGACAACCGGGAGTTGAGAACGGACATGCCCATTAGCCTACTGTCCTCATGGCTACCTAGTGAAACTTGGCGAAATCTGCCCTACTCAGAAGTTTACTTGTAGGGATTGTCTTTGACGAGGTTCATGTCACATGTAAGTGTTAAATGAATCATCTGTGTGGTACAATTTAGTGTAAGACGATAGTATAAGGCAGGTAGCTGTTAGCAGCTAAGATAGCGGCTAGTGGCTAAGGATCATTAACTGTCACTAGCTGTTAGCGGCTAAGTTAGCCGCTATGGCCAACATCCATGAACTGTTGTTAACTGTTGTTAGCCATTAGCCGCTACATTAGCCGCTATGTATGCTATATTATAGGAGGCAACCCTGCTTGATGTGGATTGGTCTGTGATGAATGTGACGAGCCAAACGATTGTCCAATCACAAGCTTGTGGGTTTTTTTTTTTAACGTTCTGCCCCTGAAAACAAATTCAAAAAGCTCCTACCCAGATGGACGAGTGAAATATTTCTGTGGCAGATATATTGAGCTGTCCATCTGGCTTGTCAGGTTAGTCTAGTATGGCAGTTGTGTTTTTCTCGAGAATAATGGCAAGTCTCCGTCTCCTCCTCTGTCCAAACGTACTGCGCCATGTTTACTCCGAGATATATTTGAATATCGAAACGTCTGAAAAACCACTTCATGAAAGCGTAAAAACTTTTTAGTGATATTTTAGTACTTTTTCAAAATCCAGGTGTTTCCCTTACCAGGTTTTGATTGCGCTATTTACATTTTTTCGCATATCAAAGGGTATTGGAAACGCACTTACTTTCTGTCCTTTAGACCAGTAGTGCTTACCCCCCACATTATCTGATTGGTCCAAAATTAATGTGATTGACAGAAGGATCGTCCAATCACCTGCTGGATATGCTTCTGAAGGTTCTGCCACTTCTCAAACACTTTATATTGGTTCTACTGAAATACATTGAATGGCCTATCAGTGTCATAACGGCTTTTACAGTAATATTTTTAAGACCCTTCTTTTTTTGACCTTATTTATCTGATTGAACTGTCAGAGTTGTGGTGAAAATATGGTTCAGATCAGTCAGTAGGACATCAGATTATCATGCAGCCTAAGTGTTTTCTCTGTGTAACACTCAGGACCCCTGAGCCTTGTGTAACAGCTGGCATTTTACCACAGCAAAGCTGCAAACATGGGAGAAAAAGGTGAAAATAACCATTTTCTATGTGACAAAATTGCTTTCTCTTTATTTGGGGGTGACATTTTCGTCCTCATGCATCATTTATACGCCCCCAAGAAAACAGGCGATGGGAGGAAGGCAAAGAGACAGAGGAGATGAAATTATAAAATACCAGCCCTGTTTGGATTAAAGTGTGTGTTAGCGCGTGTGCGTGTGGAGAGGTAGCACTCCTGTCTGATTTTATCTGCCTCTCTCTTTGCGTGACTCGGGGTGTGTGTGGAAGTGTGTGTATTTTTGTGCAAATGTCCATGAATGGAAACAACGGGGCATTCCAAGCAATGTTGCAGGTCCGGGGGATAATTCTGCCTTTCAACTGCTTCCCATTTATTTCATAGCTGCAGCACTGTCATCTCGCCCTGGTCAAGATGAAAAGCATGGTTGTGTAAAGAAATTGAAATGAAAATCCTCGTGGGCCCAGCAGGATGGGGGGGTAGCGGCAGTATTATCTATGACTCAATGGCACTTCCCCGGGATAAGATCTAATTCTGGGAGCAAAATTTCTTTATATGGCCACCTGCTGTCATCAGCTTTGTCCCAGGATCACAAGTTGTTCTGGGTGACCGGTCTGGGGACACGGCGAGAGGAATGCACTCAGCTCCCCGCTGACATTTAGATCTCTTTATTTTCTCTTTCATTCAGCCGGGAGCTGGCTGGGAAGAACGAGGGGGGTGAGGAGGGAGGGTCCTGGAAGAGGAGTCTGTGGGATTGAAGGGGTGGGGTTCACTAGGCTGCAGCACAACACTTCGGTGTGAGCGCCTGTACAGACAGCAGGAACGGGTCACAGATCCTTTAGGAGAAGGACACTATTAACCCTTCAAGTCCCACAGGGTCACAACTATCATGAGGTACAACTTGGCTGATTGTAAGTGTAGCCCAGATTTTAAGATAATCTGATAATAGATTCAATCATTTTATGAAAACCATATTTTTATACTATTAAAAATGTAAACTGGACTGCGCACAGACTGATGTTGAGCCTTTTTAAGTCACATCTCTGAAGGGAGTTGTCCATGCAGACAATGATAACATAGATCAACTTAGATAAAGTTATATACAAATGCGTTTGAAGTGCCTTAAACAGTGTACTTATATCTCATGTGCATCCTGTCAATGTGACCAGAGGACCGTATCACTGCTGTATTATGAGAAATAACCGCATTTAGCATTATTTACCATCATAATGCTAAATACTAAAGCTAGCTGAACAAGGGTAATAGTTAATGGGGATGTGCTAACCGCTAATAGCGCTCGCGTCATGCTAACATAAGTGTTAGCTGCTCTATCTAAGTGGAAAAATGTAATTTTATTAGATGCAATATAAAAAGTAAGCAGATGAAAGTTTTTACACTGCATCTGCTGTTCAGTCAGGGTTTATTTGCACTATTTTAAGCCATATAGGCTGTGTCAAAGCCTACTTAGGTTACACTTAAACAATTTGTTTAAATGATGAAATATAAGTAGGGGTAGGTTACTATAGACTGATTCTAGGTGTAAAGCAAAATTTTTGTTTAATATTGCACCAGCTTAATGCATGTTACTTTGCACAGGGAGAATATATATTAATATACGCTTCTCTATATTTCTAAATTATTGGTTACTTTATGTACCCCTGGTTCTGTTAAATTTCTATACTATTGGTGTATAAACTTACATCCTGACTCAGCGTGTTGATTCTTCTTACAGTTTGATTAATACAGGCTCTGGAGAAGATCCTGGGGAATAATGGTTACTGGTCTACTACTAATAAATATAGTAACACTCCAAAAAGGTTTACAACAGCCAATCTCAGGGCTGACATAGGCTCCTTTTACACATGCAACCCTGACATTATCTGGAAAAAACCCCAACAGCCCACCCAGGAAATCCCCAACATGGTTGTTCACTCTTCTTCCTTTCAGCAGGGTTTATACCCCACTGGGTTCGGGGGAGGTGGTAGAGGGTCATAGATAGAGCACACAACATCAAACATACACAGCAGAAGTCAGAGTTTGGGGATGGTCACGTGAGCCAGTTGGCCAATTATTGTTGATCTTTATGTGGTCACATGGGTCAGTGCTGCCAATCATTTGTGGTCATTATGCTGCTGTGGTTCAGTTTGAGTAGGAGCAGTGGGGAGACCGCATTAGATAAGAGCTACAGCTTGGTTTAAACTTGTTTTGACACATTTTTCATTTGAATAATGATCAACATTTAACATCCCAAAAACAACTGGAGTCTTTGTGCGGACATATGGATTGCATTGTAATCCCTTTTCACAATGTGTTTGACAACATAATGTATTACAGGTTGACTGGGATCATAGAGAGAGCAAGAAATGGAGGCTTGCCGTGCCCTAAGCATTGGTATTTTAGGGGATATGAGGCAACTCAGATCTGCAACTAGATGGCTGTACTGCAAGCAGATGGCACCACTTCCTCATTTGCATCTGGAGAAGTCTTTACTTTTGGGATGGGCCTTGGTTCGGGAATGGTCTGGCTTCAGTAGAGACATTGCACCTGTCAGAACCTCAGGGCAGTCCTTGTCCCGTTAATTTAGCTAACTCTTTCAATTTTCCTTTGTGTTTTTAACTCTCCATAAAAATCAGAACAAATGGGTTAAAGTTCTAAAATATTATAAATCACCTTTTCGGTCTGACAAAATACATGTATGGCAAAATCTTTGAAATTTGACCAAAGAATTGCCCGTTATCAACTTCAACGACAATTGTGTCTTGAAAAAAAGTGACTTCATGCAAGAGAAGCACATCCTGTTGTAAAATATGATATCATTTAATAAAGAAATATGGTTCAGATTGGATAAAAATTGCTCCTGAAGCTGTTAGCATCTGTGCTATCTCTTTTTTTCTGGCTTGTAGCTTCTACCTATTTCTGCTGTAAAGGGTGCTGATTGGGTTGTGCCGCTCTAGGCCAACTACAATCGTTAAAGATTAGAGCTTGGCAGGACATAATCCGATTATAGATGTTGAATCAGGCAAATCCAGCTGCATTGCAAGGTTCAGGTAATCTTTAGGAACAGTGGATTATCAGGCCTTTTACTAACTTTGGTCAGAAGCAGGGATTTGGGCCAAAACTCAGGCTGATTATGATGTAGTGTGTCCCCCTACGTAAGCAAAACCTCCAAACATCTTAGAAACCAAACACAACTTGGACAACCAAGATTGCGTCCTCCACCCAAGTCGCATCACCTGTCCAAAAATAGCTTGAGGCGAGGAGATTGGTCGCCCAAGTTGGGTTCAATACAAACACAACTTAACAGCAACACATATTGAGTTTCATCAGTGAAAATGTCATCATCTTCTGCCTCTTTGGTCTTCATACAGACCATTTTCCACACCACTGAGTGTGGTGTTTTTTAAACCAGGAAATGTACTTCTGTTGTTTTTGACTGTATTTTGGGTCTTATAATTTATTAATACAGAAGTTTTGAATTGCTTTAGAAAAGTGCTTCAGCTAGAAGCCACGGCAGGATTTTTCTGTTAGGTACTGGGATACTAAATCACTGCAGTGGGCCTTTAACACTCAAAGGACCTAGAACAGTGAAGTTAAAAGTAAAAAGTAGACTCCTTTGACTTTGCTCTGCACCTCATCATAATGCAGAATCACCACCCTCCCTTAATTCCCCTGAATATAAAACAAAGACACACCATCACACAGACCCAGCTTTGTGTTGGATCAACTGGTGGCCACACTGCAGACCACTTACTCTTCATTCAGCTCTTTGAGGAGGGGGGGGTCTGTTGGTCTCGGTGAGCCTCTCGTGTCTCTACTGCAGAACAATAGATCTTTGCAAAGAAGTCAGCTCCGAGCCAAGAGACAAATCTCCCCGAAAGACACCTTTTGTTTCCTCTCAAACCAAATCTGCTGCTTCGCGCCTCCTAATTAATGACCAGACGTATGTTTCTCTTTTCTTCTGAGGGCTGAATGGGAACTGTACCGCCACCATTTGTCTTTCCCACGCATGTCATCACACGACAGGCTCCATGTAAAGTACAACCCAGTAATTCACGCTGAAGGTGATAACCGTCGATAAGATCTTGTCGGGTGTAAAGATGTCGATACATATATATAACCTCTGGGTGAAGAGCACTGCCGGCTCGCAGCGCAGCTTTGAAAAGATGTTTTCTCCATCAGAAATAAAACCCTCATCCATCTGTGCAGGCTGCAGGGACACACCGGCTGAAGACAGAAACAGAGATGTGAGTGTTTTTGGCTTGTGGGGGTGCAGCTTTTTTCTGCTCTGACGACTTCCAGGGCCTTGACATGCAGCAAAAAAGTGAACAGACAGCAGTATACTGTAAATACCAATATGGTCAGAAGAAAGTGTGAATATTGGGCAACATGTATAGTAATTGTTAAGACAAATTTACCTGAAAATTAACCAGACACATCTCAATCATTCTGAAAGATGACTTCTCGGTGGTGCGGCAGGCGAGTCCGCCCATAAAATGGAAAGCTCGCTGAAATGCCTATGGAGGTCAGCAATGAAATGGTCCACTATATTGGAGCAATGAAATATAACACATCAACACAATTTTAACAAAAACATCCATTATTGCATACATAATAAAAGTAAATTTGTTTTGGGGTGTCCCATTGTACTCCTCCGTTGTGCCAGTAATGCTCGACTGACTTTAACGATGCCAGGCTCTAAACATAAATTGGAAAGCCAGAAAAGAAAGCAGAGGGAAAAGAGGGAACTTGGAAGGTCTTTTGACTCAAACATTAACCCTACGATGCAGTGTAAGCTTCAAATGCTGATCTGAGTGACACACAGGGGCCAAATTAAGCAAGAAGATCAGCAGAAATGCAACAGAGAAGCAGCAAAGGTAGTAGAACAGGTGAAAGTGCTCACACACCAATGTCTGCTCAAGAGCAGCAGGACAGAGGGGAGCATATTGGTGAAATGAAGGGGCCCATCTCTCATGCCTCTTATGGGCCCTGCCATTTCTCTAGGTGGGCCTGGCAGGTGTGAGTATGACATCTTTGTTGGCCAATGTTGAAGCTGCCATGGTGCTGGTTCCCTCAACTGTAACCCTGCCTTTGTGTCGACTGCCTGCTGCTGTGGAGTTATGGATCTTCAATAACTAAAATTACAGATATAATAAACATTTAGCCATTCATTTAGCCCCATTCCAGTTCATTATCATTATAATTGTTAATGTAGACACTAGCATTATCTCCCTAACCACAATTGATTATACTGTACATCCGTAGAATTTGTAGCACCATAAAGACATGAGGTCCTTCTTGAAAATTAAATGTCATGTCTCAAGAGGCCTACCTTTAATGACTTTATACTCCACAGAGACAAATATGGTGATGACAGGTTTATGGTCTGGGCGTCCATGAGTTTGTTGCTGTCATAAATGTTTAATCCATACCAATTAACATCAACATCAGTCATTTCTACCTTATGATTAGTTGTTAGTTATTGCAAATATTTGATCTATTACTCTTTTCATGATTGTTATTGGATATAGCTCTATTGAAACTACCTCTACAATCAGATAGACCTAAATATCCTCTTGAAAATGAGATGTTACATCAGATGCTCAAGGGGCTAACCTCTAATAAATTATATTCATCATGAACCTTATTTCAAACAATCGCCAACAGTTTTGTGCTTTGGAATCAAGAAATACAGGATGCTAATTATTTTCAAAATTTTGGACTCAACACGGATGCAAGTTAGCATTAAAGCTGGGGTTGGTAAGTTTGGAAAACTAGCACAAATTTGAATGTAGTATCTCCTCAGGACTCTGTCTAGCTTCTCCTCCAAAATGTGAGGGATACTGGAGCTTGGTTGGGGTTGTTGGATGGCTCGCAGCGGGCTTCCCTTATTTTCAAAGCCAAAATTTGAAAGGTAAGCATTCTCCCGCGGACTCTGATCCCTCTCAGCTCAGATACACGTACTGAGTCTGTGCGTGCCAGAACAATGTACGCGCTGCAGGCAGGCCGAATGGCGACTGGATTTGATTGGTTTAAAAACTGGTGTCACTGCATGTTTATTGGTGTTTTCCCTGTTTTACTCCTGCTGTGGATAGTGGATATTTTTCGCTCTGTTTTAAGAACGCGTTATGAGTTGATTGCCATCGGGTCATAAAGACCATTTTAACCAGTATTACAAAA
Source organism: Scarus forsteni (assembly GCA_036419115.1). Lineage (NCBI taxonomy): Eukaryota > Metazoa > Chordata > Actinopteri > Labriformes > Labridae > Scarus > Scarus forsteni. The sequence continues at coordinate 2,640,834 of JAZDUH010000135.1, forward strand.
AGTGTATCCAAATAAGATTACCAACCCAGCTTTAAGCCTCCTGGTTCCCAGCCTTCCAGAGTAAATGGGATTTGAAATTCCAGTTTGGGATAAATACCTGAAATAGTTTGTGATACACGCATGATCACAAGGTTTGCTAATTATTTTCACATGGGAAATATTATAGGGCATCTGATGTTGCCTGCTTTTGATTTTTAAAGACTTGTGTTTTGAAAAGAAAGGGTTGCTAACCAGCTGATAAGGAGTACAAAAATGGCTGAGGACCAAACTGCAAGTGTTTCTGATTATTTAACTAATACATTATTTATACACTACTGCCACAGCCATGTAGACCAACTTAACCAAGTCACTCGATTATGAGGAAACTCCCAAGTAAGAGGTAACAATAGCAAGTTATATACAGTATTTGAAATATTGTGGTTGCTCCTAAGATGAACTCCCATGTATCACCCTAATAACTTTTCACTCTTGCTGATTACGTGTTAAGCTTGAAAAACCATAAAACATACAGTTTTCAAGATTAACTTAAAGAGCAGGTTATGTACTTTTCATGAGTTTATGTTCACCAGAGCTTATGATCCAAAACAATGAAATATCCCAAAGGCTTTTAATGGGCTTTCGTCTAAGGAACCAGTGCAGTACTAACTTCTGGGTTGGCATACGATAATACGTCATCCCCACACCATTCTGTAAGTGGACTGTGACTTCTTTTTTGTTTTGGCAAATATCAACCAGTGCTAAGGTTGCATTAACACCACCTTGGTTTGAGTAAAGAGCTGCGTAACTACACCTTCAGAAAAAAACAGCTCAAACACCTGTTAATGGGTTGGACAGACCTGTGCAGATGTGATGTTCAGTGTTTAGGGGGAGTCAGGCATGATAACAAAAATGTCTTAATGGCCTAAAGCTGTCCAAACAAAACCAAAAACATCAGCTCTCATAATCTAGTTTTCCTCCTGATACAGTGACTCTCCTACTCTTCTGTCCCCTCTTTGCTCTCCACATGCCTGCGTCCACATTTCCCTCCGTATTGTTGCATCTCGAGGTCTCAACTTTCACGGCGTTGGAACAGAGAGGTGTTTCTTTGGGAGCGAGGCAGCGGCCTGCAGCCGAGGCCCCGCTCTGGGATTGCCTTACCCAGCACAGCCCGGCTTTGTTATCGGATCTGCAGGGCTGAAGGACACAGTGCATCATCTAACCCGCCCTTTAATGCATGCAAGATGTCCAATCAGTGCCGCGTTTGGTCATTACGGCCGCCTCACAGGCTCTCCTTCCTGCAGGCGCTACCCATGAGACCCTCGATTCTGATGATCATCTGTCTTTCAACCCCAACTTGAGATCTTAGTCCCAGGGTTCATTTCTGCTCGGACATTTGTTCCCACCAAACATCACACTCAATAAGTACTCCATCGGAGAAGAAACGCTCCGATAACAGACCTGATCCTGAGTAAACCCGCCCTGGAAAGTGAGACTGTAGATTCTTCAGAAGCCTTGAAAGTTTCTCAGCATTCGGCTGAGGCATAAATAACAAACACAGTGACCAGTGTTTTATTACTGATCTAAAACTACTGATCTTACATATTCCCTGCCTTTTTCAAGAGCTTTATAAAAAAGATACTTCATACTGACTGTATTTGGTTTGGCAGTAGGGTGTAGCTGCTCTTCATAATGGTAAAATGAAGTGCATACCACATGCATACCAGAACCACTTGATCACGAAATGGAAATGGAAGAGCTGGAGGAAATATTCTCTGCTGATAAAATCATGGAGAGGAGCGCTGGCGGCTTGAAAAAATGAAAATAAAATGGTTATTTTAAGTTTTGAAGTATCGTTGACTTTTCCACACATAAATCTTTAGCAGGTTTCTATTTTTTTTTGAGCAAGATAATGTTTTATGTGTTACAGTGTATGCAGCATAATAACTTCATCCCAAATATTCCACTTTGCACCTCATTTTTGGAAAATTCTGCATATTTCCTGTATTTCCCATTGAAAAAAAATCAATCGTTCTTATGAGAAAAGGGCAAAAATGTATATATAGATAATACAAATCCCGATAGCTATGATTAGACTGATGTTAAGAAAAATGAAAGAAAGTGGAAAAATGTGTATTTCACTCCGACCATTTTGGATCTAAGGTTAAAGTTGAAACTTCATTTTTTAGACACATTCAGTGATGAGTGGAGTTGGGTTAACCTGAAGCGCCAGATAGACAGCTCTCTATATCCACCATGGCAACATTTCACTAATCCATCTGGGAAAGAGCTGTTTGAAAATGTTTTCAGAGGTAGAACCTTCAAAAACAACAATGCCTTGTGATTGGACAATGGTTCAGCACGTCACCCTCGTCATGGACCAATCCATATTAAGCAACGCCACTACGTATGATGTAGCAGCTCATGCTGTTGTTAGCTATTAGCTTAAACCACCATATGGCCCTTTTCCATTAGCCCTACTCTACTATATTCAGCTCTACCCGGCTCTACTCTACTCGCCTTGTGCTGCTTTTTCATTAGCCCCAGTCGCCTGTCCAACGGCGTGCAGTGTCGCTGTAAACAGCTGAGCGGCACTGCGGTGACCTCATTTTGAGCGCGACACAACAATCTGTGGCTTTTTGTCACAAACCGAGTTAAAAAGGAAAGCAGAAGAAGGCTGCAGGTGGCAAGAAGAAATACCCCTTGAGAAGCACAGGAGAGTTTTGGAAGCTATACAACAGAATGAAGCCGAGGACGAGAGCAATCGAGCTGCAAAGAAAAGACGTATGAGGGTAAGCCAATGGTAGCTACCACTAGCATGCTAGGTCGTCGCGCTCATGACTCATCGATGATGACAGTGTCTGACCAATCAGTAGCTGGCAGTTGGTGACATCATCTTTAAGTATCGACTCAGCTCGCTTGGAACCAGAGCGGAGTAGGTACTAAAACTAGCTTGTTTTAGGAGGTACCAGGCTAGTGCAAATCGAGTAGGGCCGAGTAGAATAGGGCCAAGACATGCTAGTGGAAAAGGGCCATTAGACTATCGTCTTACATTAAGTTGTTCCAAAAAAATAAATCATTAAATACTTATATGTGACATGACATATCAAAGACAATCTCTACTAAGTTTTCCAAGGAGAGCCATATTATGCGAGTATCACTGTGTAACCATGACGACCATAGACTAACCGGCACGTCCATGAAGGATTTCCGTGTTCTCTCCCAGGATCCCAGCAGTGATGCCTGGTCAGGAGAAGGGCAAAAACATGATTACTTGTAAGAAAAGCTTCAAGTGACGCTCTCTTCTCCTTTTCAATGAATAAATTGGGTCCATTTCTGTTAAAATCCATACAACACATTATATGCATAATGATATGATACTATACTGCATCCCTGTCTGCTGTGAGATCTGAGTGCCTTGAACCCAAAGTCCTGCACAGAGTGGTGAAGGCAGTCTTTAAAATAACAGGTGTTCCTCTCTCAGCCATAGAGGACACTGTCCACAGTTGATACCTGTCAAAGACCAACAGACCACATATAGCAAATCCAACAGGTACAACAAAAGCTTTTTCCCCAAACTGCAAATAACTATTTGTAACATCAACAAGAGACACAAGGAACCTGCACTTTACCAAAAAACTTCACAAGTATTTTTTATCAGCTGTCATTCTCTTTATGCATGTTCTGTTTATAGTCTTTATGTTTTTATACATTCCTCACTCTGCTCCTCTTGGTACCACTGCTGAATCCATACTGGACATAAAAACCTGAGGGCATGTTTACATTCAGTCATCTGGTGTTACAAGTTTATCTGCACTCCTCTGTTTAAATAGCAATTTGCACTGCTCATACATTTTGCACAAATGTTACGTACTTCTATCTAATGCTCCGATCTTTACAATTTCATACAGTTCATTTGTATGTATACAGGTGCATGTGAGTATATATACACTGCCTGGCCAAAAAAAAGCTGCCAACAAAAGAATATGTCACACACTCTTAAGATTGTCGAACCGCCTTTAGCATTGGTTACAGCGCACATTGGCTTTGGCATTGGTTTGATCAGCTCGCATAATGTCACAACATTTATTTCCATCCAGTGTTGAATTAACTTTTCACCAAGATCTTGTATTGATGATGGGAGAGTCTGACCACTGCACAAAACCTTCTCCAGCTCATCTAAAGATTCTTGATGGCATTAAGGTCTAGACCAGCGGTCAACAACGAACAGCCCGTGGGCCAAAACTGGCCTGTCTCCAATAATGATTGGATTTAAAAGGGGCAGGGACGTGCTGGTCATCGGGGAAATGGGGAAAGCTCCCTAGACGGCTGAAAATATCAATCAGCAGCCGCCCCCAGTCAGACGAACACAAGCCACCGGGATCGCAAACATCACGGCCACGCAGCTGACAAAATTAGACAGCCAGTGGCCGTCAATCGGCAAAACATTGCAAATTACACTTTAAACTAGAAAAGCACTCAAAAAGCGCAGACCTCTGCCAGCGCCACAGTCCTCACCCATATTGTGATTTTCACCATAAATATTAGTCCTACCTTTATTTCATGTAAATGTTTAGATTCCTTGACCATGAAAACATACCATTAGCAACTGGATTCATAATGATATCTGTTTTAGTTCAGTAGTTATTCACAAAAATCACATTTTTCATCATGGCGGCCAGACGCTGATCCGGATCAACACCAAAATCGAATCAGTTCTTCTTTCTCCCATGCTGAACATTTTCTGAAAATTTCATCAAAATCCATCCATTAATTTATGAGCTATTTTGTTCACAAACGGACGGAGGTAATGACATACTTGCATACTGCACAAGATCTCAAATCTGTAACGAGAACATGTCAAATTACCTCACTGTACATAAACATTTCTTATTATGCAAATATAATTTATTCTGTTCTAAGTGCCTTGATCCTGGTGCAGAGCAATTTCTATAGTTCTACTTTTTACTGTTTGTATAATGTTTGAATAACAACAAAACAATTCTTGAAACTTAAAGACGGCATAATACTTTACAATCATAGCTATAGCACTTGTGTTAACTTATAATGCTCAACCAGTTGTTATTATAATGCTATTGTCAGCAAGTGACTAGTTTAGTCTTGTCATTGTATGTGTTCCTGAGGTTTCATGTGCATGAGCAGGGGCCAACATGAGACTCCATGACCTTGAATTTTAGACCATGATTATCAAATTTGATTGCTCTACCCTTGAGGAAAAGGTACCGAGTGTTACCAAGTTTGGAGCAGGATTTTTCAGGCGTTCCTCCAATACTGTCTCCACAAAAACGTCCTGGATGGAGAAACATAAGCATGAGAATAAGAAGCCTGCAGCTTAAAGCACTAAATCATATGAAGGGCTTCACCAAAGCGCTGTGTTAAGTTGTATTAAAGGGAATTGCATTGATCCAACTATTACCCATTGTGTAACATAAAACAACGTAAGCTTGTTACAACACTGCCTCGTCTTGCTCTAAATTTTGCTCCCCAGGCTTCGCTCTATTTTTATCTCACCTCTGCCGTCTGAGATGAACAAAGTCCTCAAGCGGCTTGATTGAGAGAGTTTTCAGTGGCAGCTGTCGGTGTTGACGCTGTCGCTGATGATGGATCACATGCTAACACAGACAGTGAGCAGCTTGACGCTCGACATGTGACATGACATGTTTTATCTCGGCGGGGATCGTTCTGCCTCACCTGCAGCTCTAACAGACTTCTCTTCTCGGCTTGAAGAGGGATTTTAAATGCGTGAGTTCTCGTTATCAGTGAGCTTCAGCAGCACCATGTAAGCATGTCAGCCTGACAGCTGCTTTTCATGGACTGTTAAAGGGGAGTTCCTTCCTTTTTTTCACTTGTGTTCTACTTTTAGAAATTGTTGTTTAAATATCTTACTTTCCTTTTGGCTTCCAGTCTTCCTTTTTGCAAGTCATTATTATAAGCTTTGGCAATTGTTCAAAATGTACTTTCTAATAGACTGAATTAAAGAAAAGACCTTAAAACATTGTTCGGTTAGTTTTATACTTTAGTGACCTCATTACTTATAATTTGAAGTTTGCTCTGTGGCCTTTGTCTGCACAGGTTGGCAAAGAAAACCAAAAGTGAAGGTTTTGTGGCACACACATTGCCACTCATTGAGTGATGGTGCAGTCGTGGTCGCTTGGCCTCTGGCCTTACACCTCACAAAAACATTATTGTCAAGTCAGAGAAGACATTTGGGTTAAAGTTTGACGAAAATCCTTAAAAAAGAAATTCTGAGTTTGAAAGTGAAGCATGATTTTGAGGCAAAAATCTGTTGACCTTATCCCTTCAAGAACTTTCAAGATATAAAGTGGTGCATTAAAGATGCTATGGGGAGTTTTTAAGTAATTACAAAAAAGTCTCACTTTTAGATATACGCCTGATCAAAATACACACTTTAAGATGAGTTTTATAGCATCAAAATAGGTTATCTATAAATGCTATTCCTTAGCTTCGCAGTCGGGTCAGACTGGGCTGGACTGGCCTGGATACTCCACTTCGGGAACAAGACAATTAAAACTAGAGCAAATTTATATTATTCGGACACGTCTTAGAGCACTGGGCTGTAAGTAGCGATATATAGCCGGCTACAAAACTACGATACTAAGTTTTCCAAAATTTGCTTGTTGTCACACATCAAAAACTACCACTATGTAACTAGAAAGAGATACATTACCTCGTCGCTTTGCATCCTGTAAGTTGTTGAAAAAAGAAGTTGTAAAGCAATGCAGAGTTCTGAGGAAGGTCCGAGCTGCATTTATTAGCATCACAGCAAACACACGCTTTGGCTTGGGTCACGTCTTTTTGTGCGTTCCAGTTGTAGTCAGAAGTAGGAATTTCCGGGTTCCGACTGTGAAACTGCAACTGGAACGTCCCCGATGTCTGAATTTCCTACTGGGAACTCGGTGAAACCTCGCCACCCCGAGTTGGCAATCGAAGATGGCTGCCCCCAGTGTGAACAGTTATTTAGCTCCTGTAATAATCAATTTATCTGCACTTCTGACTGGGGTGTGTCGCTCTAGATCAACTGTATACATAGTATTGTTGGACTTATATGTACAAAAATGCTGCCATAGTGATAATCACATTCTTCATGTGATATTTGTGAACAACAACGCAGGCGTGCTAACAACAGCTAACAATAGCCTGGTAGATCGGCATGTTTTTTTCCGACTTCAACTGGAACGCCGATAAGTCGGAGATGATGTCACTCCCAGTTCCGAGGTTACTGGAACGCAGCATTACGACAGTCGCCGCGGGTGCTCATTGGTAGCAGAGTCTTTTTGTCGCCGGTAATAGATTTTGCCCATAGCACCTTTAAAGAGTTTCAAAATGTGGAACTGATATAAATCAATCAATCTTTATTTATAAAGCACCGATTCAAAATAAGTGTTGTCTTATGACGCTTTATAACAGAGCAGGCTGAAGACAAACTGTTAATTTTATAGTTACACATATACATCCATCCAGAGCTGTATCCATTCAGGCAAAGACTAAACGACCCAAAATAATTATTTATGATGCCAACAAACCCATGGATGCCTAAATCATAAATCTGTCCTCATCATATTTGTCTGAATATAGATTTATTCAAGGTTAGCCCCTGGAGGTTAACTTGCTCCATATATATGCAACAGAAATATTTCACTAGTCCATCTGAAGAAGAGCCCATAGAAAATATTTTCAGTTGGAACCTTCAAAAACAACTGCAGCTGGTGATTGGACGATCGTTCTGCCAGTCACACTCATCACAGACCAATCATATCAAGCCACGTAGCAGCTCAACTCTGTTGTTAGCCATTAGCTTAAACTACAGCTCAGTCCTTAGACTAACATCTTTCATTAAATTATATAACACATATGTATCATTGATCACTTATATGTGATATGAACCTCATCAACGACAAACTCTAATACCGCATACGTAGAAACTGCTTCAGAAGCTGCTGTTGTTTTCACTTCCGCTGTCGTCACGTCTTCAGTTTCCATCTCTCTTCCCTGATTGGGCCGTCGAAGCTTTGGCTGTGAAGTCATAGGAGATCAATGGATGGCAAGATGGATCTGTGTGATTTCAGACAATCAATCAGGCAGGTTTACAGCTCTGAAAGGATACCTTGAGATGACGATTCCAGGGAGGATTTGAAGGATTTGTGAAGGTTATGAGATAAGGTAGGTTTCTACATTTTTACTAGTAACTCAAGTTCTCAATATATCACTATGACGTTATCAGATAAAGGTGCTCATAGTAAAAGAAAGTGATAACATTTTGGTTCGAATCCAGATCCAGACCCAAATTCAGGATTTTTTTAAGGATTTGTAAGTATTACAAAACAGGGCTGTTTTACACGTCTTCACTCAAAGTTATATTGCTCAATGTATTTGTAGGACATTTTCAGGGAGTGTTGGTCATGCCACAAGGAAGAAGTGATATGTTTTTCGTGATCTGAATCCATAAGCAGATCCAGGATTTGTTAAAGTTGCAAGATTATCCACATATCAACCAATCTGTACTTGTATTGCACCAATTCGTGGTGTTTTATACCATTAATTAGGGTTGTACATTTAAAAATAGAGCAAGCTGGAGCCATACTCTTCATTTCATACATACAGATATGTAGAATACACATAAATACAGATATAATTCCAAAATCCACTCCACCATGAGCTTAGCACTAGACCAAACGTTAACACTTTACTTTAGAGGTCTGCAAATTTCATCACACTTCGGTAATAATTAGCCAAAGTTTTTTCTTATTTCTTTGAAATTACCCCCAGAATTTCATGAGATTTTGGTGAAAATTAGCACATAACTTTTTTAAAATAATATCCAAATTTATTGTCGGAAGTCAGAATTGGCAGGTTACTGTTTTTTTCCAGTTTCTTTGAAATTTACTCCAAATTGCAAGGTGAGAAGGTGACGATGAGCAAATAATTTATTTGAAATTAAATCACAACCCACCACTAAATGTTTTTAGAAGTATCCCAACATTTCTGCTATTTCCAGAGAAGCAGGTGATAAATAGCTGCTTAGTTCTTGAGTACAGAAGTTTGGTTCATTGTTTCCTGTGATAATTAGCTTTGAAAAGTTAAGTGAATATTTCAGTTTACCAATAAGCAGTTGATAGTTAGCTATTTATTATTTAAAGCTAGGGTCTACGATCTGAAAACCTGTTTGGCTGTTGAGACAGATTTGATAAACGCAGCCTGCCCCCCCTTCACTCACCCCTCCCCTCTGTGTTCCAAGATCCCGCCCCACAGCTCGTGTCACCTCCTGACAACACGCCCCCTCTGATAGAGCAACAAGCCAGCTGGCAGAAAATATCAGCAGCAACAACAACTTCAAAAACAACTCAGATTTCTCATAGCTGAAAGTAACAAACACGACAGTCATCCCCCTTGTAACACACAGCGGTAGCCATTTCAATTGGACCGGCAGCGAAGCGGGTCTGGCGTCGCCAATGTTATCTGATCAAAGCAGAGCCAATGGTGGGCGAGGATTTACCTTTCTAGGCGTGTCTTCACCAGCTCAGTTTACAATGCTAACAATGCATGGCTAACTTATGCTAAAATCTATTGACAGAGCCTACCCGCTCTGACCAACAACGTTCAGTCATGAGCCAGTATAGGCACAGACTGACCAGAGTTATTCAGCGGACATCTCCCACTGTAGTAAACAAAGCTATTACCTGTTCAACAGAAATTCGGCTGTCTCAGCATCAGTTTTTAGTCTCAAATCATTCTTCAGCTTTTCCTTACTTCAGCCTTTTCCTTGAAATTTTTACATTTCCTTCCCTTCTATGTGCAGGGTAACAGAAGCAGTGCTGGTCTTCTCCGGCTCCATGACGCTTCAGTAGCTGTGCAGCTTGCTGTTCACCGGTATCTGAGGGAGGTAGTGGGGAGGAGGCGGGACGGTGCGGAGCAGGGGAGACAGGGGATTGGATGGACTCACGGACCAATCCGAACCGCCAGTCAACTATTATGCCGCTTTGCAGCGGATATACTGAATGGATTTTTTTCATTCTTTTTGGTCTTTATATTGCGTAGATCGGACCATAGGATGGTGTTATTAAGATGTACCAAGCTTCCAAATCGTAGACCATAGCTTTAATTTAACCAAGTTCTTTAGTACCAAGTCTATTGATTTGAATAATTGAGATCACATGCAAAATAGAGATGAATGATATACCTTCACGATTAGGTCTATAATCATAGGCCCACCACAAACAGTAACCTACCAATTCCAAATTCTCAAGAAATTCTGGGGGTATTTTCAAAGAAATAAGGAAAAACTTTTTATTTATAAAAATTATTACCTAAGTGCGATGAAATTTGCGGACCTCTAAAGTAAAGTGTTACGGGCCAAACTACAGGACGGTGCATCTATAGGAGGCTTGCAGTAAAAGTGGCATATGACTAAAGTTTGTCCAACAATGTTCGAAATGCCTTTAAAAAAATCAGAAGCCAAAAACCAGACCGGGATGTCCCTAGGACTCAGCGTGGGAAAACAGGAAGCCTTATTTTCAGACATTTTAAACATACATTAGCAGCCTTTGAAATAAAACATATGAACCTGGTCAAAGCAAAAATTGAGCGCTTTATTTGTCAGGCTGGGAGGCGCCTTGTTACTGACTTTGCATGGCACTTAACAGACAAATGTATAACCATCCTTCCTTGTTTTCAGCAAGGACATCATGTATCTATGTCTCCACAAACTGCTCTGTACCCCAGCACCACTTACTGATACTGGAAACCCCTCTAAGCTGATGATTGAAGTGACTCAAAGCAACAACTGTGTGAAATTACAGGGCGCTGACATCACCAAGAGCATTAAAAAGCAATGCTGAGAGGAACTGAAGCGGAGTGGCACAAGCGTGCAAGCCATCCGCAGAAATCAGCTCTGATTGTAAGTCTTATTAATTAATAACATCCCAGGAAGCCCGAGGCATTAAGCAGATTACGGGGGGCAGCGAGTTCCGAAGGCATGCGTGTAACCCAACACACCCCGCCGGATCCCAGCACTCAGCGTCTGTCTGCAGGACCAGGGAAATGTGCTTAGCCCGTTCAAAAACCAACCCTAATTTGATGCTATTCTGTATTCTCATATTTGGTTTGGCCCGAGCCCAGGTGATTGATGTGGCAGCAAACGTGACTCAGAGCGGCTGCATGTTGTGTTGATGGTCTGCTTCACTCCATAATAAGGTGAGGGAGGGTGTGTGGGAGATTGATTGACCCACTTTGTGTGCCTCCCTTGTGTGCGTGTGCGTGTTTTCTGGGGTCTTGCTACTGTTTCGGATTACCTGGCTGGTTGGGAAATGCCTCCCGGTTTGGGTTTATGTTCTCTTGGCAGATTCCCCTCGCATTGCCGAGAGACAGACCGCTCCAGCTGTAACATTCAAATCAGTCACAGAAGAATAAAAAAAAGTTGCTGTGGAAAGAGTGAAAGGAATATTTATTTGATTTGGAATGGCTCTGCAGCTCTGTATGCACGCAGCAGACAACTTTTTATTTGCAGGCTGATGTTTTATTCGGGAGAAACGATACACATCCTCGCTCCCTACAGGAGGTATGAATCTGTCGTGTGGCTGCCGTGTAAATCACGACTCCTCTCCTGAGTGAAGGAAGCTTACCCACAGCTATCGGGAAGAGCCATCTTCTTTTATTATTGTTATTTTTCAGCTCAAATCGCCTTGTTTTGTTTACATAGATGCAAAGAAAATTGTATTTGCTTTTGCATCGGAGCTGGCAAAAGTAAATTATGATTGTTGTCACTTTCAATTTAAAAATGCACGGATGGTGCTTGAGTGAAGATGTAAAACACAGTCAAAGTCGTTTGAAGGGGACGTTCACTAAGTAAAAAAAAACATACATACACCCATCAGCCACTTCAGGAGGTACAGCCATTTAGCTGCTAATTGAAGCAAAAGCTAATCAGCAATTCACATGGAAGGAACTCAGTGCATTAAAGCTTGTGGACATGGTCAAGGTGACCTGCTGAAGTTCAAACCAAACATCATAATGGGTAAAAAAGGTGTTCAAGTTACACTTTATATGACATTGTAGGTGCCAAGAGGACTAGTTTGAATTTCTGGGGTCATCATGCAACTATCTTCAGGGTTAAAGGGATCCACCAAATTTTATTTTTCTTTTTATGTCTTGTCTCAGGGCGGTACGGTGGTGCAGCAGGTAGTGTACGTGCCTCACAGCAAGAAGATTCCCGGGTCGGACGGGGGCCTTTCTGTGTGAAGTTTGCATGTTCTTCCTGTGCATGCATGGGATCATTCCGGGCACTCCGGCTTCCTCCCACAGACCAAAAACATGCTCATTAGGTTAATTGGTGACTCTAAATTGCCCTTAAGTAAGAGTGTGAGCGTGAATGGTTGTCTGTCTCTCTATGTAGCCCTGGCTGATTCAGGGTATACCCCGCCTCTCGCCCAATGACAGCTGGGATAGGCTCCAGCCCCACCCTCCCCAGCCCGACCCTTAAAGGGCTAAAGGGGTATATAAAATGAATGAATGAATGAATGTCTTGGGTCACCCCCAAGTCCATGACAGGCAAATAGACACTATTCTTTCTATTGTGTTTGCAGTAACAGGGAAGAGACCGGCAGAGGTCATCTGCCACTAATTAGCTTAGCTCAAGCACTGGGAGTCAATAGGTAGCATTAGCCTGCCTCTGCCTTCCATTATCAATTAACTCGTCTGCATCTCTAAACGGTTCTGTGTGCTTGTTGTAACTTGTTTTTTTAACATGTTATGTAACATTATACATTTTTAGACTAAGATTAGCACTTTCTGGAATTTTCGCAACAAATGTATACAAAACTCAACTGCATTAGCAAATAAATCATTTCCAATCCTACTTTGACAAAAAAACATTGAGACTTCTCTTAGCCTTCATAAATAATTATGTCAACTTTTTGTTTTCTTCTTTCTAGGAAGAGAAAACATTTTTCAAGTAAGCTGCATGACTGATAAAAGCTTCGAAAACATTCACTTCACAATAAACAGAAGGGGATAAGGGCCACTGAAAAAAAATGTTTTTAGAGGGTAATTTTTTTAGTTCAAGAAAAAGTAAGAATTTCTTTGATTTAATAGTTTGAATTTTAACTTTCTTCTAGATTTTTTTAAGAGATTGACATGTCGGGTTGTCAAGTCTGTTAAAAGCTAAAGTCAGTAAAAGTCAGTAAAAGTATTCTGGGAAGTAACAAAATTCTGAGACTAACATTCATATTCTGAAATTAAAGTTAAAATTCTGAAATTAAAGGGACTGTGAGGAGTTTCTAAGTAATTACAAAAAAGTCTCACTTTTAGATATATGCCTGATCCAAATACACACTTTAAGATGAGTTTTATAGCATCAAAATAGGTTATCTATAAATGCTATTCCTTAGCCTTCCGGTCGGGTCTGACAGGGCTGGACTGGCCTGGATACTCAACTTCAGGAACAAGACGATTAAAGCTAGAGCAAATTTATATTATTTTATTATTTATATTACACGTCTTAGAGCACCGGGCTGTAAGTACCGATATATAGCCGGCTACAAAACTACAATGCCAAGTTTTCCTAAATTTGCTTGTTGTCACACATCAAAACTACTGCTACGTAACTAGAAAGAGATACATTACCTCGTCACTTTGCATCCTGTAAGTTGTTGAAAAAAGAAGTTGTAAAACAATGCAGAGTTCTGAGGAAGGTCCGAGCTGCATTCATTAGCATCACAACAAACACACGCTTTGGATAGCACACGTCTTGTGGTGCGTTCCAGTTGTAGTCAGAAGTAGGAATTTTGAGTTCCCAAGAAGGAAACTGCAACTGGAACGTCCCCCAAAGTCGGAATTTCCTCCTGGGAACGCAGTGAAACCTCGCCACCCCCGAGTTGACAATCGAAGATGGATGCCCCCAGTGTGAACAGTTATTTAGCTCCTGTAAGAATCAATTTATTTGCACTTCTGACTGGGGTGTGTCGCTCGAGATCAGCTGTTTACATAGTATTGTTAGACTTATATTTACAGAAATGCTGCCATAGTGATAATCACATTCTTCATGTGATATTTGTGAACAACAACGCAGGGCGTGCTAACAACAGCTAACAATAGCCTGGTAGATCGACATTTTTTTTCCAACTTCAACTGGAACACCGATAAGTCGGAGATGATGTCACTCCCAGTTCCGAGGTTACTGGACAGCATTATGACAGTCGCCGCGGGTGCTCATGGGTAGCTGAGTCTTTTACGTTGCCGGTAATAGATTCTCCTCACAGTCCCTTTAAAGTTAAAATTCTGAAATCAAAGACAGAATTCTGAGAATAATTTTGAAATTCTGAGGTTTAGGTTAGAATTTTGAGAAGAAGTGCATTCTGAGATAACTTTGACTTTCTCCTTGATTTTTGCAGAGGTTGTAGAGTTTTTTTTAAGTCTGTGGAAAGTATGTCAGAATTTTGACTTTTTTCACAGGCTAATAAATGATAAAACACAGAATTTTTTTCGGTGGCTCTAAAGCTCTGTATCAGTGACATAATTTCAGCCACTGAAGTGAGAGATGTAATTTAGAATTTAATTCAGGTAATGCTATTTCTGAACCAAAGGATTTTTTGCTCCAATTGGAATAAAGTACCTCACAACTTGAAAAATCAAATGTAAAGAGAATAATAAAAAAACACATTACAGACAAAACGGCACAAAGTAGATTTAGCCAGATTTCAAAAGTTATTTTGATGAATCTGAATACTTTATGAACTTGAAAAATGGAGACATCATAACAAAGGATGCAGCACATATTGGTGGATTTTTCTTGAATAATTGAAACTGAAATACTGGAATAAATCCATATCTATAATAAATTAACTTCAAGACTTATTATAAACTATCTTAAATAAAAAAATAAACACACTGATGGTTTTGTGGACAGTTTTTCATTGAACTGATCAGTGTTTGGAACGACTGCATCAGTCAGAGAAGTGATGCTAATTGCAGTCATTTCTTTAACCCCGGGCATTTCTGACCTCTGCCCGGCCTTTGCTGTTCAACTCAGAGCAGCCTACGGTTACTAGCATCATTTCTCTGGTGAAAAACACATTAAATCACTGCTAGTAAGCCAGAAAGCACACCAGTAGCCAGCTCGCCGGTGTGCTGGCAGATTTCATTCACACTACAGCCCATAAACAGTGTTAAATAAATATGAGCTGAACTTGCTGGATACTCAGAACTCTCCAGTGACTTTCTTCCACGGAGAGGAGGAGGTGATGCTGCTACTTCTCTGCTTTTTTCCCTTTTTTTTGATGTGCTGTTTATCTCTTTAATATTTTATCTGTTATTTTATCTATTAAACTGACTTGCAATCTGAGAACTGTGCACCTCGTAACATGATGCTCACACTTTGTACATTTTGTATCGTCTTTAACTGTGATTTTGAAAGTTTGTCTGCTGCAACCAAATCCCCCTTTTATGAACAATTCGAGTGAAGTGAAGTTGTCGCAAGTTGGTTCTCCCATCGCTGATTGGTGTCGTGTCATGGTTTTAGATTAATTTGTTGTCCAGGTTGTCTATTTCAGTTTACTTGTTGTTTTCAATGAATTTTTCAAGGTGCTTTTTGTCACACTCCCCCTTCTTGCTTTTGCATATTGTAGCTCTATTTAAAACCTCATTAAGGTCAAAATGTGCAAAATGCATATTCTAGCAATTTTTCAACTGGTCTTAAGATTTTGATCAGGTCTGTATGTCAGGAATGAAGTGGAGCTCACAGGACTATAGGTTCAAGCATTGGGCTAAGGCGGGAATCACTTCCTTCAAGAGGATTTCTACCGCTATTTACAGATGCGCCATTTTTTTAAAAACAGTATACAGACTCCTGATTTACTTGAACCCCCCAGAATCATACAGATATTTATTGATAGTTATAATTCAAAAACCTCTAAAGGTATAATTGGCAAACTTTACAATAGCTTTATTTTGATTAACAAGAATTCAACAGATTATATTAGACAACGCTGGGAAAAAGAAGCCAATATCAGCATCTCAGAGGATGCATGGTTTCAAATCTGGGAAATACAGTTCACTTCCACAAATTCTTTCTTCTGGAGAGATTTTTGCTGGAAGAATATAATTAGATTTTTTCTTACCCCAAATCAAAAATCAAAACTAAAGCCCCAGTCACATATTCCTGTTTCTCATGGCGATTGTGCACAATTGTCATAATCCTGATAAAGCGTGCTTTGGTCGTGGTGCATGTGCTACTTGGTCTGGATCAGTGTTGTATAGTCGTGGATGAACGGAGGGGAACGCAGAAGCTCCACGACAGATTTGAACTGTTCAAAACTGTCGTGGAGAATCGCCGCTCTCAGTACAGCGGGATGGAAGCCTGATGCAGTCCTAAGGCGAGCGGTATTAGCGTGGCATGTACGGAGCTCAGTCGAGCTGATTGTGGCCCAATCGTGGCTCAATCCTGAAAGCTTTATGAGGACGACTGACAAGGATGTATCCGCTTGAGCCCCGACTGTGTCCCGTTAAAGACGGCGCAAGCGACGGGGCTCAGTCGGGGCTTACGTGACGCGAACTGAGCTCAAGCGGGGCTGACGTCCTGCCAGCGGGATGGAATCCTCGTCATATCGCTGTATTAACCTAACTGGAGCGGGACAAACGCCCCCTGAAGCGCTGTAGCTGCGCCACTGACGGTGTATTTACGGAGTGTCTCCAGGGGTGAGACAGTCATTTCATCCCGTATCATAGCGATCACACCAGCCTCCTCAATAGAGTACAGTCGCTATGAGAAACGGGAATGTGTGACTTAGGCATAAGTGGCACCCGGTCTGTTTGCTGGAGGGAGTGTGGAGCAGACCCTGCAGACTACATACATATTTTTTAATCATGTCCGTACCTAAAAACATTCTGGAAAGGAGTGGAGCAGCTTATAACAGAGACTCTGGACAGGTCTATTGACTTCTCATTCTCATCCTTATATCTTGGAAATATGCCTGGGGACCTCAGCAGAGGAGACAGATATCTTCTGAAGATATTTTTGGCTGCAAGTAAAAAAGCAATCAATAAATGCTGGCTTCAGAAGAACCCTCCCTCCACGAAACTCCTTATAAACATAATAAATTCCATTCACAATATGGAGAAAATGACTTTTTCTTTACGACTCCAAAAGCAGAAAGGAGAGGAATATTGGAGAAAGTGGGACTGACTCGACCTTCAATAAAAGAAAAGACTCCTCATCATTTGATACCAAAATGTACCTGTTGTCCCGATGTGCTGTGTATGTGGAAATGCTCCCATGTCCTTAATTGTTCTGTTCTTTGAAAAATGAAAACAATAAAGTATATTAAAAAAAAATAATGAAGTGGAGAATCCTGCAGGACCTCAAAGAAGTGTCAGGTAAATCAGTTGTTGAAAATGAGAGGTGTTTGGGAGATCTCTGATGGAAAGGAGAAGCCGTTGGTGAAATATAGAAGTAACCAAGGGAGCGGTCAGCGGAGGTGAAGCCAAGGTTTGTGTGTTGATAAGAGTGCCATGTTCAGTGTTTGTGTGCTGTTCCTGGTGCGTATGGGGATCCATTAGGAAGACAAGGCCTGAGGGCATGAGTATTCCTATAAAAAAAGAAAGGAAAGCAGAAGTAGTGGTTCTTTCCGAGGCACCCCCTCAGTGAAGAGAGATCGGTGCTGTCGGTTGCACACCACTCCGGGGGATCTCCCAGGAGAAGACAGCAGTACTGAAAGAGACTGAGACAGCTCTCCTACTGGGGGCAAGCTCGGGCTGACCCACATCACCATCGCTGTCTCCACTGTGCAAGAAGATCTGGTTCCTGCAGCCTGCGTATCATGGACTGTGAAGAACAGCATCTGTTTGGAGCTAATGATATTTTTGTAACAATCAGTATTTTCTCAAGAGAGTGATTTGTAATGCTACCATGCCCCCGCAAATTTGCAATAAAGTCGAGATAACCAGCACTTAAAGTTAAGAGTTGATACTTATTTTTTACACCTACACATCTCAATGCTGAAGTGGTCTCAGGTGGTGTGAGAATACAGACAATGCGTGACTCTTACTGGTTACTCTATAGGCTAAAATCAGAGAATCCCAGCATCAAACAAGTGCACAGATCATGAGGGAGTAGCTGTCACTAACAAATACAAACACTGTTTAATATCCACACAGGCTATTCTGTGGGGTTTAGGGGCATAGTGAAGCAGGGTGGGCATTTGGATGTAGACAGTCAGAAGCTGGGCTAAATGCTTTTGCCTCCAGGTTAAACAGTTAAAGTTGATTCTGTCTGATCAGAACCCAGCTGACTTCGGTTAACCAGACCCTTTGAATAGAGACCTGGACTGAAACCACCTGCACAGGGGCAGTGGGGATCAAACACAAGGGCAGCTCATAAACTGTAAATGTATATATCCACCCAACACTGGTCTATGCTGGTCATGGGGGCCTGGAGTCTATACTAGCTGACAATAGGCCAGAGGCAGGGTTCACCCTGCAGTGGTCACCAGGTGATGGCAGGGTCACAAAGAGAAATGGGCAAATTCCCTCTCAAACCCATACGTAAGAGCAATTTGGAGTCACCAGTCAACCTAATGACCATATTTTTGGTTTTGGGAGGAAGCAGGGAGAGAACCCACACATGTAAGGGAGAAGAACATACAAACTACACACAGAAAGGCCGAACTCATCCAGGGGTCCAACTGACTACCTTCAATACATATATATATATATAGATATATATATATATATATATACATATATATAGATAGATAGATAGATAGATAGATAGATAGATAGATAGATAGATAGATAGATAGATAGATAGATAGATAGATAGATAGATAGATAGATTGATAGATTTAAGGTAGAGCAGGCTGTACTTCCTAAGGAGGCTGCGTTCCTTTAACATCTGCAAGAAACTCCTGTTGATGTTTTATCAGTCTGTGGTAGCAAGTGTCCTTTTTTACTCCGTGGTGTGCTGGGGGGGCAGCACATCCAAGAAGGACACATCCAGGATTGAAAAACTGATCAGGAGGGCTGGCTCTGTGGTTGGCATGAAGCTGGACTCTTTGGTGACGGTGGCAGAAAAGAGGACACTGGACAAACTGCTGGACATTCTGGATGATGCCAATCACCCTCTACACATGGTCATCAACAACCAGATAAGCCTGTTCAGCGCAAGACTGCTCCTCCCCAAGTGCAGGACCAACAGACTGAGAAACTCCTTTGTCCCTCAGGCCATCAGACAGTATAACTCCTCAATTGGGGGGATGAGGAGTAACAGGAAGACAGAGGAGGGGAAGGAACAGCAGCAGTAGCCTACAAGTATTATCTTTTATTGTAGAGCAAATCACCTATCACATCACTCCTGTATTATCTACGCTGCATTGGTTTTCCATAAAATCAAGAATAGAAATCAAGATTCTTCCTCACACCCACAAAGTTCTCAATGGTCAGGCAGCATCTCAAAGGCCCTGGTCCCCATGCTGGTGTTCATACTTACATAACCACAGTTGATCAAATCAAGGAGGGTTGAAAGCAGGTAGGGCTAAAGTAAGAGATTTAGATGTCATAATTTTCGTTAACAATTGGAATAAAATCCGATCAAAAAGTCTTTCAAAAACAGAATGTATTCATCTCACAGGGTTGGGAGCTGTCAGTCAACCACACCACCACAATATATCTAATCAGATATTTTGACCTTTCTATTACCGTGGACAGAAAATGTCAGGATAACAGTAACGCAATATTTAAAGAAATTGTAGGAAAATAATCTATTAAATTAATCCATGACATAATTTTTGTCTCTGCTTTGACTAAATACTCCTAACATGGTGCATAGAGAGGTGGCAAGACAGCAGGCAACCACAACACTAGGAAAAGATGTACTAGATAACAATAATAGCTTAATGGTTTGGAAAAGGGCAATTAAATGATTGTGTGGAGTGATATGACCTACAACTCATAGCAAAGGGGTGTCATTTATCTAGTTTTTCATTTATTTTGACTTTTTTGTGCGTTTGCAAGGCAAAATAGATTGAATATTTAAAAATACATTTTGCAGATCGACAGCCCGTTCTTATCCCCACAAGCAATTCTGGTGAAGTTAAAGCAATGGGACCTTGACCTCCATAATCCATTGTACATATGCCTGAGGTCTAACATACTTACTGTGCAAAGTTTGAGTCTGCATTATTTCTATTTTGTTGTATGTATTTCCTTTTGAAATCATACTGTGATCCCATGCAGACCACCTCACAGGACTTTTATGTTGTCTATGGCTGTCTATAATCCTCTGGAGCCTTTAGCTTTATGATATCTATATTTTTAGCATTTATGTTTTTCACTTTACTCATACTTCTTTATGTTTGTGTTTTGGTGGGATTGGCCTGAATAAAATCATTACCTGAATGTGGCACAGCTCACCGATGAGCTTGGACCCCCCTCTGTGAGCGGCTCACTTGATGAAGGCTCCTGGTTTGAAAGAATCATTTAACAATCCTATACGAGCGTCTATAAACTGGCTGATGTAATCCTGATCTGTTCAATGCAATTGTTTCAATGCATTGAGCAGCTCTGATGAAACCCCACTCTTCCCTCTTCTGCTGCAGTGGAGAAAAAGGCACAATGAAGTTGTCATTTATCTGAAAAACTAGACTTAAAAATGAAACTGTAAGTATCAGCCGGCTACAGAAGAGCAGAGTTTATTTAAAAAGAAAGACATCATCAGAGGGCGATGCAGGAATGAGCCAAGAAATGTGAAGTGCCTTAGCATTCAGCACTTCAGGGTTCCCTCTCGAGTTAAACAGGTTGAAAAGACCCGTTTTGGATAAGTGCCTGAAAAAAGGTTTGTGGTAAGCACACAAAATTAAATTTTTAATGATTAATTGGAAGAATAAAAAGCTTCTGATGAGGCCTGCTTTTGAATCTCAAACAGCTGCCCGTTGCTATACAACTGTTAACTAGGACTACAAAAATATACTATTATTTTTATTTGTATTATTTTAGTTTCTTTTAATCAATTTTTCAAACTGTGACAGGAATCCAAATTTCCCTGAGGAAGTTTCCCAAAGGGATTAAGAAAGTTCTATATAACCTGATCTAATGTAGATCTGGTAAGGAAAAACTTTTCACAGGTAACAACGGCTCATGAGAGCTGTAATTCAATCTTATATCATCTTAAAAAAGATTTTTAAAAAAATGACAATGTAAACCCCTTATTCCACCTGAAAATGACCACCCTGAATTGAACTTCATTCCGAAGCAGGTGGCTGGTTTATTCTGATTTTAATCTGAGTTAAATAATTCCTCCATCATTAATATGTTTATTCCGCTTTAAATTAATTCTAGTCATTCAGCACATGCTCCTTCCCTTGTCCTGTCATCATGACGCACATATTCCATGCTTATGGGAACAGGGTGGTTGCCTGAAGCAAGTGTTGGACTCAAGCTGAGGCAATTTATTCAATTAGAGCCTTAGAAGATTTGAAAATAACGAAAAGAGTTTTAGCATCCACATTGGACGCTGCACTGGGTTTTTTTTTCTTCTCATAGACATAAATACGTCATGTCTACCCTCTGTCCAATCAGAGCCATTTCCAACCTACAGACCATAAGCAGAATTGAATAGAGCCAAAAAACACATTTTCCATGTTATCCTCCATTCTGAATTACTGTTTCCACGTAAACACAAAGGAGAATACTGATTCTGAATTATTTAATTCTGAATACTTAATTCCGAATTAAAAAAAACATCTTGTAACTGGGGCAGCAGTAGCTCAGTCTATAAGGGTTTGGGCTTGGGACTGAAAGGTGGCCTGTTCAAGTCCTGCCCAAACCAATGTTTGGATGTTGGTTTGGTAGCTGGAGAGGTGCCAGCTGACTTCCTAGGCACTGCCGAAGTGCCCTTGAGCAAGGCACTGAACCTCCCTCCAAAAACTGCTCGGTAGCGCTTCTTCAGGAGCAGCAAGCCATCACTCTGACATCTCTCCTTTACTGCATGATCATAGGTCCTGTTTGATCCCAAACAATCTTAAATTATGTCAACTGGACCAAAGTCGTGTGAGTAGAAGACGTTTCGCTTCTTATCCAAGAGGCTTCTTCAGTTCTAAAGAGTCTGGTGGGGAGTACTAGATATTTATAAACCAGGAGGCTGGTGGCAAGAAAAACAAGTGGTCATGTGACCCAAAACCAGCTCGTTAGGTGTTAATGTGAGTCGTTCGCCTTGCTGGGCGGTCGTTCCCCCTCCCGGCCCTCTTATGAGAATCGCTAGGGTCACCTGACTGCAGGTGTGAGTGATGGCTGCACCTCCTAGGGAGGGATCTAACGACAGCATTGTAGGTGGGAGACAAGTGGTGTCTGAGGCCTCCTCCTCTGTTCAAAGATGGCCATTCTAGTTTGACATGAATGGCTGCCTTTACCCCTCTCTCAGGCCCCATCCACACGAAGCCAAACTGAGGTCTAAACGCAGACATTTTTTGCCGAATCTGCATATCATCCATATGAAGACGGCTTTCTGGGGGTCTGTAAACAATCATTTTTGAAACCAGGTTCCAGATTGGAAAGATTTTGAAATGCCGTATAAGCAGCTCCGTGTTTACTGGCTCTCCACCACTTTTCTGATATGCTTACGTCATAGTTTCATATCGTCATTGACACGCATGAGCCACATGCGCCAACGACAACAACAATGGCGGCGTACGGTGTAGCATATGTGCTAATGAAGCTAGTGACCCTACTATCCCTGTTGCAGCAAAATCTCCCTCTTCTCAATCACCACTGAGTTGAACAAACAGTTATCGAGGACACATTACGGCACTTTATGATCACTTTATCACAATCTCTGTTTACAACTTTTGCCGCAAGTGCACATGCCCACTGTTTTTTCGTCTGTTTATGCTTGTTTCCGTCATATTGTTACAGCGCCCCTAGAGGTCATGCATGTGTTTTTACAGCGTTTTGATGCATATCGAGTGCATTCATGTAGACGCACACATTTTCTGAGACGCCTTCGTCTTTATGACGATCGTTTTGGAAACTGTTAAGCGTTTTGTCTTCGTGTGGATGAAGCCTCAAACCATCTGTCCTCTCTGGCTAGAATGTGCACCTTGTGGTCATCAAAGGAGTGCCCCTCCTCCTGGAGGTGGAGGTGGACTGCTGAGTCCTGGCCTGGTCGGTCAATGAGTGGATGCAGGAGTCTCTTCCGTCTGGATAACAAACTGAGCACAGTAAGCAGCACACACTGCTCAGTAGATGGACAAAGTTGTTGTTGTTCATTGGTCACAGCTTTTATCTGAAAGAGTAGTGCGCATGCACCACGCACCACCATGCTGATTCCTGTCTTCACACAGACAGATACCAAAACGTTTCAAAACTTTTCACCCTAGACCCTACTTTCAGATGTTTGAGGATTCAGGCTCTCCAGGGACCGTTCTCTTGGAGGTAGAAGTCGCAAACACAATTAATACTCTCGGTTTTCATTGTTGTGTAAACGGGGTCTCAGTCATGGAGGTGTCCCACTGCCCTGGTGAAAGTGTCACCAAACATGGACGCCAATGAAGCGCTCGCATGCACAGGTTGCAGTTTGCTATCAGCAGCCCCCTCGCTGTGTAAATGACTCACTCCCCCTCCCTGGTGTTTGTTGCTGTGTGTTTGTTGGTGCTAAATCACAGTGTGACTTGTTGCACCTGAACATCAAGCAGATCCTCTTACCTCGAAGAGCTGATGCGGTTTTAATGGCCGGCTTTTGTTTGTCACCGTGTTCATGTGTATTCCTACTTAGGGGAGTTGGGGAGGGGGCACACCCTCTAATATCTCAGAGGGGGGGTTCAAAGGGACGAGGGGCTTTAATGTCAACAACGCAGCTGTGTTTACACAAAGGCCTTCAGCAGTGAGGGTCGCTGAGAGGCTCGGGGGGAGACGGGGAGGGACAGGATGAGGTAATAACAGACACTGACCCCTCACCTCTGATACAGCAGGAGGAGAAGAGAAGATGATCTTAATGGGGCCGCAGTGACTCAACTCAGGGTCTGTCTGAAGTTTGTTGAGCTCATCTGGGATCAGTGACAATAATTTGTTGTGTGAACGACAGCTGAGAAACTTAAACAGAATGGAGCCCCAGAAAATGGCTTTGAAATGAGCCTGAAGACACTCAAGGAGAAAACATCTAATGTTAAAACTTATAAATTTAATTGTTTTTTTCCTGATATTTTCCAAAAAAGTTGGTACGGGGCAACAAAAGACTAAAAAAGTTTAGGAATTCTCAAAAACACCCGTCAGGAGCATTACACAGGTGAATGGCATAACTTAAAATAAGTGAGTGTCATGACTGGGTATAATGGAGTATGTCACCACTTTGTGAACAACTGCATGAGAAAACAGTC
Source organism: Scarus forsteni (assembly GCA_036419115.1). Classification (NCBI taxonomy): domain Eukaryota; kingdom Metazoa; phylum Chordata; class Actinopteri; order Labriformes; family Labridae; genus Scarus; species Scarus forsteni. The sequence continues at coordinate 2,665,205 of JAZDUH010000135.1, forward strand.
AAACAGTTCAAGAATATTTTCACCACCCTAGGCCTGTCAACATGAATATGGATATATTCCTAAATGCACATTTTTCTGTCCAATTGGGCCTCTCAACCACACAAACACGGTGATTTCACCCACATAAACAGAGATTTTTTAAAACGGATAAAAAAGTGAAGAAATAAAAAAAATATCCGGTAGAGTGGATCCGTGTAGCGGAGTTAAATGGAGCTGGTGTTGACGCAACAGGTCACTGTAGCAATGGTTGCCAACAACAACAACAATGGCTGACATTTACCATGCTATCTCTGTGTTCTTTGCACTTTTTGTGCTCATTCAAGCTCTACAAATAAATGTAATGTTGTTGCATCGAAGGCACTCCACTGCTGCGCAATGTCGGCATCTGCTGCACACAGTATTATTAGATTGTCCCTGTGCATGCTCATAACATTCTTCTTCTATGGTTTTCACATTTTGCTAGCCTGCCACTTATCGGCCAGCCATGGCATTGCAGGGTTCAGAGGCGATCGTTTTCAGTTTTGCCTCTTCGTATGGATATTTCTGTGGTGTGGAGAGAAATTTTTTCTTAAACGAGGACAAATATATCAGGTCAAAAAAATATCCATGTAAGTGTGGTCCAGGCCTTAAGTCCATAATATCATGAAGATATTCATAGAATCTAGAGGATCTCTGCACTATAACGGCAAGTCCAAAAACCAACAATGAATACCAGTGAACTTTGATCCTACAAGCACTGCACTAAAATAGATACCATTCTGTAAAGGATGTTAACATTTGGACTCAGGAACACTTGAATAACCATTGTTGATACATTTATGACACAAGCTAAAACATGCAAAGCAAAAACAACACATCTGCACTCTGAACTTCTAAGTATTATTGGAGAGCCAAAAATCCTGCCCGTTCCCCGATACTGGATGAGGATCAACAGCTTCCCAGCAGTGGAACTCTCTTCCTAACCTTACAGACCTGCGTGATTCTGAAATCCTGCATGGCCTTCACTCAGCTAAATGCTTATAAATGGCCCAATCAGGGAAGAGAGGCTGGAGCTGTGGATGTGACGACAACAGGAAGTGACTGCATGTTTGGAAACATCATCAGCTTCTGATGTGGTCTCAATAACAGTTTTTTTTTTAAATCAGAAATGAATCCAATTTATTCTTTAAAGAAGAGCAAAGAATGTTACTTGGAGCTTGTCTTAGGAGAAATCATGTTTTTGCTCTTCTCCTGACCGCGACCACTGCTGGGAAAATGGGAGAGAATGCAGAAATGCTCCATGGACATGCCGGTTAGTCTATGGTTGTCATGGTTACTCAGTGAAATCTGCTCTCTTCTGATGTTCACCAGGACACCTTGGTGGGGATTGTCTTTGATGAGGTTTATGTCACACATAAGGGTTAAATGATACATCCGTGTGGTAAAATATTAATGTAAGATGATAGTCTAAGGTAGTTTAAGCTAACAGCTAACGGCTAGCTGTTAGCTACTACATATAGCCACTATGTATGCTACGTCATATCTAGCAGCGTTGTGGATTGGTCTGTGATGAGCATGACAAGCCAAATGATCGTCCAATCACAAGCAGTTTTTGAAGATTCTACCTCTGAAAACATTTTCAAACATCTCTTTCACAGATTGTCAAGTTGAATATTTCCATGGCGGATATATGGAGCTGTCCATCTGGTGTGTCATGTTAATCTCTCCCATCAGACCTCCAAAATGAGAACTCTTTGGCCCTCTTCATATCCAGACTCCTGTTCAGGACTGCAAACTCCATTTAACAACAAACTGCCATTTAAATCCCCACATCTGTTTTCTCTGTTGTGTTTCATTGTTCTACTGTTGATTTTATTGTTGTCATTTTTCATTTTGAATAGTGTCAATGAGTGTCCTGAAAGTAGCTGTTAAATGTACTAATAATATTAGTGTTTTATGTGACAACAAGCCTACATCATGAAAACTGCAGTGTAATTTTTTTTTCTTTATATGTATGTGTTTTACCAATCATGGTATCTTTCTTTCAGGTAATTTTACCATCATTCAGTACATATATACAGCGATGTTTATTCTTTGCTGTGTCAATATAGATCTTACAATGGAGACCTTAAAACATATACTAAAAAAGGTAATTTCTAAAAAATATATTGAAATATTTGCCTAATGTTGAGTGTTGAGTTCTGAATTTTAACTCCAAAGAGAGTCAACAATTACACTTGATCAGAGTTTAAGTACCAACTCTCCAAAAAGAGAGAAAACACTTTGTGGTGTGGACCCATATAGACAGCGTGCTTGT